>JAAGEH010000005.1:23488718-23682698 GCA_011751065.1 Lasiurus cinereus
TGTCCATTGGTTAGGCTTATATGCATGCATACAAGTCCTTTGGTTGATCTCTCCCCCTCACCCTGACCTCCCCTACCTTCCCTCTGAGGTTTGACAATCTGATCAGTGCTTCTCTGTCTCCGGATCTGTTTTTGTTCATTCATTTTGTTTTTGTAATGGAGCTTAGTATTTGTCTTTTTCTAACAAATTTTAGAATGATAGTCTGAAATGTCAAGGATTAAACTTAAGACTTTTTGTATTTTTATTTGTTTTATTCCCTATAAAGAGTGCTTTGGCTCTGGTAAAATTAATTTTACTCATCTTTTAATTATTTACCTAATTTTTTTCTTATTTTGCTTTAATAAACTCTTGAGTATGTTAAAATATAATGCACTTACTTTTCTAAATTATATATTCTACTAGAAGCCCAATGCATGAAGATTCGTGCTAGAATGGGCTTTCCTTTCCTTGGCTGCTGGCACCGCCTCTCCACTCTGACCCACCCTTTTCTGCTCAGGCTCTCAAGTTGCCTCTTTCTGCTCTGGCCCTGGCTTCCCAGAAGCCCTGAGATACCATGGGTGGGGCAGAACATTGCTATGGAGATGACGCAAGCATCTCACCAGCTTCTATCACTCAGTGCCTGTGTATGCAAATTAATCACCATCTTTGTTGGGTTAAATTGCATATCACTCCTGATTGGCTGGTTTCTTAGTGGAGGTATAGTCAATTTCCATGTTTGTCTATTATTAGGTAAGATTTCTATATTGAGACATTTTATTAATTTTTTTTATTTTAGCAATAATTTTCAGAATTTCTAATAACTTGTGTTTTTTTGCTGATTTAACTTATTTTTTTTTAAGAGCTTGTTTAAAATGGGTGCAATACCTATTTGAATCAGCATATAAAATTTGGAATGATTTTTCTTTTTACATGTTGTTTTTTCTGTTTCCTGAATTATTTTTTCCTCTGGAGTCAGTTTATTTGCAAAATTATCTTAGTATATATTTGTGATATGTCTGCTTTCCTCTCTTGCCTGCTGACCATTTGTTGTTTGTCCATTATACTGATATGCCCAGTTTGGTTTTCTTCTGACATTGTGTTGGTAGATTCATTAACAAAGATCTCCATTAAGTGGAAGTCTTTCTGAATAAGTAGCTTTGTACTATCAGACTTCACTTTAAGATGTGTATCTAATAATGGGCCCCCAGGAGGCAGGCAGTGTGTAATGCACCCCAAACTTGAGAATTAGAAAGGTTTTCCCTGCAGAGAATTTTTCCTTCTACCCAGAATATTTATCTTTTTCCTTTTATTAAGAAAATCACTTGCTTTGATCTTTGTTTTTGTTTTGTTTATCAGCCTAGGGTTAAACAATAGGCAGTGTGTACTCTGCAAGCCAAAGTAGGAGATCAAATTAATCAATAAATATTCCCTGATTCTGCCCTGTTTTCTTCTGCTTCCAGTTGTGTTTGAGTATATGTGTGTATGTAATTTTTAAAGGATTTTGACATAATTTTACCCCCTATTACCTTAGCTTTAACTAAATACATTTTCAACTAAGAGTTGAAAATTTTCAGAGCTTCGACTCTGCATTCTGCCTGGTCAAGTCTCTTTCTTATCAGTACCTTTAACAAAGTCAAGCATAGGATTTAGATGGCAATAGAAAATACAAAAAATTTTACTCAACATATTTTATACTGAAAATTATTTCCAAATGTAACAAATAAAGTTATTTAAAAAATAAACACACAAACCAATACTCTAGTCTAGACTGAAATCACTTCCTAATGGTATCAAATTACTGTTTTCTTGCAAATTATAATTCTCATTACATAATAAATAACTTATAAAATGGATAAAATGATTTTTATGACTGCTAATGTTGTTCACAAGCAGACTCATATGAGCCTTTACTAGTTTAATTATTTTAATTGCCTGTCTTTGAAAATTTATGTGAAATGACTCACCACATATCATGACTCATCAAAATCTGAAATGAGGATACACAAATCTTTTTCATAATAAGTGATATAAATGAAATAATTTTGACACAAATAAAACTTTTTGCAATATTATATAGGAAGAATCTGTAGGACATACCACATGCAATAATTATAGTAGCAGCCCTCAAAGGAATAAAGCACAAGAACCTGTGTTGCACCAATCTGCAACCAGGTAAATTAATTCTCAGAGGAGACATGTACCACAGTCTTAAATATTCAGTAATAATTGTGTCATATTGCTGAAGCACACACAAAGAGTTATAGTTTTTCCTACCCGCTGAATTGGCTACAACAATGAAATTCATTAAATTCAGGCCCATAATCAATGGAGATCAAAGAGATCCAGTTCACAGGTAACATTACTATTACAAGGTTTTTTCTTTATTGTTTTAGCGTTATTTATTTTTTATCAGATGAATTTTGCTAATAATATATTTTTATTTACCATGATAAAATAATTTAAGTGCCTGAAGAATTAAAACCATGGGAACTAATTATATATAATAAAATACAATAATTCTGGTAAAGATATTTGCAAATGTCCCATATCCCACGTGGTTCAAGGTTCAGGTTCAGGGTTCGGGTTTGGGCTCTGAAAGAAGCTGCACGCAAATGAAAAAGACAAGACAAATAATAATTTGGAAATTGGGGGCCAGGTGAAAGCTCAAGGAAGGACTCTGCTTTGCTCTGGCCTTGCCATCCCTTTTGTTCAGGTTTGGCATACACCCATTGCCCTTAGGCAGGCAATTCCAGTAACAGGCAGACTATCTTATCAGTAAAGATTTACTTGAAACTAACAGGTGGGAGATGCTTCAGCTACCTTTGTCTCAACTGGATGGATAATGGGTGTAAGGCTCCTACCCTTGCCAGAGCCCTAAGGTTGACCAGCCTTCCAGGTTCCTTGTCCACCCCTTTCTGCTAATGAAGGCAATGAGCAGCTTCCAACAATATTTACTTATGATATTTACACTATTCTTTTAACTTTAAAAAGTGTCTACATTTTCAAGCAGTCTACAATATGGCCATATCACAATTAGCATTTTACAGACAGCATATATAAACTGCATAGAAAAATAAAATTTATACTACATATATAATACTAAAAGGGTTAATGAATTTAACTCTAGTTTGACTTATTTCAAATGTCTTTGTTAATAATAATGTCCTTTAGAAAGCCATTGAATGATGTAATTAAATTTCTGCTTAGTTTCACAGTTGTGTTTAATTAGCTCAATCACTTTTTAAAATGTAACAGGTTATGAAAAAAAATGATTTATTGACAGAATATTTAATGGCAAATTGTTAGCTCCCATATTTGATCCCTGAATGATCATTGGGTGTATGGAAAAGTGAAATGTATCAAAATCATAGAATTTATAAACAGACTTTGCAGCTGAAGAGGTTAATGCATGCAATTCAAATGGTTTCCTTTCTATATTGGAAATGAATTATACAAGATAAGTTTAATGACATATGTATTATGTACTAAAACTTTTCAATAAAGGCAGAAATTCCATTTACAGTACCTTACTATGGTTATTTGAAATATGATTTTGCCTAGATAAATCTTAATCTTTGGCAATATAAAAAGTGCCATAAGGTGAATTGGACTTTAATCCTGCTTATGGAAAAGTTAAATTAATACCCTAAGGATATATCTTCTGCAGAGAGTCGTAAGTACTAGTATTACCAAGCTATTAGAACAGTATACACTTTTTTGAACAAATCCACGATAGTTTTGAAAACATTTCAATTACAGTTCACTTCTTGGAACATGAGAAATTAAGCTGGTTTTATTGCATTCTTTTGTAAAAACACACTTAATTCTAAATTTATCTTTTTTTAATGTCAAGGAAGTAGTGTGTCAACATGATTTTCTTTAATTTAGGTAAACCTCAATATTTTCAAATTATCAGTTAGTAGTTGTGGGTAAATATGAGATTCAAACATAGAAACATTATAATAATGTCAATCAGAAGCAATTATACAATCTAAATAGTTGTCTTTAAAAATTGTTTAACTTGCAAAATAATGAGAAAATGCAATTTCTTTCTTCAAAAACTATTTGAAAGATTGGATAAATATTTTATTTATCATGGATTAAAAGAAACAACTATGTTTATATTACACAAATTGAATTATTACCATTAAGAACTTTTTGTATAACTTACAGTGTAAAGTAGAGGCAGTTGATATATTTAATAATTTTGAAATATAATATTACACTAAGCTCCAGAATTTAAACAGTAAACATGTAGAAAGAAAAATTTGTTATATTTTTAAAAAATTGTATAAAAACAACTAAATATACATACTTTTCTACTAATATAATACCTATCAGAGTGCCAGCTATGATTAGTCTGTAGTGAGGATATAGCTCCATAGTTGAAACTCCCATGATAACTGGGATCCTTAAAGGTGGTTAAAAGAAAATAGTAATGTCCTTCTTAAAGATTTTAGAATTACTATTTTTAACATTGGATTATTTATCTGGGAATCACTATCTATTTTAAAGGTTTCAAACAAGTAAAATTTTTGTAATAACTTATATGAAAATATAAAGTTCATATCAAATTCCCATCTCTATCTTCCAAAGTTCTCATTTGTACCAAAACTACCCTCCTTCTCAATTTTTGCAGTATTTTTTCTCAATATTATATTCTGACTAGTGACCCAGTGCACAAAATTTGTGCAGGGGCAGGGGATATTCCTCAGCCTGGCCTGCACTCTCACCTATCTGGGACCTCTTGAAGGATATCCTGCCGATTTACAGGGATTAGGCCTCTACCAGCAGTCAGACATCCTTCTTGCAATCCAGGACTTCTAGATCCTAACTGCTCGCCTGCCTGCCTGCCTGCCTCATTGCCCCTAACCACTCTGCATACCAGCTTGCTCGTCCCCAATTGCCCCATGCCAGCCTGCTCACCCCCAACTGCCTCCCTGCTGGCCAATTCACCCCCACCTCCACTCCCCACTGGCCTGCTTGCCTCTAACTTCCTCCCTCCAACCCCCACTGTCCTAATCACCTCCAACTGATCCCCACTGATTCCTACTTACCCCCAACTGACCCCCATGCTGGTCTGCTTACCCTCAATGGCCTCACCCCCCACCAGCCTGATCACCCACAGCTGCTGTCATATCTTGGCCTGATCACACACAACTACCCTCCTCCACTTGGCCTTTAACTGCCTCTACCTCAGCCCCACCACCATGGCTTTGTCCAGAAGAATGTCCGGAAGGTCTCCTGGAAGGTCTCCCAGTCTAATTAGCATATTACCTTTTTATTAATATAGATATGGGCTTGGTGCATGGGTGGGGGCCGGTTGGTTTACCCTGAAGGATGTCCTGGGTCAGGGTGGGGTTTCCCTAGGGCAGGGGACAGCCTGGGTGAGGGGCCTGTGGTGGTTTACAGGCCAGCCACACCCCCATGGGGTGAGGTTCCCCTTTGGGGTGGCGTGGCCAGCCTGAGTGAGGGGCTGATGGCTATTTGCAGGCTGGCCACACCCCCTTCAGAGTGGGGTTCCCCACTGGGGTGCCTGGCCAGCCTGGGTGAGCGGCTGCTGGCTGTTTTCAGGCTGGCCATGCTCCCCAGCAACCCAAGCTCTCAGCCCATTCTCTTTTTTCTTTTTTCCAGCGCCTCCTTGAGTGGAGGCAGGGCCAGCCAGGGCAGGCAGGAAACTTAGTTTCCTCCTTTGCCAGGGCAACCCAAGCCTCCTGCTGGTTCCAGCTCCATGGCTGCCACCATATTTGTTGGGTTAATTTACAGACTTGCTCTGATTGGCTGGTGAGTGTAGCAGAAGCATGCTCAATTTGCATGTTTCTCTTTTATTAGATAGGATATTTAAAACATTTTTATAAGTATGATCTAGAGATAATGTATGATTTTTAGAGATCATTTAGTTGAAGGATGGAAAATACATATTAGTTCATGTGCTAACTTCAGTAGCAGCTGCCTATGGGTCTGAGTGGAGAGGGATTCAGAGTGAGAATAAGATCAAACTCCACAGGATATGGTGATGATATATGTCAAAGATGGGCTTATATGCTTATGTAGCTGCTCCAGATCTTTTTAAAATCCATTTCCCAATAAGTCAAGCTGAGAGAAATAAAAATCACATGATCTTCACTTATTTGTGTAATGTCATGAACAAAATGAATTGACCAACAAAATAAGACTGGAAGCGTGGAGGCATAGAACCGACTGATGTACCTGAATGTGGTGTTGAGGGAATGAGAAAAGATACCAAAGGACTTATATACTTATATGCAAAGCCATGGACATGGGAAATAGGGTAGTAAAGACTACGGGGAGTGGGTAGGAGATGGGAGGGGGGATGTAAAAGGAGAGAATGGGATATATTTAAATAAAATATATTTAAAAATAAAAAATAAAATAAAATTGACTTTTCATCCCAAGATCCCAACATCATTCTCTAAATCAATCAATATAAAAGACTTCTAGTGTAATTTTTGCTTAAATTTAGTGTATTAATTATTATGACTATGTAAAGATTGTTCTTAACTGTTCCATGTACTAGAATATGATTATATTTCATTTCTTGGGCAGCATTGTTTTACTGGAGTTTCTTATTTCCTACTCAATTTTTTATTTTGATCACAGGCTCTAATAGGGCAGATATCATTGTGTTATTCACTGCTCTATTCTAAAATATCTAGTACACCACCTGAAGCATATTAGAAGCTCAACATTTTTGTCAAATTAAAAATACTTACTTTTAAACATATATATATATATCACACACACACACACACACACACACACACACACACACATACACACACGCCTAGTGACCATCACAACTGAACGGAAAACCAAACAGGCTGTGCGGGGCAACCAGAATGGCAGAGGGGGTGAGTGAGGGGCAACCAAATGACTGAGCAGCAGAGCAGCAGGCTTTGTGGAGCAATCAGACCAGCAAGGGGGTTGGCGTGGGTCGACTAAACAATTGAGCAACAGACTGGATGGGGCGACCAGATCATCAGGGAGAGGGCAGTGAGGGGTGACCAGGCTCACGGGGTTGGGTGGGTGGGAGTGGGGGGAGTGACCAGGCCAGCAGAGGTGGCAGTTAGGACTGATCAAGCAGGCAGGCAGGTGAGTGATTAGGAGCCAGTTGTTCCAGATTTTGAGAGGGATGTCTGACTGCTGGTTTAGGCCCAATCCCAGCAATTCTTTGCTTCCATATTAATTCTTAGCAACACATCCCTAAAGCCCTTTCTGGATGGGTTTTTTATTGGCTTACACCATAGCTGGGATTCTAGGATTTTCCTTTTATTATCATCCTTGGAATTATCTTTCTTCTTGTGTAAGATCTCATATCTTGGATTATATAATATCAATTTTTTGTTTGCTCACTTGTTTTAGCACAATTCTTAAGTAAGTTTCTGTGAAAGGATAGAAGAATGTTATAGAATTGAGTAGATATTGAATTCTAGCTTAGAAAATATTTTCCTAATTTTTCTGACAGGTCAGATTTCCAGTAATGTGTGATGTATTTGTGACATATCTATGGCTTAATTAGGGATGTTGCAGTATATGCAATACAGTTTTTTTAACACATTTTTTAATTTTGTAATCATTTACCGGTTTTGGACCACTTTTATTTCCATCCAATCCTGGTTTCATCTCCCTATTAATTTGGTGACCCCCAATTAAACTGGTGGACATTTTTTTTCTTGCCCACACCATTGAAAGTTTTACATATTTCTCCAAATGTAGATTCACTCAATTTCATTCTGGCCAACAAATCCTAGGTTTCAGTGAATTAGAAAACCGTGAAGATATCGATGCACTGATGTTAAAAACTCTAGTCCTTATGCAGTCCAACTACCCAGATGATGCTTGAATCTTCTCTACAGTCCTGCCAGTGGCTACCTTGACTCTGCTTGAATATTTCAAGGGGCATTCAGCCAGATACTCTCATATAAATCCATGCTTTAGACTGCTCTGACTGTAAGCTACTTCTTATATCATTCCTGGGGACAGATTTCTGTTTTTAATGGCCTTGGATGTTGTAATGAAGTGGAATCTATCATGAAGTGTTATTTTAAGAAATGGAGATAATGGATTTTCACTCCCTAGCCCAGTGCATGTTTCCTTGGCACTCAGAAAATGGTAGTGATTATTTTCCCTTCAAATACTTTAAGCTAGAAATCAAATAATTTTCCTCCCAAATTCAGGTTTATCTTCTCAGTGCGAAGCAAGCCAGATTCCTGTAATTATGTCTCAGCTGACAGTGTTTTTAAGTCCACTAAAATGTTAGGTTGCTATAGCTGTTTTGTTTTTTTACCATCATTCTTCAGATGTGAAGTCACTTATCACATTTCAAAGGTGGAAACAAAGACAGCTATGAGGAGGCTGTTAAAATCATCCAGGAAGAGATGATAGAGGTTAGTCTAGGATAGCAGATCAAAAGAAATCTATTTTGGTAGGTTTTGGTGGTAAAGTCCATAGCACTTCCTAAGGCATCAGATGTAGTTTGAAAGAGGATGAAAGGAATTAAGGATGATTTCTTGATATTTGGTTTGGACAGCAGAGGAAAATGTAGTGGTATATACTGAGATGGGAAAGATTTTTAGGGAAAAGGTATATGTTTTTAACTTAACCTTTGAAATGACTGAAATATGCCTGAATGGAGATCTTAATTAGGATGTTGGCTGAAGATGAATAACTGAAAACTTGTTTTAAAATCATGACCACTAACTAATCTCAAAAGGGCAACTAGTCATTTGGCCCATCCTACTGCATTTCCCTGATCGATTTGCTATCCAACTCTTGTTAGGTGGGTTCTTCTCAACATTTATATGCAAACAAATCATTAGAGATTTTGTTAACATGCAGATTCTGAAAATTTTGTGAGACACCTAAGATTGTGCATTTCTAATGAGCTGTAGGTGACACCAATGTTACTGATTCTTATTCACCTTTTAAGAGCAAGGTCTGTAGACAATTCTTTCTCAGCTCTTTTTAATCTTACATTTCTTATGCTCACTCCTGTGCCTTATTTAAGGAGAAAACAGAAGAAATCAGAAGAGAATTTTCACATGCTATCACTATTAAATCTATCAACCTCATTTGATACATCATCCCTCTTTCACAGGTAGGCTTCTATATAAGGCCAGTCCCTCTGTCTTGTTAATAGATTCCATATCACTTTCTCAAAGGTTTCAATCTCACATTTTATTCTCCTTTCCAAGCATCATTATATTTTTATATTTTACTGAATCATTCTCTTCAACATACTTACAGATTGAGACATACCCTAGCTTTAACCTCAAAAAGAAAGCTCCGGCCAGGTAGCTCAGTGGTTGTAGTGTCGTCTCATACTCCAGAACATTGAGAGTTCAATTCCTGGGTAGGGCATTTACCTAGGTTTTGGGTTAAGTCCTCAGTTGAGGCGCATATGGGAGACTTCTCTCTCACATCACTTGTCTCTCTTTCTCTCTCTCTCTCTCAAATCAATAAAAACAGATGCTTGGGTAAGAATTAAAAAAAAAAAAACTCTCTCGATAGTCTTTTACTAGCCTAATTTTTGCTAAAATAAAACGTTACAAAAAAAGCATATACTTCTTTTCTCCAATTCTGTATTTTTTTCATTTTGTGTGATAAATTCTAGTAAATATCTATTGCTAAGACCAAACATTTTCTTAACATTGTCAAATCTAATAGTAAACTCTCAATTCTCATTTTCTCTCATCTATAAAAATCATTACATAATTCTTTTTTGAAGCACTGTGTTCCATTGGCCTTTGTGACACCAACTCCCCTTTGATTTTTCTCTGATTTACTAGGAACTATTTAACTAGTTTGCCTTCTCTTACTTTTTTGTTGGCTTCTCATTCTTTTTTAACCTTTAAATTTTTTAGTACCTTGGAGCTCTTCTCTCTTACATCTATATACTAGTTCTCTAGGTCAACTCACACTATTTCATGTTTCTTATGTATTATTGATTCCAAGAAATATATCTTTAGCCCAGATATTTACATTAACCTGCAGTCCTAATATCTAAGATGACTGTGTAATTTGTTGTTCAGGTTAGTACACTTTTGAATGTGAGTATAATTTATTCTGTGACATGTGTAACTAGGACGGATATTGGCTATAAACTTTTATACGATCACCACATTTTTAATTGAATGCTCCCTTACCATATGCATTTTGATTTTGTGACAAAGATGGTTAGTAGTCAACAAATATTCATTTTTTATTTTTTCTTTAGTGATAGAAAGTTGACTATTCAACTAAGCTCATCATTTAAGAACTCAATGTTTCAAAATTTTTTGCAGTTTGATATGACAAGGTGTCTAAGTTCTGGGCATTAAAATATAAAATAAATTGGTATATGAAACTTCTAGGAAGCAGCTTAATGTAGGGGATGTGTCCTCCTATTACCATGTTCCTATTATTCTGCCTAGATTATGAATGCAAGAACCATTTAGAAGCTCTGATTTGAAGCCACATAATGAGGGCAGTAGCAGAAAAGATAGAAGGGTCTTTGATACTGATAAATCATAAAGCATTAATCTATCCCCCTGGACTACTTTTATGTGAAAGATAAACAAACACTTATATTGTGACAGCCTTTTTAAATTCAATATTTATTTCAATTTAATCTAATGCTCACTAAGAGAGGTATCTAAAAGTTATTAACTATTTATTTGACAAATATTTACTAAATGACTGATACTTTTTATGTATTTGGCAGAATTGTGGAAGGATTTAGAAAGACTGGTAATAGGGGGTAGGTTGATAGTCTAAATGCAGGTGACAGTGAGTTAAAGACTTGAACAGGTGGTCAGTTTACCCATGAATGTGTCTGGAGGAAGGTCTTTCCAGGCAGAGAGGATAGTCTTACAGAGACCCTAGAGTAGAAGTATGCTTGTTCAAGGGAAAGAAAGAAACTAATGAAACAGGAATTGACTGTTTAATATCAGATATGAGATCTGGGGGGTAGTGGAGAGGCAGATCATAAAGGACCTATAGACCATGGTAAAGACTTCGGCTTTTACTGTAAGTTAAAAACTATTGCAAAATTTTGAGCAGAAAATAACATGATTTGAGTTTAGTTTTAATAAGATCTCACTATCTGTAATGTGAAAATATACTGTGAGAGTAAGGGATGTAAAGATAGGGTAGAAGCAAGTGACCAGTTTGTAGACTATTGAATTAATCAAAATGAGGAATGATGATGGTAAACTCAATGTAGCTTAAATATAATGCTCAACTTCTCACCACTGTCTCCTATCCAAAGAGTTCTTTCTGCATAAACTTATCCATAAGTTTCTCTGCAAATAGAAACTTCTTTCTTATAAGCACTTAGACCAATAACTTCGGATTCCTTTGGAATAATTCAGAGATGAAAGCTCAGAGAAACTTATGGACCTTGATCTTTATGTACTTGTTCCTGAGGCTCAGTTGTACCCTGTCCTCCTCAGATTTGTTTATTTGGCCATTATTAAAATTATGTATGATAATAGAATGTTCTCTCAATAAATTCTTCTCTATATGCAAACTGACTCACACTGGATTTCTGTCACTAGAAGACATTTTGTTACCAAAGTCTTTACAATTATATACAATTACTTGAAAAGCTTCCATAATAAGGAGTTTCCCCCTCTTTCAGAAACTAATTACATTATTTGTTAGAAATAATACTCACATTTTTCTCATATTAAGTGGAAATATGCTTTCTGAAACTTCCTCTCATTAATAGTTTACACTTGCAACCAATTATAAATTCTGCTGCCACATGCAAACTCCCCAAATATTTAGTGGGGCTTTATCTGTCTTCCTTGATTATTCAATTCTCCAGCTAAATCTTCCTAATTTCCTCAACCATTCGTGATAGAATATAGTTTTTAATGTACATTCATTTATTATGGTCTATGTAACTGTTTCTTCTCCCCATACATCATGAATCTCTAAAAGAAAAAAGAATGGAGTATCAGCATTCCTAACAAAAAGCTAGACTACAGAGGATGCCATGCAGTGTACCCATTCAATTGGGACATTATTTTTAAAATAATGTAATAATGTTAAGAAAAGGACTTCAGACAAGGTAATAAAAATATTAAATATTTTACTCTGTATGCCACAATTTAGCTGACCGAACTACTAAAACCAAACCCATCTTTGTAATTTTTACTGCTTTTTCATGTATTTCATTGTTATCCCAACATAACACCAATCCTCAGTGTATGCAATGTAAATAATCAATAACTTAATGTGGTTTTGACCTTTCCTACTACTGAATACACTTGCATTTGTTGTATAGCATCAGAGGTAAATTTCAACGTACTTACCTATGACTAAAAAATGCTTAGAACTTTGGCAACTCCTCGCTAAATATGACACATGGAAATAATAAAATTAACATGTATAAAATGACACGACATTTTCAATTGCTCTAGAGGGTATTTGTAATGTATGCAGCGATGTGTACATAAACGTCATCTCTTCTTAGATGGAATAACCCATGGTGCCATCTGGTGAGAATGATGATGACTGATAGCTCACAGATGGGTCCCTTCCACACTGGAGAGTAGCATCACCTTAGGTCATACCCTTTTTACAGGGCAACCCGTGCCCAGTGAAAATAAGTGCTTAGCATTCAGGGCAAGGACTCCTATGTCGTTATTCTTAAAAATAGTAAAGGGGAAACACACATTTCAGAAATGGGGATGACATTTTGAAGTATATGTTTTGAGATTTTGGAGTATTTGTTTTGAAGGACTATCAGGAGCTCCTTTGGGAGCATGTAAAGTTTGAGACACCTCTAAGATATCTATGTGGAGATGTTCAGAAGTTAGAAGAAAGTAGAACTTGAAATTATCTTAGTTGTGAGTTCTGTTATGAAGTGTAGAATTTCACTGCAGAAGCACTGAAGAGATAGACTTTGTTTAGATTTCCTTGGATAATTTCTACCTATTATCATTAAGAATCTGAATTCTGTTGGAAAGGCCCCAAACATTCCAATTGGAGTTTCTTTTGACCTACCAAGACTTAAAATATTTTAGACTTTCCTTAAATTCTCACTACCAAATCCGTGTGGCAACAATTATTTGATGCTCACAAAGAGCTCTGATGAAAAAATTATAGATTCTTTTTCATTAATTAGTGACTTTTAAATATACTTTATTGTTTCCTTTTTTATATGTGCTAGAAAATGTTGCTAAAAAGAATAAGTACTACTGCCATAGATATTTTGGCATACTGCCTTGATAAAAACATTTATTTCATAACACATTATTAAAATATCCAACGTGGGTTGGAGTGAGACGTTGATATCTTTATAATTAAGCATATATATCATAAATTCATATTAGAATGATAATTAAGGAAACATACTAAAGATCATTTAGTCCTAGAATTAATAATCATTTTACTAAAGTACATAAAATCATTTTAAGTCATTATGGAAATCATAATATTTCATAATGTATTATAAACTATTCAACAGATGATATATGATTTGAAAAAAAAACAAGCACTTTTTTTAAGTGCTTTTATATGTATATGGCCATAATCTATTAAAAGTGCTTTGGGCTCTAGCAAAATAACTAGAAATAAATTCTAGCTCATCTATCAAAGAATTTCAGTCTTAAATGAATTTTAAAAGTATGACTAAAAGAGCAGTAATATGTGAGCCCCTTTCACATTCTTGTGTACATATATATATTCTATAGGTGTGGCACAAAATATTAACTCAACATAGTTCAAAATATATAGGTCTCATCTACTTCTCTGCACAAAGAGTTGACTGAATAATATTTGACTCTTTTCACATTCTCACCAAACCCAGCTAGCCAGTCATCTTGTACTTCATATGGTTTAGCCCTGTAGTTTATCTCATTTTTACCTTTCTCCCTTATATCTCTCCACAAAAAGTTAGCCTGCCAAGTGTATCTAGATAAAAGGCCATCTCCAACATAATATCCTATTTTGAAACAAAAAATATTTTATTAGCACATCTGTGATATTTTTATTATGGAAAATCTACCTTGCAACCAAAATGAATATATCTGTCTCTTCCTCTAAATACTAACTCCCTAATGTGCAAAGATAACCACATATGTTGTGTCCACATCTATTCACTTTTCTGTATCTCATATCTATCTATCTATCTATCTATCTATCTATCTATCTATCTATCTATCATCTATCTATATAAAGAGGTAATATCCAAATTGTCTGTTACGTTGTCACAGTAATGACTGAGGCTGCACATAAATGGAGCACCTCTAGGTGGCAGTTCTCTCCCGCCTCCACAAGCTGCATGGCTCCCTCTTGGCTCCCACAGGTGGCAGTGGCTTGCTCCTACCTCCTGTAGGTGCCCGAGGCTCACTCCCGCCTCCCACAGAATCTGTGCAGGTCCTTCCTGCCTCCCACTGAGCAACGCAGCTCCCTCCTGCCTCCCACAGGATGTGCACAGGTCCTTCCTGGCTCCTGTGGAAGCAATACGGCTCCCTTCAGGCTCCCATAAGCACAGTTTCAGAATTAGTGCAGGTCCCTCCTGGCTCCTGTGAAAGTGGCATGGTTCCTGTGGAGTCGGCTCCCTGCCGCCTGCTCCTTTGGGAATGCTGTAGCTTGCACAGCTCCCATGGAATCAGCATGGATCCCTCCCAGCTCCCACGGAAGTGGTGTGGCTTGCTCCTGACTCCCATGGGCACCAGCGGCTCAGTCCCACCTCCCATGGAAGCAGAAGAGCTGCCTCCTGCCTCCTGTCTCCCGCGGTGGCCTAATGTGCGCGATTTTGTGCACTGGGCCACTAGTAATTTTATAAATGCTAATGCTGTTCAATAGATTTTTGTGGAAGTCAATTACATTGGTACAAAACAGAGCTCTGTTCCAATGCGCCTTTATGTGCTGTTTGGCATAAAGTACCTTTTTGAGCATTATTTTTTATCATTCAAATAAAGTTATTAATACCTACTGGTGGTTATAAATTATATAGGAATTTTCCAGTATAAGTATAAATTGTTATCACAGTACCTTACATGTATTAATGGAGATTTATTCCAGAAATGTTAGTTTTCTTAATTCACAAAAGCTACTAAAAATTATGATATGCGGCTCAGCCAGTGCTGCACAGTGGTTAAGCATGGACCCATGCACCATGAGGTCATTGGTTCAATTCCCAGTCAGGGCAAAATGCCCAGGTTTCAGACTCGATTCCAAGTAGGGGGCATGCAAGAGGCAGCTGATCAATGTTTCTATCTATCCCTCTCTTCCTCTCTCTCTAAAAAATCAATAAAACCACATTAAAAAAATGATATGCCTACATTTAACTACAACATTGTGTTAATTATACATATTAATCCTTTGTCATATTTGTAGTATAGTGTTTCTCCATTTTAAATTTTAATGTCATTTTGTGCTGTGTATAATGTAAAAATTGTATATAGTCAAATACATTGACTTTATTTCTTTGTGATTATTTATTTTTGCCTTTATATTTACTTCTTGTTTATATATAATTTATATTTTAAGTATAAAATTATACCATTTAGAAATCATTTTCTAATATATTTTACACACATTTCTATGAATTATATGTATTGTTAACATAATTAGGATTACATTTTATGTGGTTTTTTTGTAGTTTTTTTCATTTACATAGCAAGCAGTTTGTCATGCCATTAAGTATCCAAGTTAGCAGTCTGCACATATTAATGTATTATATTGAGTATATCAATTCACAAAGTTATTTTATAATTTAATTTTACATACTTTATTCAAATGTTTACTTGATTTTGGATTTTAGATAAAACATATGTCATATCACTAATGTATATTAAATAAAGGTACATTTCTTCTTGAATATATCTTAAATTAATGAAATAATACTTTGTAGGTCATATTAATATCCAGTAATATGAACAGTTGTTATTAATTACTGTGTAGGTATTTTCTGTATAATTTAAATTTTAGAATTCTTTTTTTTTTACCTCAGTGATAATGTTTAAGTAAACAACCACTATACTGCAATTATCCCTTAAATGACAAAATTAAATTATGATTTTAGAAAAAAAGGACACAGCATAAAGCCAATAAGTTGGAGAAAAAGGGTAAAGCACCTTTTATTTCCAGAAAAGAAGCCAGTGATTGTTACTCAGAACACAGAAGGAGAGCATGATTTTAAACATTTAGAGAAAATCATGAAAGCTTGAAGAGTTTCCTCCAGGGGCACCATGGAGGAATTCATGTTTCTAAAATAGGAAAAATGTTATCAAGACTTTGAGGACAGAAGCATTTTCATGCTACAGTGTCAGCATAAGTAGAGCAAATGAACTTTCTGGTCTCAGTGGTCACTTCACTACTTCTGTCAACACAGTTTGCTTTTCTTTAAAAAAAAAAAGTATATCTTACAGATTAATGGAAACGAAAATATGTCCCCTTGCTATAAAACTATGGATATTTTAGAATAATAGGTAAATTGCAAACTATAAAATAGCATGCCTTCTTTAAAATTTCCCAGCACTAATTTTTTAGGATTATTTTATAAAGTAATCAAATTTGCATTTGATTGCTCTTCTATTATTAAATATTCGTACTTAAAAGAACCGAGAAAACATTTTTTTTCTCCAATGGGAATGGTCCTTATAGAATAATATTTTCACTTTGTAGAATTTAAATGATGATGCCTTTTTATTTTCTTGGCAAGACCACTATTATGCTGGCCCCAAAGATTGCAGAATGTGATAGCAAAAGTGATAACAATCTTTTTGGAAAACAAAACAGACAAAATCTTCTAAGCAGTTAAATCATGAAATGTGACCTTTCAATTGTGGGGATGAATTTGCTTAATTTTAGGAACAATGTCAAATTACCACAAAAATTATATTATCCATATTTAGACAGAAAAAATCCTATTAGACCTTTACAGGTCTTTGTGTAAGCAAAAATGCAGGATGTTTTGTCCAGCCAGGGAAGGAGTAGTGAAAAAAGACTTTTTGCAGAAAGACATTTTTAAGTAATTTTTTTCTTAAAGTAGGCATTCAAGACTTTTTCCCCTCACATGTCCACATAACTACATTTAATTTCAGATAACACAAAGAGTTCTTTATAGTGCTTTCTCACAGCTGAATTGAATTATTCTAGATAAGACTTTTTAAACCCAGCAAGGGAAGAAATATTTACATTTCTCTTAAGTTGCTTTTTGATAATTCTCTTGTAATCAATTAAAATCCCAAAACAAAAGCTCCCTTAGCATCCTATTTGAAACAAAAATGAAACAAAGGGAAGAAATGAAAACTTTTCCAAAAGATTATTCTCTCTGGAAATCTGAATTTTGGGTATGTGTTGATTGGCACATAGATATGAATATCATGCTGGAATGAATTTTAGAATGATGTTTCAAATCTCCTGAAATACTAATATTTTTGTTTATGAGTGGTGGCATTTCTTGATTCTTTGTATTCTGTATAGAGCTAATAAACAACAAAAAACAGAGTTAAGTCATAATGAGGTAATAAAATGGTATTGAGATGGAATACACATTTAAATTTTAGTCACATATGACAAATATTTATATAGATAGATATAGGTATATAGATATAGGTATAGATATAGATATAGATATAGATATAGATATAGATATAGATATATAAGGGATGAAGAGAAAGGAGGCAAGGAATTACCTAAAAAATGGAAGGAAAAAAACCTAAAACATGTAAAAACAGAAGGGGGGGCTCAACTAGAAAATTCTGTGTACTCTGTGATTTATTCCTAGAATTTTGCATTATATCCTCATATAAAAGATGGTCACTAAATAATTTTTATAGACAGTACAGAAGTTTATTTTTACATTTAAGTTTAATTATGCAATTTCTCCCATAACTTCTTATGTATATATTTATCACTACATAATTGGAATGAGTTGTTTTGTATATTATGTCTCTTACATTATTTTTAAATTATACTAGAGTGCATGATCTAGGTCAGCGGTTGTCGACCAGTGGTCTGCAGACCTCTGGTGGTCTGTGAGGTCTGAAAGGTTGGCAACTGTTGGATTAAAGAAGTCTTTGCAGCAGTGGTTGCCAACTGGTCCAAAAAGTTGGTGACTGCTGATCTAGGTCATAATTATATTTTATCTCCATTACATGTAGAGTCCTGTGTCTAACAGATAATCCCATGTTAATTGGACTGAGCTGACACAGATCCATTATGTCCCTAAGCAACATCATTGTCAACAACAGTCTTGGAAACTACTCAGCTCACCATGGGGGTTGGGGGACCAGCGCATTTTAAGTAATTACACTTAAATTGATCCCATATCTATATATTTAAAAGCCTAAATGACCTTTATGGTGGAATGACCAGAACAATCAGTCACTATGATGCACACTAAGCAGGCAGGCAGGTGAGTAGTTAGGGGCGAGCAGGCAGGCAGGCAAGCAAGCAGTTAGGGGCAAGCAGGCAGGAGAGTGGTTAGGGGCGAAGGGTTCTTGGTTGTGAGATGAAAGTTTGATTGCTGCAATTGGGCCTGAACCGGCAGTGGGACTCCCTTGAGGAGTTCCGGATTGTGATAGGGCGCAGGCCAGGCTGAGGGACCCCCCCTCTCTCCTGTGCATGAATTTCTGAACTGGGCCTCTAGTATATTTAATAAATAGACATTAACACTCACTTTTAATGCTTTAGAAAAGTTGTTCATTCATTCATTTATTTATTCATTCATCTTAAATGTTCTCCCAGAAAAAAAACCCAACAAATATTAGAAAGTGGAATTTCTTCATAACAAATGAAATGTCAGTATATATTAAAAGAGAGATAAAAGAACAACAAATTATAAGCAAAAGAGCCTTAATAGTGTGGCTCGGTTGTAGAGCAATGACCTATGAACCAGGAGGTCATAGTTCAAATCCTGTTTGGGCACATACTTGGCTTGTGGGCTCGATGCCCAGTAGGGGACACGTAGGAGACAACCGATCAATGGTATTTATCTCTCATTGATCTCTCTATCCCTTTCTCTCTCTCTAAAAATGAGTAAAAATATATTTTAAAATAAAAAGAGAAAGAATAAAATAAAATTTTCAGATAAAAGTAATAAACCATAAGGGTAAAGGTATGTTTTATTCTCACATGTGCACATTTGTGACCTACTATGAGCCATAAATTCAGGAGTTATTTAATTGCTGAAAAGAAAGAAAACATTATCAGTTATATAATTTTATATCCCCAAGATTGAAAGCATAAAAAATAAACTTCCCAGATAAATTATATCTATTTAACTATTCTTAAATATGTCACAGATGGCTCTGTAATAATAGAGAAGAGTGTTCTTAAAGATATACCTACAATAGGCATAACTATTAGTTAAAAAGATCTATTTTTTAATAGAAGTCATCAATACATAGTAGAGATGAGTCTATTATTTTATGTAGATCAGGTTAGATCTAAGCACATTTTAAAAATATTTGAAAAGTTGGTTGGACTTATTTATCTTTGAATTACATTCATGTAATAGGTTTTTATCTGTATTGAATTTTGAATATATCATATGCAGGATGGTTACCTAAAGAAGGAAATTGTGTGGAATGCCAGTAGAATTTTCTTGGATAATGTTTGGATGCTGATGCTTTAGTAGACAGCTGAACTTAGATTAGCTTTTATTAATCCTGGTGCCAGAAAGTGACTGGAATCTGATCTCTGGGATGAGAAAAAAGGGACTTTACAGTGTTAGAAAAAGAAACTGATTTGAAACCATTCCAGTGCAAGGTTAAATGAGAAGTAAAAAGTCTAATGTTATGGAGTGTTCAATATGGTTTTAATCTGGAAAAATAAAAAGAAGAATCTAGACAATAAATGATTTTTTACTCTAGCCAGAATTCTCTATAATGGAACAACCAGATTTGTGTAGTAATAATCCTGATATACTATTGACAATAATTCTGAAAATACCCAAATATAAATGAGTCAACTTGGTTTATTAATTTTATACTGGAGAACATTGTTTCTTTTCATTCTCTTGTCCTTCATTTCCTTTTGCTTTTTTATCAACTTTGTGTGTTCCCTTCTTTTTCCCCTTATTTTTCTCTCCAGTATTTTCCTTTCCTATTTTTTTTTCTTTCTTTTGGAAATACATTTGGATGCTTTTTAGATGTTTGGTACTAGATGCCAAACATTCAATTAAAAAACCTAGTTAGTTTTCTGTTTAAGTCATCTTATTTGAGATAATAAAACCATATCATTTTCAAACATCAAAAGGCATATTTTATGGTTTTCTATCTGAAGAGGATATGTATCAATGTGTACAAAAGTTTTATCAATCAATTAATAAAGCCAAAATATTGAAACTGAAAGGCCCTTTGCTTTGTGCTATTTTAAATAACATTTAGCCTTATATTTAATGAGAGGCCCGGTACATAAAATTCATGCATGAGGGGGTGTGTCCCTCATTCAGCCGGCACCCTCTCCAATCTGGGACCCCTTGAGGAACGACCAACTGCCCAGTCAGACATTCTCTCACAAGATTGAAATAGCACAATTCAGGACTACTGGCTCCCATCTGCTCACCTGCCTGCCTTCCTGATTGCCCCTAACTGCTTCTGCCTGCCAGCCTGATCACCTCCTAATCACTCCCCTGCCAGCCTGATTGATGCCTAACTACTCCCCTGCCAGCTTGTTTGCCCCTAACTGCCCTCCCCTATAGGCCTGGTCACCCCTAACATCCCTCCCCTGCAGGCCTGGGTCACCCTGAACTATTCTCCCCTGCAGGCCTGGTCCCTCCAACTGCCCTTCCCTGCAGGCATGGATGCCCCCAACTTCCCTCCTCTGCTGGCCTCGTCACCCCTAACTGCCCTTCCCTGCAGGCTTGATTGACTCCAACTGCCCTCCCTTGCAGGCCTTGTCCCTCCCTACTGTCCTCCCCTGCTTGTCTGATCACCTGCAACTGACTTCCCTTGCAGACTTGGTCCTTCCCAACTGTTCTCCCCTGCTGGCCATTTTGTGGCAGTCATCTTGTGTCCATATGGGGGCAGCCATATTTGATCACATGGGGGCAGACATCTTGTGTGTTAGAGTGATGGTCAATTTGCATATTACTCTTTTATTAGATACGATAGAGGCCTGGTGTGTAGGTAGGGGCCAGCTAGTTTGCCCTGAAGGGTGTCCCAGATCAGGGTGAGTTTTCCCTTGGGGCAAGGAGTGGCCTGGGAGAGGGGCCTGTGGTGGTTTGCAGGCTGGCCATGCTCTTGATGACCCAAATGGAAGCCCTGGTATTTGGGATTTTTTATCTTCTATAATTGAAACTTTGTAGCCTTAAGCAGAGGCCAAGGCAGGTGAGGGCTGTGAAAAGCTTGGCTTCCTCCATTGTTGGGACAAGCCAAGCCTCCTGCTCTCTCCAGCTCCATGGCTTCTGCCATTTTTGTTGGGATTTATTTATCTTCTATAATTGAAACTTTGTAGCTTTGAGTGGAGGCTTGCGCCCGCCAAGATGTGCAGAAGGTTTGGATTCCTCCATTGCCGGGAAACCCAAGCCTCCTGCTCTCTCTGTGGCTACAGACATCTTGGTTTGGTTAATTTGCATACTAGCTCCTGGTTGGTTGGTGGGCATAACTTGTGGGTGTAGTGGAGGTATGATCAATTTGCATATTACTCTTTTATTAGATAGGATCATATTTTCAAATCTTAGAACCACTATCTCCCCCCTCTCAAAAAAATGCACACACATTCATACGCACAAACAAGTAGCAGAAAAGTAATCTGAATTATATCAGGCCAGATTCTGTTTCAACAGCTTACTAAATCTACAGTTTAAGGCAACTCATTTATTTTCTCTAAGTCTTAGTCTCCTTTTGGTAAAATAGAGATAAAGTAGTATCTTTCTAGAATATGTGTAAGAATTGCCAAGTGATATGATCCATATGAAATGCTTAGTTTACTGCCTTGCATTTACATGTCCTTTAGAAATGTCAGTTATTAATAATAATGTTTTTACTGCTAAAATTAAATCTGTGCATAATTGCACTGTTGTTGTTATGTGGTTTATGCACTTCTAGTCTTTTCCTATCAATACAAAACCCATTAACAATACATGCTAAATATACTCTTTTTACATGGCCAGTATTGTTAATATTTTTATTTGGCAATTATTGTGAATATTGACCTGGATCATCAATATGCTATGTTATTATGGCATTTAATGGCATAATAGCTTTCCATTATAATGATCCTTAATGACATTCTAATTATTTCCAAATTATCATCATGCTGCTATGGACAAACTTATACATTCATTTTTTTATTTACTCCTCTATTTTTTTCCTTAAAATCCATCACTGGAAATAAAAAGTTTCCTGGCCGGATTGGAACAGTGTTTGAGCATCAACCTATGAACCAGGAGGTCATGGTTTGATTCCTGGTCAGGGCAGCTGATCAATGATTGTATATCATTATTGATGTTTTTATCTTTCCTTCTATCTTCCTCTTTGAAATCAACAAAAATGTGTTTTTAAAAGAAATAAAAAATTAAGTGCATTTAAAAAATTTCTAAGCATATAGAATTCCTATTTTTCAGAAAGATTTAATAAAATATTTTATTGATTTTTTACACAGAGGAAGGGAGAGGGTTAGAGAGTTAAAAACATAGATTTGAGAGAAACATTGATCACCTGCCTCCTGCACACCTCCTACTGGGGATGTGCCTGCAACTAAGGTACATGCGCTTGATTGAGAAACAAGCCTGGGACCCTTCAGTCTGCAGGCCGACACTCTATCCACTAAGCCAAATCCAGTAGGGCCACAAAGAATTATAAAGCATATATTTTTATCAACATTGTTTTGGAATATCTATTCCAAATCTTGTTAGTACACAGGAGTTTTATTATATTTGGATTCTGCTAATGTAATAGTTTTTAAATATTTCATTATTGTTTTGACATGCATTTGCTTGGTAATTTGGTTTAATATTTCATATATGTGTTGATAATTTAAAATATTTCCTTTATTAGTTTCATGATTTTAACAGTCATAAGGCAAAATGTCTTACATAAAAGAATGGAAGAAATTGGGGAGAATCCAAGATGGCGGCATAGGTAAACACCTACACTGCTGCCTTGCACAACAATTTCAAAACTACAACTAAAAGAAAGAACAGACATCATCCAGAACCACAGGAAAGCTGGCTGAGTGGAAGTTCTACAACTAGAAGGAAAGAGAGGGGCTCACAGAAACCCAGAGGAGCTGCAAAAAGCTGAGGTACGGAGACGCGCGCGCTGAGAGAGCGGGTGCCCGAGTACCTGGCTGGCTTTCTCTGGTGGGAGGGAAACAGAGACTCCCAACGGCATTGAACCCCTTATCTTACGACACTAAACCCCAGATCCAGCTGAAACTCATACGGGGTGAGTTTGGGCTGTGGTCCTGGTGCGCAGGAGAGCTGAAAAGGCAGAGGTCTAGAAGCACTGCGGGGCCATGAGCACAAGGACCACTCCAGCGATTACCCAGTCACGTAAGACTCAGGGGCCGTGGAGGGCGGGGCTGACTGGAAGGCAAGGCGGTCCCTTAAGCCCTGAGACTCCACCCATCCCAAGCTCAACAGAGGCTTCTGCGACTTTGCACGTCTGGTTTCACAAGGCTGAATTCAACACAGAAGTTTCCCCAACATAGTGAAAATGCTGAGACAAGGGAAGGGATCACAAACAAAAGAAATGGAGGAAAAAAAAACCACTGGATATAGAGTTCAAAACCACGCTTGTAAGGTTTTTCAAGAATATGCTAGAAAAGTTGGATAAATTTAGTGAGAGCCAAGAGGAGATGAAAAAGGACCAACTAGAGATGGAAAAGGTCCAACTAAAGATGATAAAAGACCAACTAGAAATTAAACATACACTGACTGAAATAAAAAATATTATACAGAGTCCTAACAGCAGACTAGAGAAAAGCAAGAATCAAGTCAAAAATGTGAAATATAAAGAAGCAGAAAACACTCAACTGGAAAAGCAAGAAGAGAAAAGAATCCAAAAATGTGAACATAATGTAAGGAGTCTCTGGGACAGCTTCAAGCGTACCAACATCAGGATTGTGGGGGTGCCAGAAGAAGAGAGAGAGGAAGATACTGAAAACCTATTTAAAGAAATAATGACTGAAAACTTCCCACATCTGGTAAAAGAAATAGACTTACAGGTCCAGGAAGCACACAGAACCCCATATAAAAGGAATCCAAAGAGGTCCACACTGAGACACATCATAATTAAAATACCAAGAGCAAAAGACAAAGAGAGAATATTAAAAGCAGCAAGAGAAAAACAGTTTCTTACCTACAAGGGAGCACCCATATGACTGTCAGCTGATTTCTCAACAGGAACGATGCAGGCCAGACGGGAGTGGCAAGAAATACTCAACTTGATGAATAGCAAGAACTTACAACTAGAATAATCTATCCAGCAAAGCTAACATTCAGAATTGAAGGGCAGATAAAGAGCTTCACAGATAAGAAAAAGCTAAAGGAGTTCATCAACTCCAAACCAGTATTATATGAAATGCTGAAAGGTACTCTTTTAGAAGAGGAAGAAGAAAAAGGTAAAAGACAAAAAAATTATGAACAACAAATACGAATCTATCAATAAGTGAATCTAAAAATTAGTGAATTAAAAATTTGATCAACAGAATAAACTGGTGAATAGAATAGAATAGAATCAGGAGCACAGAAAGGGAATGGACTGATAATTCTCAGGGGGAAAGGGGTGAGGGTTGTACAGGGAGAGACTGGACAAAAATCATACACCTATGGATGAGATCAATGGGAGGGAGCTAAGGGCAGAGGGAGGGGTGGGAGCTGGGTGGAGGGGTGCTATGGAGGGTAAAGAAGAGAAACAAATGTAATAATCTGAATAATAAAGATTTAATTAAAAAAATAAATAAATAAAGGCTAGGGGGGTGTCCCAAAGCCTTAATAAAAGGGAGAAAAAGGCCAGAGCAAGTGACAGTCCTTTCCACTAGAGGAAAGCTCCCGCCTGGCCCCCCAATATCGCCAAAAAAAATGGAAGAAATTATTGCAACCATCTTCAAACAACCTACCATACAATCTAAGAAATGGCTTTACATGATTTTACTTACATGTAGAACCTAAAGAACAATATAAGTGAGCAACCAAAACAGAAACAGATTCATAGATATAGAGAACAGACAGAAGTAAAAGGTTTTGGGGGACTGGTGAAAAAGGTGATAGGATTGAGAAGTACACATTGGAATTATAAACAATTCATGGAAGTATGGTTAATGCTATTTTAATAACCATTTATGGGGCCAATTGTGTGTTGGAAATATCAGAGAGAACACTTTGTCAAGTACTGTATATGATGGTCTTGCCACTGTGCTGTACACCTGGAATTAATACAAAAATGGTATTGGGCGAAAATTATAATTGAAAATTTTTTAAATTAAAAAAAGAAACTGTTCACCATTTTAAAGTATTTTCATAACATTTTAATATATTTTTTCAACTGTAATGTAGATTCATCATCAAATTTTTTCTCCCTCATTCAAGTCAAACTGGTCACTCATCCTGCCCAATCCATTTGGAATTCTCAAGAAAGTACCATTATGTTTGTAGGTAATTGCCATCAGTCGTATATTTATTATTTCTTCATATAAATATATTAGCTCTTTTTATTTTAATATTATTTTATGTTTCTAAAGCATGTTTTATTTTCTCCATAATTTTTATGTTTTTTGAGCTCTTTTTCTATAGTTTATAATTTTCTTATAGTGTCATTTTTATCATAATATTTTCAACTGTCTAACCCTCATATAGAAAAGTGGTTTATTTACTTGTATATTTCATTTTGTAAAGTGATTCCATGTAATTAATTATAATTTCAAACATTTTTTTCAACATACTCTTTTTATTAGGCCATTATACTATCCCAGTATATTGAATACCATATGTATCTACCCTGTTTTTTTATTTTTCTTCATGTACATTTTTAGTGACTTATTGATACAAGTGGAATTGCTCTGTAACTGAAGGATAGTTTATAGTGTTTTAACATTTTACAACATTGGTTCTATTCAAAATTGAGGCTTCTGTTTCTAATTTATTAGAAGATATGACTTATGCCGTTCATTCCTTAATGAATATTGCAAAGTTTCAAGTATGTGCCTTATATTTTTATCAAAACCTAAAAAGAAATGTACATATATAAACATTTAATTTTTAATTTATTTTATGTAAAAATTGTGGGGATAGTCATTATAAGAAAAAATAACTCTTGATCTTATTTTACCTCCTTTAGTATATCTCAGTAGAGGTTATAATCCACAAAATGAAGATAAAGAAAAAGTCAAGCACAACTGGTGTGGCTCAGTGAGCATCAACCTATGAACCAGGAGGTCATGGTTCAATTCCTTGTTATAGAACATGCCTGGGTTTTGGGCTTGATCCCCAGTGTGGGGCATGCAGGAGGCAGACGATCAATGATTCTCTCTCATCGATATGTTTCTCTCTCTCCCTCTCTCCCTTTCCTCTCTGAAATCAATAAAAATATATTAAAAAAGTAAAAAGTCAATAAAACTGTAAATTGTCATATTATTCCTAATGCACTAGAACAGTGGTCAACAAACTGGCTTGCAAGCCACATGCAGCTCTTTGGCTCCTTCAGTGTGGCTCTTCCACAAAATACCACTTGCAGGTGCACATCGTGGCCGATGCACAGAAGTCGGTTTTCAGCTCTCAAAAGAAATTTCAATCATTGTACTGTTGATATTTGGTTCTGTTGACTAATGAGTTTGCCGACCACTGCACTACAATAATCCTATCAAAAGCTGTACATTCTTTGTTGTACTATTTATAAAATAACTAGAGGTCTAGTACACAGATTCGTGCACTGATGGGGCTCCTTGATCTAGCCTACACCCTCCTACAATCTGGGACCCCTCCAGGATTGTTAGATAGCTGGTTTGGGGAGCAGGATCCTATGTGTTGAGTGTCTGCCCCCAGGTGGTCAGTGCATGTCATAGTGACTGGCCCATCTCTATTTTGCTTGTTAGTTCATTAATGCATTAGATTATACACATACACACACACACACACACACACACACACACACACGTATTTTAAATTAATGGAACTGCAACAGGGTAAAGATTAGTTTCTGATAATATTCTAAGAGGTTAAATTAAATTTAGTTAGGTTTAATTATCAACTGAAATTTAGTCAGGTTTAATTATCAACTGAAAAAGCTTTAAATTATTTTCTAGTTTCATATACTGAGTTTTGAGTGATAATATGTTTGTGCAAGTATGATTTCAATATGGATCAATGGTTTAAGAAGGTTAGACCTAGTCCAAGTTAATAGAACATTTTTTGATGTAACCATAATGTCTCCTTTATATTAGGTGACCTCCATTTTTCCATATGAATTGCTTTCAAAATTGTCGAGGGATGGAAAATTACTATGGGAGGGTGATCTGTAAACCAACTGTGGCTTTCCTTATATAGTAGGATACCTGTTCACATATAATAATCACTGTTTCTTCATTGACTCATGAAAAGATTTATCAAATTATGACAACTACTATGGAACTAGAAGCCATGAAGTGTCACATAAAAGACTTTAGAAAAAAATGTTAAAGACTGAATACTCCTATTTCAATATTTTTTTTATTAGGTAAGGCATTTTATTCCTAGTCAGAATAATATTTAAATAACCCTGTTCTAGATACACATACAGATTACTGTGGTAATTATGAATCTTTGGTCACAATTAAAGTTGAGATATAATGTTATTTTCTTTATAAATTTTTTAACACTCACCCAAGGATATGTTTTTCATTGATTCTAGAGACAAAGGAAGGGGGAGGAGAAGAGAGAGAGAGAGGCATAGATATGAGAGAGCTACATCAATTGGATGCCTCCTAGAGGCTATGAAACAAGGATTGAATCCACAACCCAAAGGCCCCCACTCTGACCAGAATCAACCCTCAAGACCCTTAATTGCACAGGATAACACTCTCTTCAACTGAGCCACACTGGTCAAGGCTGTGTATCAGATTTTTATTATTATTTCAAACTCTCATTATTTTACATGTTGAAAACTTCATACCAGACATTTGGGGGAGGGTATCCTTTCAGTTTTTGCCTAGGATTGCCTTTAAATTCCACAGAATTTTTGAAACCAAGATTTTGGGAACAAGATTTTGGGGAAAAAAATTAGAAAAATTCATTACTTGCAAGGGAGAATGAACAATAGGGAAGACCAGGAAAGCAGGCATTTTCTGAACTTTCAGGATAGTGCTATGGGTAGTCTCCTTGTTCCATCCTATATAATAAACGGTTAATATGCAAATCAACCAAATGGTGGAATGACTGGTTGCTATGACGCACACTGACCACCAGGGGGCTGACACTGAATGCAGGAGCGACTGTCCCCTGGTGGTCAGTGTGCTCCCACCCCCGGGCTCATGGCTGGCGAGCACAGTGGCGATGGCGGGAGCCTCTCCTGCCTCCACTGCAGATGGACGGAAAGGAGCAAGGGTTCCTGGACTGTGAGAGCCCCGGACTTGAGAGGAATGTCTGACTGCTGGCTTAGGCCTCATCTCCCCAATCGGGCCTAAGCTGGCAGGCAGACATCCCTTGAAGGGTCCCGGAATGTGAGAGGGCACAGGCTAGGCCGAGGGACCCCCCCCTCCAGTGCACGGATGCCGTGCACCAGGCTTCTAGTGACATAATAAGGTTCTTCAGCTGGCTGTACATCCACTTGGACATTTGGATACATAATAAAACATTTACCTGCTACCAATTGCATATGGGAATCTTTTAGAGCTATCTCATACCTGACAGCCTACATAGTAGACAATACAAACAAGTTTCTTCCTCTCTCTTTCACCTCTTCATCTCCTACCTTTTTCTCCTGTCTCTTCTCCTCCTCTTTCTCCTTTACCATGCTCATCATCTCATCATGGAAAAAAAAATGTATTCTTGCAACTTTTGGATTCGAAAACTTACCTAGGAATTTCTATCATGCTTTTGGATTTAAATTCAAAACTCTGCAGAAGACATCTCATAATGTATGTACTTTAGTCATTGATGTAACACATTATTAATGATAATATAAATAACCAGTTTTCTGTGTGTGGGCTCCATGCAAATACAAAAATATATATTGCCACTTAAATTCCTTTGGCCAGCTGAATTCATTCCCAATCCTAATATTATAGTAATTGAGTCAAAACATGCTGAAAACTATACTTTATTTAATGAGATAGCATAATTTCTTGTTTATCTCTTAAAGTTATTACTTTGACTTTTACAATGTCAAGTAGGGATAGAGAAAGAAGGAATTTGTTTCCAGTAGGTTTCAATTAGCATACCTAGGAATTTCTGTAAAGAACACTTTTTAAGGAGTTCTCTAAGCATCCAGAAGCATGAATGAGGGACTAGTTAGAAGTTAAAATTAAAAATGAGAAATGGTTTTAAGTTAGAAATTAAAATTATTAGTCACTACCTCGAACCTATTAAATCAGAATCTCTGATGGCAGGGCAAAGAAACCTCATGTTTAACAATTCTACCAGGTGATTCTGATACAGCTAAAGTTTGAAATCACTTTATATTACTTTCTTTTCCTCTTCTGTCTGAGCATACAAAAAATTGGTAGAAATTTATCATTTTATGCATCCTTATTATGTACGAGAAGAGGTATTTAACATCAGTAAACTTACAAAGAATTCTAATTTATTTTATACTATAGCATAAAATAGGTGCTTCTGCATCTCCATGACTTCATTTTTTATCATACTTTTTACATTTTTTCCCTTATGTCTTTTATTTCTTTCTCTGGTGTATGATCATATCCTTTTCTTTAAAACTCTGTTCTGAATATTCGCTAAATTTTGGCATCAGTTCTGGCCTATAGAAAGAGAGAGATTTACTTGTCATTTAACCAGACTGTGAGACTCTAACTTAGTCACCTTGTTCCCTGAAATTCTCACCAGGAAATATATGTTTTGACAGTTACAACAATAAATAGCTCACATTTACTTGATATCTAAATATATCGATCATAAGTATTATTTATTATTGAATCTATAATATTTATTTTCTAATGCAACACTAATTTATATACAGTGGTGCCCCGAGATACGAATGCCCAAACATACAAGATTTTTAAAATAGGAGCCATCAAGCGAGCTTTTTTTGCTTTGAAATACAAGCAACATTTGAGATAGGAGTAATCGCGTGGACCAGCAGGCTACACACGACCCACCAGTTTACCGCGACTTGAGAGCGTCTCATAGTTTCCCACGTCTCAAGGTTACGGAACGGATTAAACTCGTATCTCGAGGTACCACTGTATATAAAAGCCTAAGTGACTGGTTGTTGACTGGTTGACAGGTAGCTATGATGCACACTGACCACCAGGGAGAAGATGCTCAATGCAGGAGCTGCCCCTTGGTGGTCAGTGTGCTCCCACAGTGGGAGTACTGCTCACCTGACCAACAGGTGCCAGACATTGGGCTCATTTATGGTGAGCCTACTGAGAAATGGGGCAGGTGCAGCAGGACCAGGATGAGTGGGAGCAGCACAGTGCCCAGCCCAGGCTCCTTCCCAGCTACCTGCTGTGGCCTGATCCCTGCAGGCCACACTGAGGGACCCCTCTGGTTCACAAATCTGTGTACTTGGCCTCTAGTATTCTATAATACTAATAAAAGGGTAACATGCGAATTAGACTGGATATCTTCTGGATGTCCTTCTGGACAAAGAAATAATCACAGGGGCTGAGACAGAGGTGGTTATGGGTGATCAGGCTGGCATGGGGGAGCATTTAGGGGATGATCGGGCCAGCAGGTTGGAGCAGTGAGGGAGCAGTTAAGGGGTGATCAGGCCATGGGGGGGCAATTAGGGGGCTATCAGGCCAGCAGAGGGGAAGAGTGAGGGGGTGATCAGACCAGCATGGGAGGGCAGTTAGGGATGATCAGGTCGGCAGGGGAGGGCAGTTAGGTGTGATCTGGCCCACAGGCATTAGTTAGGGGTATCAGGCCACAGGCAGAGGTGGTTAGTGGTGATCAGGCAGGCAGGCAGGTGAGCAGTTAGGAGCCAGCAGTCTTGGAATGTGAGAAGACATCCCCTGAGGGGTCCTAGATTGGAGAGGGTGCAGGCAGGCTAGGCTGAGGGACCCTCCCCCCATGCATGTGTGTACTGGGCCTCTAGTATCTATACTAATTAAAGTATAATATGCTAATTGGAGCAGATGTCCTTCCAGATGACCTTGCAGATGAAGCTGGGGCTGTGTGGGAAGCTGCAGTCCTAGGTACATGATGGTGGCTAGAGGGAAGCCTGGGTCCTGGGTGCCAGAGGGAAGCTGGTGCCAGCAGCTGAAGGAAGGAAGGCCTACTCTTGCATGAATTTCATGCATCAGGCCTCTAGTGATAATAGAATGCCCGACCTTTTTTATTTTCTATTTTCTCTCATTAATTATCCTTCTGTAGTAATTATTTCCATGTGTATATGAATGTGTGACACACCTATACATAGACATTTAGTATTTCTAAATGAATGAGAATAAGATAACCAAATAACTCTTATTTGTTATCATTTTTTATGCAGTAATAATAAACTTTCAATGAGGTTTAGAATGATTGAGCCATAAGAAATTGTCTGATGTTTAATGCATGCACACTCTGTCAGATTCTTAACTAGAGCACAGTTTCACTGGGACAGTGTTCTTAAAAGATGTAGTTATTTATTTTCTTTTTAAAATTTATTTTATTTTATTTTTTCCATCACCATTTAAATCCTCTATGCCCTCTCCCAAATTCAACCCATTCCCATCCTCCCTGCAATCAGTAAAGGTGTGATTAATGTTTTGAATTTTGGACATTGATGTCTTTTTTTTTTTTTAATCTTCACCTGAAAATATTTTCCCATTGATTTCTAGAGAGAGTGGAAGAGAGGGAAAAGTGAAAGAGAGAGAAAAATATCAACATAAGATAAACACATCACACCATGGTTTCCTCCTGCACATACCCCTACAAGGGCTGTGGAACCTGCAATGTGCCCTTGTCCAGGAATCAAACCTGCAATCGTTCAGTTTGTGGACTGGTGCTCTAACCACTGAGCTACTAATAAGGGCAACATGAGTGTATTAATGGCAAGAACCAGGTAGTGCCAAATTCAAGACATGTGTGATTATCCTTAGAAAGGCATATGATAGGAGCACAAAAATTTAATGTTTGTTAAATGAATAAAAACTTTATGACGACAAGATGCTATGTAAACTGGTAGAACCAAACCCATGAATTGAGAGCTACCTGAACTTTACTATATATAAGTACAAGACACATATGATTAAGAATAATAATCATTCAGTTATGATACCGATTTTCAGTTCTGCATCATAAGCAAATCGATACAAAAAACTAAATCCGTTACTAGTTTAACTAAGGGGATAGTTTTTGTTTGAGTCTAGCATTCTTTCATAATAGCATCCATCCCTTAGAATAAAACATACAGTATGTATTATATAAGAATTTTATTATTTGTCACTGCTGAAAACAAACTATGCAGGATACATGTAATAAATGTGAAATTTACAAATAAAAATGATCTTAAATTAGTAACTACTCTAAATCTTTCCTGCAACAAGTCAGTATGTAAATACACAATTCTAGATTCCATGGATATATTTATGATTTATATTTTTTAAATCATATATGCAAGTAGTAGAACTATTTCTTTTGTTGCAAGCCTTTTTCCTTTTAAAATTGTTCTCCATGTTTAATAATGGAAATGCTCAAGAGTATCTTGGTACATTTTTTTTTAGCAATTTATTTCCTTGGATGTGTTCTCCCTCCATATATTCTACAAAATTCTAACCAATAATTACATATCTGCCAACAAAAGGCTTGGCGTTCTCTATCCTGACTACTCCTTCCTTTGGTTGTATTATTTCCTTTGATACCATTTTTTCCTAGTGCTTTGATAGAAAAGCTATGTTTTACTCTCTTGGAATAAAAAACTCACTTAATGATTACAGACTAATCTGAAAACAACTACTTCTTTAGGCTGAAATGCAAGCACTAAAATCACTAAATTTTAATGCAAGGTTGAAAGGGAGTTCTGATGAACATTTATATTCAATGAAATGAATATATAATGTGTGTGTGTGTGTGTGGAGAGAGAGATTTTTTTTTTAAATTTGGCTTGGCTTATATGGCTTTAAATTTTTTTTCTAAAGTTTTTATCCCTTTTTTTAAGATAATATGTTCCTTTTATAAACTCTATGAAAAAATTCCATGAATAAATAATTTTAGGTAACAATGCATATTTTATCATGTCTTGAAGGATCATAATTCATAGTTACATAATAAAAGCTATCAGATAGTCTGCAGTAAATAGAGTCTAGAGTTTTTCAAACACTTGTTATTATTTTTATTTTATTGACTGGAATACATTTTAAATCCCCAAAATTTAGTGTTCTGGATGAGAAATCATTAAAAATAGAAACACAATTAATCTTTATTATTCAATCAGAGGACTTTACAATTTTTATTAAGCTATGCTACACAAAGAAGTAGAATTCTGACAATGTATGTGATTTTAATACTGAGGTATAAAGGCAGCCAAAATTAAATGTATGCAACAGTTCTTCACAAATGGAAAACAAAACAGGCAAATGTATTTGCCAAGATTATTAATTCTAGTTACTGTGTTACAGGTGGCAACCACATCATTTAGAGAGTGAGATATAACATTGTTTTGAAGTAAAATATTGGTCTATTAATTTAGTGTCCATTAACTTCAAAAATGGAGAGGGGTATGGAAAAAGGACATTTTCAAAGGAAAGAAAATTTTTAATTATTATTTCATTCAGAACTTACTAATAAATCACCCTAAAGAATGCAGTTGAAGACAGTTATTCATTGTTTCTGCCTTACATTAGTAATTTATTGTCTGTCTCCTTCCACTGGCATGTAAGCTTCATCAGGACAGATTATTTTTCTGTTTTATTCATAACTATATCCCTACTGCCTTGACCATTCCTAGCAGATAACTGGCTTGCAATAAATATTTGCTGAATCAATGAATTATTATGATAAGTTAAAAATAATTATTTATAGTCTTTAAACATTTTGAACTTTTTGTTTAACCCTTCCTGCCTTCTTTCCCAAATCACATCCCTTGTGGGCTTAAAGTAAACCCAGTAAACTACAGATTTAAGGCAGTATTTCTAAAACTATGTATGGTCTGAAATAATTGGCACAACATCAATAGAATTCTTTGTTTAGAAATGCTTACTCTGGATCCTACTCCATACCTAGTAAGTCACTGTTTGTTGGTCAGGCCTAGGAATAAAAAAAGTACCCCCAGGTAATTCTGAAACACATAAAATCGTAAAAACTATAGCCTCTGGCTAACTAGCAGGACTTGGGGGTTATTCTCAAGTGCCTCTCCTCTCCATTCAAGTGAACTGGGTTCCCTTATATTTAACACAGACTTTTAGAATAATGGAATGACAGTATTGGGCACTTAGATCACACCCATAAAATATGGATTGAGTAATTAATTAATTGTGGATCTGAAATCTGACCCCTAGATCACTTTTATTAAAATCTCCTTTTAACAAAACCATATGTACAGAATTATCAAAAATATCAAATATATGCTTAAATTAAAGTGTTTAGGTAGATTTTTTACTATTGGTGTATCTTTGAATGTGTGTACCTGCAATTAACTCCAATAGAAAAGTGGTTGAGATTCATTCCTGCGATGTATACTTACACTTTACTAGAAGCCAGGTGCATGAAAACTCGTGCACTTGGGGAGGAGCTCCTCATATTGGCCTGGGCCCTCTCACCGGCCAGGACACCTCAGGGGATGTCCACTTGCCAGCTGAGGCCTGCTCCCTGGGGGATCATGCCTAAGCTGGCAGTCAGACATCCCTCTGGCAGCCTGGAAGCCTGCAGGGAAAGTCCAACTGTCCCACGGGGAGTGGTTCTAAGCCATCAATTGGATATCCTTAGTTCTTTTGAGGAGGTAGGAGAGGCTCCTACCACTACCATTGTGCTCACAACTGTCAGCCCAGCTTGTGGCTGAGCAGAGTTCCCCTGTGGGAGCACACTGACCATCAGGGGGCACCTCTTGCTTTGAGTGTCTGCCCTCTGGTGGTCATTGAACATCATAGCGACTAGTTGTTTCTGCTTGTTCTACCAGAAGGGTTAATTTGCAAATTACACTTTTATTATATAGGATACTTATGATCCTGTTATTTTCATTTTTATTGCAAAAACATTATATGTATTAAGGACAATAGAAATCAGACAATAGCTTTATACTATCCTAACTATATTCCACTGAAGGGCACTAGTTGAAGCTCAAGTTTTTGTCACCTAAAGCTAAGGTAATTACCTTTAATACTATTAACATTTGGGGCAGAGGATTCTTGGTTCGAAGAGGTATGGGGGACTGTTTTGTGCATTGAAAAATGTTTATAAGCATTTCCAGTGTCTATTGGTAGATTCCAGTACCACTCTCCTCTCCAAAAATGTGAAAACCGTAAATGTCTTCAGACATTGTTCAATGTCCTCCAGAGCGCAAAGTCACCTCTGTTGAAACCTACTGTTTAAAGGGATTTGAATGGGACTATATATTTCCAGGATATTATCTTGATTAACATTAAACAAAGTTATGGGAGCTTATGCCACACTAAAACCTGATTACTTAAACCTAATTATTTGCATGAAGTTTGAACAGTTAGTTAAATATTAACCTGCTTGATTTTTTTTTTACTTATTAAGAAAGATGAGACCTAAGATTATATCTTCATATTACAAATTTAACTGGAGAGGTTGTTGTTATCCAGTGAACTCTTTATGTACTAGTAGCCAATGCATATAATGCTGTAAGAACTAGTGTTGTTCAACATTATTATACATATTAAACTGATCTGAATTACTCTACTCTCACATTATTTCATCTAATTATATAATAACTGGCAATGGCAGTGAGACAGTGGCTGTTAGCCAACAGGTCCTTGGAGAATTGGCATACTGACTGTGTGATCAAGTTGGCCTCAATAGTAGAGGTTTATAGATTAATGGTGGAAGGACATTTTTTATATTGTCAGGGAGCAAGAGCAATCATTAAAGAGAATTGTAGTGTGAGTAGTAATAGTCCCAAGTTCCTGGAAAGCAGCCATGATATCAAAATTGAAGCTATGATTGTCCCTATAAATGCTTCCAAAGGCCATGTACAGGATGATTATGGTAGTATATTCCAACAGCTGCCAGAGAGTAAACTCAAGTGTGAAATCACTGTATTTTAAAAATATCTTTATGAAATGAGGCTTAGCATGGAAATGTTATAAAATATGATATTTTATAAACTGACTGGTTCTTCTTTGAGTATAAACAATATTCAGACTATAGAGTTAAGTATCACAGAAAAAAAAGCAGTATTTAACAAAAGCTAACATAATTACTAATAATAGACTTATATCTTTAGAAATATGATGCAGAAAAGTAAAGCAATAGCTCAGAATTAAAGCCAAATTAGGAACAACATCCTGATAATACTCATGCTGTTGATTTACAACTTAATTTTTGGATTAAAATATTTTAAAATAACTTCATTGAGGATGGATCTTTAAAAAGTTTATATCTTTACTAAAAAAAGTGAAATAAGAAAATCAAAATGAAATACTGTGTCAAATATATAGAATTTTCTATGTGCATGGACCTCTTCTATCTATAATAATAAAAGCATAATATGCTAATTAGACTGGGCAGCCAAATAACCTTCCAGACATTCTTCTGGACAAAGCCACAGTGGTGGGGGCTGAGGCATAGTCAGTCAGGGGCAATCAGGCAGGCAGGCGAGTGGTTAGGTGTGATCAGGCAGCAAGCAGAGGTGGTTTTAGGGGCAATCAGGCAGGCAGGCAAATAGTTAGGGGTGATCAGGCAGGCAGGACAAGACCTTACTGAGAGTCATAGGTATCTAGTACTCTGTGTGACATGTTGGTGTTCATGGAAGGGGTGTGGGGAATGTCTTGTGCAGTTAAAAAATATGAAATTATTGAAAAAATATGAAATTTAATAACCAAAAGTAATGTTCACAGATTTAATACATATAATAATTGCATAAAATATATGCCAGAAGTATTCTCTTTAAAAAATATACTTTTATTGATTTCAGAGAGAAAGGGAGAGAGGGAGCGGGAGATAGAAACATCAGTGATGATAGATAATCATTGATTGGCTGCCTCCTGCATGCCCACAACCTGGGCATGTGCCCTTGACCAGAATTGAACCCAGGACCCTTTAGTGCACAGGTCAATGCTCTATCCACTGAGCCAAACAGGTTAGGGCATGTCAGAAGTATTCTAAGTCCCTTCAAAGGATTGTGTTATTCAAAATTATTCAAAATATCTCTAGTGTAGGGATTTATATTATTATCTTTTTATAGATGAGGAAATGGAGGCAAAAGCTTATCTAATATCTAACATCTAACATCTAACATATGGGACCCTGGGCTTTAACCCCTGATAGGAGAATACACACTCTTATCTATTATGGTACATACTTTTCTATTCAAATTTTTATACTGATATAATTATATCTGGTATAAGTAAAAGAACATTGAAAAAATATTCAGGCCCTAGCCTGTTTGTTCTGGTATATAGAGCATTAGACAAAGGACCAATAGGCACCAGCTTCAAGTTCAGTCAAGGGCACATACCTCTGTTGCAGGCTCCTCCCTGGCCCAAGCCCTGGTCAGGGTGCGTACAGGAGACAGCCAATTAATGTATTTCACTCACATCAATGTTTCTTCTCTCCATCTTTCCTTCTCTCTTCTACTCTTTCTAAAAATCAATAGAATAAGATCTTCAGGTGAGGATTAAAAATAATAATAATAATAACTAAGTAAAATAAAACATATTCAGTATCAATTATATTTCTATAAATACTGAGGCCAAAATAGGGCTTTTTTTTTCATTCACTGTGACTACATTTAGACAGATTATAGTAAAGCATTCTTAAAAAAGTTATTTCTGTAGTATAATAAGGCGATGCATTAGTTTCTACTTTGTTGAAATATTTGGGGATGAATCCTATTGGGATTATTATCTGATCTTCTGTAAAGGTATCAAAAGCACCTTTGTGATAACCTAATTGTGAGAACCTAATATATAGTATTGACATCAATAAAGTGATTAGGTGATGAAACTCTAAGCAGCTGTGTTACTTTCTTCCGTACTGCCTACATGATAAACCTATCGCATTTAGTACAGATCATTTTAGAACAAGGTTATTTCTGTTGAGATCCTGTAGTCATTTACTTGACATTATAAATCCATTGGATGATGATTAATGTCCAATGCCCAATGCCATATTAGGAAATACATAAAGGATATTAAATCTTGAAAATGCTTTGGAGTAATAAATTCTTAATTCATTGATAAATTTAAAATAGCCTAGGGAAAGTCACATGATATAAGTTTGAGAACAATGTTCATTCCAAAGCAATAACATGTAACTATATTAAAAATCTAAAGAGAATAGGATGTTTGCTGCTTTTTTAAATTTCATGACATTTTTAAAAAATTAAATTCTGGTGTATTTGCATAAGTTGTTTCACAAAGATTCTCATTTGGCTTTTAATTAAAATAGTCATTTATGGATGATAATGTGTTAGGGTAGCAAGTAAGGTAATAGAGTTAGTTACCTTGAGTTCTAATCATAGCTCAGATGTTACTTGATGTACCTGTTCAAGTCATGTATTCTCTCTGGGGTATGAGTTTCTTCTCTAGGAAAATATTTTTAAAATATATTTCAAAAGCCTAAGATTCTAATGGGAACATTATCATTTGAAGATAACATACAAGATATTAAAATTTGTTAACAAGGTATAATTTTGAGTATTATACATTTTCTCAGGGTAAAAGTTTTAATTGGGGAAAATAACTGTTGAAAGCCACTTTCTAAAATTAAAATTTTACTAAAATTAGAAATGATAATTTTCTGATACCACTATAATGTAAAAATCAGATATTCCTCTCCAGGGGAAATAAATATTAGATTACTATTGAAATATGTGTTGTCTTTTTAAATTCTCCATATTGGAAATGAATGAAAGTCATCTAGGAATTTGAAAGAAAATGGGTTATTTCATTCTTACTTTCTTATCTCAATATTCTTCTCATCTGTTTAATGTTTATAAATTATTTAACATAGGAGAAAAAAAGTGATTTTTACTTTGTCAGAGCAACATGAGATAATGTTTTCCTTGTATATAACTGTGTGGAGAGGGTCTGTTTTTGAGGGAAACAAGGATAATCAGTTCCAGCCAAGTTATTTTATTTTATGTGAAAATTCATAAACAAAAACACATACAAAAGTACATATATGAAATAACGTGAATAGACTGTATTTACATATGCTTACAGACATCTATTATTAATTTTATTAACTTGTTATATTGTTAATTTAAAATGATATATATGGTTTTTGTTAACTTTTCCTTAAATTCTTAACATATTACAATAAAACATGGTGGCATATTCTTAGTTTCAAAGAATGGTGAAAAATATTAATATTCAACTAATGCTGTGTTAGATTTTATGAGGAAAGTATATGGGTTAGTTGAAGATGATTTTTTTAGAGCAATTTAGACTGCAGTGTTAAGGAAAAGAGGAATGGATACATTATTTTAAAGAAGGAAAAGCATATAAGCATATGTTTTGGAAATATATATTGACATAAACACACACACACACACACACACACACACACACACATACCCAAAAACATTAATAGCATGAATACTCAATGACCATTCACTTTGGTGGAATGGGGTAAATTCTGTGAATCTTTATAAAGTCCTACCCAAATATAGAGTGGGGTAAAAGTAGGTTTACAGTTGTTTGTATGGAAAGTAATAAAATAATTAATAAATAATAATATAAGAATGAACTGTGAATCTACTTTTGACCCACCCTGTATATAATGGGAACTCAATGTACAATTATCCTATATAATAAAAAGTTAATAAGCAAATAGACTGAACAGCGGGACAACTGGAATAACCAGTCACTATGACATACACTGACCACCAGGGGGTGTGTGTGGGACATGGTGGGCATTGGCTATGGTGGGATGGTGGAGCAGGTGAGCATGGACACCAGACCAAGGTGGGGCACTGGTTGCTGTAATCAGGGCAAACATCTGATGGTTACTAAAAATTCTTTGCTCCTGCATGCCACAGTCCTGGCCTGTGCTTGCACCTACTGCCAGTGTCAGCCTTACTTCCATCTACTGCCAGCACCAGCCCTGCTCACACCTGTTGCCGTTACCAGCACTGGTCCTGATCACTGAGCACCGTCATTAGGTGCAAGCAGTGGCTGCTGGCCCTGATCACCCCTGAGGGCTTCTCCACCTCCCCCTGTTCCTGAGGGGCAATCAGGGCAGCAGCCGCCGCTCGCACCTACTGTTGATGCTGCCCCCGTTTGCACCCACTACTGACGTCAGCCCCAATCACTCCATGCTGTCAGTGGGTGCGAGCAGGGCCAGCACCATCAGCACGTGGGAGCAGTGGTGGTGGGAGTATGGCTGCAAGCAGACAGGGGACCAGGAGCTATGGACTGGGCAGGGGCACAGAGGATGGGCCAAGACCTGCCCCTGTGACTACCGCAGCCTCACAGCCCACAGTTCCTTTCAAGGTGCATGAATTCGTGCACTGGGCCCCTAGTTTATTATAATAAGTATAGTCTCTTCCTTTTGTTTTTATCCAATTTGGAAAATAAATAGTGAGGAAGTCGTTTTACAATGGTAAAATCTATCTTTACATGTAACGAAGCTATTCATTTGGTAGACTCTGCTAATTTGATTTCCTTTTTCCTTTGGTGATTCCTTTATTTTCAATATTTTATAATGAACACTTTCAAACAGAGAAAATCTGAAGCATAGTTTCCATAGACTCTACAATAAAAGCTTGCTATATTTGCTATCCATTCATCTATTGTTCTATTTATTCATCAACCCATCTTACATTTTGGTGCATTTCAAAATAAGTAAAGACATGACTATGCTACACTCCTAAACTTTTCATCACACTTAACATTAACTAGAGTTCAGAGTTTATTTACAATACTTGTTTTCTAAGTGAAATTTTAATGGAGTTGGATTGCCTGAATTTTTAAAAAATCTTTATTGTTGAAAGTATTACATAGGTACTCCTTTTCCCCATTAATATCTTCTAGTCTGCTCTTGTTTTCCCTCACTATCCCATTGTCTGTGTCCATGGGTTATGCATATATGCATACAAGTTCACTGGTTGATCTCTTCCTATCCACCCTTCCCTGCCTTCCCTCTGAGGTTTGACATTCTGTTCATGCTTCTGTGACTCTGGGTCTATTTTTGATCATCAGTTTATTTGGTTCATTAGATTTAATTTTCTGCTATTTCTAAAGGCAGTAGAAAAGTAATAATATGAACTCTATTTGTTCTAGATCCCTTATTGCTGAGTCAAATTGTTAAGTTGATATCTTGAACATTTTCTTTTCATATTTTAATAACTTTTTTCCATAAGAACAAAAAGTTGTTTCAGAGTATCTTATTTTGATATGTATAAGATACAGTTTAAAGCAACATATTTTATAACTAGAGGCCCAGTGCCTGAATTCATGCATGGGTGGGACCTCTTAGCCTGGCTGATGATCAGAGAGCCACAAGAGGTTATCTGTGGGGGAGGAGGGATGTGGGAGGTTGGCTGTGGGAGCACACTAACCACCAGGTGGCAGCTCCTGCATTGAGTATCTGTCCCCTGGTGGTCAGTGTGCATCATAGTGACCAGTTGATCAGTTGTTTGGTCACTTAGGTTTTATATATATGGATATTTTATGCTTTAGGTTAATTGACTAAAAATTTGCTCTGCAAATATTGACATGATAAAGCTTTGTCATGTTACCTATCCCAACATGAACAGAAATAAAATGTGATCCTAGAAAATAATTATATAAGGAGGACACAGAAACTCTAATATTTCTGTTAAAGAAAAATAGAGCATTCAGCTTGTTCAGGAATTATATGTGCTTTAAATAATGTACTATTTTGAGCTAGCCAATATTTTTAATGAGGTTTTGCTGTGTTAAATTATGGTATAAAAAAGTAAGATACTGGTTCCACAAGACAAAAAAAGAAAGAAGGGAATAAGAACAATAACAGTGAAGACATTATTCCCATTATCTATATTATCTTCAACAAAGTTCATAGAGAGAACCATTTATTTTTCACTTGGGTAGAAATGAACAGTGAGTATTTGTTAGGTGAAGAGTACAGTGAATATTAATGCTAGAAGTGAATCTAATGATTTCTTGGGAGTTATTTTAAAAAATAGAGCCAGAAATAAAAGTTAATGAAAGTAATTGAGCAGACATGATAGCATTTTGAGTGAAAAACAAAGTAAAATAAAAGTAAAAGTTATTGGGGTATTAAAATGCATGTTTACAGTGCAAAACTGAAGGACATTTTTACTTAATATAAATTCTGTCTAAAGATTTTAGAGTGCCTAGTAATATTTGAACTGATTTTCTGAACAAATAAATGTAGCAGAGGCACATACATAAAATAAATTTTTAATTTAAAATAAATAGATTTTTTCATATGAAATTAACAACTGAAATTGTGTATTCAGGAAATTAATAGGCCTCAGCAAAAATGTACATCTTTTTGTAAGTCTCTGGTAATGAAGACCTTGTTACCAAACTGAAGTCTGTTTAATCACTGTACATTCAAAGTGTTGTATATTTTTACAAAATGAAAATATGGTCACTTCAATTTTTATTTCTTGTGATACCTTTCATTGTGTGTGATTTTTTTTATTTTTCCAGTTGTGATAACATAAATTACTGCTACACTTCCAAACAGTTGTTTCTGAAGATAAGGAATCTCATAGTTGACACTAAGGAATGTTTATTGTAAAATCTATACAGAATTTATTGATATGAAAAATAATTGTCAATAGGCTCAAAATACTTGTATTCACAAATGACAGTATTCTACAATTTTATAGTAGAACATATACAATTAATAAACATGTTCTGTATTTCCTTAGTTTGTTGAAAATCTAGAACCAGAAAAAAGAAGCAGTGAAGAGCTAAGTTCACTGCAATTTTAACTAATTTGTATGTTAGAAAACAAATTATCTATGACTTAGATATTTGTTTTACATCTGGGCATATGAACTCTTTAAACTGTATATACAAATGTCAAACAGTTAGATTTTTATAAATAAAGACTTTCTCTGGTCTCACTATACAATTTCTTAGAGAAATGAATGTTCTTTTGAAATTGAAAGGTCCCTGCAGCTATCTTTGATAGAACTGCCAAAAGCCATCTATGAAACTATTAAGAGTGAAGAACTATTATACTTGAGTTCAGCATTGTTTTAGAGAGAAAATTTTATATACTGTATGGTTATATTTCATTTGACCACAGATGGCAATTGAAATTGGACTGAAAATCTTTGTTATTTTAATTGAAAATATTTCATAAGGTTTCAGAAGATATTAACACAAAATGTTATTACAGTAAAATTCTGGATAAAATTATATTTTAAAAAGTATAATGTGTGAATAACTAATGGAAAGGAAGTATATAATAGATCAAAAATGTACTTATACCAACTTTTCCTATCAGCAAGTAATTTATTTCAATGGCTTCTATTAAACTTAGAGTAGAACAATTAAAATTACAACATATTTCATATAAATAATATACATATAGAAATAAATTAATGAGACTGATTTTTAAAAGTATATGTATTATTTTAGAGTTACCTTCTCTGTGTTTCTGTGATTTTATAACATTTAACCTACAATCACATACGAAATTTTCTCCAAAATGTTTTAGAAAATAATACAAGGAAAATCCAATGCTTGCACAGAAAAAAAAAAATAGTACTTAGTCCATGTTTAATTAAAGACTTCCAGGAAGTATATGTTTTCAGTGTCTTAAAGGAAAAGGATAATGACATTATGATGGTAATGAGGAGGATGCTGATAAAAATAAAGGGTTAACACTTACTGAGTACTTACTCACCAGACAATCTGATGCTTTGTGCATATTATCTAATTTAGTGCCCACAGCAATCCTATGAGGATATTATTATTATTATTATTATTATTATTACATTTGTGAAGAAATTGAAACTTTAAAAAATCTGTTTATTTCCCTCAAATCATTCAGATACTAAATGGCAGAGAATGTTCACATCTTGATGAACAGCTTTATTCTCAGGGACTGATACACAAGTTAAAGAAGGTGCAGAGTATTAGAGACAAGCAGTAGGAACAAAAGATCTGGGAACACTGGACACATTTATTTTATTCTCCATTAGATTTTGAAATAATAATTATTATTTTCAGAATATTTTCACAAGTAATTACTCAAAAAACTGTATCACATGTATAAAGGGAGACAGAAAAAAACAGTTTCCTTGAAAAAGTGACCTATCATAGGTGAGGAGCATTGTTCAAAGTTTTAGTACTTACTTGTAGACAATAAAGATGTGTCCACAAACTGCATTAAAAATAACGCTCTTTTAGTAATTTGTCAAACTATCCTAAATACATATGTTAAAGAAGCTATAATTTCAGGATGAGAGAGAGTACTTTGCAGGCATTGATTCAGACAATTTAAGACATTGTGGCTTTTCACTTATTTTTAACTGAGCCAGCGTTCTAATTATTTCTGCACTTATTTCTAATAGAAGAATGATTATAATTTCCATATTGAGTCCTAACATTTTAAATCTCAGGTAATTGGTAAATATACTCATTTGGGAACCTAAGAGGATTAACATGAAGACTGTCTTCTAATTATCATCTTAAAAGTGTATGTCTTCATAGGAATAATTTACAAAAGAGTAAGTGACCTAAGAAGTTGAGCTTTAGAGAAATGTTGTAAAAATATGAAGAACTCAATTATTTTGAAAAACTATAAACAAAAGTATGCAAACATCACAATCCTAATTCTATTTAGTGCCATAATATCCACAAAGCAATCATCAGGGACATCACCTAATTTTTTAAATCAAAACGGGAAAGATGTGTCATTCCTGTTTTACATCTGAGAGATGTGAACAATTGAATCACTGAAGGTCCCAGAGGGATGGAAGGGAAGCTTACCAAGACTCAAGCCCACATACGTTTTGTTCACCATAATATCCTTCTTATGAATATCTAAAACTGAAACTATCACTAAATGTGGAAACTAGATTCATGTGAGTGCGATCCTAATCTTATATTTATTTTATGTTTAGGCAGCACAGTATATTCTTAACTGTTTATAATTGAACATAGTATTTTAGTCTATGACATCATATTGCAAGTCATTTATTTTTGTGTATGAGTATTTTATGTACAGTTCATTTAATTACACAAGTAAGAAACTTTTGAATTAGTGAAAAATTGCTTCATTTCCAGACATCCGGAAACAATATCTAAAACTCAGCTTGGGAGAGTTTAACTAGATATTATAAACACATTTATTGTAATGATAATGCAGTATGAAATAGGGTATCAAAATATGTAAACAGATTTTGTTTTTTGTGATGTGTGTGTTTTTGTTTTGTTTTGTTTTGTTTTTTTGCTAGTTCAAATTACAAAGAAAAAGGAGAAATAATTGGGATGTGAATATAAATTTTACTGTTTATATAGATAATAGATGAAGTAATGATATGGAAAATAGAACAGACACTCAAATATAAAATCTTTCTAAAATATGCTCTTAGGTAGGTTTTATATTTTAAAATGTCCATATCCAGAATTACACTCTGTATTTCCACCCAAGATAATGTTTATATCTTCAGAAATTAAATATTGATGGCTAAGAAGTGGAAGAAAATTTAAGGAAAACCGTAGTATTATTTTCAACTTAAGATATAACAGTGTTTTTTAATAAATAATTTGAGTTAGTATAATCAACTATCATGTATAGTCCATGCACATATTTTAGGATATGTATGCATATGTATAATTAAATATACTATTATTGAATTTGTTATGCAAACACAAACTGTAGAGTATTAAGCTAAGCAAAAAAAGCCAGTCATAAAAAGACAAGATAAGTATCACATTATCTCACTCTTCTGTGGAATCTAATGAAGAAAATAAACCAGCAAACAAAATAGATACAGAGACATAGAAGCATAGAACAGAATGTCTAATCTAAGAGGGAAGACGGGGGTGAGTGGGTAGGTGGGAAAAGATGAACCAGAGAACTTGTATGCACATATGCATAACCCATGGACATAGACAATAGGGTGGTGGAGGCCTGGGGCGAGAGTCAGGGACAATGGAAAAAAAAGGGAACACATGTAATATTTTCAACAATAAATATTTTTATAACATATATACATATATTTTTATGAATATAATAAGTATCACCACATAGCCAGGCTTTATCGTGTGCATACCGCTTTTATTTTCATGTTGCAATTTAGTATTTTTGCTCTGTGCTTATATGCCTTAACTCCTATACACATATATGATTGTGCATTTATATATAGACACTAATATTAGGCTATGTTTTTTTGTGTCTTGATTACTCTATGATAGATTTTGGCATTGATGGTGAGCTGAAATAGCTCTAATTCACTTCATACTAGTATATGACATAGGCAAGTCACATGTTGCTTTATTGATAGGCATTCTTTTTTTTCTATGAATTTTCTCTCTGAACTATTTTCATTTTATTTCTGTGGTATACATTCCAAGGACCAAATTGTTGAGTCTTGGTTGAAAGGAGTATATATATCTCTGTGTTGTATATATTATGCACATTCTAAGTTTTAATAGAGGTTTCTAAAATTGCTTTTGAAATTACTATAATATTTCTAGTAGCATTGAATGACAGTACCATTCTGTCACCATTTGTGAAAACAAGTTACAGATTTGTTTGCTTCTTCCAGACTACTGGTGCATAAAATATCTCATTATTAATATAATTTCCATTTGGTAGACTACTATTGAACTTAAGCTTTCTTTCGTAATTTTTGGTACCTTGTGTTTATTGCTATAAAAACTGTCAATTTATAATCATTGATCATTTTCCCCATATTTTTCTTTTCCTTGAACCTTGTAAGTTCTTTTTGTATAATATTAATTTTTTATCTGATACGTGACTTGGAAATATTTTCTAGATGAAGTGTTATCTTACTGAATTTGTTGTTGTCATTTTTCATTATGAAATGCTTTAATATAACATAAAATCAAACATGACTCTTTTTATAGCATCTAGGATTCCCATTATTGTAAATATAGAGTCTAGATTCTTTTTTATAGTCTAGATTCTTGACATTTTTATTAATTTATCACGTGTTAACTGTTAATTATCTAATACATGCATGTTTGTGTCTGTGTGTGAATGTGTGGCTCCCATGTATATATTAATTTTGGAAATATCGATGTTTTTTAAATTTCAGATATTTTTAACCAAGAACATGAAAATATGAAATAGATTTCCACTTATACATGCCATGTTTTTTGACTCTTAAATAAATTTATATAATAATCTTCACATATGTCCAATACCTTTCTTGTTAAAGCATAGAACTTTGTATCTATGCAGAAAAGGTTATTTTTATATGTCTATTCCTAAATGCTTTTTGCTAACTTATAAGAAAGATAAAATCAACATTATAATAATTTTTGAATGTAAAACACATCTTGCATTTTCCAAGTTTATAATCACATAGTCAAAAGTAAAATATTTTATCTCCTTTTAGGTATTACCAAATATAACTATGCTTTGTCTCAAAACTTAATCCACGTGACTAATAAAATACAAATGCAGCTAAAAGTAGCATAACATTAATAGTCTTATTATATATTTATAATGTTTTGGTGAGAATTAGTGTGTAGCAAGCAGTACTATTTGTGATCATGAGTATTCTATTTACATACAATTAACTATATATCCTAGAGCAATCTAAACCAGTTTAACCGTCTATAAAATAAGAATAAATCTTACCATGTGACATTTTCTGAGTATCAATGAGATCTATGATGGCACTTGGGAAACTACAAATGCTATATAAGTGTAAAGTCACTGGCTAGAAATTTCAAACTCTTCAAAAGTAGGAAATATTTATTTTACTCTTAATTGAATTATAGTATGTGGACATTTTGAATTAATCTAGCTAAAGGAAAAACTTAAAGAGATCATTATTATAGAAAGAAAAAATACCTTGTTCAATTATTGAAGCTTCGATATATCTTAAAATCTACTGTGCCATTATATTCAACCAGTAAAACATACAATCAGCCAAAAAGTGCCAATTAAATATTTTGCAATATTTAGAAGTGAACTAATAATGTGAAGAAAGGAACTTATAGAACATTATGCATCACAAAAAAAAGATAGATTAATAGAAGAAAACTAACAGCAGTTTAATAACATGTATACCTTCCATGTACATGGGAGCTACCCAGCAAAACTGAGTAACATTCTCCAAATGGCTCAATTAACCATTATATACGTATATCATTTTTGTTAAAGGCCAAAGATGATATTGAAGGAAGGGAGGGAAGCCAGTCTGAGATGTTATCAGGCAAAGCAAAGTAAACTAGGGTATGGTTGTGATTCAGATGCAAATTAGTTGCCTTCTCTCTTAATAAGAGTTTTGAGAGATTTAGTCATCCCCTTCTCCTTATAAATGGAGATCATATTATAAATAAATATATGTGTCTCTTTTGGAGGGGTAACTTTTGGTTTGTTCCTTCTTCCCCCCCTCATAAAAAATGATAGATTGATTTAACTTTATTTTTATTGTTAACACTATTACAGATATCCCCATCCCTCTCTCTTTGCCCACCTCCATCTAGCCCCTGCCCCGGTTTTAGATAATCCTAATGCCAGAGAGACATATTTTAGGGTGATATTCTGCTTCCCTTCATGGGTAAGGTGGCAAGTCTGTTTGAATTTGACAGGTTCTGTGCTAGCTCTGTCTAGATTGGGCTCTCTGAAATACATAATTTTATCATGACACATCAGTACAATCTGTCTGAGGTAGAACTCTAAAACTTTGTAGATTCTCAAACAATTGTCTTCTCGGTTTCTTTTCTTCTTTTCTCTTTTGTAGTGCATCTTGTACATATGTATGAATGACAGCACCATAAATGCATACCACAGGAAGTTAACACCAATTATTTGAAATTGTGTAAAGAGACAGCCATGCTGTGTGTTTTTTTGTCATCTTTGATTAAAAATATTAAAATGAATTCTATTGCCAAAAATTATTTATGCATTTTTATACAGATTTGAGGTAGTGAGCATAAACAGTATTAACCTAAAAATAAAACGCCAAAGTAAGAAGCAATAGCATTGTTTTGAAATAAAATAGAGTTGCAATTCTGGAAAGTTCTGATTCAGGCAGAAACACAAATCATCTTTTGATGAAGAGATGAAGGCAAGGTGTATTTATGAGAAAGGGAAGGGAAATAATTACCTGAATAAAAGGAAGGAGTTTCTAGTAGTGCTGTACCCCTGACAGGAATCGAACCTGTGACCCTTCAGTCCTTGGACCAACACTCTGACCAATGAGCAAAACCGTGAAGGGCTCCAATTCCATTTTGAAGAAGCTCCATTTATATTATTCTTCACATAGTAGTGACCCACACTTCTTTTCTTGTTCCTGTAACACCTAGCACAGAACTTTACTGTAGGTTCTTAATATGTAAATACTCCTTAAGGTGAAAGGAAGGATAAATGGATTATGTATTATAACTACTTTTTTTCTCTCTAACTCAGAATGGGTATTAATGGATGTTGTGGTTGTGATTACATAAAATGCACCAGCCCATTGATCCTCAACTAATTTTAATTAGTGAGAAGTCCTATCATCCTAAGAAGCCCTTTGGAAACTGATGTTAATAATTCATATTTCTGCAAATTAAGTGATTTTGGGGACCAGTGGATATATGAGGCGGCTTTTATGTATTTTCTACTCTTTCTCACCTAAGATTTTTGTATGTAATGCCATCACTGGTGATAATAATTACTGAAACTGTCTTTCTTTTCAATTCCTTACCTTTCTTGTGTAGAGCAGTGTTGTATGTTCCCAAACAACTGTATACTGTCTAATGATCAATGATTGTATATGCAAGTTGAACTTTGCTGTTTTCAAACCTTATTTATAACGAAAAACAAAGTTTAGAAATTTTATATTAATATATCTCATTTTATATGAATGTTATTCATGTGGTGCACCTGAGTATGTTCTGAAAAATTACTTGTATCTAATTAATTTTTCCAGGAAATTAATTCTGATAACACATACACATTATACTCTGAACATCTAGGAAAATTGTATAAAGCTAAGGATAATTTAATGATATTGCTTTAGGGGAAAAAAGAGAAAAGTAAAATAATTTTATTTCACTCATGAAATTAGCCAAATGCTACTTTTGTTGTTATCCAAAATAATAAACTAAGTACCCTAATCAATGTATATTACTTATCCCTTATTCTCAGAATAAATGTATATTCTGTTTATAGTTCTGATTGTATTTTGCTGGTAGAATTATATTGAGCTTTCTCATTGAGAATGTAAGAATTATATTGAACTTTCTCATTAGAATGTAAGAATTATAACACAAAAAATCAATTATAGACATAAATAAAAATACACCCTAATACAGTCTCCAATTTTAAAGTATTGTAAAGCTTGTTCAATTGATATCTATTACTCTAACTATGGGTTATAAAGGAAAACACTTATTCTAAATGTTACATAAAAAAAGAATGCATTAATTACTTCTGCTGTTTTCTGAAACACGTTAAGTTATAATTTATAGGTTAATAATTAACAGGCAAATTTTATTTGGACATTGTTCAACCCTTCAAATATTTTGTTTTATATATTTATATTTCTTCTCATTTTATTGAAATTAAGAAAAAAATCCTGTAGTCTATAGCTATTCTAAGAAACACAAGGTTTGAAAAGTTTGACCACAATTGGATAATTTTGCGAGGTGCTATATTTTTAATTACATTTATTTGGGTGATGTTGGTTCATATGATTTATATAAGTTTCAAGTGAACAATTCTATGATATATCATCTGTATATTGCATTGGGTGCCCACCATCCAAAGTCAATTCTTCTTCTTTAATCCTATATTTGACCTCATTTATCTTTTATTACCTACCACCCTCCACCCTATGTTGGTGTGATGAGAGCTCACTGAACACCAGAGCAATGTAAATTCTAAAAGCAAAAAAGCAAAAACAGAGGTAAAGGAGGACATACTTAGCCTACTTCACAGAGATACAACCTGAAGAGGATGGATTTTATTTAATGATACCACAAAGTTTTTAGACACCATCTTTATAAAGAACTTAATAGTTTCAATGTTTTAAGGAAAATGTGTATCTAAAACTAAAGCATAGAAACCCACTCTTACTACCATTTTTTTTCAAATTTCAATCTGCTTTATGAACCAAAAATTTATTTTTTGTGTGGATAAGTATATTGTCCAAGGACAATCTACATAAAATGAAATTTGCTATTTTTTTCTGGAAAATGGCTATTAATTTCTCTTCATTTTGGGAGTGTTAAAATATTAGCATGACAAGGTAGATAATGATAGTAGCTGAAAAATTATTATCAGTTAAATTTATAGTTCTATAAAACCTTAAGTATGCTGAAAATTTTAGGAAATTTTTATTGCAAAAATTATTAATGTTTACTATGAAATAGACAAAGGAAGCAAATCCCCTAAATGAATGTATTTAATGAGCTTAAATGAATTAAGGTAAACACTTAAACTGAATATTGTCAGTGAATTAAAATAATACAATTATTTCACCATACTGATAGCTAATACAGGGGAGAAGGTGGGGGCAGGGTAAAATGGATAAAGGGTTAAGGGGAAAAAAAAACAATTATCTCATACAGTCAGACAACAATATGGTGATTACCAGAGGGAAAGCAAGATGGGGAATCTAGAAGAGGGGAAAGATGGGAATAAGTGCTGATGAAAAGAGACTTGATTTAGGGTAGTAAACACACAATGCAATATACAGATGATGTATTATAGAATTGTATACCTGAAAACTATGCAATTTTATTAATGTCACCCCAGTAAAGTCAATGAAAATTCAAAAAACAATGTATTAATGTAAAGGGTACTTGCAAAAATGAGAAGAGACAAAACTATTAAAAAATTTGTCCATAGCTGGTTTGGCTCAGTAGATAGAGCATCGCCCTGCAGACTGAAGGGTCCCGGGTTCGATTCCAGCCAAGGGCATGTGACTAGGTTGCGGGCTCAATCCCAAGTAGGGGGAGTGCAAGAAGCAACTGATCAATGATTCTCCCTCATCATTGATGTTTTATCTCTCTTTCCTGCTTCCCTTTCTCTCTGAAATGAATAAAAATATATTTTTAAAAAATTTGGAGAGTAATATTAAAGAAAAAATGTATTTATTTTATTAAAATATTTAAAAAATGGGAAATGGTTCGTATTTGGATTGTAGAACTGAGTCTAAATATGATTTTTACTGAATCATTTACTTTAATAGGTGTTTAGCAAGTGGGAGTATAAATTTGTCACGGTTATCATTGCTTTTGCCACTGGCAACAGGATATAATAGTGAAAGTTAATTTGGGACTATGACCCTAATGGTGGCACTCTAATTACTTGGCTTAGTGCATAATGTAGCCTAAGGGCAATAAAACTGGGGAAGACAAAGCGTCAGAATATTGGAATGATTAAAGCTCTAGGCAAAATGATTAGAGAATTTGCAGTTTGCAAAAAGAAGGTTGAAATATTTGTATCTTCTTTAACGGGCTTTCCCTCCCTAGTGTTGAAAATATACTGCTGCTTGACTTGGTGTTTTCATTTTTAGTAATTTAGGAGGAACATTGCTGTCTTGCACCACTCCCACCCCATGCACATTTGAGTTCAAATATTTATATCTTGCAGAACAAATAATCTATAATTGGAGCATTGGTGCTTCCTGCTTTTTCTCTTTGTAATATAGTTTATTGCCCTTTGAATGAAGAAGGCTTTATAGTAGTTCTCAATGCAGTGACCCTTTAATACAGTTCCTCATGTTGTGGTGACCCCCAACCATAAAATTATTTTCATTGCTATTTCATAACTGTAATTTTGCTACTGTTATGAATCGTAATATAAATATCTGTGTTTTTCAATGGTCTTAGGCGATCCTGCTAGCGGTTTTCAACCTGTGGATTGTGACATTAGAAAAGTTGAGAACCAATGCTATAGAGCCACTACCCCCATGTGGTCAAAGATGTCTGCTTCCATGTAGACATAGATGGTTCCCACAAGATGGCTTGCAGGGGAGGACAGTTGAGAGGGACAAGGCCTGCAAGGGAGGGCAGTTGGGATCGATCAAGCATGCAGGGGAGGGCAGTCAGGAGTGACCAGACCAGCAGAGGAGGAAGTTGGGGGTGACCGGGCCTGCAGGAAAGGGAAATTAGGGGGGGCATTGGCCTGCAGAGGAGAACACTTTGGGGATACCAGGCCTACAGGCAAGGGCAGTTAGGGGTGACCAGGCCTTCAGGGGAGGGCAGTAAGAGGCAAACAGGCTGGCAGGGGAGCAGTTAGGCATCAATCAGGCTGTCAGGGGAGTGGTTAGGGGGTGATCAGGCTGGCAGGCAGAAGCGGTTAGGGGCAATCAGGAAGGCAGGCAGGCAAGCAATTGGGAGCCAGCAGTCCTGGATTACGGGCAGTTGGACATCCCTCAAGGGGTCCCAGATTGGAGAGGGAGAAGACTGGGATGAGGGACACACCCACCATGCATGGATTTCATGCACTGGTCCTCTAGTATGATATAACTATGTAATACAAGAATAGTAGATTAGTGACTAAATTTGTGCAGAGGAGATGGAAGTAGAGGAAGTGTGAAAATACGTTCAAGAGAGACAATATTTGAGCTGGTTCGTGATGAATAAATAGTACGTTGCCTGACAAATGTGATGGAAATTTACATTTCAGCAGAGAATTAGAGGAAAATGAGTAAGTGCAAACAGCAATAAAAATTAGAATATCACATGATATTTTCACAGAATTGCAGTTAAGTGTGGAACATCTAGAATGAGGGACAAAAGGCAGATTACTAGATGTACCAGTTAAGAATGTAGATTGTTTTCAATAGATGGAGTTACACATATGTTAATATATAAGTGATTTTATATATATGCTATTTTGTTGTATTGACAGCAAGCTTCAAAACTTCACATGTCAAATTTTCTGAAAGTGTTAATATCACAGATATTTGTGGGAAGTTTTAACTCTTTACTTTATTTGAAGAAAAAGCTATCATATACTTCAGGAAGCTTATGGTGAACATGCTCCCTCTCAGGATACCTGTGAATGCTGGTTTAAATGCTTTAAAAGTGATGATTTCGATATGAAAGACAAAGAATGTCCAGGTAAACAAAGAAGTTTGAAGATCAACAATTACAAGCATTATTGGATGAAGATGTGTGTCAAACTAAAACAACTTGCAGAAAGATTAATTATTTGCACAGTAAATCATTTACAAGCAATGGGAAAGATTTTAAAGGAAGGAAAATGGGTGCCACATCAATTGAACAAATGACAAATGGAAAACCAAAAAGTCATCAGTAAATGTTGCTTCAACGGCATGAAAGAAGGTCTTTTTTTTTGCATCAAATTGTGACTGGCAATGAGAAGTGGATTTATTTTGAGAATCCCCAAATCATGGGTTGATCCAGGTCAACTATCAACATTGACTTCAAGGCCATATTGCTTCGGAAAGAAGACAAAGCTCTGCGTTTGGTGAGATCAGGAAGGTGTGGTGTATTTTGAGCTTCTAAAACCAGATGAAAACATTAATACTGATCGCTACTGACAACAAATAATCAATTTGAATCACATTTTGATCGTGAAATGGGCCAGAAGATACGGTAAAGTAATTTTGCTTCATAAAGACGCACCATCACACACTTCAAAACCAGTTGAAGACTTGTTAAAAAAATATTGCCTGGTAAGTATTAACCCCCCCGTTGTATTCACCAGACCTTGCTCCTTCAGATTACCACTTGTTCTGATCAATGACACATGTACTTTCTGAGCAGCATTTCAAAACGTATGAAGTTGAAAATTGGTCCTCCGAATGGTTTGCCTTAAGAAAAGTTCTATTGAGACAGTATCCACAAATTACCTGAAAGATGGGGGAAATGTGTCGCCTGCAATGGACATTACTTTTGTAATGTTTATTTTCCTATTCCATAAATGTAACTGGAATAGCACTTTTGATGTTTCTCTTGAAATTATTGTGTTTTCTTTGGTTACAAAATCCGCATTATTAACTGGTACACCTAAGTAAGAAAGTTCTAGTATTTATTACTAAGAAAAAGCTAAGCCATATTCTGTAAGTACTGGAGAATAATAGAAGGCTTCAAAAAGGAGTAGGAATAATGGATAAGACGTAAATCCTAAAATTCATTTAGTAGCACCATAGAGAAGAATTGAAAAGATATTACAATGATAACACAAAGCCAACTAATGAGAAATTAAACAATTCTCAGCATGATTGAGACCTGGAGTAACATTAGCTATTGAGGATAGAATTACCAGTGATAAAGTTAGTCATAGGTAAACCAGATTTCCTACAATTTGTAGCAATACAATGAGTAACTATGAGTTCATTAGGTTTTTAAAGATGAAACAAGACTAAATGATAGAAATATTCTTAGAAATATGTAGACTAGGAAACAGAAAATGTAATTTTTTCCTATTTTTTGCCTTTAGTGGGAAATTCAGTCATTCTAAAGATTTATATTTTTTGTTTCAAAATTACAATTCATGTGCACTTCAAAAATATAATGAATTCCAAAACCTTCTTTATTATATAAGCTAGAGAATTAAATTTAATTAAAACTATTCTTTCATTCAAAAGCAGAAACCTTGTTGGTTTAATTGATACTTGACCAAAGTAATATTGATCTGATAAAAGCAAATCTATTTCTAACCCCAACAATTAAAACATTTAAATAGGCTCCATCTTCTTCATAATGAAAGGACATAAAACCACTATCAGTTGCCCATAAAATCAATGGAACACATTAATAAATGAATTAGCATTCATTTCATTGGATCCCTATTTTAAACATTCTAATGTACTAAAACATTAAAGTGTATGGATTCATCTGCAAGCACCAGATATAATTCATATTCTCTCTTTCATGTGCACCACACATTGTGTTATTATATTTATGAGGCCTCAAGACTTACATTTATATTCTCATCAAGAGCGCTTTAAGTGTAATTCTGCACAATTAAAGTGTACATGCTACTAATATGCTCTTACTCAGAGTAAGGATTCATACGTAGTTGTTTTTTTTTCCTATTCTGAATTCTACCATTTTCAAATATGTAAAACAGGTCTCCCAGAAAGAGGTTAGGTGTGGCTGCCCCAATTGATGTTCTCTGATCTAAAACATGGAGCCAGATGCAAGGGGCCTAGTTCTGTTTGAAAGCAAGTTCAATCAAAAGCATGAGTATACACAAAGCAGCAGTATTTATCACTTAGTGTCTTTCTAATCCCGATTTCAAAACTGCACTCTGCCATTTTCTAGGTATTCTGTTTTATGCAAGTGTTTAATCTCTGTGACCTTCAATTTACTTAAAAGTTATGAGAGGATTAAAAGACATAATGCATATAATATGTTTAGGACATCGCAGTAAACCAGCATAAAAACATCAGAAGAAAAGAAAGGTGCCTGGAATCCAGTATCTGTGGCTGGAGAGCAGAACTGAGGAGTTGTGGAATCCAGAATACCAAAGCTGAGATCAAGCAAATCAAGATTGTTTTCAATAATTATAATCATTTTAATTAGTATTTTAAAGAAAATTTAAAATCATTTAAGCAAGACATTGAAAATAATACAGGTACTTAAAAAAACAAAAACATCTCTGCATAATTTGCCTGGAAAACAAGGTCTTTTGCAAAGTATTTATTTGTGTGTGTGTGTGTGTGTGTGTGTGTTACATAAAGAAGAGGGTCTATATATATTTTTTAAAATATATTTTTTACAGAGAGTAAGGGAGAGGGATAGAGAGTTAGAAACATCTATGAGAGAGAGACATTGATCAGCCACCTCCTGCACGCCCCCACTGGGGATGTGCCCACAACCAAAGTACATACCCCTAAACAGAATTGAACCTGGGACCTTTCAGTCCATGGCTGATGCTCCATCCACCGAGCCAAACCGGTTTCGGCTAGAGGGTATATTTTTAATATAAAAACCAAAATGTTTTGTAGTGTGTACCAGGTATAATCAGTGGAAAATGATTAGGTCATCACACATCAAATATATTGCTGAGCAAATATATGATATAAAAACAACCACCACCAAATGGTTAGATCTACTCACTGTTTGTTTTTTAAGTATATGGAAAATAAAACAAAGGCTTTTAATATAATCTGCTAATTTTCCTTTTGCAGCATTGGTCCACTGCTTGTTTAATTCCCTTCATAGTATATATATGTAGACAAGCCTTGGAATTTACTTTTGTGCCTTCATTTAACCTAGATAGATTTTAAAAGAAACCTCTGTTGTGAAAAGGATGCTAATCTCCAATGACCTTAAAATCAGAGTAGAGTCTTGCTCTACAAAATCAATCTCTTGATATAAGCATTTGGCTGGTTTTATGCTGAAGAGCTGGATCACAGCAATTACAGGCTTGTATTTCCTGGCAGTGAGACAAGCAAGGATAGATTTCCTCTGTTTTATGTTTGTGTTAATTTAACCTGTCAAAGTTAATCATCCTGTCCAAGTGCCAAAGCACCACTATGTTGAGCACCAAAGAGCTCCTAGTGCTGTAGCTCTATTTCCATCTCTGTGAGAGACTTACTAAATGTCCTTTGTTAAACCTGCTTGTCTCTTTCATTTTCTTTGTTTTACAAATAGAATAATGAATAATCATCTCTTATGTTATATTTACACTGTTTTTTTCACTTTAAATAATACTCTTAATGATATAAACCATCAATTTTATTACTGTTTTGATTTGTTTTTAATTATAAGAAAGAAGAAAAGCAAATTATTAATACAAATATTACTTGAAAAATGGCGTACGTAGGAGAGTTGATCTGTTTTTGCTTGTCATTTATGTAACATGAGCTACTTACACAATACAGTTTTTCTTCTAACCAGACATATTTCAAATGAGAAGATCCTGCACTTTGTATATAAAAGGGAAGTTGTTTCTTAAACCCATTTTACTTTTCTCATAGTAAGAGTAGGGTTTTAGATAGATGTCCATACATATCCTCATATTAAAAAAAAGTTGACTGAATTTTCTTTCGTCATAATTTATTTTGATATTGAAACCTATTGGAAACCTATCTTGGAAAGTATACTATTTGAAATATAATATTTTATTATATAATTGTAGATATATTGGAAAAGTAATATAAATTAACTCATGTGGGATGATTATTTTTTATGACTATTATGTTTTTTGGAGGCAATAATTCTATAAGAATTAGAATTTAAATTAAGCAAATTAATTATCATAGAAGATTCTATTTTAGAAATTATAATATATGATTGTCTAAATTGGATATTTTCTCTGCATTTCTTATGAAATATCAAGCTCTTAATCTGGCAAGAAATGCAAAAGAAAAGGGTATGCCAAAACCAGTTTAGCTCAGTGGATAGAGCGTTAACCTGGGGAGTGAAGGGTTGGAGGTTCGATTCAGGTCAAGGGCACGTGCCTTGAATGTGGGCATATCCCCAGTGGGAGGTGTGCAGAAGGCAGCTGATCGATGTTTCTCTCTCATCGGTGTTTCTGATTCTCTCTCCCTCTCCCTTCCTCTCTGTAAAAAATCAATAAAATATATTTTAAAAAAATAAAAGGGTAGACCTAATAAATCAGTTCTTGAATGTCCTAGGCCAGTATTACATAAAGCTATTTAAGCTTTATATACATCTTTCTTAATCTACAGGTCTATTTGCCAACCCTTTACTTGAGCTCTCTGCAATAATTTACCCCTTCTCCTCCAGGGCTCTAAATTACCTCTCTCTATAATATGTTTGATATATGTTTATTTAATAATACGTGTTTGTCAGTAGTTTTAACAATATATTAGATTAGATATTTAAAATAGTTTAATCAATAAGAATATGTATTCAAAGTAATCCTTCCTGGTTAATCTACAGTCTTTTTATGTAAGTACAACTCTCTTCTCCATTTTGTTACGATTCTGAAAAATTGTGAGTTAAAAACTTTTTTTTCAGTAACTTCTTACGCAGTTATCTGTAGGGGACCAAACCCTGAGCACATCAGTAAGACAGGATCTTTAATCTACTCTTTTTCAGGGTTAGCACTCTAAATGTATGGAGATGGTCTTTTCTCTTGAGTATAAATATAAGTCTACGTAAGAGCTCTCTCCATGGCTTTTGGAAATTTGTCTCAATTTTTGGAATGCATTTTTTTATTAATAGGATTTCATGTATAAAGGTAGAAATACAATAAGAATTTAGAGCATAGAGATTCCGCAGCATATTTTTATTATGCCTAGTAACTGTCTTTTCTGTACTTAAAAAGAAATGATACTAAATCCAAATCCAGTCTGAAAGATAATAGCAATAAAACCTTTGTGGCTCTGTCCTATCCAATGTGTAAATTATCTCCATAGGACTCTGCACATGTGCATTTTCATATTGAACATAATGGCAGTGATCTGATACAGTTTTATTTGTTGTTAAAACAACAATCAGAGCTGTGACCAAGATACTTTTCTGGACTTTATATTCCATGAGGCAAGGGCTAATGTTTGTCACCCACACCATTACATCTTCAGTATATAGAGATATGTTTGGAACATGATAAATATTTTCTAGATGAATGGATGAAAAGTGTATAAACTGACTAAATTTATTATTTTATATTCTCTGTTTCTAAAATGACTTAAGTTGTCATATAACAAAATTATTTTATGTAACAGTAAAATTAACTTAAAGTTCATGACTTTAAAAATAATGTAAGCAGAATTAATTCATAATTGAGAGCATTTAAGTACTTTCTAAAATAATGTAAAATATTACTGGAAAGTGTATTTTTTATTTGCTTTAATATTTATTTGATAAAAACACATTGGATAAATAGTATATTTTAATCAGTACTTTATGTTAATGTTTTCATCCTAACAAATGTTAGTTCTACTTTTCCATTGTTAAAAAACAACAGAAACAGTTACATTTATGGAATAGGAATATAGACATTAACACTATTCATTTTTAGAATAATGTCTTACATGCAGTATAGATGCTCAGCTAATAATGACTAACACTTGTATTAGTTATCTAATTTGGGGTAACAAATTTCCCCAAAACTTAGTAGACTAAAACAGCATATCTTTATTATTTCACAGTTTCTGAGGGTATTTGTTTGAGAGGGACTTAGGTATTTCAGACAAAGGGTTTGTCATGAAGTGATAGTTAAGGTGTTGAGGCTGCGGTGGATCCAGAGGCTTACTTAGAAATGAAGAGCCACTTCCAAGATGGCCCACTCCCAGAGCTGACACCAGGAACCTCACATCCTTAGAGACTGTTTTCAGGACGCCTCACAGACTTTTCCTGAGGCTTGCTGTAGTATTTTACTAATATAGCAGCAGCTTTCAGAGTGATTAATATGAGAGAAAGACAATAACTCATTGTGTTTTGTGACCTCCTCTTGGACGTCACACTCCATCATTTCCACTATATTCTGTTTTTAGAAGCAAGTCACTAAGGTTCACATCAAGTGGAAGAGTGTTAAGTGCCATCGAATAGAAATGTATCAAAGATACTCTGGTCATATTTTCAAACTTACACAAGATGTACACTGAATGACCAGATTATTATTATCTCTGAATGCCTAATAATCTGGCCACTCAGTGTACATCCCATATAATAAAAGGCTAATATGCAAATTGTCCCCTCGACCAGAAGTTCAACCAGAAGGCAGGCTGGCCAACAACCCATGTCTCCTCCCCATGGCCAGGCTGGCTGGACCCCATCCATGCACGAATTCATGCATCGGGCCTCTAATACACACACACACATATTCAGAGATCATAATAATCTGGGCACTCAGTGTATATTACTTATCAAATTTCAGTCCATCACTCAAGGTTCATGCATGAAAAGTTATTTTATTTTCACTACAACTTTATGATGTAGGTATTATTTGTTAGTCCATTTATCCATAATATCTGGGTCACAGAGAATCTAAATGTATTTCTCAATGGTACAAAACAATGTGGACATGTCACATTTCAAGCATGAGTAAGTGTTATGGCATAAATATGTTAAAATTCTGCCTGTGCTGTCTCTAAAACTGTGTTTAGCATAATTAATGAGAACTGTTTTACACAAACAGTGACTTTAATTTTTAAACTGAAAATCACAGTTTACTGATTTGTCAACTTTAAGATTTTGCCATTGAGGGCTTGTAAAATAATACAAACATCCCATTAGGGTTAACATAAATACTACTTTAACTTAATTATATTTTACCTAAAATTAAATATAATATCAATAATTTATTTCTTCTCATTCACATATATTATTTTATATAATATGGAAACTATGGTGAGATGCACTTAATTTTAGAAATTAACTTATATCACATGACATACATTAAAGAAAATATTGACCTTATTCAAATACAAAGAACACTTAACGTCATTTCTGAGTGAATGCAGAAACCAGTAATAGTTTCTTTAATTCATAAATTGTCATATTTGCTATTTATGTATGTGTGTATATGCATATGTTTAATAATACAAACATTTATTTTTCAACATAAACCAATTAAAATTTAAATTAGTATCAGCAGAACTATATCTTAGTGTATACTTATCAGTGATTATGTTCTTTTATAGAACTAAGAGGAAGAAACTTAAAATAATACTTGAAGATGGCATTCCTGATAAAATTTGCTGGAACCAAATTAAGATATTTATATTGAGAGAGAAAAGTATATATTAGATTCCCCAAAGAATGGAAAGCATATCTAAATGATTTTAATTTACACAGTGGAAGTTATTATACCAAGAGGATGTTCTTACCTTTATAGCTAAAGGTACTATACTGTGGAAAGAAAACTGGCTCCAGAGGTAAGGGGAACAGGAGTCAGATCTATGTGTCTTGGAGTTTTGAGAGGTCTACCCTAGTTATACTGAGGAGCAAGTCTAAAACATAAGGAGCACCTGGGCATAGTGGAGTGGCTCAGTTGGTTGAGTGTTCTCCTGTGCATCAAAACTTTGCTGCTTTGATTCCCAATCATGGTACATACCTGGGTTGCAGGTTCAATACTATGTCAGATGAATAAAAGCAAACAAACAAGCAAAACCTATATAATAAAAGACTAATACGCAAATTTTCCCCTATACTAGGAGTTCGGGAGTTCAATCAGAAATTCAACCAGTGGGTGGGGCTGGCCAGCCAACCACCCTTGGCCCCTCTCCTCAGCCAGCACAGCGTGATCCTCCCTGATTGGGGTGGGCCAGCTGGACCCCATCCATGCATGAATTTGTTTACTAGCCTCTAGTTAGAAATAAAACACGAGGAACTTCTGCACTGATTCTTACAAGGGCTATCACCTTTGTGATTTTATTCTCTAAACTTATTCAAGTACATTAACCTCAATAGAAAAGACAAAACAAAATTAATTTTCTTTCCCGATCTTGTAGATGACTGTCACCAGCAAATGCAAGTTCACAAAAAAATGTTAAATGTCAGTGAATACTACACCTTCTTCTCTTGTGTATCCTGCCTGGCGGGAGGAGTCAGTTTCATTTGTACAGAACCACTTTTTTTTTTTTTTGAAATGAAAAGTATTGATTTGTACTTCTTTTTGCTATTTGTTTCTATCCTGTTTCAATATGAAGTGAAATTAGATCTGAATGAGAAGATAAATGTTGTATTAGTACTATAAAAATAAGTTTTTTTCCAAACTTTTCTACTTTGAAATTCTATTTGGATACTTTTTTGATATAATTCAAAATTTTTATTTTGTTCTATTTTATTTTTTGGAATTTATAAGCACAATTGAATTTGAAAAATAACCACATTTTCTTAAAGTAGAATTCTAATTATGTTTGATGATTTTCTGAATAGTGAAATCACTTTCAAATTTTATAAGATACATAAATATGCATTATTTTTTATTGGCTTATACATTGACTGGTATAAAAAATACTTTCCTTCTTGTAAATTTTGGAGAAAAAAGAAACACTACCTTTCGGAATCTATCCTCTATGACTGTGTTAACCACTAGTCACATAGTTATTCATACCTACATTTAAACTAAATGAAATAAAATAAAATTATAATTTCTTAGTAACACCAACCACACTTCCAACTGTTCAGTAGTTCAAGTGACTTGTGGCTATAATATTGGACAATGTAGATATCAAACATTTCCATCATCATAGACAGTGCTATTTTATTCATTTTATTTACTTTTAACTTTTTAATAATCTATGAACAATAATTTTTGTTTTTATTTAAAGTATTTTATTTATTTATTGTCACTTTCTTCTCTGGTTAAAGCACATGCCTAGTATGAATTTGTGATCTCCTGGTGACAAAAGTCAATCTCAAAATTCCATGTTTTTCCTGAAATATTTGTCTGAAATGTTTGTCTGAAATATTTGTTAATTTTTTTAAATATTGATTTACTTATATATTTTTAACTAGAGCAGATACTCTTAAATTTAGTAGATGTAGTGCTAACTGGTTTGGCTCAGTGGATAGAGCAACAGCCTGTCGATTGAAGGGTTCCAGGTTCGATTTCTTCAGGGCACATGCCTGGATTGAAGGCTTGAACCCCAGTAGGGGACAGGCAGGAGGCAGCCAATCAATGATTTTCTGTCATCATTGATGTTTCTATCTCTCTTTCTCTCTCCCTTCCTCTCTGAAATCAATAAAGATATATTTTAAAACATTTTTAGTAGATGTAATATTTAGAAGGTATAATTTGTCACATTTCTTAATTCAGAATCTTAATTCTTACAGAATCTACATAAAATAATGCAAGTGGGCAGAAAAACTACAAATCTACCTTGTTTTTACAAAATTTTTGAGAAGACCTACTAAAGTGCAACAACATTCAGGTTTATACAGTTCACTTCATGGAAAGTGTTCAATAAACAATTACTCTCTGTTAAATTACTTAAGGTGAATATTGTGGCTCTAAAAACAACTGATTTACAAATTTTAATTTTATAATAGTGAGGTAGCAATCTTTAGAGATTACTGGATAAATAAAAGGCTACAACATGATATTTTTAAATATTTATTGTGTGTGTCTATGTGTGTGTTTCCGAATGCCAGCTTACCAGTTTATTCTTATCCTGTGAGACCTGGTAAAATTTATTTATCTCTCTTAACCTCATATTTTATACCAGTAAATGGACAAAATGCCACTTCCCAAGAATTATGAGATTATATCTTTAAAACACTTAGCACAGTTTAATAAATGCTATGTATTATCATTATTATTGGTAGTAGATGTATTAATTATCACAATTGCTTATAAATAAATATTAGTATACCATAATCTTAAGAATATTTTAAAATATAGAAGTACAAATTATGGAAGTATCCTGATTTTATACATTTTTTATACATAAACTTGGACAAAAATATACACCCATAGGTTTATTTATATATCAAGGTTAGTAATAAAATACTTATTTATCATTAATGTAAATATTATTAAGGCTACTAGCCTGATGAAATACTATTCATTCTCATGGACTCTAGGAAAACCAAGTTAGTTGATATCCAAAAACTCAGTCAACAAACATCTTTCATTTTCATGCTTTTTACCATTTGTTCTTATCTTCTTTCATTAAATATATCTCTACTCCCTAAATTAGTATTTCCTCTTCTCTGTGCTAAAAACACTACACATTTTTCTCACATTTTGTACTATAATTAAATTATATGTACTTATATTTAGTCATTCTTATGATGTAGTAATTAGTGCTCATTTATAACATATGGCTAATAAATACTTTTGAATATGTAAATGCTAATGAGGATATTGTATTGATTAATCATTTCTCTATTAAAAATTACCTCAAAATTAACTTAAAACAACTACCATTTATTGTTTCTTTGACATTAATTAGCATGTGCAGTTGTGAGTTGGGTAGGTAGAGTTGGCTGTACTGGCAAAACTTGGGCCTCAAGTGGCCCAACTAACCTTATTTTTCTTTGGGAAAATGGTGTCTCATCACTCAGCAGGTAAGCATTTGCTGGCACAAGATATGGCTAAATGAGGTGTTACAGGAACCAGTGTTAAAAGTGTCTTGGGGTGCAGGCTCAGAACTGGCACAATCACTTCTCTTACACTCTATGGAACCAAAAATTTTTTTCCAAGGCCCATCTTCCCAATAGGAAATTAAGTAAACTAGTGGTTAGCAAAGAGGGGAGGTGCTAGGTGGTAGGAGAAATAGGAGAAGGGGATTAAGAGGTACAGAATAGGAAATTCAGTCAATATTATTTTAATAAACTTATATGGTGACAGGTGTTAACTAAACTTGTTTGGGGGATCATTTTGCAATGTCTGTAAATATAAAATCACTATGATATACACCTAAAACTAATAGGATATTGTATTTCAATTATAAATCAATTTTAAAAAGGCATTTGTGTACAATTGTTCTATAATTAGGATTGTTGCAAATGAAGAGAGCCAAAGAACTAGAATTGTTAGGAAAAAAAGAATATTTAAAAAAAAATCTAACATGTATTTCCATTGCTTTCCAGTATTACTCATCTGTCTAAACATTTATGAGTAAAATATGAAGGATATCATTTACTATAGCATCATATATGTTATTATTTTGGTAATCTTAAAGAATAACATACACATACCATGTTTTCTAGGTGCTATAGGAAGATGACTTGTATTACATGCAATTCCTGTACTCTGGGGGAAGTTTCATCTTTTTAAATGTTAGGCATGATGTTTTTCCATGTAATTTTTAACCAGTTATATTTTCTCTACTCTGAAATAATCACTTGCATCTTCTGTCTTTTTATGTACTGTATACATAGTATTTGAATACTAATATTCTAGCTTCATATTTTTTCTCACCTTGATGTCTGTATTTTGTTTTCATTTCTCTGGCTTTGATACTAGATCTATCCTCTGCAATAAATGTGCTCATGCCTTTGAGGCTCGCTGTGCCTGGAATGGTTCTTGCAGAAGCCTTGCTCACACTGCTATGTAAAGCTGGTGACAGCCTGTTGTTTTATTTCTTGAATGGTGCTGACATTGTTGTTTTCTTTCTGAGACATTGTGTTTGTAGTTCAGGACAAGAGAAAACATTTTTCTTTTTTTAGCCTCTCATTTTAAATATATAGCATTTTGCTATTTGCAGTACAAAACTGTATTTATAACTCTTCCAGTCTGAGGAAGGACTGATGTATAGCTAAAAAGGGAGTCTGGTTTCTTTGATTTCTATTTTAAATATAGGTCCTTCAAAACCAATACATATCACAGTGACTTGGTATGTTAAAAAACATTTAGGAAGCGGGATGGATACAAAGCCAAATATTGACTAATTTTCAAGACACAAGTATTAATAACACCAAGCAAGGGTTTACAAAAAGCCTCGGGGTTACTATGCCAGAATGCAGAGTCAAATAAATCTACACAAGATATAGAAAGAAAGGAAATTAAGATTATTGAGGTCAGTTTTTCATTAGAGATAGGAATGGACCTAAGCATGGCTTTAGATAAGTGATATTTAATATAAGTTGTTCATATACAAAGACAGAAGCCAAAACTTTGCATTCAGAATCCAGAATCTGGTTGGCTCCAGTATTAACTCACAAATTATCTCTTTATACTAGTACTAGAGTCCCAGTGCATGAAAATTCATGCACTGGAGGGGAGATCCCTCAGCCTGGCCTGTCCCTCTCACAATCTGAGAGCCCTCGTGGGTGGGAGGCGACCCTGCAATCAGGGGAAGGCGATGCATCATCACACCTCTGCTGCTGCCACTGCCGACAGTGCAAGCCTTGGCCGGACCTGTTTACCTGAGCCTCGGGTGTCCTTGGTCAACTGGGCATCTACCATCCGAGGTTTGCCTGTGCCTGGGTAGCTGGAGGCTGAGAGGACTGGGTGCTGCCATCGTGTGGCTGTGGGTGCCTTCATCTTTGAGGGTGTGGCAGTCAATTAGCATATTCCCTCACTGGCTGTGGCAGCAACATCTTTGTGAGGATGTGACAGTCAATTAGCATATTCTGATTTTATTGGATAGGATAGCATCTCTGTTTCCTTTATCAGAGTGAGAATCAAATGTTATAAGATAAAAATACTTGGAAGGCTTAAGGGTGTAATAAAATATAATGTTGTGTGCTCACTATGTGCTAATACTGGGCACAGTCTTTCAATTAATATAATTAATTGACAACAACCCTTTCAGTTATACATATGTTTAACAGAGATAGTGATCACAATAATGTAGGGAACTAAATAGTCTAAAAACAATGAATATGAAAATCAGTTTTTCCTATTCCAATATTCATTTTTTTTAATCACTGTGGCACATTTCCTAGACAGTAACATTATTTATTTATTTATTTTTTTTTTTTATTTTCTTTATTTTTTAAAAATTTTAATTAAATCTTTATTATTCAGATTCTTACATTTGTTTTATTCCCCCTCCATAGCACCCATACACCCAGCTTCTACCCTTCCCTCCCTCCCATTGACCTCATCCATTGGTGTATGATTTTTGTCCAGTCTCTTCCTGTATACCCCTCACCCCTTTCCCCCTGAGAATTATCAGTCCACTCCCTTTCAATGCTCCTGATTCTAGTATATTCACCAGTTTATTCTGTTGATCAAATTTTTAATTCACTTAATTTTTAGATTCACTTGTTGATAGATACATATTTGTTGTTCATAATTTTTTGACTTTAATCTTTTTCTTCTTCCTCTTCTTAAAGAGTACCTTTCAGCATTTCATATAATACTGGTTTGGAGTTGATGAACTCCTTTAGCTTTTTCTTATCTATGAAGTTCTTTATCTGCCCTTCAATTCTGAATGATAGCTTTGCTGGATAGATTATTCTTGGTTGTAGGTTCTTGCTATTCATCACGTTGAATATTTCTTGCCACTCCCACCTGGCCTGCATCGTTTCTGTTGAGAAATCAGCTGACAGTCGTATGGGTGCTCCCTTGTAGGTAATGAACTGTTTTTCTCTTGCTGCTTTTAATATTCTCTCTTTGTCTTTTGCTCTTGGTATTTTAATTATGATGTGTCTTGGTGTGTTCCTCTTTGGATTCCTTTTATATGGGGTTCTGTGTGCTTCCTGGATGTGTAAGTCTATTTCTTTCACCAGATGTGGGAAGTATTCAGTCATTATTTCTTTAAATAGGTTTTCAGTATCTTGCTCTCTCTCTTCTGGCACTCCCACAATTCTGATGTTGGTACGTTTGAAACTGTCCCAGAATCTCCTTACATTATGTTCACATTTTTGGATTCTTTTCTCTTCTTGCTTTTCCAGTTGAGTGTTTTCTGCTTCTTTATATTTCAAATTTTTGACTTGATTCTTGCCTTTCTCTATTCTGCTGTTAGGACTCTGTATAGTATTTTTTATTTCAGTCAGTGAATGTTTAATTTCTAGTTGGTCCTTTTTTATCTTTAGTTGGACCTTTTCCATCTCTAGTTGGCTCTTTTGCATCTCTAGTTGGTCCTTTTTCATCTCCTCTTGGGACTTGATAAATTTATCCATCTTTTCTAGCATATTCTTGAAAAACCTTATCAGCATGGTTTTGAACTCTATATCCAGTCGTTTTTTTTCCTCCATTTCTTTTGTTTGTGATCCCTTCCCTTGTCTCGGCATTTTTACTATGTCGGGGAAACTTCTGTGTTGGATTCAGCCTTATAATGCCAGACGTGCAAAGCCGCAGAAGCCTCTGTTGAGCTTGAGATGGGTGGAGTCTCAGGGCTTAAGGGACTGCCTTGCCTTCCAGTTGGCCCCGCCCTCCACGGCCCCTGAGTCTCACGTGACTGGGTAATTGCTGGAGCGGTCCTTGTGCGCGGGCGCCCGCAGTGCCTCTAACCGCTGCCTTTCCAGTTCCCCTGCGCACCAGGACCACATGAGTCTAGGTCCACAGGCCCCGCCCAAAACAGGGGCCCAGTGGACTCAGAAGTGGCACAGTTGGGAGGGTCTGTCTCCGGCCCACTCAAGAAAGTCAGCGGCACAATCAGCAATCTGTCCTCTGCGCAGCGCCGTGTGCGCCGCCACCAGGCCTTTGATCTTTTGCGGCTCCCCTAAGTTTCCGTGCACTTCTCCCTTTTCACAGTCCAAACTCACCTTGTATGAGTTTTGGCTGGATCTGGAGTTTAGTGTCGTAAGATAAGGGGTTCAATGCCTTTGGGAGTCTCCGTTTCCCTCCCGCCAGAGAAAGCCAGCCAGGTACTCGGGCACCCGCTCTCTCAGCGCGCGCGTCTCCGTACCTCAGCTTTTTGCAGCTCCTCTGGGTTTCTGTGAGCCCCTCTCTTTCCTTCTAGTTGTAGAACTTCCACTCAACCAGCTTTCCTGTGGTTCTGGATGATGTCCATTCTGTCTTTTAGTTGTAGTTTTGAAATTGTTGTGCAAGGCAGCAGTGTAGGTGTTCACCTATGCCGCCATCTTGGATTCTCTATCGTAAGATTCTTTATATATATTTATGAGATTTGTATAGTAAACAATTCCAAAATCTTGTGTTCTTGAGAGCAAGTTTGGTATAGAATACTAGAGATGATGGTGCAGTGATGATGATGAGCAGCTACAACTTTTATGTCATAGGTACTTGAATACATGTTTTATTTACATTTCCCTCAACATTTTAATGAGTCATATCAAAAAAGCATTGTTATACCCACTTGTTAAAGAGACAGGAGTTTATATACCTTACCATAGTCATCCTAGCAATAAATATCATAGCCAAAGTTAAGTATGACTTATTCACTTATGGCTATTAACTAACAAAATTATAAAGAATAATATGTCTTAAATACATATTACTCAATTTTATCCCAAGGACATATACATATCAAAAATGCATGTCAAAAATGTCACTTTTACCAGTTTCATCATATTAATGGAATTAATGAGTTCCTGTCAATATAATTAAATATTCCCTGATAACTTGAATTGGAATCCATCCCAAACTTGTCTCAGCTCTTTTAAGAAAAATCAGGGCCTTAAGTGCAATGTAAATGAAAATATTAAGATAGTGTAGAATTCATGGGATTAAATATCACTTTAAAAACACCCACTTCTCAAGAGTGTATTCTTGTCACTCTTACATTCAGCAGTTTGGTATTTGTTACTTCAAAATTTCTGCTTAATGCTTTTCTATTTTAGTTATATTTAATCTTTCTGTTGAACCTGTTATACTAACTACCTTTTTATTCAACAAAATCTTTTTATTGTCAAAACAATCCAGAGTGGAAGCCACACCAAAATACAAGCATGCCTCAGCTAGTGGACCTCAGTCTGTTAGCCAAGACACATTCTGGTTTAGAAACTAGGTTGCTGGAAATGTCTCACCCTAATTCACCAGAGGAGAAACAGTTGGAGCTTGCTATGCTGCACTGAATTCTAAGACAGACTAATCAATCTAATTCCCATCTAAACCTATTTACCCTGTCCAAGAGATCTGCTAATGAGGAATGCCAGTAACTCCTAGTTCTTGACACTGATCTCCAAAAGTGAGTTAATGAACCAATTTAAAGGGACATGCTTGACATTTGCAAATTAGTTTTCCTTGCTTGTTGAGGCAGCTTTGTATTATATGGAATTGATATGGTTGCCTTTAAACGGTGACTTTATGTGAGATTTTTATACCTCAGTAAACTTTAAAAGACATCTTAACTGAATCAGTTTATGTTATCATTGTAAATGTATTTTAAAAGTTTCTTTATTATTAATGATAATGACTTTAGAATTAAAAAAAAATATTCCTTTTATCCTCCAAAATAATGTGCAATTTTATGATCCCCATTCCCAATTGAAAGTATATACATTTTGCACAAAACTGTGTATTATCAGTAATTACAGGTTGTTAAATGCTTTCACCAGAATGTACAGATGGGTTTTATGGCATAGATATCTGCTTCATAGGAAAAAAAAATGGGGGGGGGAGCATTCTATGTTTTCATATAACAGAACATAATGTCTGTTTTTTAAAATCTACACAGAATAGAGGGGGAAAAATACAGCAAATCATATGTGTGTTTTTTTAAAGGTGACATAGTTTCGTTTAATTATAAAAGAAATATATTAATTAATAAATAGAGAACATTTATCAAACTAATTTATTTACAAAAATATGCATTGAGGACCTAAATATAGAAGAAAAAAAGTATGTCATTCCTCCTGGGTTTAAATTAGGATGGAAAAGATGGACAACCCAAAAAACAAACAAATAAATAGAATTTTACAAATGTTCACGTGAAATAAACAATTAGTGACTGAGAAAATTAATGAGAGGTAAGGGAGGGCTTATTCTATCTAGATTAAAATGTTGTTTAATAGTGTCAAAAGCACTGAACCAAGGAATTACAGGAGACAGTTTTCTATTTGCCAAAGGTGGAGAGTTGAAACTGAATCTCACATAAAGGTAAGAAAATAAATAAAAGATATACATTCAGTTTAAGGGTCAACTAGAAAAAGTTTCCAGCAAGGAAGACAATGTGGAAACATGTCTCAACATGGGATCTAGGTAGAAATAAAATAAGCAAACAAAAACCTCTAACCTGAGATTTGATAATCATACTTCTCTCTTGTGGGTTTGTCTTCCTCTGATTTTTACACTGTTTTAATAGTCCAGGAAGTTCCAAACTTTAATCCAAAGTGATTTTGGATTAAAGATCCTCCTTGGTACTCCCAACACAGGCCCCTTAGATGTTCAAACACGAACCAGTAATAAGCCAGCAATGAGTCCATAATGTAAAATTAATGATTAAGAAACATGAAATACCTGGCTACTTATGAATCAGCATAACTAACATATGAACAAATTAGATTTCCAAGTAATAAATAATTATTAACTCATAATTAGTTATACACAAAAAATGTTTAAAAGAATATTTAGTCAAGCAATGAACTAAAGAAAAGAGGCAGATTGAAGAAAAAAAGCAGGTAAATTTTCTAGTAATTCAGTAAAATTTAAAAATCAACTTAGGGATCTAAGAGTATATCAATAGTCTACCAATTTAATGAATAATATTGAAACAAAATTTAAACCTATTAATCAAAATAAACACAAAAAAATCTCAATAGGTTAGGAGACAATGACTAGATTTAAAGTTGTAGTTAGTATATAAAAAAAGAGCAATTGAGATAAATAGAATTATGAAAGTTATTATTAAAAGTGATAGTTGCTAGATATTATTCAGAAAGAATCAAAGTTTTTGAAACCAGAAATCCCAAGCAAGGAGAATAAAAAGGAATCCCCTGAGATAAAGATATCAAATTATGTGGAGCCTTGTAAACCATGTGAAAATGTATTCAAAATTGTATCTAATCCCAGGCATTTATAGGTAACATGATCTGACACATTAGTATCACTTGTGCATATGTGCATAGACACTTATAAATTATTATGGCTACTTGGTGGTGAAAAGATTGCAGGATGACAGTTGTACAAAGAAAGGAGATCAAGAAGGGTGCTTCTGCAGCAAATAAGGTATTCCTTGAGAAAAATCCAAGTTGTTATGTTTACTTTTTAATGTATTTATTTTTGCTATTATGAGAATCCTGTAGAAAATTAATGTTGGAATGTGTTTGGGCATCAGAGGGAAAGTTAAATTAGAAATATTTGGAAATGAAAACCCTATCTAATAAAAGAGTAATATGCAAATTGATCATACTTCTGCTATACCCATAAACCATGCCCACCAGCCATGCCCACCAGCCAATCAGAGCAAATATGCAAATTAAACCATCCAAGATGGCTATGGCGACAGAGAGAGCAGAAGGGAGGCTTGGGTTGCCCCTGGCGATGGAGGAAGCCAAGCTTTCCCCATACTCTGGCCAGCAGACCTATGCTTAAGGCAACAAAGTTTCAATGGCTATGCTAACAGAATGCTTGGCTTCGCTCCAGGCTACAAAGTTTCAATTTTAAAAGATAATAAAATCCCAGATACCAGGTCCTCTGCTTGAGTCGATGGGGGGCGTGGCCAACTTGCAAACCACCATAGCCCCTCACCCAGGCCACCCTATGCCCCAAAGGAACATCCACTTGATCCAGGACATCCTCAGGGCCCCCACCCATGCCCCAGGCCTCTATCCTATCTTATAAAAGAGTAATATGCAGATTGACCATTACTCCAACACACAAGATGACTGCCCCCATGTGGTCAAAAGATCCTGTCCCCATGTGGACACAAGATGGCCAGCAGGGGAGAACGGTTGGAAGGGACCAGGCCTGCAAGGGAGGGCAGTTGGGGGTGATCAAGCCTGCAGGGGAGGACAGTTAAGGTGACGAGGCTGGCAGAGGAGGAAAGTTGGGACTGACCAGGACTGCAATGAGGGGCAGTTGTGGGGGACCCAGGCCTGCAGGGGAGAGCAGTTAAAGATGACCAGGCCTGCAGAGGAGGGCAGTTAGGGGTGACCAGGCCCACAGGAGAGGGAAGCTAGGAGCAAACAGGCTGGCAGGGGAGCAGTTAGGCATCAATCAGGCTGGCAGGGGAGTGGTTAGGGGGTGATCAGACTGGCAGGCAGAAGTGGTTAGGGGCAATTAGGAAGGCAGGCAGGTAAGCAGTTGAGAGCCTGCAGTCCTGGATTGGGAGAAGGATGTCTGACTGCTTGTTTGGGCCCAATCCTATGTGGATTGGGCCTAAACAGGGAAGCGGACAACACTTAAGAGGTCCTAGATTGGATAGGGACCAGGCAGGGCTGAAGGATACCCCCATGCATGTATTTCATGCGCTGTGCCTCTAGTTTCTAATAAGATTAAAAAGAGATCGCCAAGTGAACCACAGCTCAGGTAGAGTTCCTAAATATACAAACATACTACTGAACTTTGTAAGACTAATTAATATTTAATGTCAACTTTGCTCTTTCACACAATAAATATAATAGGCTTTTTTATAAAATCCAAATTGTCAATATTCTTTGAGAATATCATCTGCATTTGTGGTCAAAGATCTTAAATTTGCTAGATGTCAAGCTTTTAAAAGAAATAATGCACACAGAATTCAGATTTTAAAAAAAACTGCAAAAATATGATGAGAATATATTTGTTTATTTAATGTATATACCTACAATCTAATATCATATAATTATTTTTATTTTGTCAAGTTAGTAAGCATTAGATACAATAAAATTAACTATGTCTATAATTGAATATTAACAGATTATACCACTACAGGTTGCACAGTTTCAACAATCTATAGTAATAAAAGGATAATATGCTAATTAGACTGGGAGACCTTCTGGACATCTCTCTGGACAAAGCCATGGTGGCATTGCCAAGGTAGAGGTGGTTAGGGACAACGAGGCTAGGAACAGAGGGCAGTTGGATGTTATCAGGCCAGCGATGGGGGGTAGTTGGAGGAAAGCAGGCTGGCAGGGGCGGTCAGTTGGAGGTGAACAGGCTGGCAGGGGCCGGGCATGGATGTGATCAGGCCAGCAAGGGGGACAGTTGAAGCAAGCAAGCTGTCAGGCAGAGTGGTTAGGGGCAATCAGGCAGGCATACAGGTAAGTGGTTACAAGCCAGTGGTCCCAGATTGTGAGAGGGATGCCCGACCGCTGGTTTGGGCCTGAACCAGCAGTTGGACATACCCCGAGAGGTCCCAAATTGGAGAGGGTGCAGGCTATGTATGAATTTCATGCACCGAGCCACTAGTATTTTATAATAGAGGAAAAATTAACACCCTTGCTAGTATTCATTTGGTATATTAATATTCTAATCACCTGCAGACACCTACAAATCCTAGCAAATATTCATGTTCTGCATCATTGCACATATAAATAAACCCAAAGTCAGTTTAAGTCCTATATTTTGTCATGTCTCATCAGATTTTATAAATTTGTGACATTTTATTTTATTAAATTAATTTTTGAAAACTAAGTTTTATTTAATTATTTTGATAAAATTTTCTATCATTTGTTTGGCTTCAGGGACAACTTTAAAAAATTTGAGGTAACATTGGTATATAACATTATACAATTTTTAGGTTCACAACATTATAATTTGATATGTGTGTACACTATAGCCTCCTCACCACCAAAAGTCTAGTTTCTGAGAAAAAGAACAAAGCTGGAAATATCATATTTATTGATTTTAAACTATTCTACAAAGCTACAGTAATCAAAACAGCATGCTCCTGGAAAAAATAAAACCCACAAACATAAACAGACACACAGAGCAATGGAACAAAATTGAGAGCCCAGATATAAACCCATACAACTTCTTTACAATAAAGGAGGGGAAAAAAGTCTTTTTACTAAATGGTGCTGGGAAGACAATCTTTTTTTTAATTTTAAAAAAATATATATATATATATATATATATATGTCTTCAACTGTAGAAATTCAGTCATAATATGCACTTAGAGAAAGATAAAGGTTAAATCTGGAGTGATTGTAAATAAAAAAAAGCAAACTTATAGACAGTTACTACTCTACAACTGTGTCAGGTAGGAATGATTTCAGCTGCAAATAAAGTGTAATCCAACCAGGAGCAAATTAAATGAACAGATATCATTTTTCTTTGCATGAAGGAAAAAATGCAGATGATTGCTGCTGCTCTCCCAGCTCTCAGTGGCATCAGGCCATTGGGAAAAAATATCTGAAATCCATGGGGGCTCTCTCTAATGGCTGCAAGGTGGCTTCAGCCTTCGGCATCACCTGTCCAATCACGCAGGAGAAAGGCATGCTTTTTTCCATGTTACTTTAACCAAAAAATGAACATACAGACTTCTGACTCCTACAACAGACATGTTGACCAGAAATATATCAGTTGACTAATTTCAGTTCACGGTGCCCTCGGGAAAAAGGCAAAAAAGCATGCTGGCCGTAGTCATTTGGATACTCACACTGCAGTGTCTGCCATAACAACCTTCTCCAAGTTTTCATGAGCTGACCACTGCTATTAGAAAGAATGGTTCTACACTCTCAATTCTTTATTAAAGTACTTATGTTACAGTTTGAAAACTTATCCTATCAATATGTTACCTTTAATAAGGAAAAAATAAAGTTAACACATAAAAACTGTTGACTAAATACACCTTGAAAAGTACTAAAAGGATAATATGCTCTCTTGTTCACCTTTTTCTCTCCCACTCTTGCATGCACTGCTTTTGTTTTTCCCATTTTCCTATGTACTTCTTTTTAGAAGATGTAAGAAAATGATGTGGATTGGTTTAGCAAGAAAGAGACAAAAAAAATCAGTTCTTTGTTTTCTTTTTTTTCAGCTTTAATGACATACAATTGATAAATAAATTTGTAGGTATTTAACGAGTACAGTGTGATGATTTTCCTATACTTTGTAAAATGATTACCACAATTGGATTAATTAACAAAACCTTCACTTCACATAGTTGCCTCTTTTGTTTAGTGGTGAGAATGCTTAAGATCTACTCTCTTAGCAAATTACAAGTACACAAGACTATTATTAATTATAGTCACTGTGAGGTACATTAAATCCTCAGAGATTATTCATCTTATAATGAAATCTTGTACATTTTGATAGCATCTCCCTGGTAACCACTATTTAACTCTCTTTTTCTATGAGTTTGACTTTTTTCTCTTTTAGATTCCATATAGAAGTAAGAGTATAAAGTATTTGTCTTTCTCTAATTTCACTTAACAGAATGTTCTCTAGGTTCCTCCATTTTATTGAAAATGGTAGAATTTTCTTCTTTTTCATGTCTGAATAACATTCATATATGTGTGTGAGTATGTGTGTGTGTGTAAAATATTCTTCTTTAGCCCTTCACCTGTTGACAGACACTTAGGCTGTTTCTATGCCTTTGTTATTGTGAATAAGAATGAAATGAAATGCAATGAAGGTGGGAGTGCAGCTATCTTCACTATTCTGATCTCACTAGATGTGAGATTGCTGAATGGTAATTCTATTTTTAATTTTTTAATTTTTATTGTTTAAGAAATCTTTATATCCCATAGCGTCTTTAAAATTTACACTTCCATTAACATGTTCCTTATCGACACATCTTTACCAGTATTTGTTGTATTTTTTATTAAAGTCATTCTAACATGTGTGAGGTGGTATCTCCTGGTGGTTTGACTTACATTTCCTGATTATAACTGGTATAGAGCACCTTTTCATGTACCTTTTGGTCATCTTTATGTCTTCTTTGAAAAAAATCTCTATTCAGGACATTTGCCTGTTTTAATGAAGAGAGTATACATTCCCCCTTGTGTATTCTTAGACCCCTTGTCATATATTAGTTGAAAATATATGTGTGGTTTTTACATCTAGGTGCTCTATTTTCCATTGCTCTATGTGTCTGTTTTGATGCCAATCCCATAACATTTTTTATTACTATTGCTTTGCAATATAGTTTGAAATCATAAAGTATGAGACCTCCATCTTTATTCTTCTTTCTTAAGATTGCTTTGGCTATGGCTTTTTGTTGTTTCATCTAAATTTTAGGATTTTATTTCATTTCTATAAAAATATTTTTGTAATTTTTCCAGAGATTGCATTGAATCTGTACATTACTTTGGGTACTATTGATATCTTAACAATATTAATTTATGGGATTAAAACCTGCTAATTCATTTTCTTCAGGTTTTTAAATCTTTGTTTAAAAATAATATTATCAGGTAAATCATGATTCCCTTAGAGTTTTACTTCTCATTAAACTCATTCCTTCAGTCAGAGGTGCCTATTTATAGCAGAAAGCTTTGGGAATGCCAGGGAGCACCTCATATTTGCATGTGTGTTTTTGTTTTGATGTCTAGCAAGGTCGGAAACCTTAATTTAAGTGGGAGATTCAGTAAAGAAAGGTATTCTGGAACACTTAACTGAACATAGGATGGTAGAGATGTGCAAAGAATCTCCCAGTATTTGTTAGAATGACTTTAATAAAAAAGACAACAAATACTGGTAAAGATGTGTCGATAAGGAACATGTTAATGGAAGTGTAAATTTTAAAGACGCTATGGGATATAAAGATTTCTTAAACAATACAAGTCATCCTCCACTATTTGTATGTTTATTCTAGGCAAAGAATAAACATATATATAGTGGAAGATGACTTGTATTGTGGTCTAGCAGAGAACTGGAAGTTAGGAATGGCAATGGTCAGTCTGCATGACATACTGTAGGAGGAAGCTATGGACAGACAGTGGGGGTTCATGGTGATCTAAGATACATATGAAAAGCAGAGAAAATAAGGTACCAGAATGTTCATATTTTTCACTTACCTTGAACTTATTATTCCTTCCCACTGGCTGTTATTATTACTGAATGGAGCCAATTTAGCTATATCTCCTGTTGCTATAAAAAGGGCAACATTTTTCTGTTTTAATTCTGCTCACCTAATGTTGTGTAGCATGTACAACTTGTTCCTACACCCAATCTACTATGTGGCCCTATTACTCAAGATCCTTGTTCTGTCATTTCTAAGTCAGCTAATATGCTGAATTCCTAAGGGTGTAAATCTACAGAAATAGAAGTGCTGGGAGTGAGGCAAGGCTTGTCTCAGCACTATTTTGAACTTGACATAACTGTAGTACAACTGTTTATATTTCTAAGACAGTTAAAGAATTCAAATGACATATTAGTCTACTTTCATGGGTGCTATAAGAAATTTAAAGTTTAAAGTGTTATTTAAATGGATCCAATCCTCTGGGAAATACTTTAGACTTGATAGGCTATCTTGATATGCTATCAATGCTCTCCAAGTCCCTGAAGTTTTAAATGAATAGATATTATCATACATAATAAAAAGATAAGCCCAACTACAAATCTTTGCTACAAGAGCACTTTTGTGGTTCCTGAAACTAATTAAAACAATTTATAAAAATAAGTTGTGCCCTAAGCGGTTTGGCTCAGTGGATAGAGTGTCGGCTGGCCGACTGAAAGGTCCCAGGTTTGATTCCGGTCAAGGGCATGTACTATGGTTGTGGGCACATCCCCAGTAGGAGGTGTGCAGGAGACAGCTGATAGATATTTCTTTTTCATTGATGTTTCTATCCCTCTCCCTTCCTGTCTGTAAAAAAAAATCAATAAAATATATATTAAAAATATGTTATGTCATAGTAATTCTAGATTCATGTGTTGTAGCAAATAAAATAAGCCCTTTTAAGATAAAATATAGAAATACTTTATATTATACAAAAAGATTTAAACTAAACTCTTTAAAATAAAGATATATTTCTCTTGAACTCTATAAAAATAAGCCACACTATAAAAACTCGCAAATCTTAAAAAGCTATAATAGTTTCATAATCTCTAGCACCTTGTTAAGGTTGGTTGTGCTGTTTCCTATATTCAAAATATGTAAAAGACATCTCTTTAAAAATAAAGGTATAATTATGAGGACTGTATGTATTTCCTGGAAAGAGGACCATTAATGAACAAACTAAACTACCAAGCAAAATAGAGAAAGACTCAGACATAGAAAGCAGGCAGAAAGCTCTGGTGGAGGGGGTGGGGGTTGTTGGGGAGTGTGGAGAGACTGAGCAAAGAGAAAAAAGAGAGAACTCATGGACACGGACAATGCTGTGGTGATTGCAGATGAGTGAGGAAGTGGATGGAGGTGGAAGAGGGCATAGAGAGAATAAATGGTGATGCAATATATACATACACACACACACACACACACACAGACACTAATAAATAAGAGGCTGTTGTTTGAAACAGTGGGGTTATCATCTCTTTTTCTTTGAAAATATTTAAAGTAGAACCTATATAAAAACTCAGAATACTATAAAGAGCACACTTAGGGGATTGAACTCATTTACATTTATATTTCATTTCATTTTTATGCACTCAATTAGGGAATATATTGTAATTTTTAAAGGTAAAATGCTATGTGTGTGTTTCTGAATATTAAAAGAAAAGATATATATGGCTCAGTGTGTTTTTCAAAGAATGTTCTAAGAAGTATGAAAAGCCCTAGCCAGTTTTGCTCACTAGTTAGAGTGTTGGCTCATGGACTGAGGGGCAACAGGTTCAATTCTGGACAAGGGCAAGTGCCATGGTTACAGCTCAATCCCCGCCCAGGGCCCTGTGCAGGAGCCAACCAGCCCACGTGTATCTCTCATATGAATGCTTCTCTCACTGTTTCTCCCCCTCCCTTCCACTCTTTCCAAAAATCAATGAGGGGCAAAATATCCTCAGGTGAGGCAAATAAAAAAAAAGTGTGAAAAAAATGGTGTAATTTATTCAGGAAATACGGTGCCTTCTAGGTTAAGTTCTATTTTTAATACTATCTTCCATTACTCAGATTACTGTTCTTCTCACTATTCACAAAGGCCAAGCTAGTCAAACTGAGAAACTGCTGTCCTTAAAGCTATTGCTTATTCAAATTTCACTGTTGAATTAATTTCTTGCCACTATACGTGGATTATATGTGACTATGGAGGACCAACCCATTAAAAATATAGCTACACTTATGATTCAATATCCAAGAATGATTTTGAAAAATTTAAGTTTTCTTAAAAGAACATTGTCATATATTTCTCTGTGTTTTGAAAAGTTTTGAAAATGTTTACTCATTGCAAATTAAAAAAGGAAAGCTCTATAAAATACATTGTTTTTAAGAAATATTTTGTAAGAAATAATATTGTTTTAAGAAATATTTTAGTACTATCAACTCATATATTTTAACAGCTGAAGTTATTTTGAGGTGATAATAATATTAATTACAAATGTAAAGAAAGAGGAGGAGGAGGGAGGGAGATAGAAGGAAAGGAAGAGGAAGAAGGGGAAAAGGAAGAGAAGCTAGAGGAAAAGAAGAAATTGTTTTTCTGATGCTCTTCTCATTTAGTTCTATATTCTCTACCTTTGTCTTCCTCTTTATTTTAACACTAAGAGCCCAATGAACCAATTTGTGCACCTTGAAAGGAACTGTGGGCTGAGAGCTGTGGTGGGCACAGGGGCAGGTCTTGGCCCATCCACATGCCCCTGCCCAGCCGCTCCTGCCATGGCTCCCAGCCCCCTGCATGCTGGCAGCCCCACCCCTGCCACCACCTCTCCCACACACTGATGATACAAGCCCTGCTCACACCTGCTGCTGATGTAGGGACTTGCCTGATCGCCCCTCAGGAGCAGAGGGAGGTGGAGAAACCCTGAGGGGCATTGGGGTTTGCAGCTATGGCTCACCTCTCCTGACAGTGCCAAGTGTGACTGCAGTGCGCAGGAGCAGAGAATTTTCAGTAATCACCAGAGGATGGCCCCAATGACAGTGATAGGTGCCTCACCTTTGTCTGACATCCCTGCTCACCTGCTCCACCATCCCTCTATAGCCAATGCTCGCCATGTTCAGTGCTCCGCCGCCTTCGGCTGACATTTGCCTTATTCTGCACACGTCGCCTGGTGGTCAGGGCATATCATAGCGACCGTTTGTTTGGTTGTTCAGTTTTTATGCCAATCTATTTGCATAGCCATCTTGCATACTCACTCTCATTGGTTGGTGGGTGTGGCTGGTGGGCATAGCAGAGGTACAGAGAGAGAGAGACACTACAGACCCAGTGCATAAAATTTGTGCAGGCGGGGGGTGTCCTTCAGCCCAGCCTACACCCTCTCCAATTTGGGACGCTTGAGGAATGTCCAATTGCCTGTTTAGGCCCGATCCATGTCGGGCCTAAACAAGCAGTCGGTCATCCCTTTTACAATCCAGGACTGCTAGCTCCTAACTGCTCACCTGCCTGCCTTCCTGATTGCCCCCAACCACTTTTGCCTGCCAGCCTGATCACCCCCTAACCACTCCCCTGCCAGCCTGATTGATGCCTAACTGCTCCCCTGCCAGTCTGTTTGACCCTAATTGCCCTTCTTTATGGGCCTGGTCATCCCTAACTGCCCTCTCCTGCAGGCCTGGTAACCCCTAACTGCCCTCCCCTGCAGGCCTGGGTTGCCCCCAGCTGCCCTTTCCTGCAGGCCCGGTCACCCCTAACTTCTCTCCTCTGCCAGCCTGGTCAACCCTAACTGCCCTCTGCTGCAGGCTGATTATCCCCAACTGCCCTCCATTGAAGGCTTGGTCCCTGCCAACTGCCCTCCTGTGCTGGACATCTTGTGGTGGCCATCTTGTGTCCATATGGAGGCAGGATCTTTTGACCAGATGGGGGCAGTCATCTTGTGTGTTGGAGTGATGGTCAATCTGCATATTACTCTTTTATTAGATAGCATAGAGGCCGATGCACGACTGGGGGCCAGCTGGTTTACCGTGAAGGGTGTCCTGGATCAGGGTGGGTGTTCTTTTGAGGCATGAGGTGGCCTGGGCAAGGGGCCTGTGGTGGTTTGCAAGCTGGCCAGGCCCCAGCGACTCAAGCGGAGGTCAAGGTATCTGGGGTTTTATTATCTTCTAATAGTGAAACTTTGTAGCCTGGAGCAGAGCTAAGCCTTCTGCTCACACAGCCATTGAAACTTTGTTGCCTTAAGCAGAGGCCTGAGCCCTGAGCAGATGTGAGGAAAGCTTGGTTTCTTCCATTGCCAGGAGCAACCCAAGCCTCCCTCCTGCTCTCTCTCTGTGACCATAGCCATCTTGCATATTTGCTCTCATTGGCTGGTGAGCATGGCTGGTGGGTGTAGTGGAGGAACAGTCAATTTGCATATTACTCTTTTATTAAATAGAATGTGTTTTTGCTAGCACTATGCTGCAGATGTCTATGCTTGCATAATAAAATGAACTGAAAATGTATGTTTTCTTTGTATTTTTTCCTTTTTGACAATCAAGCATGAGCAAAAATGTACATAAGCTAATGAGCCAAATGATTGTGGGTAATTAGTTGGTGGAATATATGAAAGCAAATTATTTGTTTTATATAAGCAGAGGGGTTTTATTGTTGTGTTTTTCTTATCCCCCAAATTATCTGGAGCCAGACAACTAGAACACTCCTTGAAATTTAGCCAACTATAAGTTGACACTGAGCATTTCTGCAAGAAGTTTTCTAACATGCTCAAATAGTTTTGTGGTTCTGAAAATGTAATTTTATCATAATCTTCATCTACTGATATAAAAGCATGTAGTAATTTGATCTCTTTTAAATGATAACCTTTAGATTAGGCTCTTATCACAGTATTTGGTATCATTTTGAACTCTATAATGAGGTAATGGATCTTATTGTTATTGTGTGCCAATTTTAAGATACATAATTTGCTTCATGTATCACTCTTTATAATCACCATGGGTGATGATTACAGTTTTAATGTAGTTCTGTTTTTGATTAGTGTAATGTCATTTCCAAGTTTCATTATCTATAAAGGATAGAACTGTGTCTCTTTGCCTGTCAAGTGTCTCACTTTACTAGAATTCACTTCAAAGAGTCTATTAAAACAACTTCCATTAAATCACCCTTGCTTAAATAAAATGAGCTGGTTTTCTGGAAAATTACAAATATGATAATAAGAATCCTTCGTTGGGGAGTTTAAAACATCTAAAAGATCTAGGTCAGAATTTAACTTGTTTTCAAATACAAAGTTAGGAAAAACAAATTTTTTTACCACTTCTATTAGTATAACCTCCAGACCATGGAAACATCTTCACTGCAGTTAGTTCTGTATTTGGCTTTCAGATCTTCATGGAGGCCTCATGAAAGAGTGACATTCATAAAGTCAGACCAAGGTGTAGTCCTAGGTCTACCCCTTACTACCATTTTTTCTTGGAAAATTTACTCATTTTCTTCTTTTTAGATTCTCAGCTATATAATGAAAATAGTGACATCAAACAAGCTCTTAGTTACTTTGAAGTGATAATATATGTGAAAGCATCTACCATAATATAACTTAATAGATTCAATTTAAGTATTTTAATCTACAATTGTATCAAGCTATTTGTTTTACCTTTGCTTATTATTTGTCAGGTTTTGTGTCTTAATTTTCTATTATTATTTTTGTTTAATTTTCACAAAATTTCTACTAATTGGGATGAACTAAGAGTAGATTATTTGGCTAGGGGAATTATAATATTCCCTTTTCTCTTTACTTTGTTACATATTGTAACATGCTCAGATCATTTCAGAAGGAAGATTACATTTTGGGAGATCAGGTAGTAGACATCGATTTTCCTTTCTCACTGGCAAATATTGATTCCTTTGGATAAGCATCATTATATTATATGCAACCCTTTTTATTTTGGAGCTTTTTCAATATTCTTGGTTCATCTAGTATAATCAGTATTCTATAAATTATGACCACTCTGCCTCAATTATCTGGGGATTTTTCCTTCAAATGCTTCCTATACTTACTCATACCTTTCTTTAATTCATTGAGGAACTCTTCTACCTCCTTTTAACCTTCCAGATTATTTCCCAGTTGTTCAAGGACATTTCTCAATAAGTGTCAATTATTTTAATTGATCTAATTTAAAATTTAACATGGTCATGAATGAATTGATGTTCAGCTACAATTTGACATGAGTGTTTTTTTATAGTTAGCTTTCACAAAACTATGATTTATGGTTATGAATAGTATAGCTTTTTATTATTGTCATCTTGGCTTAGCATCTAATGTTTTCTCTTTGGCAAGATTGTAGTTTACACTACTAAGTACTTTTAAAATATAGATGAATTTCTAATCACTGTTTTGATGAGGTCACTGTTTTCTTTATAACTGTATAAAGACAGTTGGCTACAGTATATACTTCAATACTCTCTCGCTAATTGTTATTCACATTTAAAACTAACACTCCATTTTACTGATTACTTACTGAGGACTTGATACATTGCTTAATGTATTTAATCCTCAAAAAAATTCTAAGTGAAATAGTTATTAATATTCTTGTCTTAAAGTTGAAGATACAGGCTTATATACTTTTAGAAACATCTATAATAGTAAAGGTTAATATGCTAGTTAGACCAGACGTCCTTCTGGACGTCCTTCCATACAACTTTCTGAACAAAGCCAGGGCTGCAAGGGAAGCCTGGGTCCCAGGTGCCTGCTGGCAACTGGAGGGATGCCTAAGTCCTGAGTTCCAGAGGAAAGCCTGTGCCAGCAGCCAGGAAAAGGAAGGCCTACTCTGAACAAATTTCGTGCATCAGGCCTCTACTGTCTTATAAATATCAGAGATAGAATGTAAATGCTTATCCTTGTAACTCTAGTGAAGGTAGTCATCTTTCCCTATTTTTTGCTAATGTTTATATAGGACCAAAAAGTTGAAGTCCCACCTGTTTGGGCAACACAAGGGCTCTTCAAAGCAATTCAGAGTTACCAGAAATATGTCATGGGTATTCCCACCGAAGAGTTCTGGAGGTACCCCAATAAAAAAAATGGAGAATTGGCATTTATTTTTTAAGTTCCATTTTTACTACAGAATGATAATTAGAGCATTCATATGGTATGGGTGGAGATTAAGTAGGGAAAAAGTAGATTCATTTTCTAGCTGCTGGAAGTCTGTTTTATGTAGAAGATAATGAAACTCCATTTCCAAAAAATATCACAAAATATTGTCTCAATTAATGGAACTGAAAGATAGAGCTCCAAAAAGCTTTCCAAAAACTTCTATATATTACCATCTTTTTACTATTTAACTACTTGTGATAATCTTTGGTGAAATGTTAGCTTGGTAAAAGTTCTCTAACTTTAACTAGTTTCATTAGTGTTCATTATATAGTCATTCATTGGTAATTTGAAATAATTTAAAGAATACTATTTTTATAGAATAACTGTTCTTAAGTTGGCATTCTACCAAATATATTCTCTGGTATTAAGTGTGTCTTATAACCTGTAACTACTGATTTGTATATACAGCCAAACAGTTCTTTGTTCAAATGTGTAATTCTTAACTATTGAACATTACAAAAATATGTCAGAAAATGTGTTTTGTATGATTTGTTTCATATAAAAACATGAGAAATTATTAAAATTAGGATGTTTTCCATTAAAAATGTATTTGGATAAATCTACATTTTTGGTTATCATTTTCTTCATGTACTTTATAAAGAATTTAGGATGGAGGTTTTCAGAGTTCACATTTTGCTTAATATGTATCAAAGAAGATATTTTTGCAACAGTGAGTATGACACAAGCTATGTTTTTAAAACATTTGAATAATGAGACCTGTAAAAACACTGTCTTAGATTACCCTCTCACACTTTAGAAGGCTGGCAGTCTAAGACCAAGGTGTGGGTGATTTGGTTCCTGGTGAGTACTCTCTTCCTGGCTTGCAGAGGCCCTCCGTCCATCTGTGTTGTCACCATACCTTTCTTTGTTACAGACAACTACCTCTTTTTTCCTCTCCATAATGCCATTAATTCCATTACGAGGGCCCCACCTCATGACCAAATTGAGTTCTCGTTATCTGCCAAAGGCCCCATCTTTAGCTGTCATCCTTAGGGTTTCAACATAGTTACTTTGTAGTAACTGAATCTCTTCTAACTACCTTTGAGCCAATTGTGTTATGGATTAGGTAGAAATTTCCAAACACTGACTTTCTGAAAACAAGAATCTTCAAGCAACTGAGAAGTATAAATAAAATGGTACATTAAAATAAATGTTCTTAAATTAAAAGTGTGCAATTATATAAATTATAGCTAAATTGTATGGAATGTATGGCTATATACAGTTTTTTAAAAGCAGCTATTAAAAATGCATATAATCTCCATTTCTTAATTTATTAAAACAGAAATTAGCTGTTCTACCTGAAATTGACTAAAACAGGAAACAGTTGTTTTGAATGTGATAAGTGAGCAGGTGACTAAGCAATGGATTTTGACTGAGCATAGTGAATTCACACTGAGGCTAACAACGCCTTTTATTGATAATCTTCTACCATCTGTTCTGAAGATTTAATCATACAAAGGAAAAGGCAGGTGAAAAGAAAAATGAAAATAAGTGGAAATCCTTAAATTATGAATCATGCTGTGATTTTTACAAAGTAGATCAGTGCTACTGTTGCTTTTATAAACCATTACAATGTTTGAACCAGGAAAGCTGATGGTTAACTCCCATTGTTGGTATATTTGCTGATATGGACAGGAAGGAGCTTCCAGAAATGACAGACTCATAAAGTTGAAAGGTTGATAGAACAGTCCAATGTAATTTAACATTTGTATGGGCTGACACTTTCAGTCTGGTAAAAAGATAATAATAATTTTGTGCTTGGGAGCATCTCAATTAATATAAGTGAACAGACAAAGTAGTTATATAAATAGAAGAGAAACTTAATGACAGTTTATAATGTTAAAAACAGAGTTTCCACATTAACAGGTAGTTGGGCAGAGTTCTTCAAAGGGAGTAATCAGGAAGTAAAGATAAGACTAAATCTGGAAGACAAAAGGACTAGAGCTTTCCTGTGCCAAGCCAGCTAGCCAAGTGTTCCGCCAGCCTGAGGGAGGGCTGGGAAGGATAAGGAGATGAGGAAAAGACAGACAAAGTGAATAAACTGGGTCTAGGTAGATCTTCTGTGAGTGACTGAGACCACAGAACAGGTCCAGACTGCAAGCTGATGCTTTATTTTATAGTCAGAGGTAAACAGTTAATTTACAATGTTCTTGTCAGTTTCACTTGTTGTGGCAGCACTTGCTGCGCCTCCCACAGCCCATTAGCTACCCAGGAAAGATCTAGGGAGCAGTCACAAGATCAAGCTTACTTATGCTAAGAGGGCGGTGCCCTCTAAGGTGGGACTTGATTGTGGCTTTGCTAGCAGGTCAGTCAGAAGCTTAACCCTATAACCACTCCCTATACCTTTCCAGTGAAATCAAAGAAAAATAGAGCTCTTATGTGTAAAGAATCAAAGAAAAGGATAAAGATGTGGACTGTGTGTGTGTGTGTGTGTGTGTGTGTGTGTGTGTAAATTGAGATGAATTAATAAGTAAGATACTTCCCTAGAGCTAAGAGCTGTAATAGAAAAGTGTTTCAAGAAGTGTGGCTCAGTGGTTGAGCGTGGATCTATGAACCAGCTGGTCATAGTTTGACTCCTAGTAGGGGCATATGCTTGAGTTCTGGGCTCAATCATCAGTATAGGGCATGCACAAAGCAACCAATCAATAATTCTCTCTCCCTCCCTCTTTGAAATCAATAAATATCTTTAAAAAAAAAGAGGTGCCAGTAGGTTGGAGTTCCGAAAGAAAACAAAGCTATTTAAGATGATTATTATTAGGATAAGAAGTACTGTCTTTAGAGTAATAATTCAAATGACAGATATTGATATTGAATTCTGGAATGTTGAATTGTGAACTTCAGTGAACCCTTTAATCCACAAAACAGTAAAAATATGCAGTGAAGATCAACCATTTAAAAATTCTGTAATTAGTCAAAGTCACAGAACTAAGTGAAATTCTATCTCAGAGAAATGTGGGAATTCAGTAAGACAGTAGGCTCTATGATGTTTCAAACTGGGGCAATTCCCATCCCTTCTCCCTTTCTGGCTCATTAGCACAGTGACCAAAATCCAGCAGCATTGTAGATAATGGACAGCTTTAATCACATTTATAGTTCTGTATATAGTCCTATTCTCAGATCATGGTAAATATTTTTCCAGTTATGTTCCTGGGAAATTCTAGTATCAAAAACTAATAGCTATTTGATTTGAATGAGTTCAGAAGCAGTAAAAGAAGTGTATTCTACGGCATTATTGAAAAACTAGAGGCAGGGTGGACAAAATCATGCTGGGTGGCGGGGGGGGGGGGGGGGGTGAAGGGTTTCCTTCAGCCTAGCCTGCTCCCTCTCCAATCTGGGACCCCTTGAGGGATGTCCAACTGCCTGTACAGGCCAGATCCAGATAGGAACAGGCCTAAACGGGTAGTCGGAAATCCCCCTCACAATCCAGGACTGTTGTCTCTCAACTGCTCACCTGCCTGCCTTCCTCATTGCCCCTAACCACTTCTGCCTGCCAGCTATATCATTCCCAAACTACCCCCCTGCCAGCCTGAATAATGCCTAACTGCTCCCCTGCCAGCCTATTTGCCCCTAACTGTCCTCCCTTGTGGGCCTGGTAACCCCTAATGTCCCTCCCCTGTAGGCCTGGTTACCCCCAACTGCCCTTCCCTGCAGGCCCAGTCACCCCCAACTTCCCTCCTCTGCTGGCCTGGTCACCTCTAACTGCCCTCCCCTGCAGCTTGATCACCCCCAACTGCCCTCCCTCGCAGGCGTGGCCCCTCTCAACTTCCCTCCTCTGCTGGCCATCTTGTGGTGGCCATCTTGTGTCCACATGGGGGCAGGATCTTTTGACCACATGAGTGCAGTCATCTTATGTGTTGGAGTAATGGTCAATCTGCATAGGATAGAGGCCTGTTGCAGGGATGGAGGCCAATTGGTTTGCCCTGAAGGGTGTCCCAGAACAGGGTGGGGGTTCCCTCAGGGCATGGGGTGGCCTGGACAATGAGCCTGTGGTGGTTTGCAGGCTGGCCATACCCCCTGGTGCCCCAAGCAGAGGCTGTGGTATCTGGGATTTATTTATCTTCTACAATTAAAACTTTGTAGCCTTTTGTGCCCTCAGTGGCAGCAGCCATTGAAACTTTGTTGCCTTAAGTAGAGGCCTGTGCTGGCCAGGGTTTGTGGAAAGCTTTGCTTCCTCTTTGCCAGGGGCAAGCCAAGCCTCCCTCCTGCTCTCTCTGTGGTCATAGCTATCTTGGTTGGGTTAATTTGCATACTCACTCTGATTGGCTGCAGCGAAGGTATGGCCAATTTGCATATTACTCTTTTACTAATAGGCTAGCACACTGCTGACAAAATCTCCATTGGCCTAAGGCTGCTTCAAGCTTGCTGGAAGGAGTTGAAGCCCAGGTTTCCTCTGCCACCTACCCTCAAACCAGCTCATCAAGGATGACAAGTCTTGAGCAATAGCCAGTGATTGTCCCTCTCCCTGAAACCGAGTTTATGCCACTCTGAAACCAGAGGAGCCACTCTTCTAACTGGAGACCTTAGGAAACGCCCACCACAATAAGGAGGAATTAATTTTCCTAGGGACAGCCAACCACTGTGGGAGCCTGCAACTAATTACTGGCTTGTCTCATGTCAGCTATGGAGGTATTCTGGCTGCAACTCCAAATTTCATGGAGTTTTCCATCATTTACCTGGTAGCCACAGGTAAGAGGAGTGCTTTTTTCATTGCAAGAACAGCCACTCTGATGGGTGCAGCAAATTGCATAATTACTGGGGTGAAGGTCAGCACAGTGCTGAACCTGGTCAGTTCCTGATGAAGTGGCCCCAGGACATATGTCTTTTGGTCTTGCTGGCTGCCAGGAGTAGGCATGCCAAGGTGGCCCTTAATGTCTCTAGGCCCTGCTATAATGAAGGTGGGCATCCCTTTCTTGACTACCCTCTGGGCTTCTATATCACATTCTGCTGCACCTGGATATACCTAAACCCAGCTGAGGACACGTCCATGACTATAGCATCTCTTCCTGAAAGTCTACCACGACAGGTGCAGCAGCGCCAGCCACAGCCTAAACCCAACATATCTGCTGTTCCTGGAAGCTGAGCTCAACATGGCTTCTCTAACATACAGCCTCTCCAAGTGCTTGATGTCCCCCCTCACAACATCTCCAGGGCTTGACCTACTCTTCATCAGCTCCCTAGATTACTACCCTCACCTTTACAAACACACAAACACACACATTTAGCTGGGGTAAAAAAAAAAAATTTGATTTCAGTTGGTGCAAACCATAGCTTTTCTGGGAATTTAAAAGAAACCCCAGAGAAATAGACTATCATACAGAAATTGGATAACCTCCAAACATCTTCCTGAATTTACAAAAGGATCATGCATAGATGATTGGAGCTGTGTTTGCTCAGGAAATACCAGGGAAAGAGGGCACCGGTCACTAACATGTGACTGACATTAGTGGTCCCATGCAAGCAAGAGGTTTAAACAAAGGCTGTGTTGTAAAATATTACTTGCAGAGTAGAGGACATAAACACAAGCATTTAAGGAAATCTGACCAATCATTAGCTAACAATCAAATGATACTGACTCAGGAGTGGAACGTTTATAGTTAGTTTTAAAGATAAAACAAGATCTTAAAAATATAAGGTAGCACAGAACTCAATGGTTATACACAAGAGTGAAGAGATTCACAGAATTAGTCAAGGAAAATGCTAAACAAATAAACACTATATGAAACAACAATGAAAAAACAACAATATAAAAAAAAGGCCAAACACCCGATTAACAAACCTTGGGAAAAGGAGGCAATGGCATCTAATACCCAAGTTGTTACACTATATTGTCTAAAATATCTAGATAACAACAACAGATGACAAAAATACAAGACACAGAGAAAAGAAGTAAGTTTGCCATGGTAACAGGAAAAATGTATGATTAATGAAATATGTCCTTGAGGAAGCATAGGTTTTGGATTCACTGGACAAGAGACTTTAAAACAGCCTCCCTGACACTTGGCCCTCCCCGATTGCTTTCTCCTATTAGGCTCTTAATAAAGGTCTGTTGAACTGAACCAAATAATAAACTGTTATGCCCAGAGTTCAGAGTCCCCAATAATCAACCACCAGGGAGCCTTTTTCCGATGCAAAAGCAAAGAGTTTTTATTCAAATCCGGGTTTGGCTCCCAGCTTCTTTCTGGTGCAGCAGCGAGACGAGAGAGCGAGCCCCAGAAGAACAATGAGTTATATGGGGTTGGTTATTTGGGTGGGCTTAGGGAAGTGACGTGAGTTACAGAGATGGGTCACTTGGGTCAGGAGTTTTCTGTGGTCTAGGCTTATTAGGCCCCTCGCTGTATTCCTGGAGCTTCATTGGTCCATTCGGGCGGTGGTCAGGAAGTTAGGACATTGCTGGCATACCTGTGGTCACTCCCAGAAAAGGAAGGGGGTTTAGGCAGGGAGCCCAGCCCTATAGGACAAGATGGAGGAGAGTTCGTTTCTGCTTTGTCCTTTCAAAATAACCTTTTATTTTATTTTATAGCTTTTGTTGAGGTATCATTGATATATATAGAAACTGCACATAAAAAATGCTGGAACATAGTATGAAATTTGGTGAGTTTAGACATATGCATACACTCAGGATGCCATCACCACAATCAATATAATAAACATACTCATCACCTTCAAAAGTTTCCTGATAAACAGCATATTTAAATGAATATGCTCTGTTCTCAGAAAACCCAAGGAACATAAGGAACATTGAAATTTGTAAAACAGATATATAAATAATAGTGGTAGTTTGTATGTGAAGAAAGTTAAAATTTCACTACAAATGATTTCTATTTTAATCAATACAAGTGTCTAAAGAGCAAGTTTCTTTATTGAATAAAAAATAAGATTCAACTTAGGGAAATTTATTTTTGCATTCTTTTTTTGGGTGCATATTGGTTTCTTGAATTAACATAGATACTTCTTTTTCTGTTAAGAATGATTTGAAAAGAAATATATATTTAATGCAAAATAAGGTGAGAATTATAGAATAGAGGAACAAAAAGACATAAGACATTTAGAAAACAAATAGCAAATGGCGGAATAAATACTACATCATGAGTAATCACATTAAATATAAATGGGTTGGATAACCAATTAAAAAGCAGATATTGACAGAATGAATTTTTTAAAAAGTCCAACTATAAGCTATTTATAAGAGATATTCTTTAGATTTAAAGACATAAGTGGGTTGAAAAGAAAGTTGTGAAAAACAAATATATCAGGTAGATGTAATAAAAAGAGAGATGGAGTGGCTATGAATGTCATACTAAATAGAATAAAAGACAAAAAAAATTTTATCAGAGACAAAAGAGCATCAAAAGTAAAAATAGGTCATTCAATCAAGAAGATATGATGATTGGAAACATTTTTGCATCTTACAGCAGAAGCTCAAAATACATGTAGCAAAAATTAAAACTGAAGGGAGAAATTAAAAAAAAATTAACAATAATAGTAAGAAACATTAAATCCCAGTTTTTATAATATATAAAACATCTAGGGAGAAGATTATCAAAAAAGTAGAAGACTTGTATAATATTATCAAAAATCTAGACTCTACAAATATCCACAGAATATCCACTAAAAACAGAATAAAAATGCATATTTTTCTTAGGTGTATATGGAATAATCTTCTGGATGAACCATAAACTAAACCACAAAAACAATCCTCAATAAACATCTAAGGACTAGAAGCAAACAAAGTATTATTTTAAACACAATGATATTAAATTAGAAACCAATAGAAGAGAAATTAAAGAAATTGATAAATATTTGGAAAACAACACAATCTTAAAAAGCCTGTGGGACAAAAGAAATAAAATATAATGGTAATTAGAATGCATTGAAATAAATTAAAAGAAAAATGCAACATACCAAAATTTATAATATACAAATCATAGGAATCTTCAGCAGGGTATTTATAAGTGCCTACATTAAAAATATTTATAATATTAGCATTCAAATTTGAAATATTAATTATTATAGTTAAATAATAATAACCCAGTCTTCTACCTTAAGTGATGAGAAAAAAGAAAAAAAAAACTAAATTCAAAATAAATAGAAGCAAACAGGTAATAACTATTAGACATGAAAAAATAATGAAAGAGAAAATAAAGCAATAAAGTCAGGTCTTTAAAATGATCATCAAAATAGTCAAATTTTTACCTAGAATGACTAAGATAAAAAAGAAAACACAATGAAAATATGACCTCATAGGAATAAAATATTTTGGAAATATTATTAAAAATTGTATACCATTGAATTAGATACCTTAGAGAAAGGAATGGGGATTGATTGATGAAGTATACTTTTTGGGAAGCAGTGGAAATTCTCTAAAATTACTTTTTGTTGCAAACTCTCTGAATATGCCAAAAATGGCTGAACTATATACTTTAAATTGGAGACCATTCTGGGTAGGAGAGATATTTATCAATGATAATTAAAAACAGCAATTAATAATCCTTGACTTGAGAAATGTATAAAAAATGTTGGAAAGATGCTCTTTGGTGTTTACAAGTTTCTCAAAATGGAATGAAGTTTCAGAGTGTATTGTGATTTACAACAGAATTTTCTTGTGAATGCTGTTGTAATTCATATAAATGCAAGTTTTACATTTCATATTTACTATAACATAGGCTATAAAATATTTATTGTATACTTAAAAATATAGACATATAGCACTACATTTACACCTATATGCACATATATGTGCATATATGTTCACCTAAGCACATATACTATATACCAAATATATGTACATATATACCTAAAAATGTAATATTTTTATTTATGTTTAAATAGAAAATTTCAGGATGTTTCATAACTCTTTAGTGATAAAAAATTATATAAATAACAATAGTTTTAAAATATTTTTCAATTATGTGCTAATTTTGCAGTAATCCTATCTAATAAAAGAGTAATAGGCAAATTGATTGTACCTCCGCTACACTCACAAGCCATGCCCACAAGCCACACCCCCAGCCAATCAGGAGCGAATATGCAGATAAACCCAACCAAGAAGCTACGGCCACAGAGAGAGCAGGAGGGAGGCTTGAGTTTCCCTGGCAATGGAGGAAGCCAAACTTTCCATCTGCCCTTGCTGGCCCAGGCCTCCACCCAATGCTACAAAGTTTTAATGATAGAAGATAGATAAACTCCAACAAAAATGGTGGCAGCCATGGAGCTTGAGAGAGCAAGAGGCTTGAGTTGCTCCTGCAGATGGAAGAAGCCAAGCTTCTGTCTGCCCTTGCTGGTCCAGGCCTCCACTCAATGCTACAAAGTTTTAATGATAGAAGATAGATAAACTCCAACAAAAATGGTGGCAGCCATGGAGCTTGAGAGAGCAAGAGGTTTGAGTTGCTCCTGGAGATGGAAGAAGCCAAGCTTTCCATCTGCCTGATGGGACCAGTCCTCTGCTCAAGTCTATAAAGTTTTAATTATAGAGGATTATAAATAAAGTCCAACAGAAATGCCTGCCGCCACAGAGCAGGTGGCTTAGTTCTGCTCCAGACTACAAAGTTTCAATTGTAGAAAATAAATAAATCCCAGATATCAGGGCCTCTGTTTGGGTCTCCTGGGAGCATTGCCAGCCTCAAACCACCACAGAACCCTCGCCCAGGCCACCCCACGCCTCAAGGAAATCCTCACCTTGATCCAGGACACCCTTCAGGGCAAACCAGCTGAGCCCCACCCATGCACCAGGCCTTTATCCTATCTAATAAAAGAGTAATATGTAGATGGACCATCATTCCAACACATAAGATGACTGTTCCCATGTGGTCAAAGATCCTGTCTCAGTGTGGACACAAAGGCCACCATAAGATGGCCAACAGGGAAGGGAAGTTGGGAGGGACTAGGATGGCAAGGGAGGTCAGTTGTGTGCAATCAGACAAGTAGGGGAGGGCAGTTGGAGGTGATCAGGCTGGCAGAGGAGGGAAGTTGGGCGTGACCAGGCCTGCATGGAAGAGCAGTTGGGAGGACCCAGGCCTACAGGGGAGAATAGTTGGGGGGAACCAGGTCTACAGAGGAGGGCAATTAAGAGTGACCAGGCTTGCAGGGGTGAGCAGTTAGGGGCAAACAGGCTGGCAGAGGATTAGTTAGGCATCAATCAGGCTGGCAGGGGAGTGGTTAGGGGGTGATCAGCTGGCAGGCAGAGTGGTTAGGGGCAATGAGAAAGGCAGGCAAATGAACAGTTGGGAGCCATCAGTCCTGGATTGTGAGAGGGATACCACATTTACCATTTTAACCATTTTCAAGTGTACAGGTCAGTAGTGTAGGTATAAAATCCATAATCTTTTTAAAGTACTAGAAATTAGAAACGCTTGTTTCTGATTTTTAAAATATATATTGTTTGTAATACAATGAAACATCCTCTTGAGTATGGTTTTCATGTTCCATTCATTGGTGTGAATACATTCAAACCTTCTGATCTTTAGTATTTAACATAAGAGTGAAAATAAGAATAACTATAAAAATTTATTATAATTATAAAATATAAAGTAACTAATATTGACTGTTATTTATTTGTTTTTCTTCCTGAATTTTAAAATAATTTTCAGATTAAATTGTCTTAATACTGCATATGACAAAGTAGAAAATCAAGGCCTCCATAAAGTAAGCAACTTGTGTAATAATATAATTAGCTTGCTCTAGAATTGAAGAACACTGATTTCTAATTAAATATTCTTTCTAGAATTTAACAGATATTTACTTAAATATATACATATTCAAAAGACAATAATGTTAGTTTTCTTCTCATAACAATTTTTCCCTTTTTCTTCATGATCACTTCTCTTTTATTCCTTAGTATTGGTAAAATGAATTTTTAGTGTTTTTTTTTATTGTGTCATGTTTTTAGTAAAACTAAAGTAAATGCCTTTGTTATTTTTATTTACTGAGGAATCTAAAAAATGTATTATCCCTGAAGACATTCAGCTTTTTCTAAGTCTAGTTCTGAAGTAATTATTTTATGCTTGTGGCATTTATTACAGATTAATCCGCCTACACTGGGATTAATGTAAGAGGTTTCTAGTTGTTGGATCAGAGCTCTAATATCATTATTCAATCTGTGAGCTGTTCCCCATTTGAGTCAATAAAAGGCTGAGATGTCTTGACAAGCTATATTTTTTTTCTAATATTGATCTTGATGACCAAGCTGATGCCCTAGGGTCCAACCATTGATTTTAAAGGGGAGGTCTGTCAAGTTGGAGGCCAATGTTGTGCTATTAAACAGATCAGATATTATAATTAAAGAAAATGTCAGACTGTCATATTTTATAAGAGGACCATGGGAATATTTTTACACAGCTTTCAAGCAAATTAGAAAGTATGCAGACCTACTGGAGCCAAACACATACACCAAGCACAGCATAAGCTTATGCAAAAACTAAATCAATGTTCAAATGGTATGTGATTCATTGGCTTTCTATTTTCCCAAGACTCAACGATTTAAGGAATAATTTATGATTCCTGGCTTTAATAATATGCACTGCTGCATCAACTTAAAATGCATCAAACTCTTCTGAAAGAAAGTAACATCCAAATGAAAAGCTAATTTACTGTAAAAATAATGGAGCATATCCAAACTATACTCAACAGCCTTTGCTTCCTTTTTGTTTCCTTTTAGTACTAACTGTAAATCAGAACTTATTTCTCTGTTTTATTACGTTTTCTTTATTCTATCCACTTAAGAAAGATTTATAGAGCACCTGCAAGTAAAGAGCTCTTGAAGAGCTCATATTAGAGTATAAAAAACAGACCAGTTAACATATTTGTTGTAATATAGGTATAGTACAAGTGCTTTTAAAAGATAAGAAGTGAGTGACTACATATTAGAGATATTTAGAAAAGTCATCATAAACTATTATTGGGATGTATTTTAACTTACTGTATAAAAAGATGAGACTGGTAATTTTATAAAGACAAGGTAGAGTCTTATTTGTGTTTTAAATTTGATTTCTGAGGTTATGGATACTCTAAAATTGGTAACAAGAAATTTAAAAAATGGAAAAGAAAATACTAAAATACCAAAACACCAAGAAGAAGAAATACAAACAGGAATACAAACAATTTCTGGAGGAGAAAATACACAGGAGCATAAGCATTTAGAAAAATGTTCAGCCATTACTTATTTTATTTTATTATTGATTTTTAGAGTGAGAGAAAGGGACAGGGAAAAATAGAGAGAGAAACAGTGATGTGAGAGTGAAAAATTGATCAGCTGCCTCCTGCATGTCCACTACTGGGGATGGAGCCTGCAACCTACGCACGTGCCCTGACTGGGAATCAAACCAACAACTTTTTGGTGCAGGGGACAATGCCCAACCAACTGAGTCACACTCGCCAGAACCAATCATTATATTCTCACACATTTATTTTATCCCAGTCTCTTCCCCTTCCTTCTGGAATTTTTATTGAACTTATGTTAGGACTTTTAACATTTGACTATATAATTTTACTTATGCTTTGTTCCTCTCAGCTTAAGTTTGCATATTTTCTACTAATCTGTCTTCAATTTCACTGTTCAGTTTCAGCTGGTTGAGTTTACTGTTAAAAAAAAAAAAAAGTTCCATAGTTTCTCTGTGCTTTTGCAGTCCAGAAATTGCCCAATTGCCCAATGATAAAACAGTGTTTTTAATACAAATATCTGGGATGCTTTCTACATAATTCCCCTTGACTCAGGGCTCTATTCCATTGATCACAACTTCTTCTGTTCCTGTCCCAACTTGTAAGATATACTCATCCACTTATGAAAACCATTGCTCCATATCTGGGCTCTGCCTTCCTATACTGAAGACCAGAAAGTCCTAGCTGGTTTGGCACAGTGTGATAAAGCATTGGTCTGTGGACTGAAGGGTCCCAGGTTCAATTCTGATCAAAGGCACATGCTCAAGTTGTGGGCTCAATTCCTAGCAGGGGGCAAACAGGAGGCAGCCAATCAAAGATTCTCTCTCATCATTGATGTTTCTATCTCTCACTCCCTCTTCCTTCCTCTCTGAAATCAATAAAAATATATAAAAAGAAAAAAGACAGGAAAAAAAACATAGCAAATGATTCTGTTATATAAACTGCTAAAAGTGAAGTTGCTTGGTGATGTCATTGGGGGGAAGGATTGCAAAGAGGCATAAAGAAACTTTTCAGGGCATTGGGCATGTTCATTATCTAGACTGAGGTAATGATTTCATGGGTGCATACATATAATAAAACTCAAAATTATACACTTTTAATTAGTACAATTAAGTGTTTATCAGCTATACCTCAAAAGCTATGAATACACACAAGAGCATTTGTAAATTATATATAAGTATAAATCTAAAGAGAAATACATGATGCTGATGAAAAATGTATAGTAAATCATAAATAAATATAGTAATTTTTATAATGCAATTTAGTAATGTGTATCAAGAGATTGGAATTTTTTTAACTTCTTAGACACTGACTCCCAAGGAAATATTATACATTGGAAACAGATGAGTTTTCATAAGGTCACTTAAAATAGCATAATTTAAATTCCCAGAAAGCTTGATGAAAAATAAATATTCAACAGCAGAACACTATTAAATAATGGCATAGGCATATAATGAGTTAATTGTAGTGTTAATTATTAATTAAATATTTTTCATAATAAAGTTGTGTTTTTTTTGCCCTTCTTTACCATTGTGTTTGTAGTGAGGTACATTACATAGAATTGATTTATCACATTGTACATTTTAATGAATTTTGAAAAATATATAGACCTGTGTAACCACAATCCTAATCAAAATATAGAATACTTCCATAAGCTGAGATGATTCATTGTGATACTTTCATTAAATTTACACCATAAATAGACAACCATTTCCTGATTTATATCACCTAGATGGGTTTTGCCTGTTTTTGAAATTAATATAATTGATATTGTGGAATACATCCTCTTGCTTATTGCAATCTCCTTATATTATTTTTGAGATTTGTTTATTCTAGTGTGTGTATCGGAAGGCTTTATTTTTGTTAAATTGCATCATAACTTGTTAATTCTCTATTGGTTGAATTTTGACCAACATTTTGCATCTTATTAAGGTGTGCATATGTCTTTTTTACTTTTTAATTAGTATAATAAGTTAGTTTGAGAAGTTTTTAAGTTAGAAAATCATCTAGCATTCTTTCCCAGTAGGTCATGATATACTAGATTTTTTATATGTTACCAGATTTGCTTTGGTAATTTTTTTTCAAGGAATTGTGTATCTATCTTTAGAAAGTCATTTACATATTTTTTCTTATAATACCATTGTCAGATATGGGTTTCAGAGTTGCATTGACTTCATAAAATGAGTTGGGGATTGTGATACCTTATCCTTCAATAAGGGAGTCCCATCTTCTTGGCCATATCCTCCAGAGTGGAGCTTTTCATCCTAGTGAGGAGTACCAGGCATGGAGTGAGAGAGCAAGTCATGACTCCAATAACATAGACTCTATCATTTCTAAAACATAATTAGTAGGTTTCCTTCATTAAATATTTGTGTGTATTTTTTTTGCAATATGCTTATGGGACAATTTCTAGAGACTAAATTTTAAAAATAATTTTCACTAATGATGGTTATTTTTCTAGGGAGAGAGTCCAAAGAGCATATCACATTACTAATCTTGTTTTGTTCATCCATTACTTTTTTAAGTTAAAAACAAAAAATTCTTATTTTGATATTTTCCAAAGATATAAAAATAACCTAATCTTAAATTATTTTAACTGGTTCTTGAAATGTAGGCCTTTTTCAAAAAGTACGACTCTTGAAACCAATAACATTGTAATTGGGAGGAAATTATAGTGTATTCTTTATACTAGTTTGTTATAATATTAAAATGGACCATATCCTTAGATGTGTATATAATATTCCAGTACCTATAACTTTCTTACCATCCTCAAATCCCCAAGGAAAAACTTAAAAATATTTTCTATTAAAAAGTTTAAAAGGCTAAGCTTTTTGCTGAGGTTGATCTCATTAAAGAAGAAGAATGGGGTGTGGAAAAAAGGATGAAAAACTGACTAGTTTGGGGTCTGCATATGTCCCTGTTCAGTACCCCTCCCTGTCAAGGGGAAAAATGCTTTTGGAGAGGGCCATGAGCTGTTGCAAAAACAATGTGATATAAAGCCCTGGTGGATCATAGAAGCCTGGGAATTTTACCCAGGTCACTTTGACTGGCATAATGGGAGACAATAAAACATTTACTCCAACCAAAATCTGGGTAGGTTCATCCTTATACTTTGGAAGACTGCAAATCATAAAAGCAGTGTTAATAACATTTATTTATAAATCAGTGGTTTGCAATCTCCTGGAAATAAATTGCTTGGTGAGTTAGGCATTGGTATTATTTCATTTTATAGCTAAATAACCAAGGAGAAGAAAGGGGCAGAGAAGGAAGTTAAACTTAGGTCTTCTTTTGAGAACAGTTGGGTGAGAAGGTGGTTAATTGTGTCAAAGCTACCAAATTTTGACACTGCCCGTGCTTTAAAATTGGGACAATGTTGGCTACTTAAATCCTTAATTAAAATCCTGAAACGAATATTTTTATGAGTTTTATGGTTAGACTATTAAGTAGCCTTGAGGAAGTCATGACACTTCATCTCTAAAATAAAGGAGATTGCCCTGGCCAGTGGTGCTCAGTGAATAGAGCATCTGCCCACACGCTGAAAGGCATTTACTAGGTTGCAGGTTCCATCTCCCCAGCACCCAGTCCTGTCAGGGTGCATTTGAGAAGCATCCAAATGATATCTCTCTCTCACCACCTCACATCAATGTTTCTTTCTCCCCCGCTCCTCTACTCACTCCCTCCTCACTCCTTTCTCTCTCTCTAAAAATCAATGGGGGGAAAATATATTTTGGTGAGGATAATAAAGTAGATAAACCTGAAAACATTATTTTCTCTTAGCTTCTCTTTACCTGAATATTATGTCTTTGTCTTATTTACTATCTAGAAATATAGCTTGCAAAATTATCTTCAGATTTTTATATGTCTTAAACCACTATCTCTTGAGACATCACAACAGATGGCTGTTTTGTTGACTGTCACTGCCTTTTAACCAGGAGAGAAATTTGAAGAGGCCTCCAATTCATTCTTTGATTGTGATCTGGCCTCTATCACCTAAAATGAAATATCAAAATTGGTTTCAGTGAAATTTGAGTACATATTTTACATTAATCCAATGATTAAAAACAAAACAAATAATGCATATCAGTCACAGATATATTACTCACTTCCTCCAAAATTGCAATGTAGTAACGATGGGTAAGAGCAAAAAAGATATAATATGATGTGCCTGGGTTGAAGACAACATATGTTGCTTTGAAAAATGATTGCATCACATATGTGCTTTTGGAACTAAGGTAAATTATAGAACTTCTATGAGCCTTAGATTCCTTAGAGTAGGATCATGATGATGACCTCATAATGGGATTGCTTTAACATTAGACATATTGTTATTCACAGTACACAAGTTTCAGGAAATACATTTTTTCTTCATACTATTCTTAATAATTTCTATTAAATATCCTTCCTTCTTATTCAGCAGCAGGTGCTATATCTATCATATAGCCAGGCAGTTAAGAAAGTAGTCTCCATTCAGTCTGCCTACATTAAATTGTATGGTGCTAAACAAATTAATTAGCCTTTCTGTGTAGGATTGTTGTGAAGCATAGTTCAAATAGTTTATGTGAAATTCTGAGAAGACTGCAGCATTTAGAAAATACTCAACAGCTATTAGTCGCCATTATTATTTTCTCAAAGAAATTCTAAATGGCAAATAAGAAAACAAAACAAAGGAATTTTTTAAAAAAATGAAGGTAGTTATTTAAATTTTTCAACTGTTAATTGACCATTGGCAAAAGCATGGATGGGACTGGGGAGCATTATGCTAAGCAAAATAAGCCAGTCAGAGAAATATAAATATCACATGATCTCACTCATTTCTGGAATATAATGAACAACATAAACTGATGAATAAAAATAATTCCAGAGACAGAGAAGCATCGATGAGACTGTCAAATCTCAGAGGGAAGATAGAGGACGGTTGGGATAAGGAGGTGAGATCAACCAAAGAACTTGTAGGAATGCATATAAGCCTAACCAATGGACACAGACAACAGGGAGGTGAGAGCATGAGTGGGGTATCGGGGGGAGGGGCAATGGAGGCATAAGGACACATATGTAATACTTTAATCAATAAAGAAAAAAATTCCAGAAAAAATGGAGATGTGAATGAGACAATATTTTAATAAATATAGTCATTCTACTCTTCATTTTTTTTTTGGGGGGGAAGAGAGAATATTTTTATTCAAAAGAGAGCAAAAGGAAGAGATTAAAGAACAAGAGCACCCATAACTTTGGATTTATACCTCACTCAATTTTCTATAGACGTATGCCTTTCTCTTATGTATCATCCTATTATCCAAGACTTCAAGGTTGCTTTTGTTGTTTTTCTGCGACTAGAATACCAAGTTCAATGAATAGAATTCAAATATAAAACCAATAAGTTTTAACTATCAACATATAAGTTCACATTACAAAATATTTTCTTAATTGTCTGAAATAATTGTAGGTGGTATGATTTATGAGTTAAAAGTAAATTATCTTGAAATATGTAGATCATTGTGACCCATTTTCAACTTGAAATATTTGTGCTTTGACACAGATCTTCACTTCTTTGGTAATCAAAGAGGTCTTATTAATTAATTTTTTATTTGAATCATTGTCTAAGATCCATACATTAATCTAATAATTTATTCTAAATTCAAGGCTTCATTAGACAGCTAAAAATTTGCTAAGAAAGTGTTAAAATTGAAAAGGTAGCTAAATTCTCATGTTTTGGATGAAAGGACAAAACAATTTATTTAGAATATGATGGGTATCCTTCCTGCTTAGGTGAATTCAATTTACTACAGAACAGGGACCTGTGTGTGAAATAAAGCACTTAAAAGTGTACATTTTCAAAGAAGGATTGATTTACTTAAAATTTGTACTCAGCGATTTTGTATTTCTTAATTATAAAGGCCATTTAACAAACCCATTTAAACTATGTCTATAATAATCAAGACAAATGAAAAGCAAATATTTGATATAATCATTTATATCTGGAATAGTAAATATTGTGTTTGCAACAATGTGCCATAGTTTTATATCACTTGAATCTTAGTCATAACCCAGACTTTATTGACTCAATAAATATTTTTCCACAAAAATATATTCTAAGATGAACATATGCTGGGCTCCCAATAAAGAAAATTGGAAAGGATTGTCTTACCCTTAGGTATCTAAGAACGTGGGTTAGAAAGTAGATTTGAAATCAAGTTAGCCCAAAAAGGCCAGTGATATGTAATATGTGAAAGCCATTTGATCATGTAAAAGCAAATTGCAAGATCCAAATCTACAAATATTTAATAAATTGAATAGTGCCAATTATATAGAGCTTCTCAGTGGGATAACGCATATGAAAAGTGAAGCATAAGTTTTCCGAACACCATTCATCTCTTTAATTACCAAAATCATTATTTATTGCTAATCCAAGTGGAGTGTATACATGTATATGCTATAAAATATTGCTATTAACTGAAACTCTTTAGCATACTATAATTGCTCCTCTAAAAATTTTACAACTGTTCAGATATAGACAGAGCATACTACATGAAGAATTTTGAATAGCTGATTCATTACTTTCATAAATATGGATATGTTATACCACATATAGTTGGATTTACAGCATCTCATTCCAAATAACTACTTTCACTGGTTTAATGGTGACTATGTTTGTGAAGGCTAGTTTTACTTTTATAATCACATAGCAAGAAAGAGTATTTAATTTCTGGGCAAAGAAAAGACAAAGTTCATCCTTCACTGAAGCAAGCTTAGGAGGAAATTTAAGGTGGAAGGAGAAATCAGAGTAATTGATTGGCACATAGCCAAATAAATATATTAATATAACAACTGCGACTACTACTCCTCTCAATTAATAATAGCATGTGGAGGAGAGGAAGAAAAGGGAAAAGAGGGAAGAAAAGAGAGATGAGAGGACAAAGAAGGGAATGGGGAGGAGGTGTCCAAGTATAATTAAAATATGTATGTAAATCGTTTAAGTTGGGAATATATTAGGATGTGAAAAGAATAAACTGGGAAAATTAAAGGAGAATGTCTTTCCAAAAGAGTTCATAGTTTTGTGTATAGTAAATGGCAAGGTTTTGTAAAACTAGGGACTCTGACTCAGTAGGAATGGAGTAAACCTGAGATTCTGCATTTCTAACAATCTCCCAGGTAACGCTGATGTTGCTGTTCTGCAGACAGCACTTTGAGTAGCGAGGTAATAAAGGGTGGGGACTGTTTTAATGACGATTCCAGGCAGAGTGACAAATACACTTCATATCCTGGGAGACTGAAAACACTTGCTCTAGTGAGTAGTTCAGATAATGAAGTTGGAAAAATAAGTAGATTATAAATAGCATCAGACTAAAGATTCTGAGCATTATTTTCCTTTTGCAAATCTACAATGTCTGTTCATAAGTGTGGCACTCTACTTTTGTTTGTAAGGAAGCAAGCAAACAAGATATAGTTTAAAGATGAGACAAATCAAGGTAGTGCGAGAGAGAGGCATAAGAAAAACTGCTGGGAGGCTATTGTCACTGCTCAATGGAGGAGAGCACTTAATGAATATTAGCATTGAAGGTGGAGAAGAGCGTCCAGATTTGGTAATTTATTTCTGAATGATCATCACAGAATATAGTAAATTATTAGATGGGAACAGTTGGCAAAAACAAATGTCAAGGAAAATGATGCTTTATATTTGTTTTACTTTATTTTGCTTTTGCTAAGGAACTGTTGTAAATGCAAAAAACAAACAAACAAACAAAAAAGAAAACAACCACATAAGAAACATACATAATACTTACAAAGTGAAATTTAGAGGGGGTGTGAAAATATTGAGATTGAAGGGCTTATGTGATATTCATATGTGTATACACAGGTTTGGAAGATAAGGTCTAGAAATAGGTCACTGATGTTGATAATTAGAGAGCAAAGGACACTCTACTGGTTGAATGTATACAGCAAGCCAATCATTTTTATCATACTTATTTCTTTTAATTAAAATGCTACTCTAAACTTAGCAAAGCAGCTTTGATAGACTGATACAAATAATGGAGAAGGAAGTGAATTTGTGTACCTCCTGGCAATGTGTGTAGGTGTGTATATAAACTTGGACTTGGGAAAGTAATGCCTGCAATATTGTCCTTTTAATTGGATGATAAAAGGAGCATATGCCTTTTTTTTTTCTTAGAGGAGCCATTCTGTTTTCTAATTTTGTGCTCTGGTGGCACTTGTCCCCAGAAAAAGTGTCCTACAAGCTTTGCTCCAAGGCCAAAGGCATCCTTCTGAAGATACTGACAAATAGGTTAGTCAATTACCATATCCAAGTGTAAAGCTGCTAACTGCAAATCATAAAGCAATTGATGATGCCAAGCAGTTTGTCAATATTCATATCCCTGGAGTCCCATCCCTAGAGAGAGGCATCTTTGTATCACCACTTAGATATGATGGTGTTGTATCAAAATCAAATGGAGAGTTTTAACAAAGGCTGATATAGTTCTTCTTGCCTTTTTGTTGTAAGTTCTAGAACTTCTTAGAGACGAAAACATCACTTCATGGGATTGATCATTTTTACCTATACATGGTCAATTTTCTCTGATTAGAACTCACAGAGTTTGCAAAGAAACATGTAAATGTTGTACATCTCTCATGTACTTGATGTTTTCGAATGTACTCTCTCCTCCATGGAAGACACATGGGGTGAGGAGTGGGGAATACATTTTAATCAAGCCATTTCCTCCCAGGACACACATATTTATGAATCACAGAAAGCTGAACCATAACATTCTCTGTACTTCAGTTAATCTTCAATTTTGAAATTAAAGCTTTAAACAGAGTAAAAATAAAAACAAAAACAAAAACCACACAACACAACAAAACCCTTTCATCCCATTGATGTGAAGCAAATCAATTAAAAACAATTGGTGGAAACAGTGATAACAGATGTCCAGCTCCAAGCAGAGTGTAACGAGATGATTACGTGCCCTGGCGGCCAGCCAGACCGCAGGGCTGTTTTCCATGGGTGTTACTTTGCTGACAGTACCTTCACGACATTTGTACCTTGACACCAGAAGTGCTAACAGCTGCCGTGCCAGTGGTGGAGAGGCAGCAGAGACCTTTTTTAGCGTTAGTTGCTCTCACAGATTCTCAGCACCCTCAGAGAATAGAGCCTATACAAAGGGACTTCAGCCTGCTATCTCTTTTGTGAGGATTTTTGCTCTCGTGTTTGAAAAGCAGTTTTGTTCCGTGACATTGGACCTAAGGCAGGGTGAGGGTTTCTCCAGATAGAAGGCGTGTGCTAAACGTGTGACTAATGGCAGTAGCAAGGTTGGCCTGGGAGTTCATGGTTTTATGAAATGAAATACTTCAACAACCATTTCTGTGCCTAGTTATTTGCTACCAGCAGCCCTTTTCACCCCTCAGTGAGGAAGCCAAAAAGGACTAAAGGAGAAAAACTCTAGTTATTTTCAAGTTAGATGATATTCTTAACTAACAGTGACAGATGTATAGTATGGCTTCGAGTGTCAGCTAATAATAGCGGAGCTACAGGCTGTGGGGAAACGAGAAAGGTCAGGAGGCAAGCACACATCTGTGAGAAAAAAGTTCAAGTGATAAAAGGTGAGATGTGGTTTCAGGAAACTTTATTTTTAAAGTTCTCCCCAGTCAGTATTGGTGTTTTCAGCGTTATTCTTGGCACATCAGTGTATCAGTAATTTGAACAAACTCTAGAGAACCAAGTCCTAAAAGGCATACAGTGCTGTTTACTATCAAGAGCCATTATGCATTGATAGCTGTTTTTGTATATTAAGCTTCTTTCTTCTTTCACTATTGCTACCATTTTGGTCTTAGAAATAGGTAAAATTTTTTTAGCTAAACATAATTAGCTCCCCATAGTAGGAAAAGCATTTAGGAGACATTCTACAACAATTAATTTATTATAAAATAATTTTTCTTTAAATGTCAGTCAGTAATACTTTCAGCATTGGAGAATTTTTTTTTGTAAAGCATCTTTACTTAGAACTTTATGAGTTTGATATCCCTCTAATACTTTTCTGAAAACTGTTACTTTAAAATTTGGATATAAGACTGTTTATTGATCTTTCAAACACGTCTTATACACAAAGAAACAATTTTTAAGCAGTATAAAAAACAGAAATATGAGGCATTTGAGAGATGTATAAGTAATCTATAAATAACTCTAAGTAAGTAAAGTTAAAAGACACAAGAAAGTGAGAGAAAAACTTACAATTAAGCATGATTCAGTCACTGCCCACAAATTTCTGTTTTCTTCATATCAGTCCGATATCCAATTTAATGGTTTTGTGTGGCTAATGTGCGACTATGAGTTCAGTATGTCAACTCCCAATTCCAGGATTCTTTTTAACACTGGACATACTCAGAAAGCCAAACATCAGAATTGGGAGGAGAGGGGGTATTTTATTTTCTGGCATATAAGACACCCGGGGTATAAGACAACCCCCAACTTTTGAGAAGATTTTCCTGGGTTAAAAATTCGTCTTATACGCCGGAAAATATAGTACTTATGCTATGATTCAGGTCAAAATGGAAATCTCAATGAGTGTGGAGGAAATCTAAATAAATGAATTAAATATGATGACATAACCTCACGGAAATGTCAAAACTTTTGAATATTAAGATAATTTTTTTTTTTTTTTTGGAATCAGCTCTGAACTGGGCAATCACAGTGAGAGGAGCTTTAGAAAAAAAAGAACTACGCGTTATCCAAAATGTCCGTAGGGAATCTGCACATTTTTTCCATTTCATTGCTAATGAGTCATTTTCACCTGACTTCTGCTCCCACCACTTCCCCCTGAAGAACCAGCTGTCAGTTTCCACAGCTGAGTGGGTTTGGTACCAGACAGGTGGCAGCAGAGTGGGAAAGAAATTATGTCAGTGGGATATAGTTAATCTGGAATTAGGATGATACACCTGGTATCATTAAAAATTGACTGCATATAATAAATGATTTACTACAATATAATTAACACTTAAAAGTTAAGATTTTAAATATTTTTGAAAAGACAAATTAGAATAGTTGGCATTAATTATTTTAACAGTTTTCTATACAATATTACATCAGGAAAGTACACTTAAAAAAATGACATACCTTATATCTTATTTGTAGAAAAAGTGGATTAGACTGTGCTATTCTGGATTCTCGCATGTACTTTCTTTGTAACCTTCTGTGTGTTATAGGCTCTCTGAAAAAATCTGTCTTGACATAAGTGAAAGCAGGTTGAAGCTTAAATGACCTAATATAATTTGAAGTGTTTTTAAACTGTGATACTTAATATGTGTATAAGAATTCAAATGACTTTGTCATTGATACTAGTATTTATTCAGTGGACTATTTTTAATTCTCATAACAGCCTGGAAACCAAGTCTAAGTTCTTTAATGCACAGTACAAGAGCTCTAAGCATATGACTTAATGCATCTTCCTGATCACCACTGTGCCATTTGTGCATGATTAAATTCTGTTAATTTCAGCTGGGAAGTCACCTCTATCTGAAAGCCTTCCCTGAATGCTCAAGAATGGTCTGGTTCTCTCGCTGATTCCATGGTTTCCAATTGACCTTTATATTATAGCACTTATCACACAATGATCAAATTGGCTATTCACCAGTCTTGTACTTTTACTAGATCTGCTTAAGGGCAGGTCTTATTTTATTTTATTTTTATTTTTTCCCTATTGCCCTCCCCAGTCCTCCCCATCCCCCAGTACATGCCCTCAACCATCTCCCCCTTAGCTCTCCCCTCCCCCAAGGGCAGGTCTTTATCTTCACATTTAAAATTTTAATAATTAGCATAGCACATAATGAGATAATAATTATAGCCATGCACTGTATAATGACATTCCAGTCAATGATGGCATACAGATACCACAGGGTTCCCATCTATACTAATAAAAGCCTAGGTGGTCATCACAGCATCACACCGTCATGCTGTCACCTGGTCACAATCCATCACCAGGATGGGCGGGGCTTGACGCTGTGTGCACAGCTTAGGGGTGGGTTCCGGTAGCTACTCTATGTGGCTTCTGCCAAGGTTCTCATGGCCCCGCACATGCCGCAGAAGCGGGACTCCTGGCTCTGGCCTACCTCTTTGGGACAATCCGTTGAGGAACCACAGATGGGTGGGCAGAGCCCATGTCTTTGGGGCATCGATTGTGGGGCTCCTGCATTGTGAGAGGGCACAGGCCAGGCTGGGGACCCCCCCACCAATGCACGGATTTCATGCACCAGGCCTCTAGTTAGTTTATAATAGAGATGAAAAATTCTTGTTGCCTAGTGACACCATAGCCATTGCAATACTGTAGCACAGAGCATTATGCAACATGTGGTGTTATAAGCAACCTTATGGTCCTGTCAGTCAGATAACAGTATGGCACATACTATTATGTAGAGTACATTATACTATATAAATAATAAATATGGTTTTTTTGTGTTTTCTATACTATACTTTTTATTGTTGTTTTAAAGTGTGCTCTTTCTACTTACAAAAATAGGTTGGTGTTCAACAATATGCCATGCTATTCTGGCAACAGCCTGTACATCTCGTATCTAGCCAGTCTCTTGATTGCATCATTTTCTCTTGTGTTGGATGTAATCTTGTATCATATTGTATAGTAACACTGTATAGATTTGTAACCTAGAAGCAATAGCCATGCAGCCTAGATGTATAATAGCTGTACCATCTAGGTTTATATAAGTATGCTCTGTGATTTTTGCATAATGATAAAGCCATCTAAGGATTCATTTCTCAGAACTTAGTCCCATTGTTAACTGACATATGACTGTGTGTGTGGGGACTGTGTGTGCGTTATTGAGGTCAATTGGTCATATCTATATATATATATTTAGTATCTATATATATATAGTATACATAACAGAAAAATATTAATAAGAAAAAACACTATATCTAGCCATTTATCTGATATGCATTTTGAATTATCCTTCTTGCTGCAGCATGATATTCATCCTAAAGGGGGCTAATAGTGAAATGCAGAGAGACTAATTCAGTAACAAATGCAGAAAATTTGCTTATTTAAAAGTAATAATGGAAATGGAGAAGAAAAAGATCTAAAACATACATAGAGATAAAAGAAGTATGATTGGTAAATAATTGAATTCTTCAGTAAGAGAAGGAGGAAGGGAGGAAAGGAAGGAGGGAATAGAGAAGGAGAGAGGGAGGAAAAGGTAAAGGAAAGGAAAATAAAAGAATTATCTAATCCCTGCTGCTCATAATTACTCACCAACACAGATAAGAGATTTATTTGTTAAGAGAATAATTAAGTAACTTTTGAAGTAGCCTTAGATATATTATCAGCTTTCTTGCATAGGTTTGTACATATAGTGTGAGCTTAAAAAAGTAAAATTAGGGGGGAGAGAAAATGGTGGCAGAGTAGACAGATGCATTTGAAGCTTTGTCGCTGGGCAGAGGGAGAGAGAGAGCAGCTGAGAGTCACACTGGGAGTGTTTGTTGGCAAGTTAAGAGTCAGTTAACCTCCAGGAGAAGGCGGGGAACTGCTGGAGGGGGCTCTCCCGGTCAGGCAGCCCCACTGCCACGGAGTTTTTGTCCACCGGAGCCACCAGCGCGAACGCGGAGACCGCGCCATCTTGCAGTAGGTGGTGGATGTCTGCAGCGGTCTGAAGCCGGTGGCTGGGGCACCCATTGAGCAGCCAGGGACTCGGGGACCCAGAACTCCACTCTCCAATCTGCGTGGACATGCGGCGGAATCAGAGATCCACAGAGCACACGGAAAAGTCAGATTTCTCCTGGGATAAGAAGGAGGTGGATATCTGCGGAGGTCTGAAAGCTCAGCTGACAGAAGCATCCACTGAGCAGCCAGGGACCCAGAGCACGGCTTTCTAGGCTTCGTGGACATGGGGGTGGCAGATTCAGAGATCCACATGGCATGAAGAAGGGTCAGATTTCGGCTGGGACAGGGTGAGGTCTCCTACCTGCCCCGCACAACAGAGATGCGCACACTGTGGGAACTGGGCTGCGGGAAAGCTGCCTCTGGAGAGGTCCGCAGAGGTGGTCAGGGCGTGATCCCTAAGTGTGGAGGCAGACTCTCAGAGCTGTTGACAGAGAAGAGCTCTGGAAAACGACTCGTTTTTTTCTGGGGCAGAGGGACAGCCTGGGCGTTATTACAGTGTCCCGGCTGCAAAATCCCCACAAACTGGCTTTGAGAACCACAGAGTAGCAGGATCTGAGCACAGCCTAGAGAGGTCCTGTGCTTTGTCTCAGAGATCAATTCCGAAACACTGCCACCCAGTGGATGACACTCAAATTGACTCTCGCATAACCACAAAAGAATAAAGAGATTAAAACACCAAGAGGGGAACACAGGGAACTGCAGTACCTTCCCTACTGGGAAACAGGAGCCCCAAGCAGAATAATAATGGAAGTGAAGGACCATTCTATTTTTTTTCTTTTTTTAATTTTTTTTTTATTTTTCATTTTTACATATTTTAATTAAAAGACTATTTTTTTTCTTTCCACCTCAATTGATTTTACCTTTTTAATTATTACATTTTTGATTTAAACAAGTATTATTAATGACTACTAGTACTTTACCTTTTTGGAAAAAAACAAGTGTCATTTTGTTTTCTCTTTATTTTATTTCGAGATTAGAGTTCTACATTCTATTTTCATCTTTCCTTTAGAATAATTTTATTCCAACTCAACTCTACCTTTATTCCAACACTTTCCTCCTAACTTTCCCCATTTTGTTGTCTTGTTTCTCTTTCCCTTTTCCAACTTTAGATTCTCCCTATTCTTTCTTTTTACCTGGTTAAAATTTCACCCCATTTATATATATAATTTCAAATCCCCTACTACGAGTCCACACAAACCTCTCTCTTCTTGTCTTCACTAACCAAAAAGTTGTTTTTTCTCTATGTCCTTTTGTTGCTGTTTGCCTGAAAAGTGATTATATCGATTTTTTGAAATTTTTTGTGAGATTGTTTTAGTTTATTCTACTTGTTTTATTTTGCTTTTTGCTTGTTTTGTTTCTTACCTCTCTTTTCCCTCACCTCTCTCGATACCAGTAGCTGTTTGCAGTTTGTATTAATCTCTGGGTACTGGTTGCTGTCCTTTGTTGGGATTAGTGACTGTTCTATTGGAGTTGTCTCCTAACATCTATATTTTGTTCCCCTTTTCTCTCTTATACGCTTTCTTTTCCCTCTGACTTTTTTCTCTTCCTCTTCTCTTCTCCTTCTTCTCCTTTTTATTTTCTTATTTTATTTTATTTTTTTGTTCAATTATTTATTTATTTTTTCTCACTCTACCAATTTGATTTTGGCATTTCTTTCTTTTCTTTTTTCCTCATTTTCCTCTTCTTCTTTCTCTATTTACCCCTAATTTGTCTTTCATTGGTGGTCACCTTATTTGTGATTATTAACATCTTGAATACATTTCTACTCAGTGCCTTGTGTGCTGTACCTGGTCATGTTGTAGTTTGTGCCTTTCAATCAAAGTAGGAGAGAGAACTACATAACCAGACACCCGGAGAAGAAAGACCATGGGCAGAAAAAGAAACAGCCCACATAAGAGAGAAAGGCAGGTTTCACCAGAAAAGGAAGTAAATGAAATAGAAGCAGAAATAAGCCTGCCAGAGAAAGAGTTCAGAGGAAAGATCATAAGGTGGATGAAAAGAATGGAAGACAAAATCGACAATCTGAGTAAGAGCCAAGAGGAAATGAAGATGACCCAAGAGAAAATGAAGAAGATCCAAGAGGAGATGAAGAAGCAGCAAGAAGAAATGCAGAAGAACCTAGAGGAGGTGCAGAATAAACAAGAAGAAATGAAAAATGACATCACTGCTATAAAGAACTCAATAGAAAGCATCGAAAGTAGACTAGAAGAAGCAGAGGACCGCATCAGTGAGCTAGAAGACACTGTAGGAAAAAATACCCAAGTACAGCAGCTTCTAGAAAAAAAAGTTAAAAAGCAAGAAGAGAGCCTAAGGGAACTTTGGGATAACATGAAACAAAACAACATCCGATAAATGGGGGTTCCATTAAGAGTGGAAACAGTGCAAGGATTAGAGAACCTGTTTGAAGAAATAATGACAGAAAATTTCCCCAATATAGGAAAGAAAAAACCCATACAAATCCAAGAAGCTCACAGAGTCCCAAGCAAAATGAACCCCAACAAACTGACACTGAAGCACATTATAATTAAATTGGCAAACACCGACAACAAAGAAAGAATCTTAAAAGCATCCAGAGAGAAACAGAAAGTTACCTACAAAGGAACCCCCATAAGACTAGCTACTGACTTCTCAACAGAAACTCATCAGGCCAGAAGGGAATGGAATGAAATATACAAAGTCATGCAAAGGAAGGGTTTGAATCCAAGAATACTGTACCCTGCAAGACTCTCGTAACTGATTGGATAAGAAAACATAATCCATATAACTGCTATCGGCAAGAAATCCACCTCAGGAAAAGAGATGCACACAGATTGAGGTTGAAGGGATGGAACATGCTATTTCAGGCAAATGGAAATTAAAAAAAAGCTGGGGTTGCAATACTTATATCTGACAAATTAGATCTCAAAGTGAAGGACATAATAAGCAATAAAGAAGGCCACTTCATAATACTAAAGGGAACAATCCAACAAGAAGAAATATCTCTGGTAAACATATTTGCACCCAATATAGAAGCACCTTAGTACATAAAAAATTCTTGGAAGATATTAAGGGAGAGATTGACAGCAATACAATTATAGTAGGAGACTTTAATACCCCACTGTCACCATTGGACAAATCCTCTAAACAAAAAATCAGCAAAGGAATATCAATCCTAAATGACTCACTAGACCAGATGGAATTAATTGACATCTTCAGAACATTTCACCCCAAAGCCACAGAATATACATTCTTCTCCAGTGCACATGGGTCATTTTCAAAGATAGATCATATGTTGGTTCATAAGAAAAGTCTCTTCAAATTCAAGAAGATAGAAATCATATCAAGCATCTTCTCAGACCACAGTGGCATAAAACTGGAAATCAACTATAATAAAAACAATAGAAAGAAATCAAACACATGGAGACTAAACAGCATTCTATTAAACAACGACTGGGTAACCAGAGAGATCAAGGAACAAATAAAAAACATCATGGCAACAAATGACAATGACAACACAACAATCCAAAATTTATGGGACACAGTAAAAGCAGTCTTGAGAGGGAAGTTCAGAGCCCTATAAACTTACTGCAAAAAAACAGGAAACAATGGTAATAAATTACCTAAACCTACCACTCAAAGAGCTAGAATGAGACCAACAAGAAAAGCTGGGTGTACTCAGAAGGAAGGAAATAGTGAAGATCAGAGCAGAGATAAACAACTTGGAGACCAAAGAAACAATTCAAAAGATCAACAAAACAAAGAGCTGGTTCTTTGAAAGGATAAACCAGATTGATGGACCCTAGCCAGGCTCACCAAGAAGCAAAGAGAGAAGACCCAAATAAACAAAATCAGAAATGAAAGAGGAGAAATAACAACAGACCCTGTGGAAATACAAAGGATTGTTAAAAAATACTATGAACAACTCTATTCCAACAAATTGGACAACCTGCAAGAAATGGACATTTTCCTAGAATAATATAACCTCCCAAAACTCAATGAGGAGGAAACCAAACATCTCAATAGTCCAATAACTATGGAAGAAATTCAAGCAGTATTCAAAAAGCTTCCAGCAAATAAAAGCCCGGATGGCTACACAGGAGAGTTTTACCAAACATTCAAGGAAGAATTAAAACCTATCCTCCTCAGACTATTCAAAAACATTCAAGAAGAAGGAACACCTCAAAACATCTTCCATGAAACCAGCATCACCCTAATACCAAAACCAGATAAAGACAACACAATGAAAGAGAATTATAGGCCAATATATCTCATGAATATAGATGCCAAAATCCTCAACAAAATTCTAGCAAACCGGATCCAGCAGTACATCAGAAAGATCATACACCATGACCAAGCAGGATTCATCCCAGAAATGCAGGGATGGTACAATATCCGCAAATCAATAAATGTGATACATCACATAAACAAATTGAGAGATAAAAGTCACATAGTCATATCAATTGATGCAGAAAAAACATTTGACAAAATCCAACACCCTTTCTTGATAAAAACTCTCAGCAAGTGGGAATAGAAGGAGCATACCTCAACATCATAAAAGCCATATATGATAAACCCACAGCTAACATCATACTCAATGGGCAAAAACTAAAACCATTTCCCCTAAGAACAGGAACAAGACAGGGATGCCCACTCTCACCTCTCCTGTTCGACAAAATACTGGAAGAATTAGCCATTACAATTAGACAAGAAGAAGAAATAAAAGGCATCCAAATTGGAAAAGAAGAAGCAAAGCTGTCCTTATTTGCAGATGACATGATATTGTACATAAAAACCCAAAGGACTTCATTCCAAAACTAATTGACTTAATGAATTCGGCAATGTAGCGGGATACAAAATTAATGCTAAGAAGTCTGTGGCATTTCTATACACTAATAGTGAAGTTATAGAAAGAGAAACTAAAAAAGCCATCCCATTTACCATCGCACCAAAAAAATTAAGATACCTAGGAATAAACCTAACTAAAGAGGTAAAACACCTTTATGCAGAAAACTACAGGACACTGAAAAAAGAGATAGAGGAAGATGTTAACAGATGGAAGAGCATACCATGCTCATGGATTGGGAGAATCAACATCATTAAAATGTCCATACTACCCAAAGCAATCTACAGATTCAACGCACTACCCATTAAAATACCAACGACATATTTCACAGACCTAGAAAGAATTCTTCATAGATTCATCTGGAAAAAAAAGACCACGGATAGCTACAGCAATTCTGAGAAGGAAGAATAAAGTAGGTGGGATCTCAATACCAGACTTCAAGCTATACTACAAAGCAACTGTTCTCAAAAATAGCCTGGTACTGGCACAAGAACAGACATATAGACCAATGGAATAGAATAGAGAACCCAGATATCCATCCAAACCACTATGCTGAATTAATATTTGACAAAGGAGGCATGAACATTCAATGGAGCCAAGATAGCCTCTTCAATAAATGGTGTTGGGAAAATTGGACAGATACATGCAAAAAAAATGAAACTGGACCACCAACTTACACCAAATACAAAAATAAACTCAAAATGGATACAGGACTTAAACATTAGAAGGAAAACCTTAAAAATACTAGAGGAATCCACAGGCAGCACAATCTCAGACATATGCCAAAAGAACTTCTTTACTGATTCTGCTCCAAAGGCAATGGAAGCTAAAGAAAAAATAAACAAATGGGAGTACATCAAAATAAAAAGCTTTTGCACAGCAAAAGAAAACATCAACAAAACAACAAGAAAGATCACTTTATGGGAGAACATATTTGCAAATGTTATAACTGATAAAGGTTTAATCTCCAAAATCTACAGCCAACTTATACAACTTAATAAAAGGAAGATGAATGATCCAATAAAAAAATGGGCAACGGACCTAAATAGAACATTTTCAAAAGACGACAGAAGGAAGGCCAAGAGACACATGAAAACATGTTCAAAGTCATTAATCATCCGAGAGATGCAAATCAAAACGACAATGCGATACCATCTTACACCTGTCAGAATGGCAATCATCAACAAATCAACAAATGACAAGTGTTGGCGAGGATGCGGAGAAAAAGGAACCCTTGTGCACTGTTGGTGGGAATGCAGACTGGTGCAGCCACTGTGGAGAACAGTATGGAGTTTCCTCAAAAAACTAAAAATGGATCTCCCATTTGACCCTATAATCCCACTCTTAGAAATTTATCCTAAGAAATTACAAACACCAATCAGAAAGGATTTATGCACCCCTTTGTTCATAGCAGCACAATTTACAATAGCTACAATTTGGAAATAGCCTAGGTGCCCGTCAGCAGATGAGTGGATGAGAAAACTGTGGTACATCTACACAATGGAATTCTATGCTGCCATTAAAAAGAAAGAATTCTTACCATTTGCAGCAACTTGGATGGAACTGGAGAGCCTTATGCTAAGTGAAATAAGCCAGGCAATGAAGGAGAAACACCATATGTTATCACTCATTTGTGGATAATAAAGAACATTATAAACTGATGAACAAAAGGATAGATACAGAGACAGGAAAGCTTCAAACAGACTGTGAAATTACAGCAGGAACATTAAACTTAGGTGAGGTAGATAAGAGATCAATCAAAGGACTTGTATGCATGCATATAAGCATAACCAATGAACATAGGTACTGGGGGGTTAGGGTATGCCTGGGAGGGAGGGAGGGCAATGGGGAGATATGTATAAATATTAATAAAAATTAAAAATTAAAAAATTAAAAAATTAAAATAAATAAATAAATAAGTAAAATTAGCTTTGTGTATTATTTAAAAAATTGGCTTTCTACGATATCTATCATTTGGACTTGACATCAGAAATGCAAACTAGGATTAGAGAAAATATTTGTTTGACTCATAAAATTACTGATATTACACTATTTTTATTTAACAAAATATCTTGATTTCCTATGGTTCCACTAATGTAAAATGGTATCACAACTCTATCAAATATTGAATTTTAGAAAAATGCAATTTTATTGAATGGAGAATTTCATTGGAACAGGGAATTTATTAGAAGTGAAATGAATAGAGATGCCACCACACATACAAATTCCATACAGGACTCCAAGCAAGATATAGTTAAATAAGTTTAAAACATATTAAAAATATTAACCCTTTATAAGCTTTTAAGAAGAAATACATATTGTAAGTCCTTAAATCAAAGGAATAATAAGTAACTTAATATTTCAAATACGAGGCATAACAAAATTATTATAAAAACTTAAAAATCTGGAATATAGATGTTGTGTTAAATGTTCTTTTTTAATTTTAGGTTTATTAAGATACATTTAAATAAAATTGTAAGGTGTTTAAAGTATATGTAATGATATTTATGATATTTGATATATCGTGAAAGCATTCCCTCATCTAGTTAATTACCACATCCTCCAACAATAACTTATATCTTTTCTTTTCCTTTTTTTTTGAAATTATACGATGCATGCTTTATACTCTTTATTATTTCAAATAATGTATCCTTTTACTAACCTCTCCCTGTTTTCATCATTCTCTCCAGCCTCTGACAACCACTTTTTGATTCTATCCATATATACTAGTGAATGATATCATGTATTTTTTATCTTTCTCTGTCTGGCTTATTTCACTTAACATAATGCCATTAAGGGTCTTTGCTTTTGGTATCAAGTAAAGAAAATAGTGCCACCTAGCTGTTGTGCTCAAGTGGTTGAGCATCCACCTATAAGTCAGAAGGTCACAGTTCGATTCCCAGTCAGAGTACATGCCAGGGGGTGTGCAAGAGGCAGCTGATCAATGACTGTCTCTCCTTATTGATGTTTCTATCTCTCCCTCCCCTTTCCTCCCTAAAATCAATAAAATATATTTAAAATAAATTATTGCCAATGTCAAGTAGCTTCATACCCCCTGTGTTTTCTTCAAGGAGTTTTAATGCTTCATGTTATACACTCAATCCATCTTGAGGTTTTTTTTTTGTTTTTTTCTTTCTTTTTATTCAATTTTTAATAAATCTTTATTGTTCAGATTATTACAATTGTTCCTCTTTTTCCCCTCTTAGCTCCTCTCCACCCAGTTTCCACCCCTCCCTCTACCCTTACCTTCCCCCCCATTGTCCTCATCCACAGGTGTATGATTTTTGTCCAATCTCTCCCTGCACCCCATTAAACCTTTCCCCTGAGAATTATCAGTCCACTCTCTTTCTATGCCTCTAATTCTATTATATTCACCAGTTATTCTGTTCATCAGATTTTCAATTCACTTGATTTTTAGATTCACTTGTTGATAGATATGTATTTGTTGTTCATAATTTTTATCTTTACTGCTTTCTTTTTCTTCCTCTTCTTAAAGAATACCTTTCAGCATTTCATATAATACTGGTTTGGTGCTGATGGACTCCTTTAGATTTTTCTTATCTGTGAAACTCTTTATCTGACCTTCAATTCTGAATGATAGCTTTGCTGGGTAGAGTGATCTTGGTTGTAGGTTCTTGCTATTCATCACTTGAGTATTTCTTGCCCACTCCCATCTGGCCTCCATAGTTTCTGTTGAGAAATCAGCTGACAATCGTATGGGTGCTCCCTTGTAGGTAATTGTTTTTCTCTTGCTGCTTTTAATATTCTCTCTCTGTCTTTTGCCTTTGGCATTTTAATTATGGTGTGTCTTGGTATGGTCCTCTTTGGATTCCTTTTTTTTGGGGGTTCTGTGCACCTCCTGGACTTGTAAGTCTATTTCTTTCACCAGGTGGGGGAAGTTTTCAGTCATTATTTCTTCAAATAAGTTTTCAATTTCTTGCTCTCTTTTTCTGGCACCCCATAATTCTTATCTTGTATGCTTGAATTTGTCCCAGAAGCTCCTTATACTATCTTCACATTTTTGGATTTTTTTTTTCTTTTCCAGTGGAGTGTTTTCTGCTTCTTTGTATTCCAAATCTTTGACTTGATTCTTGCAGTCCTCTAGTCTGCTGTTAGATTGCTGTATAACATTTTTTATTTCAGTCAGTGTATGTTTAATTACTAGTTGGTCCTTTTTCATCTCTTGGGTCTCGTTAAATCTGTCCATCTTTTCTAGGAAATTCTAAAAAATCCTTATAACCGTGGTTTTGAACTCTATATTCAGTTATTTGCTTTCCTCCATTTCTTTCGTTTGTGATATGTTTCTTTATCTCCACATTTTTGCTGCTTCCCTGAGTTGTTAGAGTAGCTTTGTGTGCTAGGTGTCCTATATGGCCCAGTAGCTCTGCCTCCCCAGTTACCTGAGGTGGACTCCCTTGGTGTACCCCTTTGTGGACTGTGTGTAGTTAATTCTTGATTGTTGTTGGTATCACTGGGGGGAATTGACCTCCAAGCCAATTGGTTGTGAGGATCAGCTGTGTCTGTGCCTGGAGAACTTCTGTGCTGGACTCAGCCTTAAGACTTGCAAGATTGCAACAGCCTCTGTGCTGGGCTTGGATTTGGTGGAGTCCCAGGGCTGAGCAGACAACCTTGGCTTTCCATCAGCCCTGGCCTACACAGTGTCTCAGTGTCCCTGGGTAATTGGTGTAACCTTCTCTGTGTGCATGTCCGCCTCCAGACCTCTGCTTTTCTGCCTCCCCTGAGTTTCTGAGCGCTCTAGGGCCCATATGAGTCTGGGTCCCTAGGGTCTTGCCCAAAACTGGGGTTCAATGCAGTTGGAACCTGGATTTCAGTGCATTTGGGAGGTTCTGTTTTTCTCCCACTAGAGAAAGCCAGTGGCACAATCAGTAGTCAGTTCTCTTTGCACATACCTCCAGACCTCTGTCTTTTGAGGCTCCCCTAAGTTTCTGTCCACTCCTCCCTTTTCACAACAGTTCAGACTCCCCACATATGAATCTTGCCCAGAACTGGGATTCAGTGCAGTCAGAAGTGGGGTTCAGTGCAGTCGGGATTTTCCGTCTCCCTCCCGCTAGGAATCCAGCCAGAGCTTTCTCCACCTGTCCTCTCCACACACATGTCTGCATATCTCAGTTTTTTATAGCTCCTCTGAGTCTTTATAAACCCCTCTCTTTACTTCTAGTTGTAGAATTTTCACCAGTTTTCCTGTGGTTCTGGATAGTGTCCATTCTGTCTTTCAGTTGTAATTTTGAAATTGTTGTGTGAGGCAGCAGTTTAGGTGTTAACCTATGACACCATCTTGGTTTCTTCCCACACCAAATCCATTTTGAATTGACTTTGTGTATAGTGTAAGATAGTGGCTGGGTTTAATTGTTCTGCATATAGCTCTCCATTTTTTCCCCAACATCAATTATTGAAGATATTGTCCTTTCTCAATTATATATTTTAGCTTCTTTGTCAGAAGTGTAATTGACCATATGTGCATGGATTTATTTTGGGGTACTCTTTTTTTTTTTAAATGTATCTGTGTTTATGCCAATGTTATACTCATTTGATTACTGTAGCTTTGTAATATAATTTTAAATCCAGAATTGTGATGCCTCCATTTTTGGTCTTCTTTCTCAAGATTGCTCTGGCTGTTCAGGGATTTTGTGGTTCCGTATGAATTTTAAGATTGTTCTATTTTTTTTAAATGCTATTAAAATTTTATAGAGATTTCATTGAATCCTTAGATAGGTGTTGGTTGTATTTACATTTAAAAAATATTAATTTTCTAATTCATGAGTATACAGTATCTTTTTATTTATTTGTGTCTTTTTAACTTTTATTCATTAATATGTTATAGTTTTTAGTATACAAATAATTCACTTTCTTAATTAAATTTTGACTTAGCTACTTCATTTTTGATGCAACTATAAATGAGATTTTCTTAAGTACTCTTTTGAATAATTTAATACTAGTGTATAGAAACACACCTGATTTTTGCATATTGATTTGTATACTACAACTTTACTGATTTTTTATTGTTCTAACAGTTTTCTGGTGCAGTCTTTAGGGATTTTTCCATATAACATGGTCATATGCAAATAAAAACAAAATAAAATAGTCTACTTCTTTCCAATTTATTGGTATGTATGTATGTATGTATGTATGTAGACTAATTGCTCTGGCTGGGATTTCTATACAATGCTGAATAAAATTGGCAATAGAAAATTAATATTTTTTAAATGTCAATAAATTTATTTCTCATTTTAAAGAAAGTCACAATTGTCTTATTTTAAAGTAAAAAACTTTCAGCTTTTTATTGTCAAATATGATGTTAATTGTTGGTCTGTCATAGCCTTTATTATTTTGAGGCTTATTTTCTCTATTCCCACTATGTTGAGTATGATTATCTTGAATGGATCTTGAACTGTGTCAAATACTTTTTCTTCATATATTCATTTACATAGTTATATATATATATATATATATTTTTATATATATATATATATATGAAACCCTAATATGCAAATAGACTGAATGGTGGAACAATTGAACAATCGGTTACTATGACATGCTCTGACCATGAGGGGGTGCGCACAGACCATGGCTAGTGTTGGCCATGGCAGGAGGGTGGAGCAGGTGAATGGGGGTGCCAGCCCAAGGTAGCGCACTGCTCACTGTCATCAGGGTGAGCCTCTGGTGGTTACTGAACATTCTTCGCTGCCCTGTGCTGCTGTCCCGCTCGGCACTCACACCCACTGCTGGCACCAGCCCAATCACTCCATGCTGTCAGCAGGTGGGAGTGGGGCCGGCACAGTCAGCACATAGGAGTGGTGGCTGGGGAAATGGGGCTGCAGGCGGAAAGGGGACCTGGGCAGTTGCGGGGGTGCAGAGGATGCACTGAGACCCATCTCCTGTGCCCACTGCAACCTCGTGGCCCACAGTTCCTTTCAAGGTGCACGAATTCATGCACTGGGTCTCTAGTATTATTATAATTCTTCCTTTTGTTAATGTGGTGTACCACATTGCTTGATTTGTGGATAATGAGTCATCCTTACATCACAGTAATAAATTCCATTTGATCACATTGTATGATATTTTTAATGTACTATTGAATTTTGTTTGCTCATATTTTGTTGACAATATTTGCATATGTGTTCACCAAGAATATTGACCTATAATCTTTTATAGTTTCCTTGTCTAATTTGATATCAGGGTAATTCTGGCATTGTAAAATGAGTTTTAAAGTATTTCTACCTCTTCTGGTTTTTGGAATTGTTTAAAAAGGATTAGTATTAATTCTTCTTTATATATTTGGTAGAATTCATTGTGTCTGGGACTATTTTTCACTGGTAATTTTTTATTCATGATTTAATATCTGTACTAGGAATAGGTCTGTTTATATTTTCTATACCTTCATGATTCAGAATTTGTAGGTTGTATATTTCTCGGCATTTAACCATTTCTTCTAGGCTCGTTTTTTAATCCTCATATGAGGATATGTTCTGTGTATGTGTGTGTGTTTTAATTGACTTTAGAGAGAATGGAAGGGAGAGAGAGAGAGAGAGAGAGAGAGAGAGAGAGAGAGCAAAAGAAACATCCCTGTGAAAGAGTAACATTGATTGGCCACCTCCAATAGTCTCCATGAGTGTGGATCGAACCTAAAACATATGTGCCCTGGTCAGGAATCAAACCCACAACACTTCTGTACATGGAACAATGCTCCAACCAACTGAGCCCACTGGCCAAGACATTTCTTCCAGGTTTTCAATTTGTTCTTTATATAATCATTGGTAGTATTTGTGTGGTATCAGTTGTCATGTATCCTCTTTCATTTCTGATTTGAATTATTTGAGTCCTATGTCTTTTTTACTTGGTTAGTCTCACTGAAAGCTTGTGATTTTTGTTTATCTTTCTGTTTCTTTTTTTTCTTATTAATTATGGGCTTAGTTGTTCTTTTATAAGTTCTTTGAGATTTAAAGTTTTTTTAATTTGAGATTTTTCTCTTTTTCTTAATGTGGGCTTTTTTATTTTTGCTATGCACTTTCTTCTTAGAACTCCTTTTGTCACATCCTATAATATTTGGTGTGCTACATTTCTATTTTAATTTGTCTAAGATATATTTTTATTTTTATTGCTTTTTGCATCTGGGTTATTCAATAGAATGGTGTTTAATCTTTTTTAAAAATATATTTTATTGACTTTTACAGAGAGGAAGGGAAAGGGATAGAGAGTTAGAAACATCAATGAGAAAGAAATATCAATTATCTGCCTCCAGCACACTCCCTACTGGGGATGTGCCCACAACCAATGCCCTTGTCAGGATATGAACCTGGGACCCTTCACTAGGCCAAACCAGTTAGAGCAATAGAATGTTGTTTAATCTTCATATATTTGTGACTTTTCCAGTTTTCTTGTAATTGACTGCTAGTGTGAAAAAAAGTACTTTAATGTGATTTCAATCTTTTTAAATTCATTAAGCCTTTTTTTCCTAGCATATTTCCATCATAAATGTTCTGTGTATCCTTGCGAAGAATGTGTATGCTTCTGCTATTGGATTGAATGTTCTGTAAATATCTACTAAGTTCATTTGGTCCAATGTGTAGTTAAAGTCTAAAGGTACCCTGATTTTCCATCTGGATGATTTGTTAAATGTTTTAAGTAAACCATGAGAATTTAGTTAGGGTAATATTATGCATGGTTGTAGTTTAATAAAATTACAAAAGAAAACTTAAATTTGAAAAAAAAACACACTAAATTTATTTTATTAGAATTGTTTTATATGCTGATATGGGTAAACAGCATAGTAATTTTTGTTTAACTAAATAGAGATGATGTAAAATATTAGTAAGGAATTTCGTTCAAGTAATGGGAAGTTAAAAGAAAGATCATTTGTAATCACAGTAATATATATATTTTTTCTTAACAGGTGACCTCAAAGGATTGTCATTTATTACCATTCAGAATCTACTGAATATCATTTTTGCAGGACCACAGTAAAAGGATATCTTTACAGAAACCAGTTCCTTTTGAAGTTCCTAATTTGGACACTGTTTCAGAAAGCAGGTACAATTCATCTTATGTTTAAAATTGAAAAGAATGTTGAAATAAAGAAAACAACCATAAAACCTATGTGTTTTATTTATATAAATCCTGAAAAATATCTCAATATATTGAAGCTTACATTTTATATACTCAATATAAGTATTTTATCTTGAAATTGAAAAAGACCTTAATTGTGTCATTAAATACACACACACTAGATATATTCTGGAAATTATATTAAGATGAAAAATTACAAATATTTTCTTTATTACAGATTTAGTTTGATAGGAGAATAGCAAGTACATATAGATTGTTAATTTACTGAAAGCAGTAAGAGGGGAAATACTCTGATAAAGCTTCCTGTTTAATAATATTTTCCTCGACCAATGTATAATGTGCTAGTGAATGGGTTTTACAATTTTTGATAGCTTGAGCTTGAAAACAATGCTTATATTTTATAAGCAGGAACTCATAGTCAATAAAAGGTTGAGTCATTCCCACTTTAATAGGGAATCCCCTAAATCAGTGGTTGGCAAACATGCGGCTAGCCCTTTGGCCCCTTGAGTGTGGCTCTTCTACAAAAGACCATGACCTGGGTGATTCTATTTTGAAGAAGAGATGTTAGAAGAAGTTTAAGTTTGAAAAATTTGGCTCTCTAAAGAAATTTCAATTATTGTACTGTTGATATTTGTTTTGACTAATGAGTTTGCCGACCACTGTCCTAAATGAAGTGACTTATGGTCTTTGCTCAGCAGCTCCCATTCTTATATGCTTATCAAACAACCCAAATCATTAAATATTAATTGCATCTATTTTTGAGTTAAAGTGACCATTTGCATAACTTAATAATAACCCTTTAATATGAGTTCAACAAACTACTTTAGAATATATAATTTGACATATTTAATATTCACAATTAATTGGGTATTAACAGATTATCTTAAATCCATGGTGTCCTATTTACTTGAATATGTATGTTAAATTTTAGGTAATCAACGAAGGATGTAAATTATTTTGAGGTATTTAATTATATTTGTTTTCTAATTATTTGTAAAATATTGACTATATCACACCCAAATCCAAGGTTTCCATATATCTGCCCTCTAATTTGTCAATTTAATTTATTCAAAATATTGGGAAGTATTTTCCTCAGCCTGTTCTGTGCTTTCAGTTTTGTCAGACTCTCAGGCTTGAAAAATTGAGTTAAAGAAGGAATGTGAGTAAATCTTATTTTGAGAGCAGTTCTGTAGGAGAGTGTAAGAGGCAAGAGTTTGACCAATGTAATTTTATTTTGTAATAATCATGCCTAGATCCCAGAAGGTTATTGCAGAACATTTTACAGTTTAAGTATATTTTATGCATTACATTAAAATATATCAATTTGTCATTTTTATTGAAAGTCCTAGCTGCACCAGGTATCCTTATATTAATTTTGTAAGAAAAATATATATAAATTTTACATTTTACAAAGTCTAGAAACAAGTGGAGTGAAAAAGATCAGGAAGTAGGTAGAAAGTATCGTATAGTGAATCATCAAATCATGGAAAAAGAGTGAGTTCCCCATAAATTAGTACATTGCTTAATTCTAATATTAGACAGATTTTTGAGCCAAATTTTGCCATAATAGTTCAGTTTGTTGGAAGAATATTAAAATTGGTTACATTTGCAAAATAAAATTAAATAACAATGTGTGTTGTACATAGAAATTATGCATACACATTTTGGAGAATATTTCATATATATCAAATATTTCATATATATGTATACTTCCTACATATAAAAATTTTATTCTTAACTCTTAATCATGGAGCATATTAACAAATCAAACTCTATATTAACTTGCCACTTCTTCAATATCCGTGAATACTAGAGATAAATTATATGGAGACACCTTAATTGAATTTTGCAATGTAGAAAATGTTTATTTATGGTTCTTGTGACATTTTCAAAGAAAGACAACTGAATATAGCATAGCAGATGTAGGCAAGAGGATTTTGGATTTAATGCTGACTTCCAGATGGATGATGGATATGCAATTTAAATTTATGGTTAGACGTATCAACAGATGGAAATAGAATGGAGTGAATGTCTTTGCCACCTGTGAACTGGGGCATTCTATCAATTACCAGCTGAATTATTTTAAATTCAAGTAGTTCAACAGAACTCTAATTAATTTTTGAGAAGAGTCTTTTTGCCAACCTATTAATAAGTGTAGGTTTCAAGTTGAGGATGGAGAGCTGATTTAATAGTACAGGGAAACTATGGAAGTAGGTTTGGCAGAGCATAGTTCAGTCTTGTCATGTCACTCTGCCCAACTAATTGGAAAGCATATTGGTAAAACAGGAAGCAATGGAAACAAGGGAGACAGAGTAAGCACTCCAAAAAGACCTAAGTGAATTAGAATTGATGAATCTGATGAGAGTGGGCTCACAGTGTCACTTTTTAAATAAAATCCCATTTCATTATTGTACTTGCACCTAATCTGTTACCACACTACTCAAAACATTTACAATAGACACTGACAGGATCATCTTGACACAGTCAACTAAATCCCTGCCATAAAAGGCAGCATATATTAAAAGACATCCTTAGTTCAATCTCTGAGACTGAAATGTTTCACTCAATAACTTACACAACTATAAACAGTAGGTGATGGCTCAGTTCCAAGAGAAAGAACTTTGTTCCTTTAAAGAGGCTAAGTGACTCTAGGTTTACAGATTTTCAGAACTGGCAGAATTTTTACCACTTGATGAAAAAAAACAATAACTAAAACCCCTCTAGCCCTTAGGATCAGTGTATGCAACTACAGAGTACTACATCTGAAAAAAAGTAGAGTGGAGTGTTCTCCCAACCTCAAAACTGGAAAATTTAATTTTGATTCTTGATGGTCTTGAAAATTGCATAGAAATTGGAAAGAAAAAAAATTGTTTTTGCATACATAGGTTGTTACATTGTATGAGTTAACAGTGCTAATATTTGGTATAATGTTTACAGTGTGGTAACCTCAATTGGCTTAAAGTAATTGGGAGCTCTTATGGAGATAGTTTTGCTGAATATTAGAAATAACTTTGTTACAATGGCAGTGTTCACAGAAGTCCTTCAGGGGTAGTATGTTCAAATAAATGGGAATATATAATTTGTAACTGTTAGCAAGAGAGATGGAACATTTCCTTCCAAATTATTATTTAAATAGTGTCCCAATGCATGAAAATTCATGCAAAAGAAGGCCTTCCTTCCCCTGGCTGCTGGCACTGGCTTCCCTCCAGCACCCTAGACCCCACTGGCTTCCCCCATCCCCGCTCCCTCCCACCCAAGCTTCATCAGGAAAGATGTCCAGAAGACATCCAGTCTAATTAGCCTATTACCCTTTTGTTATTATAGATAGTAAAATCTCAATTCATTTTAAGGTCACTGTTACAGACATCTGTATTTTTCCCTTTGTAAAATTAGTTACTTAATTTTGACTACCTATATGTGTAGGTTTTTAGGGGGAAGATATTATTTTAAAATATTTTATAGAAAAATTTATTACATAAAGTATACCAAAATACCTAGGCATGTTAATCAAAATAGAATGCTTTACATAATTTATCAATTGGTATAAAATAATGTATAATTTAAAGTTGTATGTATTTCTTAGTTAACATTTATCTCTATCTGCCAGTCATAAAGATGAGAGGTGGTAGATTGTGGTGAGTAAAAGGGATATCTTTAATATAAGCTTCTTTATAGAATATATGTTGGTGAATTAATATTGCTCAAGTTTGTTGTTAAGGATATGAAAGAAAATTAAGTTTTCCCAAAGCAAGTAGAGGGAAAAAAAACATAATAAGTTTTAGTGTGGTACTATAACTGTGCTCATAAATCATAGTGCATAGACTATTAGAACGATGCAAAACATTCACTCATTTAAAAATTCTAAACATTCAAACAATTCTAGTAATTTGAATGTATGCAAAAGACCTCATGTATGATCCATACCTAGTAAATAACTTTTACTGAACACTATTGTGGAAAAATTATAGAAACAGAGAAATTACTGACATTTAGGCTGCATCATTCTTTTCCTTAAAGGCCAAGGAAGACTGAGCAGGAAACAAAAGCCACATGGTTTTTCTGGTGCAGTTTTAAAAAATGAGGAAGTTTCTATCCCATCATGCTGACATACCGGCATTTTAAACCCTTAATCTGAATTCTCAGGTTCCTGAACGCCCTAAAGCTATTCTAATAAATACAGGGGTGGACAAAAGTAGGTATACAGTTAGAATACAAATAAATAACATAATAATAATTAGTAATATAAGAATAAACTCTGTGTCACATACTCTCAAGTATAGACCTACTTTTGCCCATCCCTTTATAGGAGGGGCTCCATCTCCACCGGTAGATGATTGAAGTTCAGTTAAACTGTCTGTACTATGCCTAATACACAGACAGAAAAGTGATTAACATACGGACTATTTCTAAGCACTGTCATGTTTGCTGCGTATATTGGAGTGATTTTAATAGGTGGAAAAATTATAGGCTTTGGGATAAGGTAGAATCAGAATTGAAGCTCTGCTATAAATTTGCTAGCTTTAGAAACTTGGGCCTAATTGTTATAAACATCAAGTTTTCTTCAGCTTTAAAAGTGGGATAATATTTCATGTTGCAAGGATGTGAAAAATTGATATTAAACATGTCTTCCTGTCTATTCTATGTATGTAAACATACACACACATATTTGGAGTTTGGTTTCTGGAAGGTATTTAACATGATAGCTATGGTGATAGAATGAGACTATATATTTTACCACTGAGTAGAACAAACTTTATTGAGTGCTTGATAAGAGTTTTTAAAAAGAGAAGGAAAGAAAGAAGGAGAGAGGAATGTAGGAAAGAAGTACACACAATAGGAAGGAAAGAAACTGAAACAGAAAAAGAAAGAAAAAGCAAAGGAATGAAATAAGTGGAGGGGAGGAATGGAGGAGGGAGGGAGGGAGGAAGGAAGGGAGGAAAAAAATAAATGGAGGAAAGGAAAAGAGAAGGGTCAGAAAAAAAATAGATATGCCCTTTTTCTTGTCACATAGTATTTGCATTCTAGGGCTGTTGTGGGATATAAGATTAACATAGAAAAGTAAATCATGTATCATGAATTATTAGAAAATAAAATACAAAATATCCCTCCCAATCATAATCTAAAACATTGCTTATATAATACTCGAATGGATTTTGTGTTAGTACATAGTGCTATCTCTTCATTCTTGTACTCTTGAGTATATTTGAGCACCTGGGGGCTTAATAATCTCCTTTCTCAGATGACCTATCACCAAGACTTAAGATTAGGTGCCAGTCAACAAGTATTATGAGATATTGAAGGTTTAAGAGAAGAAGAACTCTTATCATTGTCCTCCCAACTGCAGTGGCTGCAGATGTTTTTCTTAGAATCATCTGTCTCAGTGCTGGAAGCTATGGTCATTTCTAACTTTTTGAAAGCTAGCCTTTAACTGAACATTTAGCAGTGGTCTTTCCTTACAATTATTCCTTTTGCCTTATTAATACCTAATATATGAATTTATTACTGCTGGAAAGACCACGAGTTTTCTTTTCATTTTCTTGACTGACCCTTGACAGGTAAAGAATATGCCCAAACAAACAACCCAAAAATAAACACATACACAGCCCAAATATATTACAAAAGACCGGTTTGACTCAGTGGCTAAAGGGTCGCAGTGCAGACTGAATGGTCCCAGGTTCAATTCCAATCAAATTCATGTACCTTGGTTGCGGCTGATCGAAGTTTCTCATTGATGTTTCTAACTTTCTATTCCCTCTCCTTTCCTTTCTGTAAAAAAAAAAATCAATAAAATATATTTTTAAAAACACACACACAAGAGCCTAACAAAATGCATAAAAGCATCTATAATAATAAAAGTATCATATGCTAATTAGACTGATGTCCTTCAGGGTGACCCTCCAGACAAAGCCAGGGCTGCAGGCGGCTGCTCAGGGGTTGGGGCTGAGGCAGAGAAGGTGGCCGCTATGGCGGCCTGGGGCCTAGGCAGAGGCAGCCTCTGTGGTGGCAGGAGCTGAGCCCCTTGCACAAATTTCGTGCATCAAACCTCTAGTAGAGATATATTATGTTCATTGTGGGTAGACTTGATTTCAAAACAGTTTCAATCCTCCTCAATCAGTTTTATTGTAATGTAACAATAAATAACAAAGTATGTTAATTGGACAGGTATACTTCTGAAATAAAAAAAAAACATAGAAAATGTTCTATGTCTCTGTAAAAACTTATTCTTGATAGTCATTATCCTTACATATGCATTTCTCTGCCCTTTTCAAATTCCACTGTTATCATTAACCCTACGCGGCTTGTATTATTCCCTTCATTTTCCCTCTTTTTATGTTCAAGATCAAGGTAAAATATCCTTTCTACAATATTCTTCCATTTCTTTTTGTATGAAATTAAAGAAATGTGGTATATACTGATTGATATCATCAATATTTGTTGTCTTTTATTTCTCATAGAGTACATTTTAAAGTTAGGCGTATTTAACTTTATATTAAACTGTACCCATGATAGAGCTTTATACATAGTAAGTTCTTTATATCTGAACTAAAAGAAGTATAAATAATGGTTGGTGTAAATGATATTCATTGTTACAAACACAAATATTTATAGAGAAATTAATTTCGTTCACAAATTATTTCTCCGGATTTAAGTTTTCCCTTACGTTACTGTGGGGACTATGATTAAAGGAGAGCATTTAAGTCTAAATGAGGTGAGTTGAGGATCATGTCTCTACTGATGTTTAAGTGATCTTTAAATGATCATCTACCATCCTCAGGGCTAATATGTCAAAATTGTTAAGTAGAAAATCCCGATGGAGATTTTGGAAGATGGAGGCTGGCAGGATGGAGGTGAGGGAGAGGAAGTGAGTGAGGGGATAAAAGAAGAGTGTGTGGAAGTGTGTGGTGTCAGTATGAGTGAGTAAGAGACAGTTAAAATCCTGTAGGAGCAACAGGGGCTAGCAGACAAGGCTCTCTTGGAGAAGGAAAGACTACCTTGGTATGGGCACTCCTAGGACTGCAGTACTCTGGCACAGAGCCCTCACCATCTTAAAGGGGAGAATGGCCTTTTTTAAGAACTCATCAGCACCACCACCCAGACAGGCCTTGGAATTGCCCCGCGACTCAGCAGCCACTCCAGCCAAAATCCTGCTGCCCCATCCACAGGCCTGTGGACCCTGGAATATCCACCTCCAAAGGTGCATTGCTTGACAGTGTCAGTGCAACCTCCACCTCTCCCTCAGCAGAACTCCAGACAAAACATTTGTCAGTTTCCAGTGGGCAGACATCCAGGGCACTCCACTCCATAGGCAGTGGCTGGGAACCACTGGGAGCCCCAGAAGGTGTGATTTTGTACAGACAAGAGTGTGTGGCCCTGCAGTAGAAATTCTGAACTCCCTCTTTCTGAATAACCGTCCAGGGACACCCCACCTATGCAACTTCACTGCCAGGACTCCTCAGAGTGCCTCAGAGCTCTGCACAGGCAAAGGCACCTCCACAGATGTGCATTTCCAACAAGTATGCCCCTGAGCCCATCTATCCACAGCATGCTCTGGGGAGCAGCTGTGAGACTCTGCTGGGTGTGATACTGTACAGACAAGGGTGCACTGCCCCACAGTGAAAATCTGAATTCCCCTTCCTGAATAACTGCCCATTTTTGATAAACACTCTCAACAAGGTGGAAATAGAATGATCATAGCTCAAAATAATAAAAGCCATATATGACAAATCCATGGCCAACATCATACTCAATGGGCAAAAACTAAAACCATTTCCCCTAATAACAGGAACAAGACAGGGATGCACTTTCACCACTTCTGTTCAACACAATATTAGGAGTACTAGCCATTGCGATTAGAAAAGAAGAAGAAATAAAAGGATTCAAATTGGAAAAGAAGAAGGAAAACTGTCCTTATTCACAAATGACATAATACTGTACATAGAAAACCCTAAAGACTCCATAAAAAATTATTAGACTTAATAAATGAATTGGCAATGGAGCAGGATACAAAATTAATACCAAGAAATATATGGCATTTCTATACACTAACAGTGAACTTGCAGAAAGTGAGACTAATAAAACAATCCCATTTACCATCGCACCAAAAAAAAAATTAAGATACCTAGGAATAAACTTAACTAAGGAGGTAAAAGACCTCTACTCAGAAAATTACAGGACATTGAAAAAAGAGATAGAGGAAAACATAAATAGATGGAAGAGCATACCGTGTTCATGGATTGGTAGAATCAACATCATTAAAATATCTATACTACCCAAAGTAATCTATAGATTCAATGCACTCCCATTAAAATACGAATGGCATATTTCACAGACCTAGAAAAAACTCTCCAAAAATTCATCTGGAATAAACAAATACTCCAAATATCCACAGCAATCCTGAGAAGGAATCTGGTAGGAGGGATTTCAATATCAGATTTCAAGCTGTACTACAAAGTCACTGTTCTCAAAACAGCCTGGTACTGGCACAAGAACAGACATGTAAACCAATAGAATAAAATAGAGATTCCAGATATTGACCCAAGCCACTATACTCAATTAATTTTTGACAAAGGAGGCATGAACATACAATGGAGTCAAGACAGACTCTTCAATAAATGGTGCTGGGAATATTGGACAGATACATGCAAAAAATAAAACTAGACCACCACCTTATAGCATGCACAAAAATAAACCCAAAATGGACAAAAGATGTAAACATAAGATGGGAAACCATAAAAATACTGGAAGAATCCATAGGCAGAGTAATCTCAGACATATGCTGAAGCAATTTCTTCACTGATACCACTCCTAGGGCAATGGAAGCTAAAGAGAAAATAAACAGGTGGGACAATATCAAAATAAAAAGCTTTTGCACAGCAAAAGAAACCGTCAACAAAACAGTATTTACAAATGTTATCACTGATAAAGGTTTAATCTCTAATATTTAAGGAAACTCATACTATTCAATAAAAGGAAGATAAATGACCCAATAAAAAAATGGACAACAACTTAAATAGAATATTTTATAAAGAAGACACACGGAAGGCCAAGAGACATGTGAAAACATGCTCAAAGTCACTAATTATCCAAGAGATGCAAATCAAAATGACATTGTGGTACTATTTCACACCTGTCAGAGTAGCAATCATTAACAAATCAACAAAGGACACATGCTGGTGAGGATGCAGAGAAAAAGGAACCCTTGTTCACTGCTGGTGGGAATGCAGAGTGGTGCAGCCACTGTGGAGAACAGTACGGAGTTTCCAAAAAAACTAAAAATAGAACTCCCATTTGACCCAGTAATCCCACTTCTAAGAATATATCCTAAGAAATTAGCAACACTAATCAGAAAGGATATATGCTCCCCTATTTTCATAACATCACGATTTACAATAGCTAAGATTTGGAAAAAGCCTAGGTGTCTGTCAGCAGTTGACTGGATCAGAAAACTATTGTGTATCTACACAATGGAATACTATGCTGCCATAACAAGGGAATTATTACAATTGCAGCAGCATGGATGGACCTAGAGAGCATTATGTTAAGTGAAATAAGCCAGGCAATGAAAGAAAAATACCACCTGACCTTACTCATTTATGGATAATAAAGAACATTAAAATTTGATGAACAAAAAGATAGATGCAGAGGCAGTAAAGCATTAAACAGACTGTCAAATTTCAGGGGGAAAGTTGGGGAGGGTTAGGGGAGATAAGAGATCAACCGAAGGATGTGTATACATTCATATAAGCTTGACCAATGGACACTAGACACTGGGGGATGAGGGCATGTATGGGAGTGGAGTGGGGGGGGGCAATGGGAAGATAGGTACACATGTAATACCTTAATCAATACAAAATTAAAAAATGAAAACAAATCCCTACAGCTAATGTATGATGAGTTAACAGTTTAGACTACTATCAGTGAAGATTACACTATAAATAGTTTGCTAGTAACAGTAAAATCCCTTAGTCCACTTTTTAAAAATTTTAATGTCATTTTGTGAAGGATATATTTCATTTAGCACAATACCATTTTTTTTCCTGGAAATATTTATATTTTCTTAGATTATAATTTAGAAATTTATATTTCTATATGATTTTTAGTAATTAGTTCATAATAGAAGGCATGAAAAATTGTCCAAAAAATTTCTCTGGAACCTTATAAATTGCACACAGTGGCACCAGATTTTGTGCTTGCTTAGTCAATTCTAATCTATTATCATGGTTGAAAATCTTACTTTTTTGACTTATGCTTTTAATTTAACACTGCATTAAGCAAGTTAATGTATTTACTTTACAAACATTTTTTTCTCACCTAATTTGCTTTTGACATGTAAGAGATGGGAGGAAGTACTTTTAGTAGAAAGCTTTTGCTCACTTATGCCGAGGTGGGTTGAGGGCTATCCTTGAATGGGTGATGGAATGGTAGGTTTCAGGAAAATAAGCTTAAGATTTGTGATTGCTCAAGAAATTATAAATAGTCTCTTTTTATCTGTTTTATTTATCTTGTATATCTGCCAGAGTTAGCCTAACCACCATCTCATAGATTTAACCTACAAACAATGTCTGTATTATGTTAAAGGCTTCATTCCACCTATGTGTTTCTCAAATAGATGTTATTTAAATAATTATACATTTCATCAGTACATCCTGAATATAACTTTTCACATTAAAAATGTTTTATATTAAGGTAGCACGTGGAATAGAAAGTATTAAGGGATTTCTGAGGTTTACTTGGGATGAAGAAGAAGGTGAAAAATGATCTTTGTGTTCATATGTCACTGTAGCAAATCATATTGTTCTAAGACTTCAGTGATGCATAGCAGCGGAAATAACAGAGATGAGTACAATAGACTTTTCCATAGACTGAGTTTTCCAGGTCATTTAATCCTTTCCAGTGTCTTCAGAACACTCCAACAGAGTTAATGATAACAGATTGTCACATTATTGTCCTCATGATGACCTGTTTGGATAGAAAATAAAAAACGCTATACTCCCAAAGCTTTGGGTAAAATTATAGTGATCATGAACTCATCAATTTTGTCCTCTCTCACTGTTTCTCTCTCTCATACACACACACACACACACACACACACACACACACACACACGCAGAGTCATGTGAATTCTTGAATTGTGTCATTTTATTAGAAAGTACAGTGTAAACTGTGTAGATTTCTAGAATAAAATCAAGATCTGGGAAATTAACAAAAGCAATGCAAGGCTTAAGTGATAAGCATATCTTTCACTCTTAGAACTTCTCAAAACTTTACTCAGAACCATATAAGCAATTCTCACAGATTTGGTAATCTGGTTTTACAATCCATGACAGATTGAAAATAGAATGTGAGAAGATAATTCCATCTTGCATCGATTTTCCACTGAATTTTCACATAGAACATGTGTCAAGATTATTGTACCAAAGTGATAGGAAACTGGGTTAAATGTATCCCTCATTGGTCTCATTGATTGAGAGTTAATTTATGGAAAATTAAATTCTTGGGCCATTTTAGGCTGCCCTGCAGAGCCTAAAAAATCTTCCATTGTGCTAGAGAAAACCTTGAGACAGAGAAGCAACTATGCAGTGCAGACCCTGAAGGAGAGATAATGTCAGTGAGTACAGGAACAGTCCTCTGTGGCTGCAGGTGGGTTGCGGGATTAGGGATTGGAACATTAACAACATCTCCTGTTGGTGTATAATTACTATATGGTCCGATTCTTGAAAACACAATAAATCCTACAACAAATTTATCCGGCAAATGTGAGACTTGTTCATCCTAACCTTAGTTTTGGGCTATAGGAACTGCTTTTAGGCTGATTCTACAATTCACTTATTAAGAGGTATGTGTGCTCACACTAATAAAGTCAATAAATATCAACTAACATTGCCTTTAGTACATAAAACTGTTAAATCCAGGCCTTGGCTATCTTGGCTCAGTGGATGGAGGATCGGCTTGCGAACTGAAGGGTCCTGTGTTATATTCCAGTCAAAGGCACATGCCCAGGTTGCCGGCTCAGACCCCAGTGTGGGTATGCAGGACGTGGCTGATCAATGGTTTTTTTCTAATCATTGATGTTTTTCTCTCTCTCCCCTCTTCCTTCCTCTCTGAAATCAATAAAAATATATTTAAAAACAAACAAAATCAGTAAGTTCAGTAAAAAAATCAATCAAATTAGCTATTAGGTATAAGCAAGTCAAAATAAATTGCTTATCATTATTTTTCACTTCTGGAATCTCATATTAATATCTTATATCATATTTTATATGGAAAATCTGAGTATAATTAGAACACCGAGAGGTCCCTGAATGAAATAGCCTCCATAGGTATACCAGACAGAGTAAAAAAGATAGAGGAATTCCTTACCTAATATTTACTTTGTAATTTGCCTTATATTTCCATTGCTATTTCTTCTATTGCGAAAGAAAGAATACTTTTCCTATTTACTTCACAATTTTATTTATATCTACGAACTGAACAATTAGGAATAAGAACTATACTATTCAGATAAACAAATAGGTATAGAAAAAATAGGGTAATGATGTAATAAGAGGGAAACTATTTTAGAAGTATGTATTCTGTAACAATTACAAAGTTTTAAGTTGTGACTAAATATTCATATAACTATGTTTTGTATGCTTTATGTTTATACTTTAACATTTAAGTTGACTTGAAAAGCTTCTGTAACTTAGGTCATTTTAAAGTCCTATGGGACACTTATAAGCATTTGTTAATAACTTTTGGAGTTAGAAGGGAAATCATAGTTGAAGTTCTTGATAACTTTTCTTTGTAATTTGTTTTGAGAAGGGGAAATATATTGTCTTTCCTAAGATTTAGCTCTGTGAGAAAGAGGATAAACAAAATATTTGAAAATATTTTTGAAATGCATATTATACACATAGAATTTAAATTATTTTATAAAATTACAGTGAAAATATTATTTTACACTTTTTCAGAAATATCTAGTTTTTTTCTGCTAGAGGCTTTTCAAAGAATAAAGATAATGTTTGAGAAATATTTTTAGGAACAGCTTAATTATTTCCCTATTCTATAAAAATTTAAATTAAATAATAAAACTACACTAAGTTTTTTTTTACAATTTAAATGACAACTGTCATATAAAAATTGGTGTAATTATTTAACATAGTATTTGCATTTCAGAGTATTATATGTTGTGTTATAGGCTTTAGTTTTATTTATTTTTTAAATTTTATTTTTTTCCTAGAAGATCATGTGATGATATTCTGCTAAGGTGACTTTTGTTCTAAGATATAAAGGCAATAAAGTTGCTAGCTATATCGGGTGACAGAAGGAACAGCAAATACAAATGCTTTGAGGCAGCAGTGTGTTTGATATGTTCTGGGAACTTAGTATGCTGGAGAATGAGTGAGGGAGAGAATAGAAAATATGAAATCAGAAAGCTGGAGAGACATAAAAAACAAATAAGTCACTGTCAGGTATTATGAGAAATTTACCTTCTACTTTTTTTGAGGTAGGAAACTGTTGGAAGGTTTTGAACTGAGGAATGTCATGATTTAATTTATATTTTAAGCATCTATTGATGGATTACATAAAACAGGGATGAAACAATGAGTAAAAAGAATATTACCTGTGAGTTTGTCTCTCCCCAACCTACACCCCCAATTGGCAACTAGAAAAAGGGAGTTTCTACTTAATTGAGATTTAATTAATGGCAGGATTCTGGTGGGGAGGTAGTGAAGTTTATTTTCAGAACATGTGAAATGCCTATTTGTCATATAAGTGAAGGTATAAAATAGGCAGTTGGGCATATGAGTTTAAGGCAGATGAGTTGAAAAAGAGATATAAAGTTGGGAAATTTGCACTGGTGTTTCCTGCCAATATAAAAGAATAAGCAAAAAAGTCTGAGTAGGAGCAGCAACAGAAATTAAGGTACAGTCGCAAAAGGATGATTCAGATGCCTTGTGAAGATAGCTTTTAAGAAAGAGGAGGTAAATATCCATGACAATTGTTGCTATAGGTCTGAGAAGATGAAGGCTTAGTATTGACTTTCTACTTATTTTGATTTCATTCTTACTTTGCCAATATATTTTGCAGTGGAGTGATAGTTATGGTGGGAAGGAACAACTGGTCTCATTGTATTTGAGAGGAAGTGGAACAAGAAAAAGCAAAACAGGGCAAGTACAGAGAGATGTTTCTCCAAATCACTGATTGTTAATATTAGCAATCTTAATAGTAATTATAGAACAGTAAATAATCAAACAATTGAAAATAAATAATTGTTTGCAAAAGCTAAGTTACCATGATTGCATAAATCTACATTGAGCATATACACAACTACAAAATATGATTCCATTTTTCCTTAAAATTTATATTTTCAGGCTTCAAATTTTCAGTATCTATATAATAAAAACCCAGTAGTTGTAACACCATAATAAATCAATACTGGTTACCAGGAGGTGCATTGATGGGTCCTGTGGCATGGGCAGGACTTGATGCTGGGTCTCGCAGTGTTCTGGGTCTGGGTCTCGCATGATTTCACGTGCTAGGCCTCTAGTTTTGAATAAACTTTTTGATTACTTCTGCTTCTTCATCTGCCTGGTTAGACAATAATTTATTAAAGATATCTAGTTAATTGGGGAATTGATATACTTGATGTCTTAGAAAGCACTTATAAAGAGACTTTATTATTTCATGCAATGTTGTACCTTTTGTAAATTATCAAGTCCAACAATAGATGAACTAAGCAGTCAATGTCATCATATAACTGGAAGAGAGGCCTCTGTGAAACAGTTCTTACTGTTATGAATATCCATAGCTAACTGAAATAATATAATTCTGTTTTTTGTTAAATGTACTGATAATAGATAAAACACTGAATATTAATTTATAATAGATATAAATATAATTGTAAAACAAAACACAATGCAATTGTCTCAAAATAAAAGAGCTAGAATTTGATATTAGATCCATGCAATCCTAATAATTATAATTTATAATCTCTTTTGATAGTTTCTATACTATAGTTTCATGGCTTGACTTTTTTTAAAAATATATTTTATTTATTTTTCACAGAAAGGGAGGGAGAGGGATAGAAAGTCAGAAACATCGATGAGAGAGAGACATCGATCAGCCGCCTCCTGCATGCCCCCTACTGGAGATGTGCCCGCAAGCAAGGTACATGCCCCCAACTGGAATCGAACCCGGGACCTTTCAGTCCGCAGGCCGACGCTCTGTCCACTGAGCCAAACCCGTCTCGGCAATGGCTCGACTTTTTGATTCATTAAAAGTTAGAGGCAGTCTGAAAGTGTCAAATGATATGACATTTGTCATTCAAATGCATGAGTGTGAGTCCCAACTCTGTTACTTCAAAATGGTATGATAGCTAGCAAACTGGTAGTCTCACATTCCTCACTTGTAAAATTATAATAACCACAATGTTTATCATACTGGATCACTGTTAGACAGTGATCATATACTTCGTATTCTTTGTGAAAGGAGAAGTATTTTTTCTACAAACAGTGAAAAATGTGATAAAAAGGAAGAACTGAGAGCTTAGATTTAGTTTTACCAGAAAATTTTAGTCCATTAATCAGTCTCTGTTGAATTATCAAGAAGACAAGATTCCAGAAATAGAGACCTTCACAAACTATACCTTGAGTCCAGTCTCCCACAATTGAAATTCAAGAATAATAAAAAAACACCAGGAATGAAAAAATTTACTATTAAAGAAAAAAAGAATTAGAAATTTCCATCCATGTTGAAATTACTACAATAATGCTTATTGCGATTAGAAATTATAAAAATAATAAAAGTGGTCCATTAAATTAGATGTAATAACACCTACTCCTGCTTTAACCAATAGGCTACCTAACACATGTTGACATAAATCAGTGATGATAAGTATTTATTAATACCATTTATTTATACTTTTAAGGACATGATAAATACTTGGATAAAATAAATTAGAACCAAATAAACACAAACTATTATTTTAGCTGTGTTATTGATAATTTTACTCAGGTGACATAGAATATGGCTCCAGTGAAGACCATTTGTTAACAGAGAGAAAATATTAAAAGATATACAAAATGAACAAAAAACAAATGACAAAATACAAAATAAAATGAAAAAGGATTTTTCGATTACTATAGTTCACTAGTAGTGAAACATGGTTACTAATGTCAGTAGGAACTACTCTGCAGAATGAAAGCCTCTGCTTTGATGTCACTCTGCTCTGTTTTGCTCAGACCCTCTCTAAAAGACAGCCATTAGTGACCTGGAGGTGTCTTAGGAAAAGTGTGCAGGGATGATGATTGGCAGATACTAAAATGTGCAGAGACATTTGGTCCACGCTGGCCCATCTAACTAACCCCATGTACCATTACCAGGTTAAATAGTAAAATGATTATTATTGATAATGCAGCCATAACACCTTTATTGGACCAATAAACATAATAGTATTTTTATGCATTAATATTATAAACCAAAAGTACAAATAAACATTATGAGCTCTCTGAACCAAGGGTCATTTTTGAAGTGTGGACATTTTGGCATGAACCAAATGTTTCCATGAACATTTTGCATAGGACAAAATGTCCTACAAGGATGGGTGAAGAGTTTTATTATCTGGGTAATAAAGAAATTGGTGATTTGTAGTCTGGAGAAAAGGAGACTTGGGGACAATATGCACATTCTCAGCTGTGTAGGACTGTCATGTGGAAAAGGAATTAGAACAGACGTGCCTTGCTCCAAAGAATAGGACTCTGAACCAAGGCTAGCAATCAGAAAGTAAGCTATTTCAGCCAGTATGGTAAAGAGATTTTGACATTTAAAATTATGTGATGCCAAGGAATGCTTTATTGTAAGAAATATCCTGCACTTTGAAAATGTTCTGAATATCCAGGGTCACTTCCAACACTAAGAGATTTTGATTTTTGAGATTTAAAATAGATTTATTTGAAATGCCTATTCGAAATTTTAGTAAGAAGCCTTGAACCTGGCTTTAAGATAATGTGAAAAGTTCATATTATGCCCTAACAATATCACTATCGATCTCTATCTCTGTCTCTATTTCAATTTCTCTATCTCTATTCTATTTCTAGCCCATTTTCTCTATCTTTCTATTTCAATTCTATCTCTATATCTATCTCATGATTTTACATTCTGCATAATTTAAACTTTTAAACTGTATAAATACAAAAATACTTTCATATAGCATGTTTTAATATTTTAAATGGGGAGAACAAAGTCATGATGATTGGTCATTCATTTAAAGAAATGATCACATTTTAACAGCAATTTCACATAGTTACACTAAATACTGTAGGTCAAACTGTGTATTGGAGATGGCAATAGAACAGGTCAAGTAAATGTGCAATTAGAGTTGCAAGATAAACATTTAGAGATATGAGGTTAAACCAATTTTATGTTTATAAAAGTACTAGAGGCCCAGTGCACGAAATTTGTGCATGGAGGGGGTGTCCTTCAGCCCAGCCTGCTCCCTCTCAAATCTGGGACCCCTTGAGGGATGTCCGACTGCCCGTTTAAACAGACAGTTGAATATCCCTTTCACAATCCAGGACAGCTGGCTCCCAACTGCTCACCTGCCTGACTTCCTGATTGCCCCTAATCTTTTCTGCCTGTCAGCCTGATCATCCCCTAATCACTCCACTGACAGCCTGATTTATGCCTAACTGCTCTCCTACTAGCCTGTTTGCCACTTACTGCCCTCCCCTGGTGGGCCTGGTCACCCCTAACTGACCTTCCCTGCAGGCCTGGTCACCTCCAACTTCCCTCCTCTGCCAGCCTGGTCACCCCCAACTGCCCTCCCTTGCAGGCCTGATCTCTCCCAACTGCCCTTCCCTGCAAGCTTGATCACCCCCAACTGCCCTCCCTTGCAGGCCTAGTCCCTGCCAACTGCCCTCTCCTGTTGGCCATCTTGTGGTGGCCATCTAGTGTCCATATGGGGAGCAGGATCTTTTCACCACATGTGGCAGTCATCTTGTGTGTTGCAGTAATGGTCCATCTGCATATTACTCTTTTATTAGATAGAATAGAGGCCTGGTGAATGGGTGGGGGCCAACTGGTTTGCCCTGAAGGGTGTGCTGTATCAGGGTGGGTGTTCCCTTGGGGCGTGGAGTGGCCTGGCAAGGGGCCTGTAGTGGTTTGCAGTTTGGCCATGCCCCCTAGCGACCCAAGTGGAGGCCCTGGTATCTGGGATGTATTTATCTTCTACAATTGAAACTTTGTAGTCTGGAGCAAAGCCAAGCTTTCTGCTAGCACAGCTATTGAAACTTTGTTGCCTTAAGCAGAGACCTGCCAGCCAGGGTATGCAGAAAGCTTGGCTTCCTCGACCTTGATCACCAGGGCAACCCAAGCCTCCCTCTGTGGCTGTAGCCATCTTGGTTGGGGTTAATTTGCATACTTGCTCTGATTGGCTGGTGGGCTTGGCTGATGGGCATGACTTATGGATGTAGCAGAGGTACAATCAATTTGCATATTACTCTTTTATTAGATAGAATTGATTCAAGAAAATCAAACATTAGAAAACTATAAACTTAAAAAGTGAAGTATGACTATTTATAAAAACAACTGATACATGTATTTGGCAAACTTCTCAAAGATAATTCTTTTGTGATTAAATATGCTCAGGATGCTCATCTTCTTACCTTCACTGTGCACAAGGTTCGAACACCTTAGAATGGAGAAGCTTTTCTGTCTCTTGTTTTCTAGTGGAATTGTACGAAAGAACTGTGTCCAGTAATAATTCTATGCCTTTCCATTAAATAACATAGGAAAAACGTGAAAAACTTTTAAAAATTAAATTTTGGTAATATTTTACTTTGTCTAGGTAACTAAAAATGGAAAAGAAAACAATAAGCATTTAGTTCTCCACTCAGGTCTTGATTAAGAATGTCAAAATTGGTTCATATAGAAAACTCTCCTTAATAAAAATTATATTTCATGTTGTTTAAAAAGTTTTGTAAAAATCTCAACCAAAAGATAGTCTTCATACTAATGCTTATCTTCTTTTGAAAAATAAATCAGTCTTTTGAAAAATAAATTGGAAGGTTTTTAGCTCATCTTTCATTCATAAAAATAAAAATGAAGATAAATATATATAATGAAATGAATCAAGTAATAAGAGAAAAAGTATAAAATAGAAAATAATTATAGAGCAATAAGAAAAATTAAATCAAACAACTTCAGTAGACCTTATAATCTCTATGACAAAAAACACTGACATGAGCAATACACTGCTTGGACAAGTGGTGAAACAGCTAAAAATGCATTATGTTACTGTGTTATGAAGCTTTATAAAAGTTTTTCATCTTTATTTTGTTTCTTCAATAGTATGCTATATGCATTAATATACATAATCACACTCTAATGAATATAATGGATATCTGAGCCATACAGTACTTTTTAAGGACAAATCATAAATGGGTTCAATGTTTCTTTTAAATTTAGCTAATTGCTTATTTCTTAAGGTTGTAGTGTATTTTAAGTCATTGCTCTTGAAAGATAACACATTTCTGGACCTCTGTTCAGATAAACAATAAGTTAAAAATGCATAGATTGCCTTACCTGAAGGACCTATGATGTAGCAGAAAATAGCAGTGGTTGTAACTAGATTATCTACATGCGGAGTCTCTCAGACCTGTATTGAACTAATATCTATAGTATATCCATGTATTGGATTCCTCACTAGGGAAATTTAGGACTTGTGCAAGCAGGGAAATAAACGACTAGTGTACATACATACACACATATATACAAACATACGTATATATTTGATACTTCAAATAAAGCATTAACCGGAATCATGTGGAAAGATAGCAAACATTAGGATATCATTGATCATGTGTTAGCACTTAATATTTTCTTACTAATTAATGACACATTGCTGTGAATGGTATATTACTTTTTGGTGACATAAACTGAATCTGAATACTCATTAGAATGATATATCTTTATTCTTTTCTGCTGTACTAATCCTGTCTACATGAGTATCTTAAGGCAATTTAAATATGACCAAACCAAAATTAATGATTACCTATAACTTCATTATTGTGGTAGATTGAACTATTTTTTCAATTATACTTATCTCTGACAAAATAGGCCTCAAAGTGAAGACCATAATAAGAGATTAGGTTGGCTACTACATAAAGGGATTGATACAACAAGAGGATATAACCCTGTTAAACATACATGCACCCAATGCAGGAGCACCCAAACACATAAAAAACAAACAAACAAACGAAAACCTCCTGGAAGATATCAAGGGAGAGATTAACAACAACACAATCATAGTAGGGGACTTTAATACCCCACTGACATCACTGGACAAATTGTCTAGACAAAAAAAATCAGCAAAGAAATGGCAATCCTAAACAACTCACTACATCAGATGGACTTAATTGACATCTTCAGAACATTTCACCCCAAAGCCACGGAATATGCGATATGCATTCTTCTCAAGTGCACATGGGTCTTTTTTAAAGATAGACCACATATTGGGTCACAGGCAAAGTCTCTCCAAATTCAAGTAACTTGAAATCCATATCAAGCATCTTCTCATACCACAATGGCACAATATTAGAAATAAACTACAATAAAACTCAATTATTAAAACTTAAAACAACCCAGTGATGAAGCTGTAATTACTCCCATTATACAAAGAAAAGAAAAGAATTTGAAGCTAAGAGAAGAAAGTGTACAAAGTCACATTCAACTAATGTTAACCTTATGTCTATAGGGTGTTGAAGCCCGTGTCTTTCTATCATATAAATTATACAGTAAGAATAATATACTAGTACTTGGAAAAGGCAAATTCCTGTCACCACAAAGCATATACTCTAGTGGGTGAGTTCAGTAAATAAATGGATAGATTAAGTAGACGTTGAAAGAAACCTAAATTTGTGGAGGTAAACAACAAGACCTCCTGAAAAGACAGCTTTAAAGCAAAAAAATGTAAGAAGAGGGGAGGTGCTGACCTGATGGAATTTAACATATATGCCCATGAGAAACCTAACCTTCAATCTCCTCCATAGTCCAGCTATAGATGTCTTATTTTTGTGGCAGACAGGGAAAATATCTGGCAAAGGTGTTGGTAGATCAGGTACTCTTCTCCCCACAGTGCTTAAGGGAAATACTATTTGGCTCCCTAATCCCCATATTAACAGTTCTTTTCTTTTTCTCTTTTTTTTCCATAGTTTTGATTCAGTTTCTTGGCAAGCTGGATATAATATGACTCAGTCCTTACCCTCCTACTGCAAAAATGCACACACCATGTTTGTACATATGTTCTTATTTTTAATGATCTTGTAACCTTTATTTATTATAGATATGCCATGGTGTAATGGATCATTGGGGGGTATTAAACACTCAGATGGAAGCAGTTCTGCTTGACGCCATCTGGAAATGCTGAGGAGGGGAAAGTTTGCTTCCTTGTGGTTAAGCTTTAAAAGAGAATTAATTTTGTAGGAGTTCTAGTCAAGATGGCCATGTAGGTAAATGTGATACTTGGAACCTCCAACAACCACATCAAAATTACAACTAAGCTACAGAATAACCATTATTCAGAACCTTCTAAAATCTAGCTGAACAGAAGTCCTACAACTAAGGATATAAATTAGCTATGTTGAGACTAATAGGAAGGTTGGAGATGTGGAACAGGCTGGTGTCCTACACCCATGCGTGGTGGTTATAAATCAAAAGGAATGTCCCAGCTGTGGAGGTTCCCCTGAGGAGCCAGGGATATCAGCCCCATAACAGGCCTCCCAGAATTCCAGTGTCAGGAAGAAAAGTCCCCATAACTTCTGGCTGTAAAACCAACAGGGATTGTGACTGAGTGAGAAAGAAGGCTTCCGGAGTCCCAGGAGTTCTTCTTAAAGGGTCCATACAGATTTAGTTGGACTTACTCACTCTGAGCTCCAGCACTAGGACAGCAGGTGGAAAAGTACCAGGAGAAGGAACTACATCATACAGGGAGGAATTGAATTGTCTGTCTTTAGGGCTAGAGCTGGAGGGACAGACAAAAGAGCTGGTAGAGACTATCCTTCCTTTAGCCCATGTGATCTCATTTTTCTAGCATCTGCTTTTTGCTTTTCAAAAATTATTACTTAGAAGAGCAAGGAAAAAATATATATACACCCACTTGAATATCTAAAATGAAGACACACACTCTTTTGACAATACCAAATGTTGGCAAATATTTTGAGATGCCAGAGCTCTTACTCAGTGGTGGTGGGGATGTAAAATGGTCTAACCATTTTAAAAAATATTACTGCAATTTCTTATAAAAATAAATATAGACTTACCCTGTGATTTATCAATTCAACTCCTAGGTATTTACCAAGATAAATGAGATATATGTCCACAAAAATATATGTAGAGCATACCTCACTTTATTGTGCTTCACTTTATTGTGTTTCTCAGATCATGTGTTTTGTTACAAATTGAAACTATGACCCTTCACCAGCAAAAAAGATTGCAACTCACTGAAATCTCAGATGATGGTTCACATATTTCCACAATAAAGTATTTTTAATTAAGGTATGCACATTGTTGTTCTTATACATAATGTTAATTGATTATAGTACACATAGTGTAAACATAACACCTAAACTGGGAAACAAAAAAAATTTGTGTGACTCATTTTACTGGGACATTTGCTTTATTTCAGTGGTCAAATTCACAATATCTCTAGGCATGACTGTACAACAAAAGCAGGTTTATTCATAATAGCCTAAAGCTAGAAGCAGCCGTGGTGTCCATCACAGGTGAATGGACAAACACTTTGAAATATGCTTATACAAAGGAATACAACAAAGCAGTAAGAGGGAATAAACTACTGATTATGTAATAGCATGGATAAATCTCAAAAAACATTATAATGCATGAGACAAACCTTACTCAAAGGAGTAAGTACTGTATGATTCTGTGTTCATCAAGTTCTCAACAGACAAATGGCATCTACGGTGGGAGAAAAATTTCAGAATAGTAGCTATCTCTGAGGATTGGGGTAGGGGGTGACTAAGAAGGTATGCAAGATATGTTTATGGGATGATGACCAATGGCTTTTTTAAATGATTAAAGAATGCAAGACAATCTTATTTCAGCCACTAAAATACTTAATATTGTATAACACCTAAAATTATTTTCTTCTCCAGGAAAAGTCTATTCCAATAAATAGAGAAAAATATGTTTTTACATGTTTTCTCTAACTCTCTGTTTTGGGCATGTATCTTCTCTACCCATTAAGCTCCAGATTTGAAGTAGGAAAGTGGTAGAAAGATGAAGTCTAGGGAAGGTATTATTTGTTTGGTTATGTGCTGAACTGGTACTTATTCCAGTGCCTGACATATATTTAATCTTAACTCTTTATGTATAGAAAATTTAAGTGTTCTACATCCCCCAAATTTCCAATTTCTTGACAATTCTCACCTGCAGTTCTCTTAACAATAATAAATGGTCTCCTACAAGTTCCTAAGCTTGTACTATCATATTGCCAGTCTCTATTAGCTGAGATCTACTGACAAATCTCAAGACAACCCAAGATACCCTCGCTTTTATAATGTTCTACATGAAAATAGTTGATGTAACCTATGGAAAACTTCAGTCCATTTTAGTGGGCATGAAGCTATTACTCAGTTTCAGCTCTGGACTTCTCTGTCATAGACTCCTTCATCTAGCCACCCACAACTTTATTTTCTCAGAAACAATCCTTTCTGACCTACAGGTTCCAGGCTCTCCTAGGGTTTTTAAAGCATCACTTGAAAGCCTTGATATGAAGGGAAAACAACAACTACATTCTTGGAAGACCAATTAGAGAGTATTCAAAGCACCTTTATATTTCTTTCTGATGAAATTCTCTCTCTGGTCTCCAACATTTTTCTTGGCCTAACCAATACCTTGTAAAGGCTGATTGTATGTATTCATCTCATGCTGACTAAAGTGATTTGAAAATCCTCCACAGGTGAACTATCACTTCACTTTGAAATAGGCAATGTCTACCATTTATTTATTGTCTATGGCAGTGACCAGCAAACTCATTGGTCGACAGAGCCAAATATCAACAATAGAACGATTGAAATTTCTTTTAAGAGCTGAAAACTGACTTCAGGGTATGGGCCATGAAGTTTCAATTGCACTGTATGTGCACGCCTGCATGTGGTATTTTGTGGAAAAGCCACACTCAAGGGGCCAAAGAGTAGCATGTGGCTCGCGAAACCGCAGTTTGCCAACCACTAGTCTAGGATTTTCTTCTGAAACAAAGACAGAAAGAGTCCCCCTTTAATTCCCTGTTACACTGGTAATTATTGAATTTTATTTTGTACAAATATCAGACTAAACCAATTACTATCCCTAGTGTTTTGGATATATCATCTCACTAGTCACAAAACTAAGGAAATAATTATTGGATCCTTTTTGTAACTATATATACTAAATGCGTGGAGTGTTTGGACAATTTTTCCTTCCAAGTTTGTCCAATCTCTGAGGGATGGATCTAATATTAAAATTCACACTTGTCTAACTTAGAAAGCAATACAGCTGTTGTGGTACACCGTTCCTCTTATGCTTATAGCTTATATCTTATTTTTCTTTCATTTTAAAATACACTGAGTGGCCAGATTATTATGATTTTTGAATGTATAATAAATAATCTGGCCATTCAGTGTGTGTGTGTGTGTGTGTGTGTATTAGTGGCCTGGTCCATGAATTCATGCATTGGTGGGGTCTGGCCAGTCTGGCCAGGGGGAGGGGACTTGGGCAGTTGGCTGACCTGACTGCTGGTTGAACTCCTGGTCAAAGAGACAATTTGCATATTAGCCTTTTATTATATAGGATATACACTGAGTGGCAGATTATTATGTGCTCAGAGATCATAATAATCTGGCCACTCAGTGTACTTATTTCTGCTTTTAATTTATCATTTTTTTTCTTTTTTTAAAATATATATTATTGATTTTTTACAGAGAGGAAGAGAGAGGGACAGAAAGCTAGAAACATTGATGAGAGAGAAATATCGATCAGCTGCCTCTTGCACATCCCACAATGGGTATGTGCTCACAACCAAGGTACATACCCTTGACCGAATTGAACCTGAGACCTTTCAGTCTGCAGGCTGATGCTCTATCCACTGAGCCAAACTGGTCTTGGCAATTTATCATTTTTTATTTTAACATATATAAAATATCTAAAGAACAGTATATTCTGAAACAAAGCATGATGTATAAACAAGAAAACACACAATCATAATCACTTTTAATTTGACCCCAGTTTACCTATATTTTTCTCTCCATGCTTAGCTCTCCAAATTGAATGCGACATTCCAAGTTCTCCAATGAAGCGCTAAATAAATCAAGTTTGAAATATGGAGCTCAATGCTACTGATGCTATCATCCGAGTAGAAGTGCCAAAAGATTACAACCATCTATTTTGTTCTCCTGCCAAATAGACTAGACAGCTGCCAAAGAAGCTCAGATCTCCAATGGAGCATAAATCGAGTTTGAAAATACAGAGTTAAATTTCCACTGTAGCTAGAACCTGATTAGAATATACTAAAGGGTTATAACATTTCTTTTTACTCGCCTGCCAAACAGACTTTGCTTCTGTCTAGGAAATTGAAATCTAAAGCAGATGACACTGACAAGACAAATGCTATTAATAGAGAGGGATGTATGCCATGTAACAACACAGATTGAGACATTAAATGCCCAGCATTAAACACAACTAGAAAGTTCAGAATTTTTTAGTATGTCAGATTTGTAGATGATAGCTGCATGAATATCCAGGAATATGAATAGATCAGAATAATCTTGAAAGAGCCTATTTTATTGCCACACAGCCTGCCTTTCTGAAAAGCTGTGGAGTGATCTTACAGCTTCGAAAAAGCAATCTGGGAGTAAATGTTATATATTTATGATGCTTATTACAGCTGAAGTGTTTCATTCTTTAAATTGTCTCATGAATGGACAGGTATTTTGAGAATATTAATGCAGTTAAAATGACTTTTACTGCTCCTTTTTCACATATTTTTTTCTGACTTAGTTATTATAATTTACACAATAATAATAAACTGATGTAGAAAGATAGATTTAAACATAATAAGACAAGTTTAGCAAAAAAAAATGTTTATTTTCGAAGGCTGATCTAATGTTGCTTTGGATCCCCTATTTCTAAAGTCAGAACAAAGAAAACTAAAATTAAGTTTGCTAAATAAGACTAAGTTTGTGTGTGAGCAAATATCCAGTTGCCTCACAGAAGTCCCCAGCAGAGCATTATCTCCCCTGGCAGGGAACAACATCTTCCATTACTCTTTTTTAAGATGTTTCTGGGATCAGATGAGAGCTTAAATATCCTTCATGGTGGTGAGGAGGGGAGAGGAAGGCTCTGGCCTCTGTGCTATCCTTGTGGTTGCTATGTCAACACCTGGCACAACTCAGAAGGTGCTTTGTGATTCTGTCAATGCCTGGAGATGATAATTTTCCCTTCCTAACTGGAAGATTCACTTCTGCCTGTCTTTCATACCACAGATTCACTGAATCTGGACTGTGAATCTCCTGCAGTTCCTTCCTTCTGTGCCCTGTGCCATCACAAGCCACTCCACTCACTTCCATACCCTCAGTAAACTTGAAGGTTCCCTACAAACCCCATAGACCATGTTAATGAGGAGGCACTAAGGCCCATTATAACTAGTTATCTACACTAGTAATTTTTCTCCTATTTCTAACTTGTTAGGCAGGATAAGGAAGAGGCAAAAAGGCACACTATTAATTCCTGCTTTGACCCCATATGAATCACTCTCATGTTACTAATGTGTGGTTTCTCATTAAAACTGAGGAAAAATCATTTCATGTACATGGATGTTCTGCAAATTATTAGCAGAATTTATAATTCTTGTAAAATAGAATGACTCAGAAAATTCTGGGTACCTGATCCTTGTTTTAGCTCTACAAAATATAGTTCAGGAAAGTGCTTATCTCAAAGGCTGCATAGTGAGTGGTGATTCTCTTCTGGTCTGTTCATATGTACCTAGCAGTCATATTATAATTTATGTCTCTAAGACCGCGAAGGTGCAGACAATTCATTTGGTGTGGTCTCCAGCACATACAAAAGTCTCCTCTTATTTGTAGTTTCACTTTCTGCAATTTTAGGTACCTGCAGTCAACTGAGGTCTGAAAATAGAGGGACAATTGCAGAAATAAACAATTTGTAAGTCTTAAATTGTGCCCAGTTCTGAGTAGCCTAATGACATTTAGGCTATGCCAATCTATTCCACCAGGATATGAATCATCACTTTGTGTAGAGTATCCATGGTGTATTTGCTACCTCGTTCTCAGTCTTTTAGGAGCATCCAGGTTATGAGATTGCCATCGTGTTATTGCATTGTTGTGTTAAAATAACCTTAGTTGGCCCCAAAGCTAAAGAGTAGTGATGATGGCAATTATAATATGTCAAAAGAAATTGTAAACTGCTCCCTTTAAGAAATAAAAAAATTCCAATTACAATGTTCTTATTAAAGGTTTCAGAAAAACAGGCAAGCAACAACAAAACTTCAACTGTTGAGGATTCCCTAACCACTGAAATCACCCTCTCCTGACATCCAACAGGTGTTTTCTCCATTTATGAGTCTGAACAGAATAAACTAACAAGATAATCCTCCTTCTGACATTTCATCAGAATGTCAATAGGAGCCTAAAGCCACATCAAAATACTTACGTCACTGACCTCACTTTCTGTTATCACATAGGCATTGTATTATATTATCATCACAAGAAAAGGGTAACTATAGTACAATAAGGTATTTTAAGAAAAAGAGAAGACACATTCACATAATTTTATTATAGCATATATGATAATTGTTCTATTTTAGTGTTATTGTTGTTAACCTCTGACTGTGCCAAAAATATACATTAGACTTTATCATGGGTATGTCTTTATACATATTGTTTGGTACTGTCTACTGTTTCAGGCAATTCCCCACTGGGGGGTCTTAGAATATATCCTCTGCAGATGGGGGAAGGCACTACCATTTATCAAAAACATTGAATCATGGTTAGCTTTAATTTTGTGAATTTAAGATTGTCAAAGGAGGGTTTCCTCATTCACTCAGCCTTATCATCTGCAACTCTCTTCCAATAGTGAGTGCAACTGGAAATTACCAGAACATTTGCAACTCTTTCTCTGGAGAATGTGATTGATTTGTCTGCTATGTCCTGATTTTGCTAATTCCTTTCTCCAGCCTTCAGATAAATAAACCTGGTTGGTTATTCACATCATGTTTGTGTTTGGGCTCACCATCAATCTAAATCTATTACTGACACCCATCAATAGAATGGTTGAGGTGTTCTTATTTATAAGTAACTTCTTTAAAAATAAACTCTTACCCACATAAAGGTTGTTTGATTGGTTGATGGATATGTGTATTTTGACCTATAACATTTTGTCCATCCAGAAGATCAGTTGAGCTTATATTCAACTAGAGGCCCAGTGCACAAAATTCGTGCACTTGGGGTAGAGGGTGGAGTCCCTCAGCCCAACCTTCACCCTCTCCAATCTGGGACCCCTCAAGGGATGTCCAACTACCTGTTTAGGCCCTATCCGATGGGCCTAAAGAGGCAGTCGGACATCCCTTTTATAATCCAGGACTGCTGGTTCCCAACTGCTCACCTGCCTGCCTGATTGCCCCTAACTGCTTCTGCCTGCCAGCCTCATCACTCCCTAACCACTCCCCTACTAGCCTGATCAACACCTAACTGCTCCCCTGCCAGCCTGATCGTCCCTAACTGCACTCCTCTGACAACCTGGACACCCCCAAATGCCCTCCCATACATACTCCCTTTTCATTGGATATGGTTTTTTCTTTTACATATTGAGCTTAACTGGTTTGGCTCAGTGGATGGAGCATCAGCCTGCAGACTCAAGGGTCCCAAGTTTGATTCTGGTCAAGATTGAAGGCACATACCCAGTGAGGAGCGTGCAGGAGGCAGCTGATCAATGTTTCTCTCTCATAGATGTTTCTAGCTCTTTATCCCTTTCCCTTCCTCTCTGTAAAAATCAATAAAATATATTTTAAAAAAAGAAACATTTAAGATTCCTCCCTATCTGCCTGGCTGTGTGACTCAGTGGTTGAGACCCCAGGCTGTTGCAGCTGGGCAGGGATCATGCCATGGGATTCATGCCCCTTCCAGGTTGAGACGCCAGCCCAGGCTGCTGCCACTGGATGGGGATCATGCCATGGGGGTGTGCGCCCCTGCCAGGCTGAGACCCCAACCCAAGCTGCCACTGCTGGGTGGAGATCATGCCATGGGAAGTGAATTTGTTTTCGTTTTTTATTAAGGGTCAGGAGGGCCTCTGGACAGCATTCTACCAGGCTGCTTACTCTGCCGGCTCTCAGCGGCAGCCTCCCTGAAACTGGGGGACTCTGGTGGGGCTAAGAGGACTGGACACTGCCATCTTGTAGCTATGGGTGCTGCCATTTTTGTTATGGAGTGACAATTAATTTGCATGTTATTCTTTTATTAGGTAGGCTAAACATTTATATTATTTTTAGCAATAATAGCACATTCTAAGATATCAATCAATAATGTGATTTGTATTATATTACCACCCTTTGGTTTCTTATGAACAATTACTTGGGCTTTTCCTACAGCCATTATTATATCCCTTCTGTATAGTAAATTCTTAATTACTAATGTTTTTCAGGTGCAGGAATACAAAGCATGAGGAGATAACTAACATACTATTTAAAATGCATTTGTGAAGCTCTGAGATATGGTAATACTGTGCTACTCAGAATTCTACTTTAGAATAGACTTTGGACACTTTTTTCATTGTAATTCTTACCAATTAGAGTTCTAGACATTCTGGCTTGGATTCAGACCAGCACAAAGGTTTTGAAGAAATTCTTAAAGGTCAGTTGCTATAAGGATTTTAGTACATTGTAGGTATTTTTTTGAAAGACAACTTGGGGCAGCTTCAATGCAGTCCAACTTTACCATCACTCTCTGAGGAGAATAAAAAAGAAGGGAGAACATCAGTCATTCCCCTCTTCATCTTGAACCCCATAATCAATGCCAGTAATACCTTTCACATATTCCACAGAATGGTGTCATTTTACTTCTTTTACTACAGTCCAGCCAAGTATATCTCCTTCTTACCTATGGCAATCATCTCCAAACTGGTCTTCATGCTTTCACTTTCTTCGTTTATCTCAGAGCAGCAAAAGTGATTCTTTTAAAACATAAATCTGATCAAAACCCTGTCAGAGTTGTAAGTTAACAAAAAATAACATAAAACATCCTTATCATGGCCCACAGTATAATCCATGGTCTCTGGCTTCCATTAGACCCTTTCTTCAGACTCTTTCCCTTGTTTAAGTAGACACACAGGCCTCCTTGCTGTTCCATAAATACTTGACTCAAGGCCTTTAAAACTGCCAGCAGGGGAGGACAGTTAAGGGTGACCGGGCTACCAGGGAAGGGCAGTAAGGGGCAATCGGGCTAGCCGGAGAGCAATTAGGCATCAATTAAGCTAGCAGAGGAGTGGTTAGGGAGTGATCAGGCAGGCAGTCAGAAGTGGTTAGGGGCAATCAGGCAGAGGCAGGTGAGTGGTTGGGAACCAGCAGTCCTGGACTGTGAGAGGGATGTCCAACTGCGTGTTTAGGCCCAATTCCACTGGGATCAGGCCTAAACGGGAGGTTGGACATCTCTCAAGAGATCTCAGATTGGAGAGGGTATAGGGAGGGCTGAAGGACAACCCCCTCCCCTGTGCATGAATTTCATGCACTGGGCATCTAGTCTAAACTAATAAAGGAGTAATAAGCTAATTAGACCAGATAGACTGGTCCTTCCAGCAAAGTCACAGCAGCTGCGAGGGTGGAGGAGGGCAGGCAGTTGTGGTGGCTGGCTGTGCCAGCAACAGCAAGGTGATGGAGGCAGCATCTTCCACTGATCACCCAGTTTTCTCCCACAGAGGGAGGCCAGGGGCAGCAGCAGTGGCAGGTTGATATGGGTGGCACCTTTCCCTGATCGGCCCAGTTGCCTCCAGCAGCGGGATGCTAGACTGTTATTTAGGCCTGGTCCCAGGGGGAAATGGGCCTAAGCCATCAGTAGGACATCCCCTGAGGGCTCCTGGACTGTAAGAGGGGGCAGGCTGGTCTGAGGGATCCCCCCACCACCCAGTAAACAAATTTTTGTGCACTGGGCCTCTAGTATTATATTGGTATCTACTGGAGGCACAAATTTATATATATAAAAGCCTAAGTGACCAGATGACCAGCCAGTAGCTATGATGCTCACTGACCAACAGGGGGCAGATATTCAACACAGGAGCTGCCTCATGGTGGTCAATGCATTCCCACAGTAAGAGCGCTGATCAGTTGACCAGTGCCAGATGCTGGGCTGATGGCTGGCGAGCACAGCTGTGGCTCAGGATCCTCTCCAGCAGACACTCCCCCTGTGTTCCTGAGAGGTGGAAGCAGGTGCAACAAGCCTGGGATGAGCGGGAGCGGCACAGTGCCCAGCTGGGGCTTGGGCTCCTCCCCAGCTGCCTGTTGCTTTCTGTACTAATTTGTGCTATGTGGGATTAATGCGGACAAGAGGCTGGAGCCCAATGACTTGGTGGGTAAGGCTGGGTTGCAGCAGAACAGAGGTCCACTGATCCCTGCAGGCCAGGCTGAGGAAACCCACTGGTGCATAAATCCATGCACCAGGCTTCCAGTATAGTGTAAGGCACTTACTATATATGGTCCAATATGTAAATTTACTGGTGTGGGCAGTCCTAAAAATACTCTCAATCAAAAGTTATTATTAACTGATAAAAGTGAGTCAGAAATCTGGTCTTGGAGAAAAAGTTAAAGGCAGTAGCTACTATTATTGTGTGCTTATTCTATGCCAAACATTGATGTCAACACTACTAAATTAATTTTCATTTTATCTTCATATAAGTCATATGGTGAAGTTTTTACTATAATATCTTTTGAACATAAGTGGACCAATACACAGATAGGTTAAGTAACTTGCTTATCATCACCTAGAAAGTCAGTCAGTGAAGCTGAGATTGAACCAAGAGACTTACCTGAAATACAACAGTTGTGCTTACCTCACTCCATATAGTCTCTTCCTCGATTTCAGTTTTATCATTATAGAGATTAACCAAAAGTAAATATCAATTTTTCTACCTGTGAATAAAGAATGAAAAAGGGTTTATAGACTTGTGAGGATGAAATAAGCCAGCATGTGTAATGTGCTTAAAAAATAAAAGGGAAAAAAAAAGTTTATACCCTTTAAAACATTCAGTTTGAGGGAAGTAAAAGTAGGGATAGAAATGTTTATTTGGGAGATGGCATGTGAAGGCAAGAGGGTATAAGCTTTGTGCTTAGACAACCAGGGATTAGACTCTGGGCTTTGTCACATCATAGCTGTGTAACTGTGGTCAATTTTTTAACATCCTTACTTACTAGTTCCTTATCTACTAAGATAAGAACACTGTCATACAGTTTTTATGACCATAAAATAATAAAATAAAATAGGTTTCATGCCTAGCACAGCATCTGGGATATAATATTATACTTAATAAACAATTTGACCTATAGTTTGGCCATGTCAGGGATTTACTAATCTTTTTTTAAATTATAGTAAAGTATACAAAACAAATTACCACTTTAATTGTTTTTAACTGTAAAATTCAGTGGCATTAAGATATTTCATCATCACTATTCTCAGAACTTTTGCATTATCCCAGAACTCTGTATTCATGCCAATATATTTATAGCTATTAACAATATACTTATCATAACAATATAATTATAGTATAACTACTGTAATATAGTTATTAAACAATAACTCCCTATTCTTTTCCTCCAGCTCTTGATAATTTATGTTTTACTCTCTGTGTCTATGAAGTTTTCTATTCCAGTGACTCACACATGTAAGTGGAATCATTTAATATGTGCCCTCTTGTCACTGACTTATTTCATAATGTCATCAAAGATATCTATATTGTAACATGCATCAGAATTCTATTCCTTTTTAAGGTTGAGTAATATTGTCTTATATACCATATTTTGATTATCCAGTCATTCATTGCTTGTGTAGTTTCCACCCTTTCATTATTGTGAATATTAATGTTCAAGTATCTGCATCCCTGCTTACAGTTTTTCTGCATATATACCTAGTATTGCAATTGCTGGATTATATTGTAATTCAAAATTGAACTTTAAAGAAAACTGATTGTAGAGAGGGATGAGGGGGGAGAGAGAGAGAGAGAAACATTGATGTGAGAGAGGTACATTACCCATATATCTGGATTGGGGATTGAACTTTTAACCTAGGTATGTGCCCTGCCCGGGAATGGGACCCAAGATATTCTGATGCATGAGACAGTACTCCAACTGAACTACACCAGCCAGGGAAATGTTTATCATTTTGAAAAACCACAAAACTCCACTCTGCACCATTCTATATTCCCACTAACAATGTCCACAGGTCTCAGTTTCTCCACATTCTTGTCTACACATTATTTTTCATTTTTTATAATGGTCATCCTAATAGGTATGCAAGAATATCACATTATGGTTTTGATTTACATTTCCCTAATGGTATTAAACATTTTTTCATATGCTTATTGACCATCTGCATATTTTCTTTGAAGAAGTGTTTATTCAAACAATTTTCCCCCTTTTTAAAAAATAATATGGATTGATTTGACACACACACACACACACACACACACACACACACACACAGATTTGTTGTCCCACTTATTTATGCATTCATTGGTTGATTCTTACATGTGCCCTGACCAGGAATCAAACCCACAAACTTGGTTCTAGGGACAATGCTCTAACCAACTGAGTTATCGAATTAGGACCATATTCACATTTTAAAATTAAATTGTTTGTTTTATTGTAGGTTTTTTATATATTTTGGATAATAATTATTTATGAGTTTGTATAATTTTCAAAAATTCCTCCAATTCTGACAGTTTTCCTTTTACTCCTTTGATGATAATCTTTGATGCAAAAAAGTTTTTAATTTTGATGAAGTCCAATCAATCTATTTTTTTCTTTTGTTGCTTCTGCTTTCAGAGTTATATTCAATAAATTGTTGACAACTTAAATTTGTATAGATTTCCCACTGTGGTTTTCTCTAAGAGTTTTATAGTTTTGACTCTAATGTTTAGGTCTTTGATCATTTTGAGTTAATTTTTATATATGGTAACATAAGGGTCCAACTTTATTGTTTTGCATATATATATCTAGTTTTTCCAGTAGCATTTATTAAAAAGATGGTGTTTTCTCCATTGGCTCCCTTGTCTAAAATAAACTGATCAAAAATATGAAGATTTATTCCTTAGTTTATTTCTTAGGTCTATAGGTCAGTCCCTATGCCCCACACTGCTTGTATTTCTATAACTGTAAGATCTGAAATCAGGAAGTGGGAGTCCTCCAACTTGATTTATTTTTTTTTCAAGATTTTTTTTAACTATTCTGAGTTCCTTGAGATTCCATATGAATTTTAGCATGAATTTTCCTCTTTTTGAAAAATAAACAAACACATACAAAAAGCTACCAATGGGATTTGATAGGAATTGCATTAAATCTGTAGCTTGCTTTGGGTAGCACTGTCATAATATCAATATTAAATCTTCCAATTTAGGAGCACAGAATATCTTTTCACTCATTTATGCCATCTTTAATTTTTGTAGCAATGCTTTATGTTTTCAGTGTGCAAGTCATTTTTCTCATTGTTTAGATTTATTTTTATTAAATTTATGTATTTATTTTTATTAAATTTATGTATTTTTATTAAATTTATGTATTTTTAAACATATTCCTTCATAATGTTGATTGCCAAACTCTTTTTACAAAGAACATTTGTAATACTATAATTTGTCAGATAAATGTAGAAACTGACATTAATTTGTAACTAGAAATAGAAAGAAAATACGATTACTATCTTTTACAAGGTTATGCTGCAAAATAATGAACTCAGTGTTATAATAACCAAGTATTTGTTGTTCCCATCATCTCATCTCTGGGTTACGGCTGAATCCCTATGTTTGATAATGGTGAAGAACTGCTTCATATTTTTTTTTTCATCTGGGACCCATACCTAAGGATAACCCTATTGGAAACATGATGCTCTTTAGGGAGCAATGCCAAGAGGGCAAACAGAATACATAATATTTCCCTTATTATGGAAGGAAGGAAGCAGCTGGAAGGCCCTGATGGGTCCTGATTGCAGGCCAGGACTTGGGTCCCTACCCATGCACAAATTTCTTTATATTTCCAGTTCTTTATATTTTTATATAGCAAGTATCCGTGGAAAAAACGCCACAGGGCTTAGAGGGCAAGACAATAAAATACATTTTTTATTGAATTTATGAATGACAAAGAATATCATTTTTGATAAATTAAGATTCCCATTAATGTAATAAGTGTGTTTATGTTTTAATTAGAAAGTTTCAACTGAATTAATTGCTTGTTTGCTTGAGCAGGAATCAAGCCCATAAATTTATATCAATTTGCTGTATAAACTCCTTAAGTATCCAGTTTACAGCAATAATAAATGCTTATTTTCACTCAAATACTCGGGTGATTATAGGATTAGCATAATACAATAATTTTTCTGGCTTATCCAACATATATTTAGCATATTTTGCTCACTGAAGTATACACAGTGTCTTCCCAATGTTTTCATATAAGCCAACCTCTTTGCTTACAGGTAACTCAAGATTATGATCTAAAATTTGGTCAGAAGAAATGCATGGTGTTAAAAAAACAAAATTCAACTGAGTAAGTTTAAACCCCTAATTGACTTCATTCATGATTTATGAATTAGACAGCATTTCATGTAGCTTTTATATGGAAAAAGGAAGTTTCAGGCAAAAAGTTCATTGTTCAGGCAATATCACCTTCCTAAGTGTGATGCAAGAAGTCTATTTACTGATCGAGTGGGCTATTTCCTTACTAGTGCTGACCACATAATTCCAGGTTGACCAAGTGAAATCACAGTTACATTAGGTATTATGTCTTGGTTTGGTGACATGAGTCTAACACAGGTGACTCCATTTTGGACCTATCCTTTCTTTTTAAAAAAATGAGTAAGTAAGGATAAGACTTAGCCTTCTCTGATTCCATTTTAATTACAGGACAAGCAAAGATTGAACACTATTTGACATTGTAAGCATTAATAGTGCCAATAATGTCAGATTTTGTGAAAATTTGGATTAAAATTTGAACAGAACTCTCCCAATCATTTTGTTATAACAAGATACATTCATTCCACAGCTTGATTAAGTTATAGTGCATGAAAAGGTAGTGAAGTCCCTAGAAAAGAGGATAAGGAAGATATGCTGAGATTGATGACGTGTGTAGGACTTAAGTAATCCATGATGGAATTGGGCATTTATACTCTAGAGAGCATCTCCTCTTGAAATGACCACAAGGTGCTACCTAGGGATTCTAGGCAGCAGTGGAATAAGGTCAGATCTACCATTTTATTTCTTTTTATTTTATCTTTATTGTTGAAAGTATTACAAATGTCCACTCCCCGACACTTGACACCCTCTACCCTGTTTTTGCCTCCTCCCCAAGCCTTTCCTGCACTATTTTCTGTCCATAGTCTATGCATATATGCACATTTTTGATAGATCATTCTGGCAACTGAATAAGGATGACTTTTCTTGCTGGGGGCGGGGGGAGGGAAAAGGGGGGAGAAGAAAAGACTTTGGGAAGGCAAATACACTACTTGTGAGCTGTTACTAAAATGAAATGAAGACCTAAATTAGACCAGCGGAAAGAGTTCAAGTGACCCAAAAGGTAGGAGAATGGGGTTTGCTGTCAACTTGACATGGCTTACCCTGCTTTCCAGCTCTGCTACTCATCTCTCAGATACTGTATAATAGTCTTAATTACTCTAACCCTCAATTTCCCTTCTCATTTGTAAATGAGTATGACACTGTTATATTTCTCATAAAGTGGTATAGGGAGTTAATGAGTAAGACATACTATATATACCTTTAGCATCATGTCTAACAGATCATCAATATTCAACAAATGAGTACTAGTATTATTGTAATAGGTAAAATAGTTTTCTAAGTTTGTACTTTTAGCACTAACCTGCATCTAAACTTTCTGACTCAAATTTTATGGACTTTCTACTCTACCATATGACTTCAAAAATCAAGTTGAGAGAAGATAAAACAATTTTAGGCAAGTTTAAACATAGTCCAGTTAAAACTGGGGATATAGTAAATTACTTTGGCAATCCATTTGTTTTTTCATTTCAAATATTCTAATCTTCCTTGTGTCAGAAGTTGATTATAGCACAGCCAGTGTGGCTCAGTGATTGAGCATCGACCTTTGAACCAGGAAATCCCAGTTTGATTCCCATACCTGGGCTGTGTGCTAGATCTCCAGTATGGGTCATGCAGGAGGCAGCCAATCAATGATTCTCTATCATCATTGATATTTTCCTCTCTCCCTCTCTCTGAAATCAATAATAATATACATATTTTTTAAAATGTTGGTTATAAAACAAGATGTATCTCTGATATTTTACAAAGTAAATGAGATATGATATGAAATAACTTGAGCTCCTCAAGAACACAGATCGTTTCTAATTTGCCTTAGTATTCCTCATGCCTAGTATGATATAGGATCTGACACTTAACACCCCCTCAATAAAGAGTTACTCTATGAATACTTTATTCTCTTTGAGAGAAATAGTGAATCAAATGTAGCATAATTGATTTAAATAAAAATAGTAAATTAATGAATGAAAATTAATTAATGAAAAATAGTACAATAATAACAATAAAGAATGGTCAGGGAGTTCTTGCCCTTCACTCCTCTGGTAATATATTGTGGGTGCTTTTCCTTAGAAATTTTTTTCTTTCAGGTTGGCCTGGGGGAAAGGATATCACAAAGGTTTAATAATGGCATCACAAATGAAAAAAACCCTAAGGTCCCAAAATCCCTTCCCCCATTTATTATTAACTGATCCTTTACGTAAATCTAGCTTCAATACAAAGTGAAATTACTGAAAGTTTTAATATTATTACTGGTTTGCTCACTAATGATTATTTCTCTTCCTGTGTTTTATAATGCTTTGCCTGGAAAATCTGTGGCAAATGCGTGGCCAGAATTTATAATACTTCTAAGGAAGTAATTTCCACATGTGGTTAATGATTTTGCATCCTTTCAGCTCAACCTTCACACCCCTCCATTTCTGCCTAATTCATTTGGTTATGGATATTAATCACAATCACAGGATAGGAAATGCCTTATTGTAATGTTTAATAAGTGCACCACTCTTCCAAATTATTCTCGCAATGTGAGTGTTGGTAATCATTACAGTTTAATGATCGGGCATATCTGAAAGTGCTGGGAAAAAAAGGTGTCCATTGACAGCAGAGATGAAATAGCAAATATTTATGCAGAGAGACAGAATACCCTTTCTTCAACTTTAAAGGAAATTAATAGTTATAATTAAAGAACATTCCTATCAGTGTGCATGGACTCAGATGAGGCCGAGCCCGGTGAAGGCTACTCACAGGCCAGATCCCACTCTGCATGTTGGTAAATGCTTCTGTGACGTCTCCCAGGGAGTTGGCTTCTCTGTGCATTGACAGAAATGAGGCAGTAATTAGAAGTGAGTGACAAGGTGCCTTTCATCTTTGACGAGGAAAGATTTTTTTTGTGTGTCAAAATATCTCACCAGAGGAGTAATTTTCTCTGTGTGCATTCCTTGTCCTGAACACATTTTGCATGATAATAGAGAAAGGTGAAATTGTTCCTGAATGTTGCTTAGTGACAAACAGCAGACACACTGCCTTTGCAGATAACAGGAGTCTGAATGCTGTCATACTGTGATGTAGACAGATAGGACCCACGGTAAGCTGGGGATACTTACAATGAAAAAATAATTTGTTTTTGATAATATCAAAGATATTAACATCTTTTTTATGGCATTATGCTACCAAAGGTTTAAAATGTCCTGACAGGATTTAATCATTCAATTCTGAAATACATTTTAAGGATTTAATCATCTGGAATTTTTAGCACAATGAGGAGACAAATAACCAGTAAAATACATTTGCTGTTGTACAAAACCTGCCGTCATTCAAAATAGGAGCTGCTGTCTGTTCAGACCATTTTCAAACAATTCATAATTATCCTGGAAAATTGTCTGCCTTGACTGTACTAAACTGGAAAATTTCAGAATAACTATTCATGATGTTTTAAAGGTTTGAAACATTAAAAAAAAAACACAAAAAACAACCAACTGTAATTTTAGCTTTGCCTGATATCAGAGTCAGTGAATCAGAAAGGGAGAATTTGATCTTAAACTTGAAACTGATCAAGTTCAGAAAACATAGTGCTTTCTTCCATTACTTCTTTCCATCACAGGGTATTGAGAGAGCATTTTGGGGGATGTAAATTAGCATATAGTGATCAAATATAATAGGAAGTGAAAAAACAGTAATTATCTGGAAATATAAATGTGATACACATTGCTAGTTAGGTAATACTGGTATACAGCTATGGAAAATGTAGTAAGATAAGCAATTTCTAAAGAAGGAATAAATTAAGATAACCCAACTGAGGAAATATAGAGTATATCTGTCCAAAAAAAAAAGAGAAAAACAGAGGAAAGAAAGGACATTTAACATTGGAATGTAAAGAAGAAATTGACACCAACATCAAACTATGAATGTCATAGGCTATAACCTATTTTATTTTATCTTATTTTATGTTTTATTCTTTTGCATATGTATATCCAATTTCCCCATCACAATTTATTGAAGAGATTATCCTCTCCCATTGTGAGTTCTTGACACTCTTATTAAAGGCTAGTTGGATATATATATATATATATATATATATATATATATATACACACACAAATTTCTTTCTGGGCTCTCTATTCTGTTCTATTGATCTATATGCCTCTTTTTTAGCACCTTTAATCCCCGCCTGAGGATAAAACTTCATGGGCTGCCTCCCATTCTCACCCCAATCTGGGAGGGAACCCACAACTTCTTGGTGCATGGGACCATGTTCCAATCAACTGAACCATCCAGTCAAGTCCATATGCTTGTTTTTAATGCCAGTACAACATATATCATGAATATAATGTAAAGATTAAAGTAATGGTAAAGACCTATGTTTTATATGAACAACTGTCTCTGATTTCACACTGTTGATTAAAAAAATCAAATTACAAATGAAAAGTTTAGTGTATATTTATATTTACATGTGGAGGCAAAGGATATTGAGTTAAGATCACCAATGCCAGACTACGAATACCATAGGCCATAATCTATTTTAGGCACTTAGAGGGAATATTAAGACTTCCGAGAGTCTTTTTTCATAAACTGAAATAAAAAGAAATAGTCTTAGAAATAAAATATTATCCTAATTTCTGAAGTTCAATTTCCTGAATACCTTTATTAAAATAAGACTGACAATAATCTCTAATGAGTTTACAATAGACATTCTCTTTCAAGATCCTATTTGCCTATGGATTTTGATGTGACTACAATATTTAAGAAAACTGGGATCACAATGCTAATATTTGCCCAAGTCAAATAGCCAGGAAATGAATTAATTTTGTTTTTCCCCATTTTATTTTACTTATATTCCTTTTTATCAATCAATTCAGAATAACAGTGAGAATTTAACAGTTATTTTAACTGTAAATTTATTTTCAGAACATTAAATTTATCTTTACATCCTAAAATAGCTAATTTAATAATAGAAGATCATGTACTGATAATTATTTGATGTGCTTTGTTTAATTAGTTAATAATTACAATACATCACGCAAAATTTATGTTGAGGCCTTTACGCATATAATTCTCATATTAGTACTGGGATATTGAATCTATAATTCCCATATTATCAATTGGAAAGTGAATGCTTAGAGTGCAAAATAACTTGTTCTAGGTCTCATGGTTGCCAAATTTCTTGCAATGCACAGAGTTAAACAGGCAAGGCAAGCTTATTCATGACTATTGGAAAAGGGGTAACAGACTGAGCACTACTGAGACAAAAGATGGGAGAGTTTTTAGGCATTGGGTGAGTACAAAAGCACTGGGGGGCATTAGGGAAGAGGTCTATCAATGGGATTTGTTGAGCACATTAATATTTTCCCAAGTTTTTTTTCTCAGAGATTAGGCTATCTGTGTTTACTAAAAGGTAGCCACCAAAGTCGGGATCCCATCCTCCCACAGAGACTAGAAAGGAGGGATGCTCTCTACCTTATGTTTCAAAGAAATGAGTCCCGGTTCTTGACAAAGACATTCTGAGTTATAAAACTAACAAGAGACCTGAAGATTTATACACATTTCAAATGGGCTGAGTAGTAATTTATAAGGGCAAGTTTTCTAAAGTAAATGTCCATTAAAAAGGGAGGTCAAAGACCTACATTGAGCAAGAAACCAGTGTAACATTTTGTCAAGATGAGGGGACTGGTAAGGCAGCCTCAAAGTTCATGTCTGTAAGACACCAAAGCAGGAGTTCCTAAATCTGACTTTACACTGAATCCCACTTATACTGGTTTCCCAATAGCAGTCAGGAGTATTAACTGTTTGTCCTTAGAATGGTAGTTTATTTGGTGATAATATCTCCTCCCAAACTGTGGAACAAGTTACTTTCAGATAATATTTACTTGCCAAAGTCCATTCTAAATAAAAAGTGACTTTAAACTAGTTTAGTAAATATTTGGATAAATTATGTCAAAATATAGTTGAGAAATTTGGGATTTGCCTGCAAGAACACACCTGGGTAACAGTAGAAAAGAGATTTAAAAATCAGATTTTCTAAAATCCCATAGTTTATGCTTCTTTTTCTATTATTCAAAACTATATGAAAATGTATCATTTTATTCAACAAATAATTACTGAGTACCTATATTAGCTGGCACTATGCTAAGTGCTGGAGATGTATCTATGGGCAAAAGAACTAAGATTCCTCCCTTTTGGAACTTACAATCTAGGAAGAAGCAGATATTTAATTTATACTTTTATAAATATCACTGTACTGGGTTCTTTGAAATGAAACATAAAAAAGTGCTGTGAATACATACAACACTCACATTAAACTTAGATGAAGTAAATTTCTCCAAGGGTGCAACTGGGACCTGAATCTGCCAGGTGAAGAGGGAATCTGTCAGGGGCTCTACTACACTTGGTCAGTTACCCCAAACAGAAAGAAACGTGCTTCCTACCGAAGCAGGAAGGTGCTTCTCTACTCTATGACTTCAGCAAGAAGAAGAGGAATCCTCTCCTCGCTAGGCTGTCCTGCAGCCAATGAGACTTGACACTCAGCTACTGAAAAGCCACTACACTTTAAACTTCTCCAATGGTATCTATTTACAATAGCCCTTCTGAACTCCCCCTTTCCATATATAAAGAAACAATCTCTTTTGTTCTTGTATGTCGTTCACCATTAGCCTGGATGTATGAAATTGCAATTCTCTGTTGTTCCTGAACAAACCCATTTTGCTGGAGAAATATCTGGCTATTTGTTTAAGTTTAACAGATCTGAGAATTGGCATAAAGTGCAGAAATGGGATAGGTCCCCTAGAATCAGGAATGGGTGAGCACGGGGGATATTGTCACTGTTTTGTATTGAAACGTATGCATTATAATTGGTCAGGGCTAGCTTGTACAAGACTCTTGTGGCAAAATCGAACTAAGCTGCTGAACTTTTGAAAGGACTGGATTATTATGAAATTGAATAAATGGCAAAGGATAATAAAAAAATGCATATGGGAGTTTGCTTCCTTACCTCCTCTCCTACAGTGTCTGGCAGACCATGCTTTTAGCACTTGTCAGAGAGGCAGGCGCTCCTCCCTGCCTCCACGTTAGGATGTACTTGCTCTGCTTAGTCATTCGCTCCACAGCTCTCTGTTGAGGAGAGGCATCTTGATTCACCAGTTTGCTCACCTGTTTGCTCACCTGTTTGCTCACCTGTTTGCTTCTTGAGAAAGAAAATCCACGTTTTCTACACTACACAGAAATCTTTACTTAGCGAAGAAATATTTGTTGATAGAGATAAATTAACCAGTAAAGATTAGTTGTGGGAGCTATTTTAAAATATAGCACGCCTCACTCAACATTCAAATTATATATGCTTTTAAAATGTATAGACTTTAAAATCATACATAATTACATAAACATTTTAAAATACAGTATAATGAACTTGATTGATATATATTTTTGTCTTTGATTATACACACACACACACACACACACACACACACACACACGTATATATATCACTCTCAACAAATGAATATTAATTAGAGTAAGCCAGAGTTGGAGACTGGAGAAAAGTAGAAATCAGACATTGGTAGTGTTTAATGTTTTTCACATGGCTTCAAAGATATCAAGATGAGGATTTGATGGACTAATTTGTTAGTGCAAAATTAAAATAAGATTAATTTGAATTTATAGAATTTTGCCTTTACTTTGATAGCCAATGGTAAAATATAAAATGAGAACCAAGAATGTTCTAGATACAGGGACCAACTTTAGGTATCAGATTGTTCCCACATTCTGTTTTCAGCTTTAGCTTTCCTAAATATTGTTTTTAGTTTACATGCATTTAATATTAAAAAAATAACTCCTTACCAAGAGAAATATATGCAACAACATGAAGCATAATTTATGTGGCCTTAGGGACAATCTAAATATGAAATGCATCTTAACTATTTTCTGTGGTGCATGTTTGTCTTTGTGGTTACATGTCTATGTATACATATTGAATTGTGAAGTACCAGATCCAGTAAGAAATCATGAAGCTTCCTCACAGGAAGAGTCATTGACACTCTACAGGGAAAGATGTTTATGATGAACTCTTTTACAGCAGAATAGTTCACCCCATTGTTCACAAATTCATACTTGCTCTTGGGGAAAATTTCATCCAAAAGGTTATATTTCAGTTGATCTGACATGTATATATGTTTTTCTCCTTACTCTTTATTAGCCATTTAAAACACTCTAGTTGTCCTGTTGGATAGCTCTTATATCATCACTGCAATATTCAGAAACACAGTATATTTAAAGAAACAAATTACTGTGGTACCATATAAGAATGCAAAGAAAATGAAACAAACATTTTAGTGTATAACACATATGTCACCAGATAATAAAATATAAAAATGATAAACACAAAAATATAAACCGTTACAAAATCTAAAGGAAAACAGTAAATGTGCCATGTGCGTGGCACTATGGAGAACCTCATGGGAAGGGAAAGTGCTGGGACAGTTCCACATTTGAATGAAGATTGATCAGTGATTGCCAACAGGCCTGCAATTTTAAGATCCATTTGAAAAAAGGGAGAAACTGGCTGGAAATCAAGGCTTAATGAACCTATAGAATAGGACATTGCTCAAGCAATTATTTTCCTTATGTAACTTGGGATGCTCTGATTAAAAATATCTAGTTCATATTGTATACGTTATGTCTAAATTTACCTACAAAATTCTCTATCGAGCACTTTGACATTTAAGATTATAAAACCCAACATCTCTTTATACTTAAAGAATTTATTTACCAAATCACTTGAAATGATATTTAAACATGGGCCATTTTTCACATTATAATTAAGTTGTTTAAAAATATTAATTAAAACACTAACCTGCAAATAGCTATGTTTGGATGAATATCATTTATTCTGGGATTCAGAAGCATGTGAGAAGAAAAAAAAAGAGCATTAAATAATTAGCAATCCATACAGTGCACAAAATAATAAAATATTATGTGCAAAGTTCTTCAGTTTCTCTTCAGTATCCCTCAGTAGTTTGTTTATATTTTTATTATAACCTTATGACACTATATTATGCTATATTTATTTATTTCTCACCCACTGGACTATAATGTTTACAAAATCAGAAATTTATAATGTCTTCTTCTCTTACTAATTTCTAGCATATCAATTGAGAGTGCTTTTTTATTTTTACATATTATTTTATATAAACTAATATACAATATAATTATATATAAAATAGTATACAATACAGCATTTACGTTTTTTCAACTTTGCAAGGGAATATTTGACAAAAAGAAATTGTATGTACTTTAGGTATAAAGTATGATATATGTATACATTTTGAAATGACAACCAAGATAAAACTAATTAACAGATCCGTCATCCCACATATTATACTTTTGTGGTGAGAATACTTAATATCTACCCATTTAGCAAATTTCAAATATACAATACATATTAACAATAGTTACCAAGTTATACATACCATTTCTTAAACTGATTTATCTTACATAATAGAGATATAATTGGTTTTCACTCTAGTTTTAAAATTTTAAAAATGCACCTATATATAAAATCTTCATATTTAAAAACTTAGTGGGTAGAAGATTTCAACTTTCCTCTGTGATTTCTGAAAACATCTACTTGCTTGGTACAGAGTGGGTGTCAAGAAATACATCTTTAATGGAGACAGGAGCTCTCTGCCTGGCTCTGAGGCCCAAGGACATTACCTCTGCCACCTCACCATGGAGTAGGAGTACAGATGAAGATTTTTTTTTAAATATATTTTATTGATTTTTCACAGAGAGGAAGGGAGAGAGATAGAAAGTTAGAAACATCGATGAGATATAGACATTGATCAGCCACCTCCTCCACGCCCCCTACTGGGGCTGTGCCCGCAACCAATGTACGTGCCTTTGACCGGAATCGAACCTGGGACCTTTCAGTCCGCAGGCCAACGCTCTATTCACTGAGCCAAACCGGTCTCGGCCAGATGAAGATTTGATGCAGAAAAATAGAGGTTCCATGTGCATGAGGAACTTAAGTAGACCTTTTCTAGAAAGTTCATTTTCATAATAGGTACCTCATATTCAGAAAGTAGTCTCTTGATAAATTAAAATCCCTGGCTATAATTTGAATTTTTCTGTAGTCTACATATCAACCAAGGATATTATCACTGTCAAGTTGCATGGTATCTCAAAGATAAGCCAGTTGAGATGAAATTTGTCAGTGAGGAGTCAGACAATGCCAAATACAGCAAGGATGAAAAACCAAAAAGTTCAGATTTCAGTTAGAGGTTCTAGACCCAGAAAAGTCTTATCACTTAGGTGTAAAACTGGATAGAACACTTAAAAGGTAAAGAGAAGATAGAAATGAAGGATTTTTAAAGAATAAGAGGAGGTGGGCCATAAGAGGCTTCTTGGATGCTGGCTACCATATATTTTATGCTCAGTGTCTCATATTTTCCATTTTTATTTAAATGAAATTAACTGACACTTTTTATTATTTTTAATTACAAAAAATTAGTATGGGAATGAAAATATATATATATATATATATAGATATAGAAGCACATTTTCTTATTTCATTAACATTTCCATAATTTTAACATAAGAAACATAAACATGTATATTTTCATTATTATTATATTATTTAAATATTCACAAGTCTATTATTTTTTTTTATGTCTCAAGAAGTTTGTCAGATACTTCCTCTAAAATATGTCAAATATCATATATCAAATCAAATTTAATTCTTTAATTTAATTTTGAAAATTATTCATATAGCCCAGAAGCATAAGCAAGTAATAATCAAATATGTTATCAAATCATTTCAATATTTTTCAAGGAAGTCTTGGGAAACAGATAAGGAAGTCATTTACAATTTACTAAATGGTAAATGATATACTAGAACTTAACACACTCTCAGCTCTAATTCTCTTCGATTAATGACCGAAAGTCAAAGGTCCAATCCCAGAGCTGGAAGAATGTGTGCCCTTTTCACTACATCTATTTATAATTTCACATTCATTCTCTTTCACACATAATATAAAAATATAAAAAATAATTTTGACTAAGTATAAAGCACAAAGCCTTTGGCATATATACATCCAAATTTTGGCTTTAACATTTGTTGCCCATGAAGCCCTGTACAAGTTATTAATCTCTCTTGGTTTCAGTTTTTGAGTATGTAAAATAAAATTTATTTGCTTGTGTGATTGTTGAGGTAAAAAAATTAATGGGAGAAATTATTTGCAACTGAGTGGATAGTATTGACTAGATAAATGGTAGCTAGATGATAGATAGATGATAGATAGATGATAGATAGATAAAAGATAAAACAGAAATTTCTGAATGAATTTCAAGGCCAACTGATTGTGTTAATAACACATGTTGAAGGTGTTGGTGGAACAGTAACCATGGGACATTCAGAATGTTAACAGAAGAGTGCTTCTGATTTTCAACCTTGCTTTCTGGACTGGACAAGAAAGACATGAGTCAAAAGGAAACTAAACCGGGAGAAAATTGAGAGATCAAGTGACTGAAGTGTGAGAAGAAAAAGAAAAATAGTAAGTTATAATAGGAGGAGTAAAATTGCCTTGAGGAAATGTTTTCCATAAGACAGATGGCAAGAAGTAATTTCCAGCACAGTAGATAGTACAATGGCAATTATTCCAACCACTATAATGTACCTGGAGACCCCAATGTGAGTACAAAGGAGAAAGAAATGTAGATATTGAGCTGATAATGACACCACCTTCCCTAAGGAACATTCCAAAAATAACACTTCAATTCTTGTAATTAATTTCTACATTTCCATATCATATCAGAGGCTTCCAATAGTTAAAAATCCTTCCTATTTTCATGATACACACACAGCTTATTCTGCAAAGCTTAGTTAGTATTGAATAGTTAGATTTACTAATATGTTGGGGCAAGGCAGACCACCCACCACAGTAAACTATGGGGTGTCTCCCTAAGGAGTTAGGATGGGCTTGATACAGGATATGTGATTTAGAAAGGGCTTAAGAAAAGAGGAGGATCATTTTGCATTAGATTCTGCCAGGAAGCAGGGAAATTTGGTGATTGGATATCTAACATGCTCTTCTTTGCTTTTGTCAGTATATGTGAGGAACAAAGCAGGGCTAGAGTTGTCTTTGTTAACAGCAACAATAACAACAAAAACGATTGTCACTCCTATTAGTTATGAGGAGATTTTTTCTGTGTAGTCTTCTAGTATTCTTGTCTTATTCTTCCATTCCAACAAGCTTAAAAATTGGTCCTGCATTTTTAAAAATTTTACCATGACATAAAATATCTTATTACTATTGATATTCTGTAGAATTCTTTATATTCTGTTTTCTGTTAATTCTTTTTTTCATCTTTGTCAAAGGTTCAGATTTTTCTTTAATTTTATATGTATTGCCTTATATTCCTTTCTTAGCACTTCTAACTGGCTTCCTCTGTTCTAAGCTTATTTTAAAAATCATAAGGCCCCACTTCAAATAATAGAATTATTAATTTTCATCATTAAGACTTTCTATAAATCAGTCCCTAACATTGGCATATCATAATCTCAATTCTACTCCACAACCTTCATTTACAAATATGAGAATATTTAGTAGTGACAAGTGAAGTTTTACAAATTTTTCTCACTCCAGAAAGGCCTGGAAGTTGTCTGTCATTGATGCTTTCTAAAAGACAATATTATATGACATAGTTCCTTGCTGAGTCTTAGAGTTGACTCTGTGCTTTTCCTTTTTTTCAGGCTGGGAGCTAATTTCTCCACAGAAATAATTTTTACTCTTTTGCAATACAACTCATCATGAGTGCTTTACCTCTATAAGTCACATTTACATTTATTCTTTTGCAAACATGACAAAAGGAACCCCACTTCTTTCATGGGTAGAATGTAATGCAAGACAGTGAGTTCCTGATACAATTTAAGGAGGATTTTAGTCTATGTAATCAGCCTGATCATAATGTAATGTTTTCTGGTTACAAATATAAGAATAACAATAATTACTTCTAATTTATATTTGTCTTTGGAGAGTAAATACTTTTCTCTGTTACTTTACCTTTAAATTTGTGGGAGCCCTACTTTTACAATATTTGAACTGATAGATTTTATTCTCATTTTGTCTGTTTCCAATTGAGCTTCCTAGATAACACATTTGTGTATTTTTAAGCTATTTCATGGCAGCATCTCTCCTTAGACACTCCTTTGCCAGTCATCTTTTCCATTTACATTTTTCACTAGATAGTGAAACTAGATAGCTTCCTCTACTAATAAAAAAAGTACTTTTAAACTTAATAGTCACAATTGTCCAAATTTGCATTGGACTATCTCCCAGTCAGTATTACTTAGAAGTGTTCAAATGTTCTATTCACATGTGTTATAATATATAAAATTATAATTTAATTCTAATCTTAAGAATCTATGATTCAAAGAACAGTAATAGGAAAAAATATAATTTTGCATAGACTTTGCATGTATAAGTGATCACCTTATCTGAAGACTCTTGTATTAAGAACAACTCCTAGAATGGATAAGTAAAATGTGATAAATGTACTCTCTCATATGATGTACCAAACTTATAAGAAGTTGTCTAGATGTACATGTAGAAAAGCATAGCTTTGAGTTTGAAAATATTAAAAAATAAAATGAGATTAATTGAATCACTAAAATCAATTCATCCTATCAAAAAGGGTGTATAAGAACACATGCAAATGGTATGATATGCACTGAGTATTTTAAAATAGTCACTTTTAGATGAGAGAACAAAATGACAATGGGGCAAGGGTGTAAAAGTGAATAGACAAATTAATAAAACAGGAGCAAGGCACTATTAAGGACTATAATTTGACATTAATTGAAGATCTTATTTCTGTAGTTCTCTGCACATGATATCAAATATGAAAAGTAAATAAAATAGCATTAACCCTATTCTGTTCTTCTCATTACCTACTTTTATTTTAGTATTATTGTCTTCTGAAAAAAATTTTTCTAGTAAAAGATGTTTACTCCCTGCCTCTGTCCGTCTTCCCTGACTAGGAAGATACCTTTATATTAGCAAGGGATTTTATTTTGTTCTCTATTTTTAAAATTATGTCCCCAGAACAAAAAATGATGTGTGACATCTATTGGATACCTAAATATTTATTTCATAAATTCATGAATTACATACATAACTATGATGAATTTAATATTGTATGATAAGTGTTCTAATTCCTTGCATATTTTCTGTATTTGAGAATTTAAGAATAAGAGATGCTGTAGTGGGATTAGGTAGTGATGGTAGAAGGTAGGGAAGAAGAAGACATTTAAATACTTATCAGTGGATAATTGATTTTTGGTTCAATAACTTTCTCAATTGAGATGTCAAATCAAATTACTATTTCATTTCAAGTGCCAGTGGAGACTGAGTAGAATGTGATCAATATGACGTGAGAAGCGATATTAATGATTGAGTGCTATAGCTGACCCAGAGAAAACACTATCAGCTATGCCCATATTACTCGCTCTGAGCAAAATTTACTTAAACATTTTTCATAAACTGTAAAAATTACCTTGCCTCAAAATTATATGGAAATATTAATAAGTATATGTCTGTATTTATGATATATATGTCCATATATTATTTGTATATACACATACATCTCTGTAATAAAATGGTCCCAGATTGCAAGAGGGCGCAGGACATGCTGCATGACCCCACCCAGTGCACAAATTTCATGCACGAGGCCTCTAGTAAATATATAAAACACACAATGTGTGTGTATAGTTAAAATGATACATGCTGCTCTTGAAAAAAATTATTATGGCAAAGATAATAATTTGAAGAAATGTTTAATTTTTGTTCAAAGGAGCTAATGATGTTTCTAGTTTTTTTTACAGGGAATATACACCTCATCACAAAAATCAGTATCTTGCTATTTATTCAGTTTTATTTAAATTCAAGTGCCTGCTTTATACAAAATATTCTCAAAGAAATGAGGCTATACAAATGAAAGTGTTTTATAATCTATAAGCCCCTTTAAAAATGTTCAGTGATCATAAATACCATTTCTATTATTATTCAAACTAGAGGCCTGGTATATGAAATTCATGCATCGGGGTGGGGTGGGAGGGGCGTCCCTCATTCCAGCCTTCACCTTCTCCAATCTGGGACCCCTCAAGGGATGTCCCACTGTGGCCCGATCACACCAGGATCAGGCCTAAACAGGCAGTTGGACAACCCTCTCACAATCCAGGACTGCTGGCTCCCAACTGCTTGCCTGCCTACCTTCCTGATTGCCCCTAAATGCTTCTGCCCTTACCTGTAGACCCAGTCACCCCCAACTTCCCTCCTCTGCCAGCCTGGTCACCCCTAACTGCCCTCCTCTGCAGGCTTGATCACCCACAACTGCCCTCCCTTGCAGGCCTGGTCCCTCCCAACTTCCCTTCCCTGCTGGCCATCTTGTGGTGGCCATCTTGTGTCCACATGAGAGCAGCCATCTTGTGTATTGGAGTGATGGTCAATTGGCATGTTACTCTTTTATTAGATAAGATAGAGGCCTGGTGCATGTGTGGGGGCCAGCTGGTTTGCCCTGAAGGGTGTCCTGGATCAGGGTGGGGGTTTCCTTGGTGCATGGGGTGGCCTGGACGAGGAGCCTGTTGTGGTTTGCAGGCCTGCCATGCCCCCTGGTGACCCAAACGGAGGCCCTGGTATCTGGAATTTATTTATCTTCTACAATTGAAACTTTGTAGCCTGGACCGGAGCCAAGCCTCCTGCTTGCTCCATGGCAGCAGCCATTTCTGTTGGGATTTATTTATCTTCTATAGTTGAAACTTTGTAGCCTGGACTAGAGGCTTGGGCTCTCCAGTGTGTGTGGAAAGCTTGGCTTCCTCCATCTCTGGGGAAACCCAAGTCTCCCTTCTGCTCTCTCTGTGGCCATAACTATCTTGGTTGGATTAATTTGCATATTCAATCTTATTGGCTGATGAGCATGGTTTGTTGGTATAGTGGACTGGTGGTTAATTTGCATATTACTCTTTTATTAGATAGGATGAGAACATTCTTCAAATCAGTCCATTCAAATGCTATTGTTCATTGCCACTTGAATACCAGACATGCTTTTAGACATAGATTACAATGAGAATCCTTACTATTTTTAATTACTATCAGGTGCAGTGGTTTTAAAACCTAGTTATATATTAAAAACATCTGCAGTGTTTAAAATATTCCAAAACTAGAACCCCACTCACAGCCAAATGAATTGAAATCTTTATAAGTGGGACTCAGGCATTTGAATATATTTTAAATATCTCCATTTGACATTAATGCTGTACTCAGTTTAACAACTGCTAATTTGAAGAATGCCATATGTATATTGGTAAAATATAAATAAGTCCAAATCAGCATAGCAAATACTATCATAATATAAGATTTCCTGGAACCAATAAGATCAACAAGATCATCAGATGGGGAGATCAGTTAACCTGAGATTTGAACAATAAAAAAAGTTTGCCAACTTTTCTGGAAGGTAATGGAGGTGATTTAGACAGAAACAAAAAGAAAGGACAAAAACATTACATTGCCTAGACAGAAATCTGCTATAATCAAGCTCATGTGAATGCACAAATAAACAAAGATATAGAGGGAAGAGAAAATATAACTACAAAGATTTTTTGTATTTAAAAAAGGAGATTAAAAACCACCAATCTATGATAAATTTTACAGGCACCAACTTAAGATATGATATTCAGTCATAATAGTTCCTATTTCCCTTCCTCTATTTTGTGACAAAAGATAATAGTTAACCTATCTGTGCTTTTAGATAAGGGGCTCTTTTACTCCATGTTCATTTGCCTTCTCTTGTAGGATAGGATGAATAGCCAAGTGACAATACTGGTTACCTCCTGAGGTGCTGGGACTGGGACAATCAGAGACAGGTGATCTAGAAACAATAATGTTTTGCTGTTTTTTATTATTATTATTTTTCGCTAATGTTTTCTAGTTCAGGAAGGGCCTTCAATTTTAACAAGATTCTGTAATAAACAATCTATTCTCAAACAAGTCAGAAGAACCAGGCAAAGTATCTCAAAGTGTCTGTAAATAGCTTTTATGTAAAAAAAATTTATGAAGATAAAGTCATCATTTTTATTAGTTATTTTTGTATATAATATGTAAAACACTCAAAGCAGTAGAAACCAAATGACCTAAAAAAAAAAGATGAGTAATTAGTTTTATTGTTTTCCTGAGATACTGGCCCCATATGTCTGTCTGTAATTATATGCTGAACAGAAAAGTAAAATAAATAAATAAATAAAAGAATAATGAAGCTCAAAATATTTTAGAAATTGGATTTTCTGTGTACAGATTAGAAAATTTTGAGACACAAGCTGCCATTTAGCTCTAGTTATTTTGCTGGGGGCCAAGGTAGAACTTATTCCAGATTTCGTTTCTGACTAAAATTATGTAAGAACAATGATATCATAGATAGCAAAGAAGCTATGAAAGGAAATTATTACCTGCCTTCAGTTGGTACTCTTCAAATTCTCATATGTTTAGGTTGAAAAGTTTTTTTTTTCCACATAAGCCTGCATAATATATTCCTGTTTTATCTCTGATTTACTTAAAATGTTTTTGTTATTTTTCATGGCTGCTGTTATTTTTAATATACAGTATTTGGAAATGCTGCCCTTAGCAAAGCAGAAGCTGCTGTACCCTGGGCTTTTCCACATGGAGGATCATCTGATGATAATGATATGTTTCCAACAGTGGAATCTACCAGGGACACAAAGGCCTGTGCAGATGCCAAGACTGCTGTGAATGGCACAGCCATGGTTAATGCACCCGAACTCTAAAGTCCCTTTAAATTCCTTTCCCATAAAAAAGGAAATTTGAAGTTCAGCCTCCAAGAAAGAGTATTAAAAAGACCAGGAGGGTTTCATCCACATTCCATGGGTGATAAAACACATCAATCTGAAACATTACTAGTGTGTTGCTGATTCCCTACTCATCCTTCCATTTGCTGTAGCTGAACAATGATAGTGCTGCTCCATCAAGGGGAAATGATCACTCCTCCCCTCAGAAAGCTTTTTACAAGGCAAAGTTATGGAGTGCTAGATTTATTAACAATTTCCATTTCAAGAGAGGCACTGTTTGTAGGGCAGTAAAGCTGAGCTATAATGCAAATACAGCACTTCAAGCCTGTTTTCCTAATGCCTTCACAACTCTTGTAAATAATGCATCTCTGGGTGTCATCCTTTACTTTTAAACAATTTGGGCAAACTGGTTCAAGTTGTAAAAATACAAATGTACTTTCTTTAACATAATAATAGTTTTGTAAACATTCTGGAATTTCTAATATGATTTAATGAATCTGATTGATTTTTGATTGCCAAAATGGGAATGTACCTATCAATTTCATCTTACCACCAAGGGTTCCAAACAATAGAAAAGTGAGGATGTGCTCCAGAAACTTTGAACACTGATAAAACTGGTTCATGGGGTTGTAAAGATTTGTATCCAAGTTTTATAAACTGAAGCATAATGGGAAACATTTTTATTCCACTTTCCTGTGTTAGATTTCTGAGCCCAACAAGTGTTTATTGGTCTAGTCTATTTTAATTATTTTAAAACATAAGATAAGAGCATGATTCAAACATGCTCTCATCTTTAGCCTTTCCCTGCTACTATATTTTTGTGTTTTTAAAACATATAATAAAATGTCAGTTTATAAGTTAAAATGATACTAATACTGCAATTCTCAATTAAAATGTTTATTTGACAAATAAGTATTATTTGATGAGCATCTATGGGTTATTTAGAGGTTATTTTCAAATTCTATGAAAATTATAATTATTTTTAAATATATTTTATTGATATTTTACAGAGATGAAGGGAGAGGGATAGAGTTAGAAACATCGATGAGACAGAAACATCGATCAGCTGCTTCTTGCATGCCCCCTACTGGGGATGTGCCCTCAACCAAGGTACATGCCCTTGACCAGAATCGAACCTAGGACCCTTCAGTCCACAGACCGATGCTCTATCCACTGAGCCAAATCAGTTTTGGCTAAATTCTATGAAAATTAGAGAAAAATTTTTTGAGCAATAAAAATCTCTCCTAAAATAGTATATACAATGTATATTGGGTCAGACAAGCCTAACACAGTGACTTGGACTGAGAAGATACAATACATGTTACATTTTATTTATCCTTTCTAATAAAGAGGCAATATGCTAATTGACCATCACACCCTCACAAAGATTGCGGTGGCACCCACAGCCAGTAAGGAGAGAATATGCTAATTGACTGTCACACTCTCAGAGATGGTAGTGCCCACAGCCACAAGATGGCAGTATCCAGTTCCTTCAGTTCTGCCACTTCCAGGTGGTTCCATCCGCTCCTTGTGCCTGCCTCCAGAGTTCCCCAGTCCCCTCAGCCTCTCAGCTGCCCAGGGCTGGCCCGAGACATAGGCAAGCCTCAATGGCAACTGCCCAGCTGCCCAGGGCTGGCCCAAGTTGCAGGCAAGCATTGGATGGCAGCTGCCCAGCCACCCAGGGCTGGCCCAAGGTTCAGGCAAACTTTGAATGGAGGCTGCCCAGGGCCACCCAAGGCTCAGGTAACTAGGGCATGATAAGGCTTGCTCTTCAGGCAGTGGCAGCAGCAGGGGTGTGTTGGGGGCATAGCCTTCCCCTGATCACTAAGTTGTCTCCCACCCCTGAGGGCTCCTGCACCATGAGAAGGGGCAGGCTGGGTTGAGAAACCCCCCCCCACCTCTAGTGCATGCATTTTCATGCACTGGGCCTCTAGTAAACTAATAATGTTATAGCCATGTGTTAGCAAAGGAGAAAAATAAATGGCTTGGTGAGAAAGTGTTATAGTAAGGTCGCACAGAAAAGTGATCTATCTGTAGTGCATGACATAGTAGAGTGATTTTTTTTTTTTGAAGAAAAGGTGTCTTAATAATGCCCTCTACTTTTATCTTTAGATTGCTTGGGTATAATTTTAAGGCTCTTTTTGTTGTTGTTGCAAGTGGCAGACAAAGCAATATAAAATGGCTTAGGCAATAAAGGGGACCTATCAGCTCATATAATGGACGGTCAATAGTTAACAAGCACTCTATCTCAAGGATGTCATGAGAGATCTCTGTTGTACATTCTACAAGGTCAGTTTATCCTTAACTAGACTTCCTCATGTTTGCAAAATGGCTACAGCAATTTTAAGCTCCACATGTAGGAAAGGAGCAAGAACATCTCCAGTGTAGTTATTTTGAGACTTGTGGAACTTCATGACCTGGAGTCTTCAGCATAATTCCCTTGAAGGTCATGTGGCTGCCCCTGAACAAATCTCTGATGACAAGGACTAATGGTATGTATTAGTGACTCAAGACCTTTTTGTCTAAACCAAACTTCATTGAGAAGTGGACAGCATTGACCTTATTGGCCTTCAGTAAAGCAAAGCCCAACTCTGGAACTTGAGTAATGTCAGTTTCCTCTGAGGCAGTGGGAAAATGAAAGAGAATCAAAGAAAATTCTCAGTACTTAAAAGGAGACAGATCTTGGGAAACAGATGCTGGGTAAGCAACCAACAAATATCCACTATTCCAAGCCATTTCTCCCCAGATTTAAGTAGTTTCTTACTGTCACTTTAACAATAACATTTATTAAAATTCATCTGACTTGTGACTTATTTTTCTATTTTCATGTATGTATGTTTTTTTTCATATTTCTGGTGCTATTTTTAGGAAAGATTTCATTTATTTAATCTGTGCTGTTCATTTCACTGAAACTTTATACAGAATCTAACACACAAATGCAATTGTGATATATTTTATTTTAGATTTGGCATAATAACTTTTGGAAAGAAAGTAGCAGAATGACTAATGGGATATGAGATGTCAAAAAAACAGGCAGATGCACATTAGAACCTAGAATTTGCCCCGAGCAGTAGGAACGGAATATGATTAGTGGTTTAAATTAATTTGGCAAGTTATGGTGCAGTATTTTATTCAGTTATTCCTTAATGATTTCTTAATTAATAAAAATCACATTAACCAGAATGGGCCTTTCCTTTAATCAAATCTGAAAGTTTGATTACTTTTGGATTTAAGTTAAAACTTAATTTAAAGAGAGTTATCATCATAATTCCTAACTCAGACTTTCCAGTCCTAAATATGAGGTGCTAAAGCATATCTTTACTATGCCTTTAAGTAAAAACACATAGCATAGTACCTGACATATAAGAAATGTCTGATAAATATTGTTGAATAGTTGAATACTTAAATAATATAAAATCCTTGCTGACAAATGGAAAAAAGGAAATAGAACCTATGCTTTTAAAAGAAAAACAGTTATTTATAAGAAAAAAATTATTTTAAAACAATTATATCTGTTACTTATAATGAATTTATGACATACTTAAAATATATTTAAAATTTTAGTTTTACCTATTAGATTCAAATAGTCTTATTTCAGATCCTTACCATTTTGTGTCAAGTTCAGAATTTTTAATCTATATGCCTATACACTAATGAGGTATAATTTAATTTTTCAGCTTTATAGCGATATAATTGACAAATAAAATTATATGGTAGTTCAAGTACAGAACATAATGAATATAATACTTTATTTATCTTTAGAATTCTTTTTTGACTCTTTGGTTGTTTAGGCGCATGCTGAGTATTCTTGCGTATATGTGAATTTTTTAGATTTCTTCTTGAAATTGATTTTGAGTTTCATTTTACTGTGGTCAGAATAGATGATTTCAACAGTCTGAAACTTATGAACACTTATTTGTGGCCTAACATATGATTTATCCTAGGAAACTTTTCATGTGATCTTGACAAGAATGTATATTCTGCTGCTGTTGAATGTAATGTCCTGTATACTTCTGTGAAGTTCTTCTGATCTAACTTGTATTTTAAGTCCAATGACTTCTTACTGATTTCCTGATGGGATTATCTATCGATTGTCAAAAATAAGGTATTGAAATTCCCTACTGTTATTGTATTTTTGTCCATTTTTCCCTTTGATCCATTAACAGGTGCTTTATATATTTAGTTTATCGGACTACAAGTACTTTAAATTCAGGTCTTACATGGTAGTAATTCAGTGTTTCTAAAGTTCTTTTTCCTGTGTTGTTTGTGTGTTTTAAATAAAATGAAGTTATTGCCAAAAAGCTTTAAGACTCATGGGTTATATTTTCAGATATCCCTGAATCATGTTTGAATGACTTAAATATCCAAAAATAATTATATTTCATTGTTCCCCAGATAATTATGTCATCAGTTTTCTTGAAATAATTATATAGTATTGAAGTACCCATAGTATAGTTAAATATATTTTCAATGATATTAACACAAGGTACACTCTAGAAAGAAGTTAGTGAAAATTTAGTATAAGAATATCTTGTCCCAAATTTCCATGTAACTATAGAATTTCATTTTCTAATATTAGGCATATGACCAAACAATATTTATGCAGGCCATATTCTGATTTTCAGCATGACATTGTTACCTATACACTGCATAGGTCGAATGCTCAATCACTGAGCCACACCATCCAGGCTGTGCTTTTTAACAGTAAGATTGTGGTTCAGATATATTCAGTTAATTATCTATTAACCGTGTGGAACATGGAATTCACTAAAAGTCAGATTTTCTTGTATGGCAAATAAACTTTAAATTATATTTTTGGGTTATTCTGAGGAATAAATGAAATAATATGCAATGTTTTTGGCATAGATCTATGGCATAAATTGGGCTCAACAAATGACAATTGTATGACTATATACTTACGTAAGAGCAATACTCAAGGAATTGTTGTTCCAAGTATTATTAATGGAAGAGGAATAACAAAAAGATGAGGGAGGAAGATGGCTTCTCCCCTCTTTTTATTTAGATTGATAAAATGCTAACCCTCCTTTATATGATTTAGAGAAGGTTAACAATCCAAAACCTTACACGATGGCAATTCTGTTGTTGTCACTGAGGTATCTCCAGTGTTGATAGATAAAGCTACTTCCTCAGTGCAGCCCTTCTGATGATATTGGCTTTCACACCATCTGCATTGCCAATGGTTGTGTTGACCTAAATGAATGAGTTTAGATATTATTATCAGGTCCCTAAGGCATCTAATAAAATCTCTACTAATGCATTTCAAATGATGACAGTCTGTTTCCTCTTAAAAATGTAGTAATTCAGAGGCCACCTTTTTCAGTTTGTCGTAAAAGGCAAAAGGTCTATGAACAAGGCAAGCAATATACAAAATTTGCCACACATCTGTCACATTCTTGATTTTTAAAGGATAACTAGTAAAGAAAGGGAAAAGGCAGATTTTTAAATTGAAGTAATCATTTCATAACTAATTTTATAGGCAAAATACCAGGGCACGCCTAAGCATGCAAAATAGTAGAACAGTTATAGTCAATTCACTATATAATAACAAACATTATTGAGAATTGGCTTTGAGCATTTCAGAGAAACTAGAATGCAAAGATCAATAAGATGGTCTAGCTGGGAGACACAGGTGTAGTCAGAAAATTACATTCAATTTCAGTGGCTTAAATAAATTTCTATGCAAACCCAGAAATAAAACAAATTTCTCCAGGCTATTTCAAGAAAAGCCACATCAAGAAGCAATATTCAGGCTAAGTATATTGAAAGAACAGGAGTGGCCCCCTCCCCCAAAAAATCCCCAAATAGAAAGAAAATAGAGTAAGTAGTATTACACAAACTTATGACCACGGAAATATGGGTTTGATATTGCAGAAATATACTTCAGGGAATAGGAAGAAAGGAGTATACAGAATTACCAGGTAGGCATGCCTTGGAGTAAAAGCCATGGTTAACTAAAGGTGATCCAAAGATAGTTGACAGCTGCAAACCATGTGTAATGCTCTGTAATAATCTGTGATAAATACATATTACTTGGCATTATTAATCTTCACAACTACTGTATTTAAGTTAAGTTGTATTATCACTTTTTTATCGTTTTTGGAACTAAGGTTAAGAGAGCTAAGTAAACCAGTCAAGGACACATTTTTTTATATGTAGTAGAGCTTGTATTCAAACCTAACTCTAACTTTTCAAGCAATGATTTATTAACTGTCATCATGCCTTTCTCTTCTGATTGTTCTTTTTTGTCATTTACCATTTTTGTTGTCTCTTTTACTGGCTTCTCTTGCTCCATCTTATCTGTTCCTTGAATATTGTGGTTCACCGGAATTTTATTTTTGTAAAAGTGAAGGAAAGTATGTAAAATTATATGGAAATGTAAGCATTTTTACTAGAAATAAAACAATAAGAGGGAAAAGTCAGAATACCTTCAGAAGCTATCATGAGTTGATTAGTGTACACATACTAAATTGTAGGATAAAATATAAAAAAAACACTAGGTAAGTAGCCTATAGATACCCATCAAACTGTTTAATTAGTAAGAGAATAAAATGATTAAAAATTAAAATTACTTACACAAGTTCTCAGGCAAATTCTCATTTCTATTTCTTTCTTAACGAGTCTTTAATTATCTGAAATTACATTAGGGAAGTTTCATGCCTTCTACGTCTTTGCCAAAATACCCTCTTTATTCAGAAACGATGAGTGTAAGTAGATAATGAAACATATTCCTCAGGAGAAGGCAAAATTGTAGTCAATTTAGTATTGTTGAATATCAACTTGTGTATATTTTTGGTTAAACAAAATTAAAGTTAACAGCAAGCAAGGGAAAATTTGGTTAGGAATATTTTATGTTGTTTGTTTCTCATATTCCTATGCAAAATATTTTGAAGGAAAAAGTATAAAAACTATTTGACTTTAAAGATTTAATGTATCTTTGTAATATTACAATAAACAAAGGGATTACCTATGATTCACATTAAAATTGCCACCTTCCAAAATGTAAAATAAACACCAGGGTAAAATTATAAAATAACTTTATTTTTCTGCTATTCCAGAATCAAAGCTGATTTCATATGGTTTATGAGAAACTGTTATGAGATTACTTTCAAACTAGTGATTATTTTGTGCACAATTGGCCAGGTCAAATTTTTCTCAAGAAAGCATAAATAGGAAATAAACATTTTTGAAATACTTAAAGGGCTTTCAATCCTTCAAGTATTTTTTTTGTTTCTACATAAAATACAGGGAAATTCTCTTTATCTACAGTCTAGGTAATTGTCACTCCTGCCATTTTTACAAACCCAGTAAACAAACAACTGTATCATTTATACTTGTGATTGCAAAAACCTCGTGCAAGAATTTTGTGCACCAGGCCTCTAATGTAATAATAAAATGAATATACCTGTCCTTTTCTTCTTAAAAGGCTGGCAAGCTAGATCAGTATTGCCAGAGCCATGAAAGAGTGCTCTGATAAGTTAGATGCCTGATTTGAGTACTAACTATGGAGAAAATGGCTTCTAAATGTAATTTACAATTTTTTTTTAATCCCTAAAGAGACTCATAGAGCGAGAGAGAGAAGAGAAATGGAGAAAGGGAAGGTGAGAGAGAGGGGTGAAAGAAAGAAAGAGAGAGAGAGAGAGAGAGAGAGAGAGAGAGAGAGAGAACTAAAAGATATAAAAGATGTAAATTTCTCCAGAAAGTATAACTCAGATTCTTCTTAATTTTTTTTGGGTAACAATCAGCAAAATTCTCATTAGGAGGAATTTTAAAAGGTTTGCTGATTTGTAAAATATGGCATGACTTATGTGTACATTACTTGCATAATTGGTTTTGTGCATACATATGGCACATGCTATTTTGGAAATGTACCCCCTCTTGTTCATTATAGTTATTACTCGCTCTGTTCCATGATAATCATTTATAGTTACTCATCACAGTTTATTATTATAAAAGCAATGAATCAGCAGTTTTATTCCTTCTCTTTAACAATCCAATCTGAGAAGTTTTGAACCATAGTTTATTACAATAGAAAGAAAGCAGATTGCCCAAATTTATTTCTAGATATTGATCTATACGTTTTATAGAGATTATCTTCACTTTAATAATAAGTTTTCATTTCATTGTCCTTAATGAATTCTACTATTACATTCAAAGCAAACAGTTTGCTTTATAGGACAATACATGTTAAACTTTTAATAAATCTGTACTGTTAATATACATTTATTTCTACATTTTATATTGAGGTATACACAAGACAGCTTCAGTTTTCAGCTGGAGAAGCCAAAGATCACATAAGTAGGAAAAGAGGGTTATCTTCCCTTTTCAGCATAGTTCCAGACTTGTGTGTGCTTTGGAGATGAGCTTAAGGAAAAGCAACATCAAAGAGACTCCTTTCATTTGAACGTTTCTAATTCAAATTATTCCTATTTCTGTGTTCAGAGCCCAAGGAAATAGAAGTTTCTTGCCAGGTTCTAGATCTGCAGACAAATATTTTAAGCATTGATTATAAATCACTATGCTAAGCACCACAATCACATTATAAAATGTGGAACATGAATTTCATATCTTAAATGTGATTCATTTATAATGTAGTCTTTTGACTCCACCTATATCAGGGAAATTAAAAACACATACAATCACATTTTGAATGATGCGTAAAACCTTAACTCTGATCTCTGGGCCTGACTAGCTGGGTCACTTTATACTGCTTTGATACTTTAAGAAGTTACCACAATAAGAACAAATTAGTGGAGACATTTACCTATTAAACATTCTACCTTGAAATTATTTCTAGTTGTATTATATTAATTACCTCATAAATGTGTAAGATTTTTTTGTGTGATTTTTATATGGACCTTTTGAAGAAGGTAAAATGCCAAATATTTTCATACTTTTTTCTTAGAGCATTATAATAGAACTGGAGGCCCAGTGCACGAATTGGTGAAATGATGTGGTCCCTTGGCCTGGCCAGCAATTGTGGCCCTTTGGGACTGGGCCAGCTGCATGCAGGGAGGCTGTGAGAGATTAACTGTGGGAGCATACTTACCACCAGGAGACAGCTCCTACATTGAGCATCTGCCATCTGGTGGTTAGTTTGTGTCATAGCAACTAGGTGACCAGTTGTTCTGGTCATTCGGTCATAATTGTTACTTAGGCTATATATATATACTAGTTTAGATTGATAGATGATGATAGATAGATAGATAATAGATAGATAGAGATTCTAATGTTTGATTACTCTGTCCATTGGTGCAAGACAGAGGGAAAATAAAGATAGATGGACCTCCACATGCCATTCTACATATATTGAATATGTTCTATATACCTCCTGACATTCTTCTGAACCAATCCAGGGGCTTGGTGGGCCTGAAAACCACCCCTTAACAGCCTTTAGCCCTCACCCAGGCTGGCCATGCCCCCTAGTGGGGGCCCTCACCTCAATGGGAGTGTGGCCAGCCTGAAAATGGCCCTCAGCCCCTCATCCAGACTGGCCACACCCCAAAAGGGGACCCTTAACCCAATGGTGCCATCGCCAACCTAAAAACAGCCCTCAGCTCCTAGTTCAGGCCAGGCCCACCACCCTAGGGGATCCCCACCCTGATCCAGGACCCCTTTCAGGGCAGACCAGCTGGCCCCCACCTATGTACCAGGCCTTTATCTATACTAATAAAACGGTGATATGCTAATTAGACTAGGAGACCTTCTGGACATCCTTCTGGACAAAGCCATGGTGGCGGGGTTGAGGCAGATGTAGTTAGAGGTGATCAGGCTTGGAGGGGGATGGCAGTTGGGGGCAAGCAGGCTGGCAGGGGGGTCATCAGACCGGTAGGCAGAGTGGTTAGGAGCAATCAGGCAAGCAGCAGGTGAGCAGTTAATAGCCTGGATTACAACAGGGATCTCAGATTGGAGAGGGTACAGGCCTGGTTGAGGAACACCCTCTCACCCCCTGTGCATGTATTTTGTGTACCTGGCCACTAGGATGGGTGGATGGAAGGATGGATGGATAGATAGATAGATAGATAGATAGATAGATAGATAGATCTATCTGATATTTCATTACTCTGTACATTCGTGCAAGACAGAGGGAAAACAAAGATAGATGGACCTCAACATGCCATTCAACATTTATTGAATATGTCCTATATAACAACCACGACTACTGTGACAATTCAGAGAATATATAGAAAGATCGTATCTCTAAGTTACTCAAAATCTGTAGATAGTTTCCAATTAGCCTTCTCTCTAGTAGGTAATTATGAAGATTGAGTTTTAAAAATGAATAATATTTAGCACCACAATCAATTTAACCATTTCATCATCACTCCCACCTCCATCACCATCTGACATGTTTTATACAGTACTACATGCCAGCTAGTGTGCTAAAGATTATTTAGATTTTATTTTACCTAATCCTCCCATTGAATTTATGAAATAGATGCTATTTTGATTCTCTTTTTCTGTGGAAGAAATTGAGCCCTGAAGTAAAAAATTCCCAAGGTCATTGCAATCAGAGTCAGCATGAACACAATCCAGTTTTTCAGTACAACATCAAACTGCATTTTCTATTAATTTCTTCCCTTGTAGAGCAATCAATATGGTGTCATTGTTCTGACCCATAAATTAGGCTGTATTATTGTTGCCCCTTTCTGTAGATAAATCAATATGTTTAACTTTGAATTAAAAGATTATCACCAAGTACTCAGAGCAGGATGGGTATAGCTAATTTAATTGTTTTTATTGCCTAAAGTAAATCAGCAAGCAGACATCAACAGCAAATTGGACGTTTGACCTTACGACTTACTTATTATTAACTGCAGTAGCAGATGGAGTCCAAGACCAATGATATAGCTTATCGGTTTGTACCTTGTTATCCTTTTATTTCACTGTTTTTAAAGTGAGAATTCAGTAATCAGAAGAGTATCTGCATCTGCTGTTTTTCTACAGGTAAATTATTATACAGGAAAGCATCCTGGATACAGTATTTAGAGTCAAATACTAATAAGGAAGGTGTAACTTTAAAGGAAGCAAAGGAAAGGAAGATTAATGCACAGTAGAGAACCAACCCCAAAACAGGTGACGTAGTCACAAATATTCTGATATGATAAAGGGTAGCTGATACTATAACAAATTACTACTATGGCATTCAGCAAGGATAAAATATCAGTAATCTTATTTTGAACTCTAATATTTTCTCATAAGTCTTTATTGACTGACAAATCTATATACTATAATTCATGGCACTCTTATGTTTATAAAGTTGGTATAAGTAATATGGTATGAGACTTCTCCATCTGCAAGGAAAAATGCTTGTATTTATAATCTCAACTACTCTAACAAAGCCAATTTTTCTGTCTTGAATAAATTGATTTTGGGCTGTGCATAAATTAAATGTCAACACATCTCTCACAAATCTACTTATGGACAGCCAAAAGCCAGGCTGTTGAGCTAGAAAACAAGTCAATATAAATAACAGTACCTTCTCTTCAACAAACAACACAAACGAAAGGGAGCTTTATTTAGTGATTATAAATGCGCTCGTGTTAATTAGTTGCTTTTTGGAGAGAAATTATGCCGCCTTCCCCTTTCACCCCATGGGCCATGAAAGCTGTTGTATATTATCTTTATGTCCAGCTATGTCTTTTAAACATTAGCTCCAGCTGAACAAACACTAAAAGGATAATCAAAAATACTTATATTATAATGTAATATTAGTGTAACTTTGTAAATGTATTCAATTTAAATTGGCTGTCCATACCCTCTAAAAGTTTCACTTGAATGCATGCATGTGATGCTCTTTCTCTGCTCTTCCTAAAAGGTGGTGTGTGTGTGTGTGTGTGTGCGTGTGTGTGCTCACACTTGTGAATGTCTATAGAGCATCAGAAACTGCTCAGCACTTCAATTTGTGTAATACAAAGAAAAATTCAGTTATTAACTTTCCAAAGAAAACCAGCAATGAACAAATACATATAGAGTATGCCATGGAGTAGATAAGTACTACTAAAAAAAAAATAGGGCAGGAAAGCAGGATGGATATTGTAGAGTTAAGTTATATTTTGAGGATTTTTTACTAATGTGATATTTGAACAGAGACTTGCAGTTTGGGAGGAAATAAGTGTGGATATTCTAGGGAAAGTGTCCCAGTCACTTAGCAAAGTATCCTAAACCCTGAGACTATAGAAACTTGATTATCTGAAGGTCTCTGTGTTTGGAGTGGGGTGACAATCAAAGTGGTAAGCAATCAAAGTAGTAACCAGGTTAAGGATATTTAATTTCATTTTAACAAAGAAAGGTTAACTATTAGAAGATGGTATTGCCATGTTTTGTTTCTTTTTAGATGTATTATTATTGATTTTTTTTAAGAGAAAGAGGAAGGGAGATGAATAGAAGGACAGAAACATCTATGAAAGAGAAACATTGATGGACTGCCTTCTACTACCAGGGATCAAGTCTGAAACCCTGGCATGCACCTTGCCTGGGAATCAAACTGGTGACCTCCTAGTTCATGGGTTGGTGCTCAACCATTGAGTCACACCAATCTGACTTTTCAGTGGTTTTTTATTGCCGTTGGCTCAGTGTTATAAATGTATGAACTATATTAATTTTAAAAATCAAATAAAATTGACAATCTTGTAATCTTTAAAATGTTCTCATGGATTGTCAACAAATAATAGAAAAAGGTAAATTCTGTGATATCCAATACCATTGATATGTTAATTAGTTGACAATTAGTTGTGCAATAAACCCTTTTTCATTATTGTCAGTTATATAATTCTTCAACACTCTAGAATGGTAGAGGGACATCAGAAGAATATTACCAAGTAAGAAACACATAATCAGAAGTTAAGTAACTTGTTCAAACTTAAAAAGTCAATTAATTCTTCTCTTGATTTCTTTTTCAATAATGTTTACCTTCCTAATTCCAAGTTCAATGATATCACATTGGAAGCCATAATAATCACCCATGGTGGGATTATTATGAAGACTGGATTTACTGCAAATAAATATTTTATTTATTTCTAGAGGCCCAGTGCAAGACATTCCTGCACTTGGGGCAGGGTGTCCCCCTCAGCCTGGCCTGTGCCCTTTCACAGTGTGGGAGCCCTCGGGGAACATCCAGCTGACAACCATGGGGAGCAGTCCTAAACTGTCAGCTGGACATCCTTAGAGTTGCTGCAGAGGCGGGAGAGGCTCCCGCCACCAGAGCCATGCTCATCCAGCTTTTGGCTGAGTGGCGCTCCCCCTGTGGAGTGCACTGACCACCAAGGGGCAGCTCCTGAGTTGAGCATCTGCCTCCTGTTGGTCAGTGCACATCATAGTGACCAGTTGTTTTGCCATTCAGTCAATTTGCACATTACCCTTTTATTATATAGGTTTGAAAATCTTGGTTACTAGTTTGTTGTGATTACCGAATTTTTATATCATATATCCCTTTGCATGAGAAATGAACATTTCATATTAGTCCTGTATTATATTTGCTACATTTTATTAAAAGGATATGTTAAACTATATTTTTAATTCCAAGAGGCAGACTGTATTCAGCCCAGAATCTAATGACATGTGTATTGACTCTAAACACTAGAGAAGATGTTGAATTATCTTTTAAATTATTACGTTCTTTCAAGTTAAAACACACACACACACACAATTTTAGTCTAATATCAGCTAACAGCTTGACTATATATTACATGTTTTAATTGTTTTCAGTAAATCATCTTCACATTGGGTAGACCTATTATAACTTCAGAGTGACAATATTCAATGTGATTAAACACATTCGTAGGTTTGGTAGGCAAATGCTTGATTCCTTGGAACTACAAATTATGAAAATACATTTTTATTGGCTAGTGATTATAATCAAGGTAAAAATTATAAGTGTAAAATAATGACATGAGTGAATATGTCAAGCCACACTTATTATCCAGCAAAATATATCCATACTATAAACACAGTCAACTTAACATTAATGTTGTTTTTCCTAGAAATGCATAGAAGGTACATTTTTAAGGGTTAAAGGCTATTTTATTTATAAACTAGAGGCCTGGTACACAAATTCATGCATGGATGGGTTCAGGCTGGCCTGCCCTGATTGTGCAGGCCTGGCCAAGGAAGGGGCTGAAGGAGGTTGGCTGATCAGCCCTGCCCCCAATCAATGTTTGGGGGCAATTGGGGGAAGAACCAACCTGGGGGAAGGGCTGTCGGCAGTTGGCCTACCAGTTCCAACTCTGGTCAAACTCCAGGTCGAGGAGACAATTTGCATATTAGCTTTTTATTATATAGGATGGTTCTTAATTATCTTTATTATGCCTATTGTTGAGTTGAAATGCTCAACTGTTTCTTTCATTTTATACTGTTTTATCATCTAGAAAGATAAAATGTTGAGTTGAATAATCTAATTTATATTAAGTTATAAATACCATGAGGGCCACTGGGTCCATTTTTTTATAAACTCATAATGCCACAAGTAGACTTTTTATTTATTACTTTTAATCTTCAACAAATGCAAATTATAAATAATTTTCTTTTACTATTAAAACATAACATATATATTGTTAGACTTTTTTGTTTTCAGTAAATCATCTTCACATTGGGTAGACCTTATTATTTTCATTTTGGTGAGATGAAACTTTCAAATGAGAGGAATGAGATGTATTCAGTTTTGGTAGCATAATAGAAAACCTTGTGTTTAAACCATGATCTCTGATAAATTACTCAGGTGAAATTTAAGTTATGCTAATATGGACAACATGTTTTGTTGTTGTTGTTGTTTTTAGATTTGTGAAACTATAGTCTTGGTCACATAAGTAATTTATTTTATTTATTTAAATTAAATTTATTGGGGTGACTTTAGTTGACATGATCATATAGGTTTCAAGTATGGGTTTCTGTGTTACAAGATCTGTATATTGCATCATATGACCACCATCCAAAGTCAAATCTTCTCCTGCCACCTTATATTAGGAACCCCTTTTCCCTTTACCCCTTTTCTGCTGGCAACTACTATACTACTGTTTGTGTTCATGAGTTTCAGTTTTATATTCAATATATGAGTGAAAACATATGGTTCTTAGCTAGCAGTTTGTGTAGTGTAATGGTTAATATGTTCTCCTCGCCCATAAGTAATTTAAAGGTT
>JAAGEH010000005.1:23683098-23799597 GCA_011751065.1 Lasiurus cinereus
TTGGCTTTAACTGTATCCATAGACAAGAAAAGATAATAAATCTCAAGTTGACATCAAGCTATTAAAGATCTGAAAAAAGCAGACATGTTAAAAGATCAATTGTGGAGTCTAAAGGGGCGATTCACACTGTAAACATTTACCAGTTATGAATGGAAAAGATCATTTGCATGTCCCAAATTCCTCACAAGGTAACAACAACAAAAAAACACTATGAAAGATATTCTAAATATTTCACCCTTCTTTTTCTCGGTGCCTTTTAAAATATAGATCTTAGGGACATCTGTAATAGCGTGAACAATATTAATTAATTAACCAGCCAATTAATTAATTAATTAATTAAAAGATGGATCTTGCAAGGCATGACAAGAAAGTTTGCACCACTATCTTTTAGATTTGGAAGAAGAGTCATGCTGGCAGTCCTAAGGAAGGATCCTTTTATTAATATTCAACTAGTTCTGGGGTTTGGGACATCCTTCTGCTGTTTAGACATTCAGCTATCACTGCTTTTCTGTTTGCACTTCACCTCTGAATTTTTCTTGCAGATAACATTTGATTAAATTGTTTGATCTTCAGCCAAAATTAATTTTCTTATTTGAGGCTTTTGGTACAGACAGTGACTCTTGATTATTGACAGTGACTTGATGCACTTGGTTTTAGAAGCCATATCAACTGCCTTTAGAAATAATTTCTTGGGTTTCTTTCTTCCCAAGGCGCTGGTGCAACTGACAGCCATTTTGAGGCTTCTTGACCTCTTCAGTAAATTTCACCTAATAGCTGTTCTACTTACTCTGCCAGTTCCTTTTTAAAAATACCTACATAATCATGTCATGGTCCTGAATAAAATGTATGCCTCCCTATTGCCTCCACACAAAGTTCATAACCAATTGCATGACATGCAAGACCTTTGGTTGTTCAGAATTAATTATATGAATTGTGGAAAAGTTCAGGTTTTGGAGACAGACGAATCATATAAGTTAGCATATGCTTTGCCACACGCTAGTTATGGCAATTCACTTATTTCTACTAAACTTAATGTTTTCAACTATAAAAAAGTGAAGATTATATACATGAGAAGATATACAGAGTAGAGTATCTACAAAGTATACTGCCTGCCCCTCTATAAGTACTAAAGTAAATGAGCAAGGAAGTTTATTTCTACTTCTCCATCTTCTGTTTCTCAGAAAATGTCATCAACTATGCAGAGAGCAGTGATCTCGCCACCATCACCTTCATGTCAGAGCAGCGCTACTGCACAGCCCCAAGGAGGCACTTCAAACAGGAGCCCATCTGAATTGTGTGAAGGGATCATGGCACTTCACATAGCCTCACTCATTTTCTAGAGCCCCTAGGGAATGCTTGTTGGTTGGCCGAAAGGATAATAAAACAAGCTTAATTTCTCAGAAGTTGAAAGGTTTATTTTGTAACATTATAAAAATGTTTTACAAATTATTGCAGTTCTTTATTTTGGGGTTAAGTGGTTACTTCCGCTTTTATTCTCTAACTCCAGATGTATGTCGAAACCATGTTGTGCCTAAAACAGCTAATTGGTTGTTTTAGCTTATTAGGGCTGGAAGTGTTAAATACAGATTCTGACAGCAGTGAAATTAGGGACAATACTAAACCAGAGTTATATGGACAGTAGCTAATGACTGGTATGTATCATGCCAGTTTTTAAATTGGATCCTTTATATACAGTAGATTGGATTGTGCAGTGGGGGTAGGATGAGGGGAGGCTGGAGGAAAAGATGTAAATTTTCTGGGGAAATTTAACTTGGCAGTGGATCCTTGTTCTAGGATCTTTCTTTTGAGATATTTCTCTTGACAATAAAAAAAATTGCCTAACTTCTTGTTATTCTTATACACCAGTGAATAATTTCTCTGTATAACTCATAGAAGCTTGTTAATTAATTTTATTATTACAATAAATATTCAGTAAACACCATGCACCAAGTATAGTGATCTTCATCAGATATGTGATAGTCAGCAATATGAGGCTATTCCCACAAGACACTCACAGTCTATTGAAGGAGACAGATAATTAAAATAAAGTGGGATAAAACTACAGTTAGAGTAAATACAATGTCCTAGGGAAACATGTCTGGTACTCAAAGATAGTTAGAGGTGATTTAATCCAACTCTCTAATTGTAAATGCAAAACCATGATTCAATTGACTGTTGCCTTGGTTTGGCTGAGAAGCCCTCTTTAGTGAATCTTGAATAACGAGTCACAGAAAGAAAAGGAATTCAGTAAAAATGTATTCGGAAAAACACAAGTTAAATAAATATGGGGAACAAGTTCTCTCCGAAAGAATATATCAACTGTGTGTCACAGTTTTTAGATAAAGACAGTTTTTCAGTGTGGACCACAACACATATTTCAGACATTTTAGCTTGAAGTACAAACCAAGGTATTTCACTCTTAATCGGTAATCTTACCTAATAATAGAGAAACATGTAAATTTATCATACCTCTGCTACACCCACAGCCAATCAAAGTGAGTATGCAAATTAACTCAACAAAGATGGCAGTTAATTTGCATACATACCTGGGTCCCAGGAACCTCCTCGGCACCCAGGTCGCTCCCAGTTGGCCATTGGGCAGAGGCTTTAGGCTTGGGAAGTGGCCGAGCCTGTGATCAGAGGTGCTGGGCGTCCCCCACACCCCCAAGCCTAAAGCCTAGGGCAGAGGTTTTTGGGTTGCGCAGGGGTCAAGCCTGGGACCAGAGGGAAGGGGAAAAAAATCAATGGAAACATATCCTCAGGTGAGGATAAAAAGAAAAAGAAAGAAAGAAATGTCATATCCTATGAAAGACACATCTTGAAAATGCCTAAATAAAGTTGTCATTTGTGGGAACCTCTTACCACGTCCCACGTGGTTCAGGGTTCCCAGTTCAGGGTTCCCGGTTCAGGGTTCGGGTTCTGGAGGAGGCCACATGCAAACGAAAAGAGAGACTAGAAAAGCATTAATTTGGTGATACTGCGAGGAGAGGTGGGATCCTTCCTCTAGTGGAAAGACTACCACCTTCCTTTGGCCTTGCCAACCCTTTTATTTAGGTTTTTGGGATACACCCTTTGCCCTGAAGCAGGCAATTCCAGTAACAAGTAGATTATCTTTATTAGTAAGGTTTTACATAATTATTTGATGGGGAAGTTCATTGACTCAATTAGATAGGGAGTGGCTGGCTTTGACCTTTCAGAGCTTCAAGGTTTGATCAGCTTTTCAGGTTCCTCCTCCACTTTCTGTTAATGAGATAATTATTGGTTTCTGGCAGTCATTTTTTCATAAAGGGACTAAAGTTTATGTTGATGAAAATACCTTAGCAGCTGCAGTGACTGGCAGTGGTTGCAGCAGCAGGCTGATGGGGCTGGTGACTTCCCCTGATCAGCCTGGTCGCCTCCCAAAAAGGGAGGCCTGACTGTGGCTTAAGTCCGCTTGCAGTATGATAGAGGGGCCTAAGCCATTAGTAGTACATCCCCTGAGGGCTCCCAGTATGTGAAAGGGGGCAGGCTGGACTGAGGGACCCCTCCCCAGTGCACGAATGTCATGCTTTGGGCCCCTAGTAAATTATAAGAGTTCACAAACATGAGGCCATTCCCATCAAACGACTAGTGTTGAAGTAAAAAGAGCAAGTTTCTAGAGCTCAAATCCTGGCACTTTCCGAAATTGAACAACATACAGAATCCTCCTAAGCCTCAGAATCCTTGTCTTAAAAGAAGTGGAATAATGTTTATGTAATTGAGTTGTGGAGAAGGTTAAACAAGATGATTATAAAAAAGTATCTTGTTGATATCTGGTATATTGAAAGCAGCCAATCAAAGGTATCTTAAAAGAAATGACTACTTATCTGGGAACTTTTAGGTCTTGTGGTTCCTTAAAATACAGGCAAGATAGAGCTTTTTTCTGATTGTATTTTCCATTTCCAACTTGAATTTTATCCTCAGAAAGACAAAAAAAAAAAAAAAAGGGAAATTCTCAGTATTCTTGCCATTTGTTTTCCATAGAAAGACAGCACTATCACCAGCTGCACTGTTACAGGAATGTAGTTTCTGCAAAACATGGGCAGACAACAGGACTCTTCTTTCAGATACCTTCTTCTCATTCTTCTCTCCCTACTTTATTGCCTGAAAATTATAATCAGTCCTTTCACTAGAAAGATTCTTTTCATCAGAAAGAACACTCAAAAGCAGTAAAGGAAGAGCTTTCTTTTACATTCAGGGTGTTATCAAAGCTGCATAGTATCCATTGACATTTTTATTGTAATAAATATTTAGAGTGCCAAGTATGTGCTAGGGAGACTAGGGAAACAAAAGACTTTAAATCCTTTAATAGAGTTTACTTGATATGGAGGAACAGAAATTAACTAAATAAATAAAGTATCATTTCTAACAATGAAAAAAAATGACAATAACTCAATGACCAATGCTCTAATTTCACTTTAAAGAAGTTACCAAGAAAACTGGAAAGGAGAAGACTGTACTCTATATATCTTCATTGTTGAAGGAAGCTGTAAAAATGGAAACAGAATTTATGAGCAAAAGCATCTTCTTTATTTTCCTGTTGGAAGTAGCTACTTAGAAAACCTGTAATTGGAACTGTTTCCATACATAAAACATTACAGTATGTTCACGTTTCTAACTAGATTTGATCCTTGAATGACATGTATTTAAACCGCGCAAGTACACTTACATATGGATGCATTTTTTTTCAACAATAATCTGTACTGTTTTCTATCTGCAGTTGGGAGTTTGTGGGTGCAAATGGATGACAGTATGTATTGATCTATTCCATTTTATGCAGGGGACTTGAGCATCTGCGGATTTTGTTATCTTTAGGAGTTCCTGCAATCAATCCACTGGTACTGAGGGATAGCTATGTTTTGGGGAGCCAAAACATATATGCATATTTTTAACAGAATGGGGATCAGCACCTCAACCTCTGTGATGTTCAAGGGTCAACTATAACATGCTTTATGCTTCATGACATTGCTATGACAATGTTGAAGTGTAAAAATTATTTGCCATTTTTATTTTATTTTTTCCTACTTCTGGGTGATAGTGCATTGTCTATTTCCAAATTTTAGAAGCTCTATAAATATATATTTTGGTGAAATTTCTGTAAGATGTTTTAGTCTAGAAAATTAGCTTAGAATTCACTTTGATTTATAATTCTAATGTAGACATTTGAGTAAACCTTTTCATTTCTCCAAATCCAATTATCACCCTTGTTTACTTTGTCTTTTAGAAATATGGCTTGTAGTGAAAACAAAAATAACTGTCCCACAAAACTTGCAAATAAATCAACAACTTATCATAGGTTTTTACATGCATCACAAATTTCCAGAGTCAGATTTTGTGGTTATAATGTCATCCTGGAAAGAACTGCAGCTGTCTACTCAGGTGTGTTGAATTGCTACTTGATAGGAATAATTACCTTCTACTCTCACTAGGTAATTGCCTTTTGATTGAGGTCATCAGAGCAATCAAGACAGTGAGAGGTAGAAATCTCGAGTAGAAAAGGAGACAAAGGGAAGACTGAACAGAATTTTGAAAAGAGAACAAGAAATGAGAGGTGTAAGTCCTTTATACTATTTTATTTACAATAATAATTTAAATAGTAGCAGTCATTAAAATTGCCATCTAGTATATCCCTAGCTCAGTGGTAGGAAAACTCATTAGTCAACAGAGGCAAATATCAACAGTACAACCATTGAAATTTCTTTTGAGAGCCAATTTTTTAAAACTTAAACTTCTTCTAATGCCACTTCTTCAAAATAGACTCGCCCAGGCTGTAGTATTTTGTGGAAGAGCCACACTTAAGAGGCCAAAGAACAGCATGTGTCCCTCTATTTGCCCTAGGTCAATGGTCAGCAAACTGCGGCTCGTGATTTAGACCTCAGTTCTTGAGTTTGCTAAGAAAGAATCCAGAGCCAAGACCTCAAATAAAAGCACAAGTTAATTTAAAAAGTCACAGATAAAATAGAAGGCAGACATCTGGGCTGTATGGTCTCAGAAAATAAGTTATAGGAAGGGCCACTGGAGCTTAGGAAAAGAAATGAAAAGGTATGTACCTGAGGGGAAAAGAGGGGGAAAGAAGCAGATGTGCTACAGAGAGTGCACCTGAGGAAAGAAGGAGGTGGGGAAAGGATGCGCATTCTTAAGATAGATGGAGAACACACTGGGTCGTTCCTCTTAAGAGCTTTTATCTATTTTCCAAAGGTGGGGATTTTAGAGGTGGTCCAATAGAATATTCATTAGCTTTCCAGGTGTGTCCTTTCAGGATTGTGGTCTCTACTGATTGCTTGGTATTAGGACAGGGGTTCATTAGTCAATACATCTGGTCCAGATGTCAGCCACAGCTTCACTTCCTCTGATTTTGCTGCTTTTCTGGACCTGAACGTGAAACACAACTGAGGCCTAGATGCCATCTCTAATTTGAACAAAACTCTCTCTCAGAGTTCAACAGATCCAAGTTTTTTCCCACCTAAGATTATTTGATGTGTGTCAGAACCTCGTTGTCCTGAGGGTTTAAGGATTAAGGAGGTGGTCATGCAAGGGCTTATATGGAAGTCATATGTAGCTGTTATCTGCCCCCCTTGTTCCTCCTCCAAAGGGGGCTAAACAATATGACTATTGACATGCTAGGGGAGAAAAAGTCACCCCGGGGGTAAGGTCCTCGCCAATAGCACTTGTTTTTTCAGTTTTGCTTATTGCTGGGCACCAAGGGCTTTCTATGTTGATGACATTCTGTATCTTGCCTGTCTTCCTGCTCCTGAAAAACCAATGTGTCAAAGAAGAAATCCAAACAGAAATCGAATATATCTTAAGATCACATGAACATGGAAATGCAATATACCAAAAATTATGGGATGCAGTGAAAGCTATTCTAAGAGGGAAGTGTGTAGTGACAAATGTCTATATCAAGAAACAAGAAAAATCTCAAATAAACAACATAACATTATACTTCAAGGAACTTGAAAATGAAAAACAAATTAATATCCCAGTTAGAAGGAAGGGAATATCAAAGATCAGAGTGGAATTACATTAAGTAGAGACTAAAAAGACAATAGAAAAGATCAATGAAACTGACACCTGGTTCTTTGAAAAATAAACAAAATTGACAAACCTTTAGATAGACTTAACAAGAAATGGAAAAGACTCAAAATCGGAATTGAAAGATATCATTTATACCACAGAAGGATCATAAGAGATTATGAACAATTATAGGCCACGAAATTGGACAAACTAGAAGAAATGGATAAATTCCTATAAACATACAACATACCAAAACTGAATTATGATGAAATAAAAAATCTATGCAGGCTAATTACTAGTAAGAAAATTGAATTGGTAATCAAAACCTTCCAGCAAACAAAGAGATCAAGATAAGATGACTTTACTTGTAAAGTCTACCAAACCTTAAAAGAAGAATTAATGCCAGTCCTCCTCAAATTCTTTCAAAAAATAGAAGAGGAAGGAACCCTTCCAAGCTGATTTTATAAGACCATTATTACCCTGGTATCAAAATCAGACAAAGATGCCAACAAGCAGTACTAAAGGCCAATATCCCTAATGAACATGGATGTAAAAATACGTGACAAAATTAGCAAACTGTATTCAAAAGTTCATTAAATAGATGATATACCACCACCAAGGGCTATGTTGGAATGGTTCAATATCTGAAAATCAATTAATATGATATACCACATTAACACAATGAAATATAGAAATCATATGATCATCTCAGTAGATACAGGAAAGCAGTTGACAAAAATCAACATGCATTTATGATTAAAATAAAAACTCTTAATAAAGTCTGTAGAGAAGGAAATGTATCTCAATTTAGTAAAGGCTATTTATGTCAAGCCCACAGCTAAAAAACAAACAAACAACAACAAAAAACACCTAAAAGTCTTTGTTTCAGAAAGTAATCAGCAGATCTGAAAGGACTTGTTAGCAGATACTGTTATCATTATGACTGTTGTTCTTATATATTCAGTGCTACAGAGTATTCAATGCTAATTCTTCTCATAAAGAATACAATTTCAGATCCAGACATACAATCTTAGGGGAAGAGACAAGATGATTTAATTTATTTTATCTTTTAATGGGCAAAGTAATGAATGAAGCAGGATTGGGAATACATGGTACACAGAGCCTTGATTTTCTATCCAATGTTAGGAGCAAATTTGAAAAAAAAAAAAAACAGTTTGGTGCAATGTCACTGCCCTATTTGTCATTCAGCATATTTCTGTAAAAGCAATAAATAACATTCCTTCCTTTAGAAATTTTTGACATCCCAAAAATCATGTATGGAAAGTGGCTTTATTCCATACTGAAGTTAGCATAGTAAATCTACTTTAGTCTAGTCAGTTGAGGTTTGGGATGTTTTTGTTTTATGAAACAATGTCCTATACTATATTGTATATTGCAGGTAAAGCTAAAACATTTAAATCATTTCCTCCTGGTCTATGAAACAGGAAGTAAGATGCATAGCTTTTAATTTTCTTTGCTATGCTAAGAAGTCTTTACTGTAATTCAAATTTTCTCACACATTTTGGAGTCTGTGTAAAGAAATAGCATAAGGCTAATTTATACCAATATTGGATACAACTTCTCTAATCAGAATCATTTTAATACCATTTTTTAACATAATGGAAACTTTAAAATCGGATTGTAACTAAAGAGATAAAGTGACCTGTCTTTAACAGCTGTGTTTGTTTTTATTATTCATTTTCTGAATCATGTTCCTACAAGCAGGTGCCCAAAAATTACTGTGCAAGTGGTGCACATATTTAGAAAGCCCTTATTTATAGCGGGCATGTTGTTTTGACAATTTAAGACAGATTTCTTAATTAAAATAAATACTGTCCTCAATTTTTCAACAAAACCTAATTGAGATTATTTGGTATATATTGTTTAAAATTTAATCTCACATTCAATTTCTGGGCTGTGATTGCTGTATTACCTAACAAAGAATATAATCTCAATCATTTCACCAAAATTCGATGTAGCCTAAATCTAAATAAATTTATTGATGTATTTAATTTTAGGTTATCCTTTGGAATCAATGTCATCTTTTAATGTTTGAAATGATGCTTATATAAAAAATATTGCAATGTGATATTATAAAAACAAATACATTCTTCTTTTTTATTATATGAAAGGCAATTTGACAGTTCTTCTATGACATGAATAAAAAGATTTATTTCCTTCTTAATAATAATATTCATTACTATTTATTAGCACATGCTCATTTTGCTAGGCTATATGTACAGATCCTCTATATTTACAACAACCCAAAGAATGTAGATAAATATATTTGTCAAGATAGCATGGATTTGTCATGTTAATAAATAATGTCCAAATATCAGTGATTTAGAATAATAAAATGTTATCTATTTTTCTCAAGAAAATTCTGCTGCTAGGTGACTCATCAGCTATTGTTTAGAAGTTAATTCAGGAATTAAGTCTGGGATTTTTGTGGTTTGTTTCCTCAGAAAGGGGTATCCACACTAGCAAGGACACAGAAGAGAATACCCAGAGAGTTCGCACTGAAACTCAAACACATATCTTCTATGTCATATCACATCTCTTCATTTCACTTCACTTTGCTCATCTGCTTAGCTGAAAATGGAGCTACAAATCTAAGAGAAAATATGAAATATTTGATAAACATTATCTGCTTTGACAAATGAGGAGAATGCTGTCTCATTTTGATCAAATGTCTATAGTCTACAACCGATAAAATGCAGTACTTAATGTTTGGGCCAGTTCTTTCTGTGCCAAACCTACACTACTTCTTGTATATGGTATACCATTCTTTAGTGAGGGAATAATATACATGAAGAAGTTTTAATGGTCATGTATTCTCATGTTATGGTATGTACAGATGGACAATGAAATAATATATGAGGATATAAATGGGAAAGGCACAACTTGAAATTCTGTGCCTCTACCAGAAATATTCAGAATTACAGTGCAAGATGTCAACTTTAAAATGATCCATAATTTCATCAAGTTTTCATAGACATTTCAGATTTAAACACATTAACTAAGTAATATATTGTAATCCAACTAATAATACTTGAACTCCTTTTAAAGGAATAAGAACAGATCATTTAGAGTTAGAGGCACTGATTTGAGTCCCAACTGACTATATGAAATACTGTGCTGGGATTGTGATAAGCATTCGTGAATATTACTTTCTTCCTACAGAGAACACTATGAGATGGGTGCTATAATTCTCTCCATTTCACATAGGACTACACAAAGTCCTAGAGAGACTACATTACGTATGCTGAGATTCACAATGAGATTGGTCAGACATCATGGTCTTGGCAGTAACTACACTTGATGTTTGTGAACACAAACTAGTTTCCTGACATCTTGCACAGTTTAATTTTGAATATTGGTTACTTCACAATATTTACTCAGGATGCTATGCTAAGGAAACCTTTTTACATTTTGTATATATACTTTTATAATGATTGATGTTCTTCACACGATTCCCTTTAGCATTGACAAATACAAATATTGTTTTGTTAGATTTAATTTATCTGATCTGTTATCTAAAAATCTTTATCACCTCCAGATCACTTCTGGTAATATGTTTACCTAATTCAATGAAGGCAGTAATAAAATTGTTATATATTTATATATATATATATATATATATATATATATATATATATATGATATCTACAAAGCACTCTTCATTTAACATTGTATCTCCTCACAAAAATCCTCATAAACATTCCCTTGACCCTCATAACCTTTTTCCTCCCAGTTCACTAGTCATCCTCTTTCATTCTTTGCAAGTTCTCCCTCATGTACTCAACTTCTAGATGTTTGAGTACCAATGAGCTTCATCCTGGGCACCCTTGACTCTTTTTTATAACTTCTTCAAAGAGATTTTCTCTATCTCCAGGCTGTTAATTCCATTGAGACATCCACATTTATTTCTTCTGTTTATTACCCATCTGTTTACTGAACTTCATCTTCTTATCTCCAGGTGCTTAATCAACTTTGTCTTTTGGATGCCTGTTAGATATCTTACATTTACAATGCCCAAGAGTGAAGCCTGAGTTTTCTCTCTAAAAGTTTCACCAATTATTCAAGTAAATAATTGAAAATAAATGTTTGAAAGGTTATGTAGGCCCAAGGATCTAATAATTTACATGGCAAAGAGTACTCAGTCAGACTATGCCATATAAATGTTGATGATCTTCAGTGATAAATGTATGTAATTTCCTTAAAAACACACAGCTTGCTTGTATAGTAATTACAGGTTGGGTGAATTGCTATGTATTTCTAAGATGTTTCTTACTATACATAACCTTCTAAATTGTTATTTCATACATTCCTCTATTATGTTTAATAAATATGTGTTTTATGATGAAGTTAATTGTGGAAACTAATCCAAGATAGTCTAATTAAATTATATAAAATCAATTGTAACATCAATAATATAAAACACTTAAACATTATTTCACATTTTATGTAACTTTTTCATTTTATAGTTGATAATGTCATATGTCTAAAGTAATGAATTTGAAACACTAAAAGCTCTACCGAAAATTATAAAACCTCCCAATTTCCACTACTTTGAGGCAATCACGATTATACTGCTAGTGTACTTCCTATTTAAATGTTTCTATTTTTTATAGATGAGATCATGTTCAATATGCAGTTGGCCATCCTGTTTTTATTGCTTACCATAAGACTGTTTATATATTAAGTGCTTATAAATCATCATTATAGTGTCACATTTATTAACAAGTAAGGATTTAATCATGATAGAAGATTAACAATCAAATAAACATGATTTATTCTGAGTCCATTTAAAATGCACTTCAATTTTACAAACTCTAGTTGATTTACCAAACATTTAATGGGACATAATTAAAATACTAAATAATAATTGACTTTATATTTTTGAATTCTTCTATAAAATGAATATTTTTGAATCATAAATGTGAACATTAATGTACATGTAGCATAGGTTGAATCTGCTATAAGGAGGTAGTAATATTACCTCTGCTTTATCAATGAAGGTACTAAAATAATAAAAGAATGTGTCACATGCTAATTATCTCAGCCAATAATTCTGGGACAGGTATTGGGACCTGGCAGTCTCACTGCAAAAAATGGGCTCCTAATCACACTATTTTGTGTTCCCTAAGTATGCTATGTTTCCTTAGCATAGCATCCTGAATAAATATTGTGAAGTAACCAAGATTCACTTCACTTTATGTTCTTTTTTTCCTTCTATTTTCTTTTCATCTGCCCCCTCTGCCTCCCTCTCTCTAACCCTCACACAAATATATAACTTTTTAAGAACTTAATCTTATTTATTTAATTCTTGAATATATTATATGCCAGATGCTTTAAAAATATTAAAATATCTAAAAAATATATCTGTAACTGTTTTCCTACAAAGCCCTGATTATTTTATTCATTGGGTCTACTCAATGTCACAGTTAACTACTCCTTAATTTTTGTATAACAATCCATAATTTTTCTATGTGTATAAATAAAAATGTGTTTATGCCTCTGGCATTTGTTTCATAGCAAATCAACAATACATATTGACATTAACTGTCATGTTTCAGAGATATGTTAACTCTTATGCACAATGTCAAAATATAGTCTATGAGAGAGCTTTGATTGTATTAGAACTCCACAGAATTGGGATAGGCAATGAAAAACTAGATAATAAGCAAATGCATATCATAAGTTAGGTAATTTGGGAATGTAAATAAGAACTATAGAATACAATCCTATATAATAAAAGGTTAATATGCAAATCGCCTGAACAAGGGAACAAATGGTCACTATGATGCACACTGACCACCAAGGGGTAGATGCTCAACACAGGAGCTGCCCCTTGATAGTCAGTGTGCTCTTCCAGGGGGAGTGCTGCTCAGCCAGAAGTCAGGTTCGCCGCTGGTGAGTGCAGTGTCAGTGACGGGTGTCTCTCATGCCTCTGTGTCACTGCTAAGGATGTTGGCTTGCTAGTTTAGGCATGCTCCCACAGGGAGTGAGGCTAAACCATCAGTCAGACATCTCCTGAGGGCTCCTGGACTCTGAGATGGTGCAGGCCGGGCTGAGGGACCCCCTGCTCCAGAGTGACCAATTTTTGTGCACTAGGCCTCCAGTATAAGCATAAAAAAGAGTATATAGTGACATTTTATGAAAAATCTTTATTTTAAATAGAGTAATCTGAATGATGAGATTGATTAGACATGTCAAAATTTGCCTGAAGAACATCCAAGAGAGAGAAATAAACTTGTATTAAAAATCCAAAGGCCAAAACAAGTTTTATGTACTCAAGGAACTAAAAGAAGACAAGTATGTCTACAGCACAGACAGTTACTGGAGAAGGGAAATGGGATCAGGTGACAGGTTAGAACTAGTTCATGCAGATGTATTGGCTGCCATGAATAGGATTTAGGAACTGAATATGCACTTTCAATTTAAAGACATGTTGAGATAAAATTTAGGGTCTCTTATATGCATGCATTCAAGTCTTTGGGTTGATCTATTTCCCTCCCTCCCTAAAATTCCCCAGCCTTCCTGCTGTAATTTAACATTCTATTCGGTGCATGCATATGAGCACACCAATGGACACAAGACACTGGGGGATGGGAGGATGAGGGAAGGTCAATGGGGAAGAAATCTGAAAAATCTGGAAGGATTCCTCATTCAGATGGCTTTCCAAGTGTCTTAACTTTCATTCCAATGTAGGGAGACCAAAATTGGAAATTATAAGTGATGTGCTATGAATGAGAAAGGATGCAACATTGGTAGCTTAAAAAGTTTTTTTTCTTAGAACAAAAGATGAACAAGTAAATATCCATTTTTATACTTTATGTTAAAGCAAAAGGTATGCGTATGTCATGTTTTATGATTCCATCTTTAATAAATTTATTAACCAACAAAAAAAATTTAGGGTCTCAAAATACATACCTGTTCAAATGTGGCAAATACTGAATAATTGGTAACATTGCATATTTGTATCTAAATGTAGATATTTATTTATAAATATTTAGGTGTAAGTAAAATACATGCATTTTGACCCTATCCAATAATTAAGATTCTTAAATCAATGTATTTAAGTAAATACATTAGCATTTGTAATATCATTAAAAGTACATACCACAAAAAAATTATTGAAAAGAGTAATGAATGTATTAAATTTTTTTCTGATTATACTGAGGATGTAATTCACTTTAACATATTTATTTCAGTTAAAAAAACTGTTTTCTTCACATTTTCTCATAACTTTAATACATGAAGATAATTACAACTAGAAATGATTCATCTTGATAAGTGCTCTTATAAATTACAGCAGCTAATCTTTAGTGAATTAAAGTTATTGGGACACTGCTGAGTTAAAAGGGATATGTTTTTCTGTTGAAATGTTCTTACTAATTTAATGATCTCTTGTGCAACTAAAATGACAACTAAAATTATTACTAAAATTTAAAATCTAAACAGTTTTATTTTAACATAACAAAATTTCATGTTTTCTTGGTTTGGACTGCTGTAGATGAGAAATTTCTTTATTTAAAAATTTTATTAAGGAAAGATTTACTAGTATATACCATTATATTTCACATGAGTAGGCAACTTAGTTTTTCTAATCACTGTGCTTTCTGCATAGATATTCAAATTGTTTGTTGGATAGTTATTTGGACAGACAACTCACTAGCTAGACTAAACCTACCAATAGAATGTTCTTACTCTTTCTGCATGCTTCATACTTGGTAAAGTGAAGTGAGGATCGTAGAAAGATTAGCAAAAGGGCAAAGAACATGGAGAAGGAAGTTTGGGAGTAGTAAAGGGCCAAATATGTCCAGGTCTGGATGTCCCATTCACTGTCTAGAATGCAATGGCATGATCACCACACCCAATTACAAAGGAAGCTGTGAAATGCCCTTAGATGTATACTCAGGAAGAGTAAATAACAGATTTTAGTGAATTACTTGCAGCCTCTTCTACTATCTAGATAATATCATGACAGAGTAAGGACAACATTTTGTTTTTGACAATGTGCTCTAAGGCTGAAGTTGTGTCACCCCTGTGCTGTCTATTTAGCAATCAATTTATATATGACTATAGAGGTCCAGGGCATGAAATTTGTGCACTGGGGGAGGCGTGTCCCTCAGCCTGGCCTGCACCCTCTCCCAGTCCAGGACTCCTTTGGGGATGTCTGACTGCTGGTTTAGGCCTGATCCCTGCAGGCTTGTGGAAGCCTTAATTGTCTGCCCCTTGATGGTCAGTGTGCATCATAGTGATTAGTCAACTGGTTGTTCCGGTCATTCTGTTGTAATGGTCACTTAGGCTTTTATATATATATATACACACACATACATACATACAGACTAGAAGCCCAGTGCAAGAAGTCATGCATTGGTGGGGTGTGGCTGCCACCCCCCATGGGGCCTATTAGGCTGGTCCAGTGAGGGGCAAGGGCCACAGGTGGTTGCCTGGCTGGCTCTGCCCCTGATGGAAGTGGGGAATTTGGAGGAAGAGGCTGTGTGCACTTGACAGGTTGGCCCTGCCACCAATCAGGGTGACAGTGGCTAATCAGGGTCAGGGTCAGCCAGGGGACGGGGCCAAGGGAGGTTGAATGGCCAGCTCCTCCTGATCAGGATGGACGGTCCAATTGGGGATGGGACTGACTGGAGGGAGAGGGCACCCCTGATCAGGCTAACTGGGCCACAGTGTGTGTAATAGCGACTGGTTATTCTGGTTCTTCAGTGTTCCAGATGCTTGGCATATATATATGAACTAGAGACCCTGGTACATGAAATTCCTGCAATGAGGGGGGCCCTCAGCCCGGCCTGCACCCTATCGCATTCCAGGACCCCACACTCCTTACTGCTCACCTGCTCGCTGCTCTTTAGCACTGCTGCGGAGATGGGAGAACCTGACACTGCTGCTGACCTCAACAGTCATGAACCTGGCTTCTGGCTGAGTGGCGCTCCCTCTGTGGGAGTACACTGATCACCAGGGGCAGCTCCTACATTGAGTGTCTGTCCCCTGGTGGTCAGTGCACATCATAGTGACTAGTTCTGGTCATTCCACTATAACGGTTGCTTAGGCTTTTATTATATAGAAAATTTTCAGTGCTCCCCCAAAAAGGTATCAAAACATTGAGACGAATTTCTGGCTAGGATAATTTAGTATAGTTATCTTTCCTGAATCACTTTTGAAAAATTATATATGGGGTTCTTTTTTGCATTTTAATCAGAATTGTATATAGAAAGTAAAATGATCTCATACTAATCTGAAAGAATATATGCACCCCTGTGTTCATAGCAGCACTATTTACAACAGCTAAAATTGTGAAACAGCTCAAGTGCCCATCAGTAGATGAGTGGATTAAAAAAAGCTGTGGTACATTTAAACCATGGAATACTATGCAACTGTAAAAAAGAAGGATCTTTTAGCCTTTAAATTAGCATGGAGGGACATGGAGAGTATTATGCCCAGTAAAATAAGCTAGTCAGGGAAAGATAAATACCACATGATCTCACTCATTTGTGGAATATAATGAACAACATACACTGATAAACAAAAATAAATTGAGACACACAGAAGCATGGAACAATCTGTTGGGGATTTATGGGGGTGTAAGAGATTAAGCTAAGAATCTATATGCATACTAAGGACCTAGTGCATGAATTTGTGCACCTTAAAAGGAACTGTGGGCTGTGAGTCTGTGGAGAGCACAGTGGCAGGTCTCGGCTCATCCTCCATGCCCCCAGTCCCCTGTCTGCTGGCAGCCCTGCTCCCACCACTGCTGCTCCCATGCATTGACAGCTCTGGCCCTGCTCTCAGCAGGTGTGAGCAGGGCTGGCACCATCAGCAGATGGAGTGGTGACTGCTGCCCGATTTCCCCTCAGGAGCAGGGGGAGGTGGTAAAGGCCTCAGGGGCAATTGGGGCCAGCAGGTGCTGCTTGTGTCCACTGACTGTGCCAGACAATTGGGGCCGGCGCCAGGTGCTGGCATTGGATGCGAGTGCTGGGTGGGATCATGGTGCATGGGAGCAAAGCATTTTCAGTAACCATCAGAAGCTCGCCCTGATGACAGTGCCTGGCTCCCTGCCTTGGTCCAGTGCCCCGCTCACTTACTCCTGCATCCTGCCGTGGCCATTACCTGCCATGTACTGCACCTGCCCCCTGGTAGTCAGTGCAGATCATAGTGACTGGTTGTTTGGTTGATCGGTTGGTTGTTCTGCTGTTCGGTCTATCTGTATATTAGAGTGATAGCTAGATACAGTGGTACCTTGAGATACGAGTTTAATTCATTCTGTAACCCTGAGGCGTGGGAAACCATGAGATGCTCAAGTTGCAGTAAACTGGTGGGTCGTGTGCAGCTGGCCATCCGCGCGATTACTCCTATCTCAAATGTTGCTCGTATTTCAAAGCAAAAATCGCTCACTTGATGGCTCGTATCTCAAAAAATCTCATATGCTAGGGCACTCGTATCTCGAGGTACCACTGTATATATGCATAACTATTGCGAAGAGACAATAGTGTGGTGAAGGTCTGGGGGCAGGAAGTGGGTTGAGGTGGAAAGGTAGAGAGGTGGAGAGAGTCAATGGGGGGAAAGAGGGGACATCTGTAATACTTTCAACAATAATGATAAATTTTTAAAAATGAAAATAAATAAAATGACCTTTAGTATAAAGTAAAGTATATTTTGCTCTAATTTTTGTGTAGGTGTTCCCTAGAACTTTCTTTTTTAAATATTCAGATTTTTTAAAAAAAATTACTGGGGTTGTGGGAACCTCTTTCCACGTCTCGCGTGGTTCAGGGTTCCCGGGTCAGGGTTCAGGTTCTGAAGGAGGCCGCACGCAAACGAAATGAGAGACTAGAAAGCATTAATTTGGCGATATTGGGGGGCCAGGCGGGAGCCTTCCTCTAGTGGAAAGGACTGCCACTTGCTCTGGCCTTTCTCCCTTTTATTAAGGCTTTGGGACACACCCCTAGCCTTTAGGCAGGAAATAACAACACAGAAATTAACATGAAACAAACAGGTAGAGGTTGCTTCAACCAACAAATGTTTCAACTAAACAGTGAGTAATTAGCTCTGACCTTTCAGAGCAGTTAAGGTTGACCAGCCTTCTGGCTTCCTGTTTACATCCATTTAGTGAGAACAGTATTTGGTTTCCAACATCTCCCCCATTTCCTTTTCCTCTAAAAAATCTTGCATCTGCAGACTAGAAATAAATATTAAGAACAAAAAATAAGACAAGCAACATTGGCTATGCTAAGAGGTAAATGAATAAGTCTATAGTATCTTTCTTTCTGGACCAACAGTCCTTTAAGTCCCAGTTTCAATGTCCAACAGTTTTTTGAATGTACGTATTAGCAATGATATTTCAATTCTGGAGGGTGGACAAATGGTGGCAATGCAGGTCCGACCCTCTCTGGTTTGGTCCTGGGCAACCTGCATCGATGCAACAGCTGCTGACTGTTAGGATGGCAAGGTGTCGTCAGCATCTTCCATCTCTGGACTGCTTCTCCTCTCGTCTTCATAGCTGGAGCATTCTCTGTTGTAGGAATTCACATGGTCTTGGAGCTGTTTTTCTGAAACTATATAAACATTCTCGACCAAAAGTTAGTAAAGGAATTTTTCTATAAATTTGACTTTGGATCCTTTTTATTTTTGCCCAAATGATTTTCCTTTGGCTTATTTTAATACTATGTATGTTTTTCATGGGTGTCTTGCTGTTAAGTAAAAAGTTTTTTAGATGTAATTTGCTTACAGGATGCTTTTTCCTTACATAATATTACTGTACTATCCCCCTTTTTTATGTAATTATGATGATTTTGGAAAATTTTTTATAATGCAAATATGACTGCTTTATGTTTATTGCATGTTGAGTATTTATTTATTTATTAAATTGCTACCAAATATTCAGAGAATTAGATTGTAAGTTTGTTTGGGATATTTATCAAAAAAAAATTATAATGACATTGTAGAATAATATTATGTAAGGAAATTCTTTTGTTCTAGGCCATGGCAATTCAATTTTAAACTGGCTATCAATTTCTTTTTTGTATAGAGAAGGTATTAGTTACTTTATTAGAATATTTAATCAAATTTGCTTACAAAAATATTGGCTCTTTACTTAGCTGAAAACTTTGATTTTTATTTAAAAAGCTAATTTATTAATTAAAGTAGGTATCTCAATTTAAAAAGCAAAGCAAATTTAGTAAATGATTATGTCTGATTCACAAGCCACAAATGTTGCCCCGCCTCTAGCTTAAGAATACAGGTGGCTTTGGGCTTTTTGTCATTTTAAATTCTAATGTTGGAATTTTAAGAAATATTTATTTAATTTTGCCCTTCTTAGAGACTACAAGAAACAGGGGAATCAGTACACCTAACGGTTCTTACCCATGAAGGGTCAGGAATATAAGTCAAGAATAATTCCCCTTGTGCCCCAGGTAATATTACCGTACAGCTGGTAACTGTTGGTATTGCAAGAAATACGTTCTTAGGTGTCTGTACCGTCCTCTTTACCATGCTCCCGGTGACATAGGACCCCAAATTCCTGTAGGAATAGCTTGCAGAGCAATATCAGGAGTCAAAGTGACTGCTATAGTGCTGTTAAGATCCAGGCCTGCGCTTCCTGGAGTTGCTCGGATGAGGGAATCCACTGTGGGCCTTGCAGGGCAGGTTTCCCATATTAATAACGGGGCTGGGGGGCACCCCTCTGGCCATTTCCCAGTGGTTGACCTTGATTTAGAGGCTGCCCATTTCTATGAAATTTTGATTTACACTGTCTTGCCCAATGGTTACCTCTCTGACATCTAGGACACCGAGAGACTGGATCTCTCAGAGGCTGAGTGTTTATGCCTCTCCCTAGAGTGCTACCTTGTTTCCTTCTTAGAGGCTAAAATCTTCACAACATTTAAAATATAGTTATTAATTCTTATTTGATAAAGCTTTCCATGAAATTTCAAGTATATTAGATGGGTTAAATTTAAGAAGATGTCCTTTAAAAAGAGAGAACAAATTTCTTGTATTACTCTGGGCCCATGGAGCTTTACAAGAGTCATCTCTGTTAAAGCCTTGAAGTTTTAACATGGAAAAAAACCATCAAATATATATATGCATATATGACTTAAAGATTATAATATTTTTATAATTATCTTAAGATATCAATTATATTTTTAAACTGTCAGTTGGGAATCACAGATTTAATCCTTTTTTATTAGACCAATCAACAATGTATTTTGAATTCCTAATTATTAGAGAAATTTTATTTTCTCCCAATTTAATTTGCATTTAGCTGAAAACCTTGATTAATAACACATAATCTTCTCCTTTTGGTTCCTTTACGCCATTTTTCTTAAAAAATAAAGACCAGTTCTGGGTTTTTCTTTTTCTGCAGCTTTTGCGGAGAGATTCCAGCTTAAAACCCTGTCTAATATGTCCAAAAAGGTGGACAATTGCGCGCATTTCTTTTTAAGCCGGGCTTCTCTCCTCACGAGTACAGAAATTCGAAAGACATCTCTAAATTTTTAAAACTTTTTCATGGCGAGAAAGGAGACTTTGGATTAGTATACTGGGAGAGTGGACTTTCATTACTGGATTGCCAGTGTCTCTCTTCCTCCACATCCTGCTTACTTCAGGGGAAAGCATCAGTAACAGATCTGGCCTAATTTCTTTTCATGCTTAAAATATAAAGACAGATCTTAAATTTTTTCTTTCTTTTTCGCTTTCCGAAGTAATAACTAGCACCTAATTTGGCCAAGATTAGCATTTCCCTGCGATTTCTCTTATAATTTTTAAGTGAAACCTTAAGTAATCTCATTGCAGGAGAGCAGAGAGCCTTGCCCTCTCCTGCGACCTTTGAATTTCTCCACACCAGAGGCGGTTTCAGCAGTGGAGTTTCACTTATTACAGATTTTAGATTCCAAATGCAAACTAAGATTTTAATTTGAACAAGAAACCACATTATTTAAGCATGCAAACCAAAAGTCTATAATACAGTTTACTTTATATTTATAACCTAATTCTTCCCCATTAGCCTGGCTGCAAAAGACGTTCCCACCCTACTTACAGATCACGACTCTGTAGTTAATCCGTGGGCTTTGCGTACGTTGAATTCCCCTCACCTTTTCCTAGGTGAATCTTCCCTCACCATTTTCCTTGGTGAATTTTCCTTCCTTCGCTCTTAGGCGAATAATACCTTCTCCTCCAGACGTTTCGCGGTCAGGCGCCAGATGTGAGCACCTTTTTCCGCAGCCCCTGATGGGCGCCAGATGTGGGAACCTCTTCCCATGTCCCGCGTGGTTCAGGGTTCCCGGGTCAGGGTTCGGGTTCTGAAGGAGGCCGCACGCAAACGAAATGAGAGACTAGAAAGCATTAATTTGGCGATATTGGGGGGCCAGGCGGGAGCCTTCCTCTAGTGGAAAGGACTGCCACTTGCTCTGGCCTTTCTCCCTTTTATTAAGGCTTTGGGACACACCCCTAGCCTTTAGGCAGGAAATAACAACACAGAAATTAACATGAAACAAACAGGTAGAGGTTGCTTCAACCAACAAATGTTTCAACTAAACAGTGAGTAATTAGCTCTGACCTTTCAGAGCAGTTAAGGTTGACCAGCCTTCTGGCTTCCTGTTTACATCCATTTAGTGAGAACAGTATTTGGTTTCCAACAGGGGTTATAGTAGTTAATAATATTATATAGGTTTTAAGTGTATGATTCTATGATACATAATCTGCAATATGGCATTGTCTCCCATCACCCAGAGTTAAATCTTCCTTCACCATATATTTAATCCCCTTTACCTTTATCGTTCTCCCAACCCTGCTTCCCTCTAGTTATCACCATATTGTCGTCTGTGTCTATGAGTTATTGTTTGTTTTCTTTTTTTATTCATTTGTTCTTTTCCATCCCACATATGATTGGAATTTCATGGTTCTTAACTTTTTTGTCATTAGCAGCAACATGAATGGATCTTGAGAATATCATGCTAAGAAAAATAAGTTGTACAGAAAAGAGTTAAGAACTTTCTTACCTATGTCAGCCATGAAACTCTCTCACATTAATATGTAGCATATAACACTGTCGCTTGCTCCTTGCACTGGACACGTAAATGATCTTTTGGTATGGCCCATTAACCCTCCAATATGAAATTAATAAATTAACTAATTGTCAGTGAAGGAGCAACTGTGAACATCTACATCTTTCCATTGTTACTGATGGTTGGATTTGGGTAAGCCAAAATAAGTAATCAGAACTTGACACAAGATAATTATGAGTTGAAATATTCTAATGGTCTTCTCCAGAAATTAAGTTGTAACATTTATTATGAATCAAACACTTAGGAATCAGCAGAAGGAATCTTGACCATGCTAGTAACTCTAAAACATGTTAATGAATTACAACTTGGCCCAAAATTATTTGATTTTATATATATATTAGAGGCCCAGTGCACAAAATTCATGCACTGAAGGCAGGGTCCTCAGCCTGGGCTGTTCCCTCTCACAATCCAGGACCCCACTGGGATTGGGTCTAAGCATTCAGTCATCCGTTTCTCAGTCCTGGGCTCTCATAGTCCAGGAACCCTCACTCTTTATGACCTGCCTGCCACAAGGTCAGAGAGGCTCATGTCAGCCCTGAGCCTGGCTTCTGGCTGAGTGAGGGGTAGTGCTGCTCAACCAGAAGTGAAGCTCACTGCTCCTTAGCACTGACCCTGCCCCCTACGCTCTGGTGGGGAGGAGCTATTTGGGGGCAAGCTGGCTGGGAGAAGGACCAGGGGAGGTTGAGACACTGCGGTCGTGCCCCATCCTGCCTTTGGGGAGGCTCTGGGACTGGGCTGTCTCCTGTTCCCCACAACCCCACCTCTGCAGAAGGTGTTGGGCTGGGACCAGGGCCAGGCCCACACTGTGGACTTTTTAGCCACCTCTGTGAAAGAGGCAATGCAGGGACTGGGCCACACCATGGTCTCTCCTGCCACCTCTGTGGAAGAAACAGCATTGGGACCAGGACTGGGCCCACACTGCAGCCTCTCCCACTGCCTCTGTGAAAGGGGGGCACCAGGACAACCATGGCTGGTCTAGTGGCACAGGCTTGCTGGCCCCACCCCAGCTCACTGGTGGTTCTGGAAGGTCATCCAGAAGGATGTCTGGAAGGTCGTTCAGCTGTCCAGTCTAATTAGCATATTATGCTTTTATTATTATAAATAAATATATCCTATATAATAAAGCAGTGATATGCAAATTGACCCTCACACCCTCATAAGATGGCTGCCTATGACCAGGCTGGCAGGGGAGTTAGTGAGGAGCAAACCAAACGACTGAACAAGCAGACTGAATGGGGTGACCAGATCAGCAGGGAGTACAGTTGAGTGAGACCAGGCCAGCAGGAGGGGCAGTTGTAGGTGACCAGGCTGTCAGAGAGGGAAGTTGGGAGCAATCAGGCCAGCAAGGAGGGTAGTTGAGAGCAATTAGGCTGGTAGGGGTCCAGTGAGGGGCAACTAGGCCAGCAGGGGGAGCAGTTATGGGTGACCAGGCCAGTAGAGGGGGGGCAGTTGGGCATGATCAGGCCAGCAGGGGAAGCAGTAAGGGGTGACCAGGCTGGCTGGGGAGAGGGGGATTAGGAGCGATCAGCCTGGCAGGGAGGGGGGAGTTGGGGGTGACTTGGCCAGCAGTGGGGGACAGTTAGGGGCAACCAGGCCGGCAGGCAGGGCAGTTAGGGGTTACCTGGCAGGCAATCAGGTGAGTGCACTGGGCCTCGTGTGTGTGTGTGTGTGTGTGTGTGTGTGTGTGTGTGTGTGTATCTTGTCATGAAAAGACTAAAATCTTTACAGTCATATTTTATTTCTTTTGAGATTTGACATTACATATATTCCATCAATGCCCAGCCCAACCAGATATCATTGAGCTTTGGAGTAGCCTACTCCCTAATTTTCTTTCTGGTTGTCATGGGGAGTTTTTTCAGGAAGACTCTCTGTGCTATCTCACCATCTAAAGTTGAGTCAGTTGCTATGTCCCCTAGGGTCATTCTTAATCATCTTAAGTAGAATTGCTCTTCTATTTCATTGATGATATTTTTTACATTTGTTTCTTATATTTATTTGTGGACATGCCTTGCTAATCTTCTTACATGGCAAGCATTGGACTCATTTAGGCTACTCATAGCTATGGGGTTATTTTTAAAGTATATCCATAACAATCAGAGAGTCAGAATTTTCATGGATATTATGAGGATAGTGTTCAATGAGACTTTCTGTCATTCTCTTTTATTTTAATCTCGATTATTTGATGTGACTCTGCCAATGTGTGCATTTGTGTTTTTTTGTGTGTGTATATGTTTGTAACACCTAAAATAGAGATTAGATAAAAAAATGTAAAAATATTTTCTTTTTTAATTTTTAGAATCTAAGCTTTAATTTCTTTCTGCTCACCTGTCACCATCCTGGGGAAAAAAGAAAGAAACAGAAAAAAAAATAATAGAAAGATCCTTGCATTTCAAGGTTTCATAGTAAAGGAAAATGGAGAAAAGGGTAATAAACCTGCCTGAGACCAACTCTGTGGACCAAGTACTACAAATCGTGACCCTTTGAGACTGAGCAGAGGCTGAGGTAGCAGGAAGTGTAAATTTCCCAGGTAGAGGTTGTTGACCCATGTAAGGGCATTGTAAATGCCCAATGTTACACGTTTTGTTGCCTATATAAGATGTTAAAACCTTCCCAAATTTGTATTTCTGTATGGTGTCTGGGACTGTGCCACTACTAATATAGTAAGTGTTCAAAAAAATCATGTAAACCGATAAAATAATTTATAAGAGAATTGAAGTATGAGTGTGAAAACACATTGAAAATGAAATTGAAACAAAAGTCAGAGATTGAAGAAACAAAGGCAAGAATTGAAATTTTTAGAAGCTTGTTGGATAAAAGAGTGTCTGCATCTACTTATCAAAATGCTCACACAAGTAAAAAATGAAAATATTTTCTTTGATCCTAGCATAGATGGATCTAAATTGCAAGTTATTCAATAGTGATTAGCTGCTGCCATTTTTAGTTTTTATCTCAGTAGGTAATTGTGCTGAATTTTTCAGAAAGATACTGCATAGTCTCAAACAAATTGTTATTGATACTTTAGTATGTAAATATTTAAATATTATTTTTTTATTAGTGGAACTCCTATACACATATATTTGCATTTTGACAAAAACTTTGTAATGAATGTCACAGTTTTGCCAACAGCCAAAACCAAAACTCCAAGAAAAATGCAAATAGATGTCACTCCTCATTTGTAAGAGGAGTGAGAATTGTGAATTTATAAATATTTATGAGCAATAGGTCAAACAGAACTTTGCTCTTTCTATAACAGTTTATGCCTATTTATACATGTAGTAAATACTTGAGATTTCTTGAGTCATTGAGATAAGGATTGAAAAATTAGAAATAGGATAATATTAGGTCATTTTCTAAGAAATGTTTGCCTGGTGACCTAAACACTGTACTTAAAATTAACTTGTTTATGGATCATTAATTATTGTTAGTCTGAAACAGATAGAATTGCCAGTGATACTGAAGTATATCCAATTTGGAACAGAAAAGGAGAACTTTTTTTATTTAGACAATAAATAAAATTGAAAAAAACTGCTTAGACACTATAGAAAATAATTAGGTCAAGTTAGAAGTTATCCATTTGTCAGAAAACAATACTAAAAATGAAGAAAAAATAAAGAAACTATGTATCTTTACATGATATCATGGTTTACTTAAGCACTTTTCATAGTTTTATAGGATGGCACTTATATTGGGAAAAGTATAGAGCTAAAATAGCTAATCTTGCCATGTTTTATTTTCTATGCACTTATTAATGAAAAAATGTAGGTGGAAAGCTAACGTATTTAATTAATGAGTATCTATCTTATACTTCTTTTACAAGCAAATATAAAATTTACTACTTACTTGTCTCTTAAAGAGGGTGCAACAATTCAAGGGAGCCTATTTAAAGGTAGTCCCTTTACCTTATTCTACCAAAGTAAACACTTCAAAAGGCTGAGTATAGATATAGATATACATACATACATACATACATACATACATACATAAGTACATATATACAAACATTCATTTATTTTATGTACATATTTCTCTATGTACACATATATTGGTTTAATACTTATATTTATATATGAAAAGTTAGGCTCATTTAAAAGTTCTTACTTTTCTAATCAATCCTTCAATACTATTTTCTATTTTTTTAACATTTAAAGTAAAAAAGAGAACTTAAGATGAAGTTACAACCAAGATTTAGGGAGTATAGAAAAAAGTCTGTAGAAAATTTGTGCCATTTGAATACTTTGGTGTGTGTATGTGTATGTGTGTGTGTGTGTGGAAATGAGTTTTATTTCTTTTTTTATTCATTTTTAAAAATTTATTTATTGATAATTATGAGGATTTATGTCTGTATTTTTTACAAAAAATATGTGTTACATATGTGTCCTTATTCTCCTATTACCCCTCTCTAACCCCTTTACTTTTGAGGGATTGTTTAGAAATTCAGAGTATTTTGAAATAAAGTGGGGTAAAATTCATTTTTATTCCCTTCTGAAGACTGTGTGTGTGTGTGTGTGTGTGTGTGTGTGTGTGTGTTTAAAGTTCAGATATATCTGTGGGATCTGTGGTATAGTCTTTTAAAGTCATTTAAAATCATTTTGATTTACATATGGTTAAAGCTACTCCCTCCTTTTCCCTAAGATATTCATAAAGAATATTATTACCATGATAATACTGGATAGTTAACATGATTTTTCTTCATTTTATATATGTGTCTATGTGTCTGAACATTAATATGACCAATAACTTAGTCAGAAAATAGTTACTTTATTGTTTGTTTTTGCAGTTCATGACTTAGTTTTTCAAGTTATAGGATACACACACACGCACACACACACACACGCACACACACACACACACACTCCCTTTACTATAGAGTTCAGTTTTCCTACACGTAATGATGTAGAGGTTAGTCGTAATATTAAGGGCAATATGATTATAACATTTATAAACAATACTACTTTATATTTCCCTAACAACTTCTCATAGTGTTCATGTTGCTTAATAAAAGTTAGTTTCCTTTAATTTCTTAATGAACATATTTTGTCCAGTGATAAATCATATCTTTAGTAGCACACATTTATTAAAACACTTAGTTTTTGATATGTATATACATCTTTGCATATTAATCTATATTTGTCAAATGTGAAGTATAATTTTTCTTTGATCCCTTTTATTACATCTCTTGTCCTCACCTTCTATCTTCAAAGAATCAAGATGTTGCTTCATGAAGAATGAGAGATGCTAACTAAGAAAATGAACAGAATCTGTTCACCATTTATTCAGACTCCTCCTTTTTCAGAGAAAGTAATATTATTTAGTAACTACGCATTTTAAGGAATACTTCTTCATTTTAAAATATTTACTGCCTTGGATTTAGAAGTCTTGTGTTTCTATTCCTGTCACCATACCCTACACATCTCTCGGGTTGCTCTTACTCATTTTCCTTTGATGACTTCTCTCCTTTCTACATTTTACCTGTGACATTTCTGAAGGATTAGTTCATGTTGTTGCTATTTTTCTCAAACATTTTCTTAAGACCTCAACTTTGGAGAATGTGCTATTGGTCACAGAATTTAGGTCCTGTCTTCTATCCTGCATAGGATCAAATGTACCTATGACTTTTATGATCTCACTTGGCTATCTCAATTTCAGTAAGTTTACCACTGATTTCATTATTATTTTACTCACAGATTATTTTCTACTTGCAGTTTCTCTGTTTTAGTCAGGGAAACCACCAGCTTGTATGTAATAAGACTTTAAAATTAAACTTTAAATAATGTTTTATTTTCTTCTTCACATTGCTTTTTATAATCAGTCAGCCAATCTGGTTTGTACTATGTGAATGTGCATCTTAAAAGTGTTTTACTGAAGTAAAGCTTTATCAGGATGAATATAATTTACTAGAGGCCCAGTGCTTAAAATTTGTGCTGAGGAGTGTGTCCCTCAGCCCAGCCTACACCCTCTCCAATCTGGGACACCTTGAGGGATGTCCTACTGCCCAAGTAGGCCTGATCCTAATGGGGTTAGGTCTAAACAGGCAGTCAGACATCCTTCTCACAATCCAGGACTTCTGGCTCCCAACTGCTCTTCTGCATGCCTTCCTAATTGCCCCTAACCACTTCTGCCTGCCAGCCTGATCACCCCCTAACCATTTCCCTGCCAGCCTGATTGATGCCTAACTGCTCCCCTGCCAGCCCTGATTGCCCCTACCTGTCCTCCCTGCTGACCTCATCCCCCTAACTGCCCTCCCTTGCAGGCCTGGTTCCTCCCTACTGCCCTCCCATACAGGCCTGGTCCCTTCTAACTGCCTTCTTTTTTTTCCTGCTGGCCTCATCGCCCAAAACTGCCCTCTCCTGCAGGCCACCTTGTGGTGGCCATCCTGTGTCTGGGGGCAGCCATCTTTGACCACATGGGAGCAGCCATCTTGTGTGTTGGAATGACAGTCAATTTGCATATTACTCTTTTATTAGATAGGATTATGTCTGTATCTTTTTTTATATTTTTATTTCTATCACCAAGGATCCCTTGCCTATTAATTCACTAGACTACCATCTCTTAGCTGACTTCCCTGCTAAAATATATTCAATATAATCTAGGTTAGCCTACTTTTAAAAAATGTAATTCATCCCCTTTTTCACAATGAATACCCATCTCTACTCCTCAGCCTGGCTTTCAAAGACCACTTTATCCAGGGAGACTAGACTTATTTTTCTTGTGTGCCCTTCTTTCTTTTGAATGTATTACACATGCCCCTGTTGTTTAAGGACAGTAAATATCCCCATCTCATCTTCTCCCAGTTCCTTTGTTACTAATGTTCTTTTCTTCTTTTGTGTTGCAATAAAAGGAGCACCTACCTTGACCCACACAGACACAAGCCTAAATATCAGCATCATCACTTACAGACTGTTTAGCTCTGGCAACATTACTTAAAACTCTGAACTTTATTTTTTTCACTTATTAAAAGGCGATCATTTTATTTCCTGATAGGATTAGTGTAGGAAACAATATATATATATATATATATATATATATATATATATATATATATATACAGAAAATGTTGTTGCTTAGTTGTAATAAGAATAATTGGCTATAATTATTCTCTGCCACACAACATAGCATTAAACTTAATGTTTTCTTTTATGTATGCCATTTTTCATATTTATTAAGCACTTCCAAGCAGGTTGTTTCCCTGACCCTTTGAATTTAAACACTGTATGTTGCAATTTAATTAAGTTTAACACAGTGTTGAAGACAGAAAGCAATACATTCGAGTTTCCTGGGTTCAATCTCTGGCTCTACTACTTATCAGATGTACATCCTTGAGGAGGTTACATAATTCCCAGTGACACAGTTTCTTCATGTGTAGAACAGAATATAATAAATTTTCTAATTTGAGAATTGTTGTGAAATGAAATTAATCAATATGAGTAAAGCATTATGAAAGTCTGATTATGTGGAAATTCCAATATGTCAGCTCACACTACCAGTATGAGCTGCTTGAATAAATTACTTTACATTTATTATAATATAGTGTTATAATGATAAACTAACATTACATGCTAAAGAGAGATTTGTTAAATTTATAGTTAAATGTGTCATAGAAGCATTATTGCAAACGGGGGGTTTTCTAAAGTCATCTTTTGTTGGAAACATAATGGGAAAGTATAGAATCCTATAATGTATGGGACACTTATGAAACGAAAAATACAATTTCTAAGAATATTACCCACAAAAAAGCAGGAATTTGTTTGACTACATTAACAAAGAAGAAGTTTAATTGACATAAACTGTGGGGAGCTAAAATTTATAAATGTGTTCTACTATTAGTAGCTAACGAGTACACCATGTATATGCACAATTTATCTCATGGAAAGATAGTAAAATTTAAAAAAAGGGGAACCAGTAAGAGCTTTTTAAAACTTTTCACTTTTATAAACATTATATCAAATACCTCATTAAAATAAGCTATATAGTAGTTATATATTTTTTGTGACTATTGAGTGTGACCTTAGGCATTTGCATTCCTTGGTTTCAGGAAATTCTACATTACTGTTCTTAGGGTAGAAACTCACTCCTGTTGTTTTATTTTATTTTTTATTGATTTCAGAGAGGAAGGGGGAGGAGGAAAGAGATATAAACATCATTGATGAGAGATAATCATTGATTGGCTGCTTTCTGTACACTTTACACTAGGGATCTAAACCACAACCTGGGCATGTGCCCAGACCAGGAATCGAACTAGGACCTCCTGATTCATAGGTCAATGCTCAACCACTGAGCCATGTTGACTGGGCTCACTCCTGTTATTCTATATAACAATCTCTCACTATTTAAAATAATCTCAGCATTATACTAGTGGACACAAACAAGAACAAAAACTTACCAGTTTCTTCAAGGAGCTTCCAATTACTCTGTAGCTTTTTAAATGAGTTTTCAGTTTTCAAAATTCTGTAAAATATTTGTGAAGGTTCCTAACTATACTCAAAGTTCATGGATAACGATCTTGAACATTAATTTTAAAGCTGACTTAAAAGAAGCCATTAGCTAAATAGAAATTATTAAATTTCAATTTCCTTCTGTAATCTGTTCCCCTGGAATTAAAAATAAAAAATGTTAAATAACTTTAATTGCTTCCTCAAATTTCATATTTGTATGGTTTGAGAATTAATGATAACATTTAATATTCCCTTTGTAATATGATCAAGTAATACCTGAGATATTTACTAAGTTTTTGTGTAATTACTGATTTCTTTTGGCCTTCCCTACATAAATGGTTGCAGCAACATTCCAGAATGCAACCCCCCCAAAACTTACCAAGTCTCTACTGGTGTCTCTTAGCACTTTGACTCATGATCTCGTGTCCAAACCAAATAATTTTGGTTAGGCTCACATGTGGGGAAGACATACACAAGGCTCTGGATGTATTGTTTTTGTTCCATACAATGCTATTGACCAAATGTAAAGATTTTAAAATAAGAAATCTTGAAGAGACAGTGAGAATTATTAGTACTTATTGATAAAAAAAATGCAAAGAGCAAAATAATTGACCAAGGTTAAAAGTCCAATTGTATGTGAAGACAGATTTAATACTAGATCAATGATAAGGATTACTAATTCAGTGCATTTTCCCCTCGCTCCCTCTCTCTATATATTAAGTTAATCCCAAGATTCATAAACTGTGATGAATTTCAAAAATCATATGACCTCATGATAATACCTTTAAATCAGCTTGTGAAGTTTGTCAAAAGTATTCTAAAACTCTTTTAGGATTATGTTTCACTGCCTGGGGAAAGTAATCACTGAAAGGGGTTAATCATGCTACTTTAGTTAACAAAAATATAAATTTTTTTTTAGAAATGTTCATAATCTGAATATGTGTGTGTGTGTGTGTGTGTAGATTGTTTTTTTAAGACTATGTTTTAAAGTAGCTTTGGTTCACAGCAATATTAAAAGGAAGAATCCAGAGTTCTCATATACTCCTTACCCTGACAGGAGCACACTTCTCTCCCTTATCAGCATTCCTCACAGAATAGTACATTTGTTATAATCGGTGAACATAAACTGATACATTATAATCAAAGTCCATGTTTATATTAGAAGTCACTCTTGGTTTTATGCATTTTATGTGTTTGGAAAAATGTATATTGCCATGTATTCATCATCATAATATCATACAGTATATTTTCACTGCCCTAAAAGTCCTTTGTACTAAACCTGAACATCCCTCCCTTCTATTCCCAATCTTTGCCAATCACTGATGTTTTTGCTGCCCATATAGTTTTGTCTTTTCCAGAATGTCACCTAGTTGGAATTATATACTAGTAGCCTTTTTAGATTGGCTTCTTTCATTTAGTAATATGCATTTAAGTTTTCTCCATGTCTTCATGGTGATGCTTTTTAGTAATTAATTTTATTAATGTGTCTACTTTTTGAGTAAAATTACTTATGAAAACAATTTATTAGATATACTAGATATAGGATTACTTTAAAAATCTGTTTAAATCTCAAATGAATCCATTATACAAATAACTATTATAATAAAAATTAAGGTAAAATAATATTATGTTAATATAAAGAAAGCACTTGAATAGAGAGAAATAGTTTCATGTTAGGTAAAAAATTAAAAATTATGTTTAAAAATAAAACTCAACTTTAGATAGGAATCCAAGATGGCGGCATAGGTAAACACCTACCCTGCTGCCTCGCACAACAATTTCAAAACTACAACTAAAAGACAGAACGGACATCATCCAGAACCACAGGAAAGCTGGCTGAGTGGAAGTTCTATAACTAGAAGGAAAGAGAGGGGCTCACAGAGACCCAGAGGAGCTGCAAAAAGCTGAGGAGAAGGCAGAGAACTGCTGGAAGGGGCTCTCCCGGCCAGGCAGCCCCACTGCCGTGGGGCTTTTGTCGGCCAGAGCCACCAGCGTGAACGCGGAGCCCGAGGCATCTTGCAGTGGGAGGTGGATGTCTGCAGCGGTCTGAAGCCTTCGGCTGGGCACCCATCGAGCAGCCAGGGACCCGGGGACCCAGAACTCTGTTCTCGGATCAGCGCAGACACGCGGCGGAACCAGATTGCGCCTGTGATAAGGGGGGGGGGGGATGTGTGCCGAGGTATGAAAGCTGTGGCTGATGGAGGCACCCACAGAACATCAGGGGACCCAGAGCTCGGCTTCCCAGGCTGCATGGACGCACAGGTAGCAGATTCGGAGATCCACGCGGTGCGCGGAAGGGTCAGATTTTGCCTGGGTCAGGGTGAGGTCTCCTACACCAGCAGGGCAGAGACGCACACATGTGGGAGCCGGGCTTCGGGAAAGCTGCCTCTGGAGAGGTCCACAGAGGTGGTCAGGGCGTGATCCCTGAGTGTGAAGGCAAACCCTCTGAGCTGTTGACAGAGGGGAGCTCTGGAAAACGCCCCCCCTTTTTTTTTTCTGGGGCAGAGGGACAGCCTGGGAGTTACTACAGTGTCCCGAATGCAAAACCCCCAAAAACTGGCTTTGAGAACCACAGAGTAGCAGGATCTGAGCACAGCCTAGATAGGTCCTGTGCTTTGTCTCTGAGATCAATTCCGAAACACTGCCACCCAGTGGATGACACACAAATTGACTCTCACATAACCACAAAAGAATAAAGAGATTAAAACACGAAGAGGGGAACACAGGGAGCTGCAGTGCCTTCCCTGCTGGGAAACAGGAGTGCCAAGCAGAATAATAGTGGAAGTAAAGGACCATTCTATTTTTCTTCTTTTTTTTTATTTTTCCTTTTTCCTTTTTTCTTTTTTTTTTAATTTTTAATTTTTCATTTTCACATATTTTAATTAAAAGAATATTTTTTTCTTTCCACCTCAATTGATTTTACCTTTATAATTATTACATTTTTGTTTTAAACTAGTATATCTAATTTCAAATCCCCTACCACAAGTCCACACAAACCTCTCTCTTGTTGTCTTCACTAGCCAAAAAGTTGTTTTTTCTCTATGTCCTTTTGTTGCTATTTGCCTGAAAAGTGATTATATTGATTTTTTTGAAATTTTTTTTGTGAGATTGTTTTAGTTTATTCTACTTGTTTTATTTTGGTTTTTGCTTGCTTTCTTTTCTACCTCTCTTTTTCCTCACCTCCCTCGATACCAGTTGCTATTTGCAATTTGCCTTAATTTCTAGGTACTGGTTGCTGGCCTTTATTGGGATTAGTGACTGTTCTATTGGAGTTGTCTCCTGACATCTATATTTTGTTCCTCTTTTCTCTCTTATACACTTTCCTTTCTCTCTGACTTTTTTCTCTTCCTCTTTCCTACTCCTTCTTCTCCTTTTTATTTTCTTATTTTATTTTATTTTATTGTTCGTTTATTTATCTTTTTTTTTCTTTCTCACTCTCCCAATTTGATTTTGGCATTTCTTTCTTTCCTTTTTTCCTCATTTTCCTCTTCTTCTTTCTCTATTTAGCCCTAATTTGTCCTTCATTGGTGGTCACCTTATTTGTGATTATTAACATCTTGAATATATTTCTACTCAGTGCCTTGTGTGCTGTACCTGGTCGTGTTCTAGTTTGTGCCTTTCAATCAATGTAGGAGAGAGAACTACATAACCAGACACCCGGAGAAGAAAGACCATGGGCAGAAAAAGAAACAGCCCACATGAGACAGAAAGGCAGGTTTCACCAGAAAAGGAAGTAAACGAAATAGAACCAGAAATAAGCCTACCAGAGAAAGAATTCAGAGAAATGATCATAATGTGGTTGAAAAGAATGGAAGACAAATTTGACAATATGAGTAAGAGCCAAGAGGAAATGAAGAAGAACCTAGAGGAGGTGCAGAATAAACAAGAAGAAATGAAAAATGACATCACTGCTATAAAGAATTCAATAGAAAGCATCAAAAGTAGACTAGAAGAAGCAGAGGACCGCATCAGTGAGCTAGAAGACACGGTAGGAAAAAATACCCAAGTACAGCAGCTTCTAGAAAAAAAAGTTAATAAGCAAGAGGAGAGTCTAAGGGAACTTTGGGATAACATGAAATAAAACAACATCCGCATAATTGGGTTTCCAGAAACAGTGGAAACTGAACAAGGATTAGAGAACGTGTTTGAAGAAATAATGACACAATATAGAAAAGAAAAAAACCACACAAATCCAAGAAGCTCACAAAGTCCCAAGCAAAATGAACCCCAACAAACCGACACCAAGGCACATTATAATTAAATTGGCAAACACCGATGACAAAGTAAGAATCTTAAAAGCAGCCAGAGAGAAATAGAAAGTTACCTACAAAGGAACCCCCATAAGACTAGCTACTGACTTCTCAACAGAAATTCGTCAGGCCAGAAGGGAATGGAATGAAATATACAAAGTCATGCAAAGGAAGGGCCTGAATCCAAGAATACTGTACCCTGCAAGACTCTCAATCAAAATTGAAGGTGAAATCAAAAGCTTCACAGACAAAAAAGGACTAAGGGAATATATTACCACCAAACCAGCAATGCAAGAAATGTTAAAAGGTCTGCTGTAATAAAAAGAAAGAAGAAGCAAAGAAGGAACTCGGGGGTAAGGAATAAAAATGGCAACAGATAAGTACTTATCAATAATAACTTTAAATGTAAACGGATTAAATGCTCCAATGAAAAGACATAGGGTAACCGATTGGATAAGAAAACATGATCCATATATCTGCTGTCTTCAAGAAACCCACCTTAGGAAAAGAGATGCACAAAGATTGAGGTTGAAGGGATGGAACATGGTATTTCAGGCAAATGGAAATGAAAAAAAAGCTGGGGTTGCAATACTTATATCTGACAAATTAGATCTCAAAGTGAAGGACATAACAAGAGATAAAGAAGGCCACTTCATAATACTAAAGGCAACAATCCAACAAGAAGAAATAACTCTGCTAAACATATATGCACCCAATATAGGAGCACCTAAATACATAAAAAAAACTCTTGGAGGATATTAAGGGAGAGATTGACAGCAATACAATCATAGTAGGAGACTTTAATACCCCACTGTCACCATTGGACAAATCCTCTAAACAAAAAATCAGCAAAGAAACATCAATCCTAAATGACTCACTAGAACAGATGGAATTAATTGACATCTTCAGAACATTTCTCCCCAAAGCCACAGAATATACATTCTTCTCCAGTGCACATGGGTCATTTTCAAAGATAGATCATATGTTGGGTCATAAGAAAAGTCTCTTTAAATTCAAGAAGACAGAAATCATATCAAGCATTTTCTCAAACCACAGTGGCATAAAACTGGAAATCAACTATAATAAAAACAATAGAAAGAAATCACACATGGAGACTAAACAGCATGCTATTAAACAACAACTGGGTAAACAGAGAGATCAATGAAGAAATAAAAAACATCATGGCAACAAATGACAATGACAACACAACAATACAAAATTTATGGGACACAGTGAAAGCAGTCTTGAGAGGGAAGTTCATAGCCCTACAAGCCTACTGCAAAAAACAGGAAACAATGGTAATAAATTACCTAAACCTACAACTCAAAGAGCTAGAACGACAGCAACAAGAAAAGCCCAGTGTACTCAGAAGGAAGGAAATAGTGAAGATCAGGGTGGAGATAAACAACTTGGAGACGAAAGAAACAATTCAAAAGATCAAAACAAAGAGCTGGTTCTTTGAAAGGATAAACAAGATTGATGGACCCCTAGCCAGGCTCACCAAGAAGCAAAGAGAGAAGACCCAAATAAACAAAATCAGAAATGAAAGAGGAGAAATAACAACAGACCCTGTGGAAATACAAAGGATTGTTAAAAAATATTATGAACAACTCTATTCCAACAAATTTGACAACCTGCAAGAAATGGACATTTTCCTAGAAAAATATAACCTCCCAAAACTCAATGAGGAGGAAACCAAACATCTCAATAGTCCCATAACTATGGAAGAAATTGAAGCAGTCATCAAAAAGCTTCCAACAAATAAAAGCCCAGGTCCAGATGGCTACACAGGAGAGTTTTACCAAACATTCAAAGAAGAATTAAAACCTATCCTCCTCAGACTATTCAAAAACATTCAAGAAGAAGGAACACTTCCAAACACCTTCTATGAAGCCAGCATCACCCTAATACCAAAACCAAAAAAAAAAAGACAACACAATGAAAGAGAATTATAGGCCAATATCTCTCATGAATATAGATGCCAAAATCCTCAACAAAATTCTAGCAAACCGGATCCAGCAGTACATCAGAAAGATCATACACCATGACCAAGCAGGATTCATCCCAGGAATGCAGGGATGGTACAATATCTGCAAATCAATAAATGTGCTATACACATAAACAAATTGAGATATAAAAATCACATAGTCATATCAATTGATGCAGAAAAAGCATTTGACAAAATCCAACACCCTTTTTTGATAAAAATTCTCAGCAAAGTGGGAATAGAAGGATCATACCTCAACATCATAAAAGCCATATATGATAAACCCACAGCTAACATCATACTCAATGGGCAAAAACTAAAACCATTTCCCCTAAGAACAGGAACAAGACAGGGATGCCCACTCTCACCTCTCCTGTTCGACATAGTACTGGAAGTATTAGCCATTGCAATTAGACAACAAGAAGAAATAAAAGGCATCCAAATTGGAAAAGAAGAAGTAAAGCTGTCCTTATTTGCAGATGACATGATATTGTACATAAAAAACCCAAAGGACTCCATTGCAAAACTAATTGACTTAATTAATGAATTTGGCAATGTAGCAGGATACAAAATCAATGCTAAGATGTCTGTGACATTTCTATACACTAATAGTGAAATTATAGAAAGAGAAACTAAAAAAGCAATCCTATTTACCATCGCACCAAAAAAATTAAGATACCTAGGAATAAACCTAACTAAAGAGGTAAAAGACCTTTATGCAGAAAACTACAGGACAGTGAAAAAAGAGATAGAGGAAGATGTTAACTGATGGAAGAGCATACCATGCTCATGGATTGGGAGAATCAACATTAAAATGTCCATACTACCCAAAGCAATCTACAGATTCAACGCACTACCCATTAAAATACCAACAACATATTTCACAGACTTAGAAAGAATTATTCATAGATTCACCTGGAACAAAAAAAGACCACGGATACCTACAGCAATTCTGAGAAAGAAGAATAAAGTAGGTGGGATCTCAATACCAGACTTCAAGCTATACTACAAAGCAACTGTTCTCAAAACAGCCTGGTACTGGCACAAGAACAGACATTTAGACCAATGGAATAGAATAGAGAACCCAGATATCCACCCAAACCACTAGGCTCAATTAATATTTGACAAAGGAGGCATGAACATTCAATGGAGCCAAGATAGCCTCTTCAATAAATGGTGTTGGGAAAATTGGGCAAATACATGCAAAAAAATGAAACTGAACCACCAACTTACACCAAATACAAAAATAAACTCAAAATGGATACAAGACTTAAACATTAGAAGAGAAACCATAAAAATACTAGAGGAATCCACAGGCAGCACAATCTCAGATATATGCCGAAAGAACTTCTTCACTGATACTGCTCCAAAGGCAATGGAAGCTAAAGAAAAAATAAACAAATGGGACTACATCAAAATAAAAAGCTTTTGCACAGCAAAATAAACCATCAACAAAACAACAAGAAAGATAACTGTATGGGAGAACATATTTGCAAATGATATCACTGATAAAGGTTTAATCTCCAAAATCTATAGCCAACTTATACAACTTAATAAAAGGAAGATAAACGATCCAATAAAAAAAATGGGCAACGGACCTAAATAGAACCTTTTTGAAAGATGACAGAAGGAAGGCCAAGAGACATATGAAAACATGTTCGAAGTCACTAATCAACCGAGAGATGCAAATCAAAACGACAATGCGATACCATCTTACACCTGTCAGAATGGCAATCATCAACAAATCAACAAATGACAAGTGTTGGCGAGGATGCGGAGAAAAAGGGACCCTTGTGCACTGTTGGTGGGAATGCAGACTGGTGCAGCCACTGTGGAGAACAGTATGGAGTTTTCTTAAAAAACTAAAAATGGATCTCCCATTTGACCCTGTAATCCCAGGGTCAAATCCTAAGAAATCACAAACACCAATCAGAAAGGATTTATGTACCCCTATGTTCGTAGCAGCACAATTTACAGTAGCCAGAATTTGGAAACAGCCTAGGTGCCCGTCAGCAGATGAATGGATGAGAAAACTGTGGTACATCTACACAATGGAAGTCTATTCTGCCGTTAAAAAGAAGGATTTATTACCATTTTCAGCAACCTGGTTGGACTTGGAGAGCCTTATGCTTAGTGAAATAAGCCAGTCAATGAAGGAGAAGCATCACATGATCACACTCATTGGGGGATAATAAAGAACATTATAAACTGATTAACAAAAGGATAGATACAGAGACATTAAAGCTTCTAACAGACTCTGAAATTACAGCAGGAAGATTAAAGTTAGGTGAGGTAGATAAGAGATCAATCAAAGGACTTGTATGCATGCATATAAGCAAAACCAATGAACATAGACACTGGGGTGTTGGGGCATGCCTGGGTGGGAGGGGGGCAATAGGGAGATATGTATAAAAAATTAATTTAAAAAAATTAAAAAAAACCAACAAAAAAAACCTCAACGTTAAAATTTTAAGTATAAAGGGAGGCAACATTGCATGACAGGAATTAGTTGATCTGTTGTTTAATATCTCTATTTTTTAATACCTGTATTTCCTACTAGGCAGCAAGATCCCTTAGGGTTAGGAACTCTGATTACCATGTTCTATACTGCATTCTCAGTATCTAGTATAAAGTCAGGTACAAAACAAATCTCGATAAATAATTGCCCAATAAATTGACTGAGTGAGTAGTGGTGAAGGGTAGTAATTCAAGATGGAAAAGATTCAGTGGTTTCAATACACACTGATTCGTACATTCAAACCTTGGTTCTCTAATGTCTCCCATCTCAAACATTTCCATTTTCAAGTTGTTCACACACACACACACACACACACACACACACACACACACACAAATGTCTCAGTTATTGAACAAACTTCACTTCTCTACCTAATAGCCTTTCATGTTGAAACATCTAGTTAGTGGAAAATAGTAAAATTACTGCTCAACCTCATGTTAACATCTCAGGAAATTATGCTGTGAATATTTTTGTGTGTTTTCCCTTTTTTTCTTGTTGCTAGCAACATGAATGATTAGCACAATTTTAAAACATAAAGAGGCTATGAAGAGTGCTAATGTTGCTAATGGTGTGAAAAAATGATTACAGGAAACACAAGAGGCAGAAAAACTATTGTTGATTTGGATAAATAAAAAGCAGTCTGCCGATGACAGCAAATGATGATGCTACATGCTGACCTCCTGAAAGATACCCCTGGAATGAGTGATAAAAGTGATTAATTTAAGGCTAGTAGGGGGTGGTTTGATACATTTAAGAAGAGAAGTGTTTGTTTATATAGTAAGTAGTACTGTAGACATGTAATGTATGTAAGAAAGGTTACCAGCCAGGTTTTGAGTTTTCCTTTACATTATAGCAGACAAATGCAGCTGTTGAAAGAAGTCTTGGAGAAAACTTTTTCGCTTAACAGGCAGAAGTGCACTAAGCATTCCTTGGACTCTTTATTTAGTGATTTCTGTATTCAGGATGTACATTTTGGGAGTATCATATTCTGCCTTTGAGCATAAGTACACTTTTTTTAAAGCATATTCACTTTATAAAGCTAAACAGCTGTTCCATCAGGGTGAATTTGGAATAAATGAGTATAGTTCAGTATTGGAAATAGTTGATATACAGTCCTACATATTCACCTTTTATGAGGGGGTACCAGTTTTTCACTTCAAATCACAAACCGAGCCATCAAACAATTTCATCACTGGTCTATTTTCAAGGTATATGGTAGGAACACATGTTAAAATTGGCAAATAGATTTAAATATACTTATAAGGTCAAGATGAGCATTAAAGGAAAAGGAGAAGGTATTTAAGTTCTCTATGTATTGCAATTATGACTACAGGAAAGATATCTCTCTCTCTCCTTCTCTCTCTCTCTCTCTCTCTCTCTCTCTCTCCTAACCTATAAATTTGATGTGGAAATTGAAACTGTAAATTTGGATTCATGTGAAAACACTGCATTGGAATATGGAATGTTTTTGCCGTGAACAAAACAAATAGTAACCTATGGGAAATGTCATAATATTTGTTTTAAAATAATTTAATTTTTTTTTTTTTACAATAGGAGATTGGTCACTAACTCATGTCTTGGCAAAAGTCACAACTTTTAGCTGTAGTCGGTGTAGCTCAGTTGGTTAAGCATTATCCCATGCACCACAATGTCACTGATTCCATTCCTTGTTGTGAGCTTGATCAGTGCAGAGGCAGCTAATGGATGTGACTGATGTTTCTCCCTCTTTGGCATTCCTCTCTCCCCCTGCACACCTCTGGGTCTCACCCTGAGGAAATTACAATGATAGTGACCTCAATGAGGTCTCAATATTCAAACATTTATCTGTATTTTCATATTTATTCTTCTCCTTTTCTCTACCTCAATCAAAATAATATCCCTTCTCTTTCCGGTGTGATTGTTCATTTGCACTCTTAAGTCTACTCAACCAAATTACTTTAGTATTGACTGTGAGAGAATGAAAAGGCAATAAGTCTTCAACTTATTTCATTTTCTTACTCTTGCTCTCCAATGGTTTAATTTCTAAGTGAAAAAAAATTAAAGTTTTCTATTTACTACTTTGTAAAATACCTGAGGGTATACTATTTGAGGGTATGTATTAACCACAACTAATGCTCATTTCAGCTCTTTGCCCATTGGAGACACTCAAAGTAACATAAAAAAAAAGAATTTAAACTATGGATATAAATTTAAAGAAGAGCCACATTACATAACCTCAGTCTTAGAAACATGTTTATATTCTTAATTTAAAATTTAAATATATAAGGAACATCAAGGATTTAAAAGGTTTTAATCATTACAATTATATCCCAAATAATTTACAGTTTATATTTTAAAACACTTTCACAAGTGTAAAATATAGCAGAATTTAAAATACATAAAAGGTTGAATAGATCTAATTTGTTTATCTAAGTTTCCATGAGTTAACAACTGCTAGTATCTCAGAAAGAGCTGTCATTGACATATTCAGATCTGGATTCAAAACAAGAGTAACTATACATGCTCTCAAGGTAAGACATACTGAAACCACAGAGTTCCTGGTCTCATTTTTATAAACCTTTCAGGTTGTGTGTGTGTGTGTGTGTGTGTGTGTGTGTGTGTGAGAATATGATAATTAGAAATGCATTTTATATTTACACTAATGTTGCTAAAAATGTTTAAAAATTATTCTATATGTATGAAAGCCTAAACTCTTTATGACCAGTTGCTATGATGCGAATTGACCACCAGAGGGCAGATGCTCAACACAGGAGCTGTCCCATGGCTGGCCAGCCCCAATCAGCTCAAGCCAAGAGACCCCACCCACACACGAATTTGTGCACTGGGCCTCTAGTGATAAATAACATCCTTAAACTACAATAAAAAGTAACACAATAGTAATTCACAATAATATTTTATAATTTCATAAAATACTCATCTGCTTTTAAAATAAATATAAAATGTCTTTGAAACCCAATCTAATGTTGTAAGCAATATGTATATCCTGATTTTGTAATCACAGGTGATTTAAATTTTGTTAGAAATAAAGTCAGTTTTTACTTTTATATATTTTCTCTCTGAATCATACTCCCACCTCTCTCTTTTTTGATTAACTAGATACTATCTATCTTTAAGGTTTCACTTTCCAGGAAGCTCCTTTCCTGATCTAACATACATTTCATCACAGGAAAGACAGATTAGCTAAGAGATTATAGACTACTCTTAATCCTGACTCTGCAAGTTAAAAGCTATGGGATGTTGGCCAAGTGGTTTAACACCTTGTACTTCACTCTCCAGTCCCTAACTGGGGATGATTACCTATTTCACTGGATTTTCTGAAGATTGTATTATTTAAGGCACAAAATATGCTTAAAACAGTGCCCAGAAAGACATTCTGTATGTGAGTAATAATTAGCACATTCTTCTATAGTATCCTGTAGTTCCCCTATTATGACATTAAATGCTGTAATTACAGTTTATTGATTTATCTCATTTTCCAGAAAGATTATAAATTCTTGTAATTCTGAAAGAAACTGTCTTTTATTTGCCATAGTATTCCCAGTGCTTATCACAGTCCCTAAGACACAGCAGACTCCTTAATAAAAGGTATATGTTTTTTATTGATTTGAGAGAGAGAGAGAGAGAGAGAGAGAGAGAGAGAGAGAGAGAAGCATTGATCAGTTGCCTTCCATATGCACCTCACAGTCTAAAGATCAAACCCACAACCCAGGTATGTGCCCTGACTGAGAATTTAACCTGTGACATTTCAGTGTTCAGGATGACACTCCAACCAACTGAGCCACACCAGCCTGTGTGACTCAGTAGACTCTTAATGCATGTTTGCTGAATGAAATAAATCCCTACTGTGTCATAGGGAATGAGATAGGAATTTTATATTATGTTTTTGAAATTTCACAATAAGCAATTAACAAAATAGTTACATTCTACAAGCAAAGAAACTGATCCTTAGTCTACATGATCCAATCACAAGCGAATGACTACTTCGTTTTATATAGAACTTTTCTTATTTTTGTTCTTTTCCTCCTAACAAATGAGATATATGTATGTTACCACATGGTTTGCCTCTCTTGAAATATTCTTTGCTAGATTTTATTTTCTTATGCTATCACTCCAGCCAAAATTCTTTAAGTCTTCTTTTACTGCTTTCTTCTATAGCATCCTTTTCATGTACTTAATTCACTTTGAGTGCACTATGTATTGACTGATGTAATTTTGAAAAACATCTGTAAACATTCTAAAGTTAAAATATAATTAAAACAAAACTGGACAAAAAGAAGTTTTGAATACTTTATAGAGCTTTTAATAAATTTTATTAATATTGAAAAATTGAGACCTTAATTTTGGGGGGTAATTTAGTAGTCCTACATAGAATAAAGTTCCCTGCATTTGCCATACAATTTTCTTATTTAAAGGTTTTTATAGATCTTCTCTTCTTGAGAAAAATAATTCAACAACCTTTTTGAAACATGATCATTTTGAACAATATATGTCTATAATTTAAACTAAGGTCAGTGTACATTTGTGGTTTCTCATTTTTAGTGAACTTTTTTATTTATTTACTTTTTTACTGAATCTCATTGGATTGGCACATAAGAAAGGCAGTGGAACTAAACTGGGATTTTTATGTGTTAGAAATAGCTTGTTCTAATAATTTGTTTCTTTCTTATTGATTATTTTGTATAGATCTTTTGTAATTGTGATGAAAAAATGTATTCATATTGAACTTCTGTTCTATGTTGAGTTCACTATTTTTTCAATCTATAATCAATTGTCTATTTTATTTTATTACATGAGCATTTTTATTTTAATATTTTATTTTTACCTTTATTGTATTTTAATCACTCAAGGAGTAAAATATTATTGAATTAATGAAATTATACATATAGAGCCAGAAATTATATACCTGTTTATGTGTGTATATATATATATATATATATATATATAGAGAGAGAGAGAGAGAGACATAGACAGAGAGACAGAGAAATTTAGAAAACTATTTCCATAAGTTTACCAAAGATAAGTTTAATAAAAATAACAAGACTTCCAGAAAGGTCTAATTTTCTTTTACATGAAGTAAGGATAATTTAAAAAATAATTACTAAAAATTTGAGCTATGACAATATATTAATTAAGATTTTAAAATAAATTTTGCGGTTATAAAATTTAAAAAATGAATGTTATAGAGCTATATTCCATAGATTTGATTGGAGATTATTCTTTTCCTCAAAAAAGATTGTGAATTAAGTCTAGGGTATCTAATGTGTGTTCAGATCTCTTATATTACCTGTTGCTATATAATAAGTTAGTGCAGGTGTAGTGACTTAAACAACATTTATTATCTTAAAGATTCTGTGGGTCAAGAGTTGGCATGGCTGAGCTCTGACCTCTGCTTCAGTCTCTCACAGGCTGTGATCATGGTCTCAGCTGAAGACCCAGCTAGAAAAAAAGCCCATTTCCAAGCTTCTTTGCAAGGTCCTTGGAGGGATTCAATTCCTTCTGGGTCGTTGGATTGAGGACACTTATCTGTAGGCCACTCTCAGTTTCTCACCACACTGGTCTCCCCAACATAACTTGATTTATTAAAGTCAGCAAAATGAGTCTACTAATCTCAGAAGTTAACATTTTATTATATCTGCTGTATTCTGTCAGTCCCATACAAAATTCTAGCCCACACTCAAAGGGAAGAGATTACCAAAGGGTATGAATATCAGGAGGAAAGGAACGTTGGGAGTTATCTTAGAATCAGCCTGCTATAATTTTCTTTCTTCTCTCCTACCCTTTCTTAAAAATATCCACTTTCAACACTGGATATATGAATCATCTTTTCTGAAATGGTAGTTAATCCAATGACAACATTTAAAATGAAAGTGCTAAATTTCAACATATCTATATTAATTTATTTGAAGATAAATTATATTTTATAAAAGTTACATGACTTGCTTCAATAAGAGTGGTGTTGCCTACTTTTAAAAAATAGATATATATTTCAATATGTCTATTAAATAGAAACCTTTCTATTTCAGAAAGCCAGCAACTTGATTTATATATTATTATACATCTAAACTGAAAATATTTTCCTAATTTTTCTTGTTCCTTTTGATTGGTTTTAAATTGTGTTTGGGATTTTGTTTAGCCCCTAAACACTAAATTGTTTGAATGCATATAAAAAGAAAATAGTACCTATTCATCATAATGAACACTAGTGTTAATTAAAATGTAAAACAATGGGTGAAAATTCATATGGCTTTTTGGTTTATGGGAAAAGTAAAGCATAAAGAGATCAAAGTCTTAGTCTTCCAGTTCCATTGATCCTTCTGTTTAAAAACTATTTGTTTAAGAATATGAATATACATAAAAATGGAAACAAGTTACATTTAGTCAATGAGATTCAGAATGCCCTTCATGTTTATTAAAATTTTATGAGACATTATATATATATACTATTCTATCTAATAAAAGAATAATATATAAATTGACCATACTTCCACCACACCCACCACTAGCCACACCCACCAGCCAATAAGAGTGAGTATGTAAATTAACCCAACCAAGATGGCTATGGCCACAGGGAGAGCAGGAGAGAGACTTGGGTTGCCCCTAGCAATGGAGGGAGCCAAACTTTCCTCAAAGCCAGAAAATGGATGCCTCTGCTTAAGGCAACCAAGTTTCAATGGCTTTGAGAGCAGAGGCTTAGCTCCACTCCAGGCTACAAAGTTTCAATTGTAGAAAATAAATAAATCCCAGATACCAGGGCCTGCACTTGGGTCGCCAGGAAGTGTGGCTGGCATGCAAACCACCACAGGCCCTCGCCCAGGCCACACCACACTCCAAAGGAATGCCCAACCTGATCCAGGACACTCTTCAGGGCAAACCAGCTGGCCCCCACACATGCACCAAGCCTCTATCCTATCTAATAAAAGAGTAATATGCAGATTGACCATCACTCCAACACACAAGATGACTCCCCCATGTGGTCAAAGGATCCTGCCCCCATGTGGACACAAGATGGCCACCACAAGATGGCCAGTAGGGGAGGGCAGTTGTCAAGGACCAGGCCTGCAAGGGAGGGCTGTTGGGGGTGATCAAGTCTGCAGGGAAGGGCTAGGGGTGACCAAGATGGGAGAGGAGGAAAGTTGGGGGTAAGCAGGCCTGCAGGGAAAGGCAGTTGGGGGCAAACAGGCTGGCAGGGAAGCAGTTAGGCATGAATAAGGCTGGCAGGCAGAAGCAGTTAGGGGCAATCAGGAAGGCAGGCAGGTAGTAGGTAGAATCATGTCTAAACGGGCAATCGGACATCCCTCAAAGAGTCCCAGATTGGAGAGGAAGCAGGCTGGGCTGAAGGACACTCCCTCTCCCCACATGCATGAATTTCATGCACCGGGCCTCTAGTAAAATATAACAAGAAATAATTTCATAATTTAATTTTGAAGTGTTTTTATCCATTTTTAGCTTTTATTCTCAGTACTTACAAAGATCATGTACTAGACTTACAAAAGAAAAAATTATTTGGTTTTATTTGATTTTATTTAATTTTGGGTGACATATAGCAGGGTTTCAAAATGATGTAAACATGAAAGTAGGAAGATATGTGGTATTTCTTTGGAGTCAATTTTGAAGGTAAATATAATGTCAATAATTCAATTAGAAATAAGTAAACGTACTCTTCTTGTCTTTAAATTTTATATCAAGAAATATCTAATACTCAACAAGCTATATAGCATAAGGATTTAAAAATTTCATTTTTAATAATGTTTTTATTTCTAAGTCTTAAAAATCTAAGTGATGGAACAAGTTCTTCATATTCTCAAAATATATATAATACCCTACCTGATTATATCTACAAACTGAAATTTGTTAGTTGTGAACTTTGTTAACAATTGTATACATTTGGAGAATCAGGGGAAAAGCATGAATATTCTATAGTATGTTTTAGTTATCTGTCACTTCAGAATTTCATGCCATTCACTTCTTTTTTGTTCAGTTCATTTTATTTATTTACTAGAGGCCTGGTGCACAAAATTTGTGTACTTTGAGGCGGGGGGATGATGTGCCCATCCCATGCCCTCTTGCATCCTTAACACTGCTGCAGAGGCAGGCGTGTCTGCCCCCTGTTGGTCAGTGTGCATTAAAGCACCAGTCATTCTGCTGTATAGTCAATTTGCATATTAACCTTTTATTATATAGGACTAGAGGCCCGACGCATGAAATTTGTGCAAGAGTAAGCCTTCCTTCCCCCAGCTGCTGGCACCACCTTCCCTCTGGCACCTGGGAGCCAGATCTAGGACTTCCCTAGCAGCCCTGGCTTTGTCCAGCCAGAAGGACATCTGGTCTAATTAGCATATTACACTTCTATTATTATAAATTGGAGCTGGATAAACACTATTTGACTGAGTTCATTTCCAGATGCAAAAAGCAAAATGAATCCTTTATTATAAGACACAACGCTTTCATTTTCCTAAGGTAGCAATTTTAAACCTTTTTCATCTCATGGCACACTTAAACTAATTACTTTAAATCTGTGTAAACTACTATGGACATCTGATGAGAATGGCGTCAGTATGGGGTCATCATTTGTAACAAATCTACCGCACTGGTTGGATACCAATAGTGAGAAGCTTGTTAGTGTAGGGATGGAGCATACAGGAGCTCTCTGTACTTTCTACTCAACTTTTCTAAGAATCTAAAAATGTTCTAAAAATAAATTCTGTTAGTTTAAAAGCTTGACTGAAAAAATTATTAGCAATAAATGCTATTTTTTCTTATGTAATAATTGAATGTTTGAAATAAATTCAAAATTTAAAAAAACTGATTTTTGTTTTAATATTATGTCAAAATTATATTTGGACAACTATACAACCATAGATTTTTTCCTTTTTAAAAATATATTTTTTTATTGATTTCAGAGAGAGGAAAGAGAGGGAGAGAGAGATAGAAACATTAATGATGAGAGAGAATCATTTATTGGCTGCCCACAGCATGACTCATACTGAGGAATCAAGCCTGCAACCCAGGCATATGCCCTGACAGGGAATAGAATCCTGACCTTCTCATTCATAAGTCAATGCTCAAACACTAAGCCATTCTGGCTGTGTTATATTATATTCTTTCTTTGCACTCTAAAACCATGGACAGCTAATGAGTAGGAGAGCTTAATTTATTCACCCATAATAAGTAATAAAATGATCATTTTTCACTTACTAAATTTGGAAAAACTATAAACATCATTAACTGTTTGCAATCATGGGCTAATAACTATACAAATTGTTTTGGCTCTGATTCTGTATCTTAGCTTTATAATTAATATGAAGCTTTTGGGTTCAGTGACTCTACTGCTAATCAAAACTATTGTCTACTATCTGTTTCCCTAACAGTTATTTTTACTCTGCAATATTTTAGGGTACATTTTAGTTAATTTCTATAAATTATTAGGTTTTTCCTGCTTGTGTGAGCCAAACTCAGTTAATAGTATTTTAAATAAATACCTGTTGTAATCTCTTTATGATATAACTAGGTCAGATTGGATGTATTACTAAACTTTGTTCTTTGTTATTTACTATGAATTAAAATGGTGGTTTTTCTTTGTCAACTGTGTAAAAAAATGGGACAAAAGAACTCAATAAAAGTAAAGAATAGTCTTAATTTTCAAAAAAACTGTTAAGAACTATGACTATCAAATGAAAAAGTATTGGACAGTTGACTTTTGTTGTTAATTTCAAAAATATCATTCTGATCACAGACAGAGATTTTTGAAACTCAGAGTGCAGAGATTAACCAAAAATTGTAGAGTGGGAAAGAAATAGTACATTTAGAACTACTTTCTTACTTTATAGAGATTATTTTTTAATCTTTTTACTGGCTATAAAATGATGAGCTAGAAGGCTTATAGCTTATAGATTGGGGCAGTATATTATAGAATCCCTACTAACTTTAGGGAAACCAAAGACACAGAGGACCTGTGTTTGTCTTTCCATCTGGAATTATAAAGTCAGCCTTGACAAACACACTGCATGTAGGTAAGAACCTGAAGACTATCAGAGGCAAAGGGATCTGGTATGAGAAAGGGACTATTCAACAAAGGAATATTGCAGAATTCCTAGGCGCTGTCTCTATTTATGGTTTCACACTGTGACAGTTATTTAATGTTGCAGATGTTTGCAGAGAAATGACCATAGGTGAGATGCTTGTTATCTGATGCCAAGATCTTTTCAGTCAATAAATGTTAGATAATTATAGGTATTAGGCAAATAGTCATAACTCAGGTAGTCAGGTGTCCCTAGAGAAGGGTTTTTGAAATAAAACTGATTCTTTTGAAAAGGAATATGGTTCTTTGTCAAAAGCATCCTTATAACAATTTATTTTCTTCTCTCATGAAACTTTTCCTTTTGACGTCTCTAATACACTTCCCCACCAGAAAACAACACTTGATTATCTCCATCCTTTAGAAAAACAAAATCTAATAACATGAAACATCAAAAATATCTCAGTCTCTTTCCTATCAGGTGACTACTAGGCTCCTAGGAAAATTTACCTAATACCTCTATAAAACCAGCTCATTACAACAAAATATATGTGAAGACAACTTTTAACAAACTGAAAATGATTTCTGTTCTCCCGTGCATTCATTAATGAAGGCTCACTCAGATGTCACTCAAGAAGGAGAGAAGGTCTACCCATACTGATTACCTGCCTGCTATGTTTCCATGTACACTCAGAAGTAGTTGGTGGTTTCTAAATAGAATATGTTTTGTCTCTTTACGCAGCCTGCTTTCTGGTCAGTACTGCTTATAATTACTGCTTTCATTTGATTCCTCTTTTTTCTCTATCTGTTCTCTTGCCATTTCATTGTTTAATTTAAGAAAAAAGAAGAAAGTTAAATATGCATATGGTTAAAATATGTACCATAGTCAGTAATAAAAAGTAAAAGCCTATTGTCAAAACTCCCTTTTTAGCAGCTCTATTTTCCAGGAGTCAACAGAGGTAACTGTTTGTAGTCACTTTTCAATTAAGTTAATAATGTTAAATATCATACTTACATCACCATTTCTTGCATTAATTCTAGATATTATCTATTGAACCTTAGCTATTCAAGAAGCTTTAAACATCTTAAGTTATACCCTAATTTTTTTTTAGCCAATATCCACGTACAATGAGGGCGTTTATTTTTTTCACTATAGGTCCAATGTCCCTAACCTTATCATTTTATGTATGATACTCACAGCTTTTCAGTCAATTTATCTCTAAACTTCATTAATTATAATTATACTAGAGGCCCAGTGCATGAAAATTTGTGCATGGCAGGGTGTCCCTCAGCCCAGCCTGCACCCTGTCCAATCTTTGAAGGATGTCTGACAACCCAGTGGGATCAGGCCTAAATGGGCAGTTGGACATCCCTCTCACAATCCACGACTGCTGGCTTCCAACTGCTCTCCTGCCTGCCTTCTTGATTGCCCCTAACCACTTTTGCCTGCCAGCCTGATCATGCCCTAACCACTTCCCTGCTAGCCTGATGGATGCCTAACTGTTCCTCTACCACCCTGTTTGCCCCTAACTGCCCTCCGCTCTGAGCCTGGTCACCTGTAACTCCCCTCCCCTGATGTCCTGGTAACCCCTAACTGCCATCCCTGCAGGCCCAGTCACCTGCAACTTCCCTCCTCTGCTGGCCTGGTCACCCCTAACTGCCCTCCTCTGCAGGCTTGATCATCCCCAACTGCCCTCCCTTGCAGACCTGGTCTCCCAACTACCCTCTCATGCTGGCCATCCTGTGGTGACCATCTTGTGTCCACATGGAGGCAGTATCTTTGACCACATGGGGGCAACCACCTTGTGTGTTGGAGTAATGGTCAATCAGCATATTACTCTTTTATTAAATAGGATAGAGGCCTGGTGCATGGGTGGGGGTCAGCTTGTTTACACTGAAGGGGTCCCAGATCATGAGGAGGGCTCCCTTGGGGCATGGGGTGGCCTGGGCAAGGGGCCAACCACGCCCCCCAGTGATCCAAGTGGAGGCCCTGGTATCTGGGATTTATTTATCTTCTATAATTGAAACTTTGTAGACTTAAGTGGAGGTTAAGGCAGGCCAGGCTGCAGAAACTTGGCTTCCTTCATTGCTGGGGTCAACCTTAGCCTCCTGCTCTCTCCAGCTCCATGGCTGCCACCATTTTTGTTGGGATTTATTCATCTTCTATAATTGAAACTTTGTAGCCTGGATTGGAGACCTGGACTGGACAAGGTGTGTGGAAAGCTTGGCTTCCTCCATCACCAGGGAAACCCAAGATCCTTCCTGCTGTCTCTGTGGCTACAGCCATCTTGGTTGGGTTAATTTGCATACTCCTGATTGGCTTGTGGGCGTGGCTTTTGAGTGCACTGGAGTGATCATTAATTTGCATATTATTCTTTTATTAGATAGGATATTTTAGCTTGCTTAAAATGTATTTTCTCTCCAGAATGCTTAATTACTTTTTTTAAAAATATATATTTAATTGACTTTTTACAGAGAGGAAGGGAGGAGGGATATAGAGTTAGAAACATCGATGGGAGAGAAACATTGATCAGCTGCCTCCTCCATGCCCCATACTGGGGATGTACCCACAACCAAGGTATGTGCCCTTGATGGGAATTGAACCTGGGACCGTTGAGTCTGCAGGCCGATACTCTATCCAGCAGTGACCCACAGGTGAGAACCACTAGCAGGGTCACCTAGACTATCAGAGAACACAGGTATTTGCATTATGATTCATAATAGTAGCAAAATTATAGTTATGAAGTAGCAACAAAAATAATGTTATGGTTGGGGGTGACCACAACATGAGGAACTGTACTAAAGGGTCATGGCATTAGAAAGGTTGAGAACCACTGCTCTAGAATGATAACAGCTCAGAGTGGTAGTATAAGAAAAAGGTAACCTATTGCCTCCTGGGAGAGAAAATATTCTCAAGTAGGTATCTGTGGTCAGAATTTAAGAATAAGAAGCCTTGGTTCAGGTCACAGTAAGGATTATGATTTTTTATAGTTAACATGTTCAGATTGTTAGAGAACCATCAATCAGAGTTGAATGTCTCATCTTTGTTCACTGATGCTTTACTAGATTAATTTATATGAAGTGATCAAAATTAGTTGAGGAGCTGCTCACATCAACCTGCCCTCTTAATGTCATTCTGATACAGTGGTACCTCGAGATATGAGTTTAATTTGTTCCGTAACCTTGAGGCATGGGAAACTATGAGATGCTGGAGTTGCAGTAAACTGGTGGGTCATGTGCAGCCGGCCGGTCTGCGCGATTACTCGTATCTCAAATGTTGCTAGTATTTCAAAGCAAAAATCACTGCACGGCTCGTATCTCAAAAATCTCGTATGTTAGGGCACTCGTATCTCGAGGTACCACTGTAACTATATTTCACCTTTAGGATCACAATGCTTGACCCTAAAATAATAAACAATTTGCTACCATGAACATTTTCCAAATTTCAGTAAATTAAACAATCACAATATGATTTATTATTATTATTATTATTATTATTATTATTACCATCATTATTATTATTATTATACTTAACTCTCTGATGTAAGTGAGAAATCTCTATTGGGAATCTTTTATCTAATGGTCATTCTGGACTTTAGAAGCATTCTACTGTATGGCTTTGACAACTAAAAATTATTTAATTATGGTTATAAGGAAGGAGGTTTGGTCCCTAACCAAGGAAGGAAATTTTAAGGACAAAGTAGGGTACATTACTACCTTCCACATTCTGTTATCCAGGAATAGTCACAGCGACCAGTTTAATTACATAGCATTTGGGGAAATGTAGTCTCCCTGTGTCTACTGTAAGAAGAAACAGGATTGTTGAGACTCTATCCAGTCATGTCACTCCATGCATAATAATCAGAATCTACTCCATGCATTCTGATTATTGCTAAATGTCATGTCAGCATAGGTGGTTTCTTCTTGGAGGATTAGTAATGTAATTAACCATAAAAAAGGTGGGAAATGGTTGAAAAATATGGGAAAACAGGAGGGAAATAAGCATTATTCTGAAGTCTAGAAATTTAAAACTGTTTTATCACAGAAAACGATATGATATAGCCTTCATAAAACAAGGGCAAAAATCATACTGAGCAAAAGGTAAAATATTTAATTTACTTTTTTGTTTAAAAGTTAAATGCCTTAGCTTTTCTCTTTCTTTTTTTTTCTTTATTGGTACTGTTGATTATTTTTTATTTGTTTGAGTTTCTCTGAATTTACAGATATTCCTATTGGAGCAAGTAGGTGCCAATCAAATAAGTATTCATTTTATGCTACTTGCTAAACTATATTTTACTCAACCAAGAAGTAGGTTAAATGACATTTAGGTGAGTTTTTATTACTCTAGAGAGTCATATAACTAAATGAATATCAGCCCTCAAATGGTATACAGCATTATTTAGTCTGGTGTGTAAGTACGTAAACATGACAAAGTGAAGCTGTTAAAACAATGAAATATTAGCCCTGTGAAGAAGTGGAGCACAATTTAATATATTTCAGCATCAGACTTACACTTATGAATATGTGATTTTTGTCATATAAATATATTTTTAATTTCTCATGCTCTCTAACAGTTCTTTTCTTCAGGGAACTTCAGTGTTGCTTTATTTATTAATACTGACATACCTATGATGAATGAAGGCTTATCACCTGAGATAGTTTGTTCCCACTCGAATTTCCTACACTATTACATTGTCTACATAGTATATGATGTCTCATCCTATCTAATAAAAGAGTAATATGCAAATTGACAGTCACACAAGATGGCTTCCCCCATGTGATCAAAGATGGCTGCCCTCATGTAGACACAAAATGGCTGCCACAAGATGGCCTGCAGGGGAGGGTAGTTGTGGGCATTTAGGGGTGACCAGGCCAGCAGAGGAGGGCATTTGGGTGATATCAGGCCAGCAAGGGAGGACAGTTGGGAGGGACCCAGGCTTGCAGGGTTGGATAGTTGTGGGTGATTGGGCCAGCAGGGAGGCAGTTAGGGGTGACTGGACCAGCAAAGAAGGGCAATTGGCAGAGACCAGGTCAGCAGGAGAGAACAGTTGGGAGGGACCCAGACCTGCAGAGAAGAGCAGTTGAGTGTGTGTGTGTGTGGGGGGGGGATTAGGCCAGCAGGGGTGAGAGTTGAGTGGGGCCAGGCCTGCAGGGGAGGGCAGTTGTGAGCAATCAGGCCATGAGGGAGGGCAGTTAGGGTTGACTGGGCCAGCATAGGAGGCCAGCAGATCAGACTGGCAGGGGAATGATTAGGGGTGATCAGACTGGCAGGCAGAAGTGATTAGGGGCAATCAGGCAGAGGCAGGCAAGCAGTTGGAAGCCAGCAGTCCTTGATTGTGAGAGGGATGTCCAACTTTACGTTTAGGCCCAATCCCATCGGGCAGTCAGAAATTCCTTAAGGGGTCCCAGATTGGACAGGGTACAGGCTGAGCTGAGGGACACCTCCTCCCCCATTACACAAATTTTGTGCATCGGGTCTCTAGTTTTAACATAATGACCTGAATAAGATAATATTATATGAATTATGGGACAACAGACATTTTTGTAACACAGATTCTGCCAAGTGATGATCCTATCCCAGAAGGACTTCAGGAAGATTCTGGTGTTGCTATATTTCTACTGCAGACCTTTTGCCAGAGAGAATGTGGGAATACAAGAGGTGAAACAACAAGAACAAGAACAAGCAAAAGACCGAGAGAGGATCTAAATTTAAAATAGAAAGTTTAAAAATAGGAAGATGGGTGAATTTATATGATATAAGGGGACTGAAATAAGTGTCTTGTTCTTAAATTTCAAAGTTTAGCATCTATTTAAACCTTTTATTATATCTGGACCTATTCACTCCCAGAATTTGGACATATTACGTAACTTCTTAGATTGTTGATATTGGTGATATGATAAATTACACATAAAGATAATTACTAAGTTTTTCTTTTAAAATGTATTGAGGCCGAAATCAGTTTTGCTCAGTGGTTAGAGTGACGGCCTGCAGACTGGAGGGTCCCAGGTTCGATTCCAGTCAAGGGCATGTATCTTGGTTGGGAGCACATACCCAGTAGGGGGCATGTGGGAGGTGGCTGACCAATGTCTCTCTCTCATCAATGTTTCTAGCTCTCTAACCCCTCCCTTCCTCTCTGTAAAAAATCAATAAAATATATATTTTTTAAATGTATTGGGAAATTATATTTGTTATGTTCATAACTTTTAAATAGTAATACGTCATCTATGATTTTAATAAATCTTAAAAATAAGTGCTAAATTTGACCATCATCCACAGATTTTGATCAAGTGAAAAACACATAATTCAGGGTGATGCTATTTGGGTCTTAACTTATTACATAAATTAAAAAAATAAGAGAAATAAAATATATTTATAAGCAGAATATTGAATTAAACATAAAGTCCATACATAATTACTTAGTAGAAAATCTCAGTGCCATTTCTGTTCACAGTTCTTACATTTTTAAAGTTCACTTTTAGTGCACTCTGAGGTCAATTAAGGAATGTGTAGCAGACTAGGAACTCATGAAAATAATTTTTAAGAAGTGGTCCAATAAATCAAAGGAGGGAAATACCTTTGCTCATCTTCTGATTCCTAATGTTTAGTATTTTGCTTGATATATTAAAAACTTCCTATCTGGAAATAGCCCAAGTGCCCCTCAATAGATGAGTGGATAAAAAAGAAAGATACATTTCCACCATGGAATATAATGCAGCAGTGAAAAAGAAGGATCCCTTACCCTTGAAATAGCATGGAAGGACCTGAAGAGTATTATGTTAAGTGAAAGAAGCCAGTCAGAGAAAGACAAGTATCACATGATCTCATTCATATGTGGAATCTAGTGAACAAAATAGATCCAGAGACCTGAAAGTATGGAAGAAACTGAAATCTCAGAAGGAAGGTGTGATTGGGTGGGTAGGAAGAGATCAAACAAAGAATTTATGTGAATATATGCATAATACATTGACACAGAAAATAGATTAGGGAAGGCCTGGGACAGAGGGCAGGTGTAGTCTAGATTAGGTCAATGAGTGGGGAGTGGAAGAGAATATATGTAATACTTTCCACAATAAAGATTTAAAAAAAGAAAAAAAAACCACACTTCATATTGTCTTCAAAGAAGAAACCCAGCTTCAACCATTAGAACTTAGCCAGTAGGGGGTTCTCTATCAAGTATAAGTGGACATTTGTAAGGCAGAGGTAATTAATTCTACCCAACAGATCAATGGCTGACAAGTGAGATGCTGAAGAAGTAAAATGCAAGCATTAAACAAATTATGCCTCCCTTTATGCAATCACAGAATACTCAGATGGGAGTTTTGAACAATGGATGGGAAGCAGTCTGTGAAGTTATTTATAAAACATTATACCTCACTTAGACTAGATGTGGTGAAATACTCCCTGTTTATAAATAACTACAGTTTTGTATATTTTCATCCTGTCTAAATTAAAAAATTGAACACCAAATGTAAACCCTGCTAATGATAATTTAAAAGAAGAAAACAGAGATGAAGCAAAATACAATGATAAAATATATCAGGCTCAGAGTCTGATCAACCAAAATTCAAATTTAGACTGACACCCTTCTTAATTGTTTAATTTTGGGTATTTTTACCCTCCTGGAGCTCAACTTATCTGCAAAACATGAATGTTCATGCTATGTATGTACATCACAGACTTGAGGGATGAAAGCAAAAATATTTGTAAAATGCCTTACACAGAGCAAAGCATATGTTTGCACTCAAAATGAGTGAGATCATTAGAGACTTACTGAAGAAGAGTAGAACAATCCCATTTAGGAAAATATTAATTTAATATTGACCAATTAATTTGTATGGATAGGTTAAGATCCATATTTAGTAGACATTTTCTCTAAAAATAGAACAGATAAAACTAGAGGTAAATTAATATATTTTTATAAAAACAGAGTGAGAAAACTGTGTTAGATATCAGGAAAGATTCCCTAGAAGCCGATTGTGAAAAGCCACAAGGGACCACTGACTTTGATGGGAGTTCCGGCAATTAAGAGGAAAAATTATAGTAGTATAAGCCAAGGAAAAAGCTAATGAACAGAGAGACAACAAAGCTACTGAGTCCTTTTTCTCCAGGAAGTCAGTATTAGAAGAGTCTAGAAAGATCTTAATATCATCTCTCCTCCTCTCCCCCCCCGCCCAAAAATGTGATAATGACATAGAAAAAAATAAAACTAACATAGAAAGAACAAACCAATAAAAAATAATTTTCTACAAGAGTTGAAATGACATGCATGCAGCCCAACTTATATAAACATGAGATAGTGAGCTTGGAAGTAAACTTCACTAAACATCTATTATTTGAAATCAGAGTTTTCTTCATACCATTGTAAAAACTGGAATGTATCTGACAGGTGATAGCTATAGCGGAAAGGTGGCAAATATATATCACCGAGTAAGTGAAAAATGAGAACATATTAGGAACATTCAGGCTTTTGTTGTAAATGGTTCCAGAACAGGTCTCCCAAACATGGGCCATTTTGACGTGTGAATTATTTGGGGATGAAGGTAAAAGAGACCCTGAGAGCATAACAGAAACTTTTACTTTTCCCTTAAGGGATTTAAATTTGGGGCCTTTCCCATAATAAGAGTTATTACCATAAACAACTCTGTATGACCTATCTATAAGGTAGAGCAAAAAGCTTGTCATCTTGTCATTCTATGAATTATACTTCTCCCCTCTGAAGCCACACACCCTTTATCCCAGTCCTTAGTTTAGAATGTTGTACATATCTCATTTAGCTTTCTGTCTCTGTACCTCTCAATTATGTGAGGTCCCTGACTCTCTAATAAAAGAGTAATATGCAAATTGACCATCACTCCAACACACAAGATGGCTACCTCCAGGTGGTCAAAAATGGATGCCCCCATGTGGACACAAGATGGCCACCACAAGTTGGCTGGCAAGAGAGGGCAGTGATGAGTGATCAGGCCAGCAGGGGAGAGCAGTTGAGAAGGACCAGGCCTGCAGGGGAAGGAAGTTGGGGGGAACCAGGCTGCAGGGGGGTGGTGGAACAGCAGGGAAGCACATAGGTATCATTTAGGCAGAGGAGTGGTTGGGTGATCAGGCTGGCAGGGAGAAGCTGTTATGGGCAATCAGGAAGACAGGCAAGTGAGCAGTTGGGAGCCAGCAGTCCTGGATTGTGAGAGGGAGGTCCGACTTCCCATTTAGGCCAGATGGGATAGGGCCTAAACAGCAGTTGGACATTTCTTGAGGGGTCCTAGGTTGGAGAGGGTGCAGTGTGGGCTGAGGGATACACACACATCTCCTCATGCATGCATTTTGTGCACCAGGCTTCTAGTAAATACATAATTAAATGTGGTTATTTTATTCTGTTAATTTGTTTCCTGTCAAATTTCCATACCAGCCAGATGAAGCTATAAGGGTACAGGAACATTTCTTTGTCCCTGGAAGTAGAAAAAAAATATCTCTCTTTTTAATTCTTGAGTGATAACTTCAGAAACTCACATAGGAAAATTAGAAAAAGAAATATCCCCTGGATAGACTTCAATTTGGGTTGTATTCCAAAGGCCATAAAACTCTATCCATCTGACAAGTTTTCATAGAGTTGATTTTGAACAGCGATCTCATTTTGTACACTGCTAGTTACTGTGGCTTCAGGCTCACGGTCTTGACCATTTTATACTTGCTGCCCTTATAATATGATTATAGTTATCTAATTGGTCCCCAAACAGCTAGAGTGGGTTTAGAGTTGAGATGATAGGTCACATTTCAATGTCTTTTTGCCATTTTTTGTTGCTTTTCTCTAGTTTCTCTGAAAAGTGTGCTCTAAACAGGATCAATTTTTATAATAAGGTATAATATATAAAAATTATATTTTCTTTTTATAGCATTATCGCAGTTCAGGAGAGTCACTGTGCCATTTGTTCTTATAGTTGTAGGCCTCCCATATACATTTATTTCTTCATTAGAAGCCTGGTGCATGAAATTTGCACACTTAGATGTGGAATGATTGGGGTCCCTCAGCCCGACCTGCACTCTCTCAGAGTCTCAGAGCCCTAGGATGATGTCCAACTGCTGTGGAGGTGGGAGAGGCTCCTGCCACCACTGTTGCACTCACCGGCTGTGAGTCCAGCTTCTAGCTGAGTGGTGCTCTCCCTGTGATAGAGCATTGATCACTGGGGAGCAACTCCTGCATTGAGCATCTGTACCCTGGTGGTCAGTGCACATCATAGCAACCCATCATTCTGCCATTCAGTCTATTTGCATATTAACCTTTTATTATATAGAATTACCACAGCTAAGCTTTTATTATCTTGAGTCTAAGTTATTTCAATTGTTTCTTACCTACTTTTCCCATTTTAACTCATCCTACTCCCAGGTAATCTTTCTTAAGCAACTTTTCATTATGTTAATTTCCTCTACAACTCTATTATCCACACCATTCTTTGCTTTTAAAAAATTTCCATTGTAAAATCTCCCCTTCACATTATTTACACATGGGATAGAATAAGCTGAACTTCCTGCCAAACAAACAAAAGTAGGTTCTGATTTCCTGAAATTAGTCATTGTGAATCCAATGATAATCTTAAGAATGAATACATAGCACAGTAAAACACAACAAGGTATAGGTAATTGGTTTTTGAGTGAAAATATTTCTTCTCCCCTTGCAGAGAGGTAAAAGTTAAATTTATTTCCTTATTGTGGACATCACAGTAAGAATATGTGAGGTCTGGAACCACAGCAGCCATTTTTGTTGCCAAGATAACTAATTTTATAATGAAACTGACCTGTTAGAATGAGTAGAGATAAGAGAGGTATCATTGATTGGTATACCACAGTAGTCGGCAAACCTCGGCTTGCCAGCCACGTGCAGCTCTTTGGCCCCTTGAGTGTGGCTCTTCCACAAAATACTACTGCCTAGGTGAATCTATTTTGAAGAAGTGGCGTTAGAAGTAGTTTAAGTTTAAAAAATTTGGCTCTCAAAAGAAATTTTAATCATTGTACTGTTGATATTTGGCTCTGTTGACTAATGAGTTTGCTGACCACTGGTATAGCAACGATGCCATGATTAAAACCAGTCCTATCTCTGATCTCTGCAATTACAACAGACAATAAATTCTCTTGTTGGCTTAAAGCAGTACTAAATTTATGCCTTCTTTCCCTATCAAAAGCATTTTATCAGATAGAATATATTTTTGGTCAATAATATCACATCTAAAATTTTACAATGGTGCTTTGAATTCTGTTTCTATTAAATAAGTTAATACCCAATGTTTTGAAATTTGAACATGGACTATTACCTAGTAATCATGTTTCAATTGAATTTATGACAAAAGTTAGTGAGGCTCAATATTATTATATCAAATCCATATAAGAATCATTGGTAGAAGTATTTTCCCCCCTAACATAATTAATTCTTGTTGAAAAAGTTGTCAACTCAAACCAGATATTTTTTGACACACATATTTATTTTGGTGACTATAACAGTTTATCCAGTTTTATTGAGATACTAGAGGTCCGGTGCACAAAATTTGTGTACTGGTAGGGGTCTCTAGGCCTGGCCAGAGATCTGGGCTAGGTTGGAGAGGAGGTGAAAGTTGCCAGGTCAAGCACAGAGGGAACAGATGCCATATCATCCCGTGGATCCCAACCTCCTGCTTCCTCCTTCCCTCACTGCTAAACCACTGCAATGGGCAGGTGGTGGGCAGATCAGATTCTGCTAGCCAGGGGGAGAGACAGAGTATGGAAGGTTGGTTGCCAGCCCGAAGAAGGGAGCCTGTCCTTGAACCCCTGGTGAAGGGGTTGCATCTGCTACCACCCACCCCCAGTTTCCTGTCCCAGCCAAGGGGCTGGCCTCTATCAGGTGATTGGGACCTGCCAGCTGGGGGAGGGACTGAGGGAGGTTGTCCAGCTGGGAGAGATTGGCTGTGGGAGCACACTGACCACCAGGGGGCAGCTCCTACATTGAGCATCTGCCCCCTGGTGGTCATTGCACCTGACAGTGACTGGTTGTTCCAGTCGTTCCTGTCACATAGGCTTGTATATTTATAGATAATTGACATATAACACTGTATAAGCTTATAATGTAAAACAATGATTTAATATATGTATATTGTGTATTATCACAAGTTTAGTTAATATCCATTACTTACATAGTTACAATTTTTTCATGTGATGAGAACTTTTGCCAACTGTTCCTTTAGAACCTTTCAAATATACATTATAGCATTGTTAATGCCAGTCATTATGTTGTACATTATGTCCCAGAGGCTATTTATCTTAGAATTGGAAGTTTGTATATTTTGACCATCTTTATCTATTTCCATCCAACTCTATCTGCCATCTAAAGCCATAACCAGTCAATTCTGTTTCTATAAATTAATAGTTTTTAGATTTCTTATGTAAATGAGCTCATACAATATTTATCTTTTTCTATCTGACTTATTTCACTTAGCATATTTCTCTCAAGTTTTATGCATGAAATCATAAATGACAGGATTTCCTTATTTTTTATAGCTTAATAATATTCCATTACAGGTATATATTTTTTTGGTATTGATCTGTCTATCTATCTATCATCTATCTCTCTATCTATCTATCTATTTATCTATCTATCTATCTATCTATCTATCCTATCCATCTATATCACAAGTTCTGGTTCCACTTAGACATCAGTGGACACATGTTATTTCAAAGTCTTAGCTATTGTAAATAATGCTGCAATGAACATCACTGGGTGCAGATATCTCTTGGGAATAATGATTTTATTTCCTTCAGATATAAATCCAGCAGTAGCATTGCTGGACTATATGTTGTTTTATTTTTTATTTTTTGAGCAACCTCTATACTACTTTCCATAGTGACTGCACCAATTTACATTCCCAGCAACCCATTACAAGAGCTTTCCTTTTCTCCATAGCCTCACTAGCACTTATTCTGCCTTGTATTTTGATAATAGCTTTTCAAACTGGTTTGAGGTGATATTTCATTTTGGTTTTGATATTCATTTTCCTGATGCTTAGTGGTGTTGAGCACGTTTTTATGTACCTTTTTAGCCAATGATAGGTCTTCTTTGGAGAGAAATATACTCAAGTCTATCTATCTATTTATTTTGCTATTGACTTGTATTTTTGTTATATATTTTAGATATTAACCCCTTATCAGGTCTGTGGTCTATAAATATCTTCTCCATTTCCATAGATTGTCTTCTCACTTTGTTAATAATTTATTTTGCTCTTTAAAAACAAAGACAATTTAAAAATTGTTTAAAAAGCAAAGCAAGCTTTTTGCTTTAATGCAGTCCCACTTGTTGGTATTTGTGCTTGTTGCTTGTGATTTGGGTGTCATATCCAAAAAGTTATTAACAAGATCACTGTCAAGAAGCTTTTTCCCTATATGTTCTCCTAAAACTCAGTAGCATTTCCATACACAAACAATAAATTATCTGAAATTAAAAACAAAACAAAACACTGACATCTATAATAATAAAAGTGTAATATGCTAATTAGGACAGCTAAACAACCATTGGGAAGACCTTCTGGATAAAGCAGAGCTGCGAGGGCCCAGCCCTTTGCATGAATTTCGTGCATCAGGCCTCTAATTTACAATAATATCTAAATAATAAAATATTTAAAATTAGTCAAGGAGGTAGAAGAGCTGTACACTGAAAACTATTACACTGGTGAAAGAAACTGAAGATGCAAGTAACTGGAAAGTTACCCCAAGATCTCAATGAAATCCTGAGAAGGAAAACTGGAGGCATCATATCTTCGTACTTCAAACTTTATTACTAGTCTGTAGCAATCAAAACAGTATGGTACTGACATAAAAACACACTTAGAACAATGGTCGGCAAACTCATTAGCCAACAGAGCCAAATATCACCTGTACAACGATTGAAATTTCTTTTGAGAAATTTTTGGCTGGTAGGTTTTTTTTATAATGAAAGAAACCTAAGCAAACTGCATTCAAATGTTGTCAATTATTCCTGGCACTAGCTGTTTAGGCTCAGTGGATAGAGCATCAGCCAGTGGACTGAAGGGCCCCAGGTTTGATTCCATTTAAGGGCATGTACCTCAGTTGCAGGCTTGATTCCAATCCTGGTTGATGCAGGAGGCAACCAGTTGATGTGTCCCTCTCACATCAATGTTTCTCTCTGTCTCTCCCCCTCCCTTCCACTTTCTAAAAGCCAATGGGAAAAATATCCTCAGATGAGGATTAACAAAAAGAACTGAAGCAATGAGATAAATTTAATATTTCCCTTAAGAATAAGGTTATCAGATTTAGCAAATAAAATACAGAACTCCCAGTAAAATATGAATTTTAGATAAACAGTACCCAATATATTAGTATTAGTATGTACCATACAATACTGAATTTTTAAAAATAATTCATATTTCCTTTTGGTAACCAGAGGAACATAGGAGTTATCCTAATATGATGAACACAACATATAAAAATATTCACTCAAACTCCTTGTATGAAGAAACCTCTTTATGGTGTTTGAACTTCATTCAGTGCAATAACATTGTAATGGAACATATACAGCTGGCCAGCTAAACATGAAAATCTGTTCTCATCGTACTCATATTCAATTTCATCTAGAAGGTGGTGGTTGAACCATGGACCACATTTTTTATTCCCTTCACAAATGTGGTCATTTGATTAGTTTCCCCAATGGTAAGGATGAGTGCAGGTATGTGTGCCACTTCTTGGACATAAAAATGCAGAATATAACAAGGTCTTAGGATGTAGAATATGCATATTATCCTTGGAGAAATGGTGCCCTGTACCCAAAAGTACTGACCACTACCAGTAGCCTGCATTTATGTATCTACTAGAGGTGTGGTGCATGAAATCATGCATAGGTGGGGGTTCCCCCAACCCTCATAATGCTAGCCAATCAGGCTGGGCCTGCAGGGGGAGGGGATGTGGGAGGTTGGCTGGCCAGCCCTGCTCCCGATCCAGCTGGTTTGCCAGCTGCACTTCATGTCATAGCAACCAGTTGTTCCAGTCATTCCAGTCATTGTAGTCATTCTGGTTGTTCTGGCATTCCAGTTGCTTGGCTTTTATATACATAGATATGTGATTATAGCACATTTTTTTGAAGCCAATAAGAATGCAAATTTTGGAAGAATCTGTGAGTGTATTTATAACCCATGAGATTTTGTGGCAATATTAATGCAGTTCAATTATAATGCTTGAGAAAAGGTTTGTTATATGACTGCACCTTGGGAAACATCAGCTTCCTTACTAATTATACTTTCAAAGAGATGAAAGTTCACTCTGTTTTAGAAACACTGTGCCCTCTTCAATGGGAACATAGATTTTCTTATAGGGCAACCCAGTAACAGAGGGAAAAATCAAATGCTTAATTTGTTAGTCAAAGTTACTAGTTTCAGGGACTCAGCTAGTTAGATTACTGTCTAACGTAAAGATCTCAGAGGTTCAGGCATTGGAGAAGGAAAGTTAAAACTAGAGATAAACAAAACTGATTAAGCCTTACTAGATTTGTTTTTATTTAGCTCTAATAACCTCTGGATTTTGCTCTTTAAGTAGAAGGTTACTAAATGAAAACTTCTAGTGACTATTTTAAAAAATATCTTGTGACCTACTGTCCTCACTGAGTAGAAGGACACTTTTTTGTTTTGTTTTGTTTTGTATGTGTCTTTATGGAAAACTCGAAGAGGTAAAAATAACTTTATTGTTTAAATTTAATAATGTTCCTGCAGGCTAAACTATCAAATCAAAGAGGTCCTCCTTTGATCTTATATCAAATGTCTGAGTAAGTTTGTGCTTATGCAGTGATAGTGACTTTAAGCAAATAGACATATTGATTAACCTCCCTTTTAAGTTACTGTAACACTGATGGTATCCTTTAAACATATATTGTAAAACTAACACATGCTCATTATAGTTAGAGATAAAGAGACCTGAGGAGTTCAAAACAGAAAACGAAAATCCCCTTTTTCTCAAATCTCAGTTTTATTTTCTAGCAGGTCCCTTTAAATTTTTTCAGAAATATGTATCTCAATCAAAAGTGCATAAATCGCCTTGGCTGGTGTGGCTCGGTTGGTTGGGTGTCAACCTGGGCACTGAGCACTGAGGGGTTGCATTTCAATTCCCAGGATGGGCACATACTCAGGTTGTGAGCTCCCATCCTAGGTGGGAAGTATGCACAAGGCAGCCAATCAATGTTTTGCTCTGAGATCAATATATATATATATCTTTCTCTAAAATATCAATAAACTATTTTTAAAGTGCATAATTAAATTTTCTTTTTCATTTTTATTCAATTTTCATTTTATTCAATGGTCTCTCTTTTTTATTCTTTTTTTTAAAATATATATTTTGTATAAAACTTGCTTTCCATTTTACCTGAGTATATTTGGGATATTATGCTTTATTAGTGCATACTGTTCTATTTAATGGTTACATAGTCTTCCATGGTATGCAAATACCACATTTTTTAATATTTATTTCAGTATGTTTGCATTATTTATAGAATTGTATTCATACAAACATATAACAATGAATCTATTCCTATTAACGAGTTTATTTTCCACTTAAGCCACACTATTATGTATAGGTTACTGAAATGAAATTGTGAAAATTAATGTTCATTTAAATGCTTTGATATTAACAAATTCCCACCAAAATGAGAACTTATAAGTCTAGCAAAGACTGTTACAGTGCCTTTTCTCTGATCTGGGTGCCTTTTGGAAGCAAAGCACCTCAGAAAATTATATGTACTATTAAAATACTATATCTAGATCTCTCTCTCCTATCTATCTATTAAACTATCACATTTTATGTGTGTGTACTTGGATGTGTTTAATAGAATAAAACTATAAGTTCCCTTTTGAACCTGTTATTCTCTGGATTGTAATTAGAGCACTCAGGGATAAGCTTCTCAGCAATTTGTTTTTCAAGTAACGATTGTCGTGTTTCTTCATGAAATAAATGAGGTCTAGGTCAACTCAGTTATGAAGGGAGAAAACACTGACATTAAGGCAAGTCACTCAGAATAGGTTTAAATAACCTATACTTGTTTAACTAACATTTAATTTAAAGAATGCTTGAATTCCCACTTCCTCAATAGGTCCTTTTCCAACGAAGAAAACCTGAAATATAGAAGCAGCCTCCAAGAAACCACTGACACAGCAATACTCTCTTGCCTCCAGCAAAATGCTGCAGCTGCAAAATACCTGATTTGCATCTTTAACAAAAAGGGGGCCTATTTCTAGACCAACAAAACATTCTGAATGTTATAATTAGGTAAAAGATATTCTGATTAGCAAGGTAATCAGTCATTCAGTCATTCATTCAGTCACCCACTCAGCAACCAGTTTTGGTTTGCTATTTCTAAGACAATGGAATCATTCTCCCTTAGATAAAAAATAAGGCTCACCTGGTTTGTAAAGTAATTTTATCTCTCGCCATTTGACTTTGGGTATGTTATTCAAGTTGTCAGAGGAGAGACCCTAATATCTATATACAAGAGGCCTGGTGCATGAAATTCATGCATGGGGGTGTGTGTCCCTCAGCCCAGCCTGCACCCTTTCCAATATGGGACCCCTTGAGGGATGTCTGACTGCCTGTTTAGGCCCAATCCTACCACAATCCAGAACTGCTGGCTCCCAACTGCTCACCTGCCTGCCTTCCTGATTGCCCCTAATTGCTTCTGCCTTCCAGCCTGATCACCCCCTAACCACTTGCCTGCCAGCCTGTTTGATACCTAACTGCTCCCCTGCCAGCCTGTTTGCCCCTAACTGCCCTCCCCTGCAGGCCTGGTCACCCCTAATTGCCCTCCCCTACTAGCCTGGTCAACCCTAACTGCCTTGCACTGCAGGCCTGGTCCCCCTAACTGCTCTCCCCTGCAGGCCTGGGTCCCCCGCAACTAACCTTTCCTGAAGGCCTGGTTGCCCCCAGGTGACCAAAGCAGAGGCCCTGGTATCTGGAATTTATTTATCTTCTATAATTGAAACTTTGTAGCCTTAAGCAGAGGCCAAGGCAGGCCAGGGCTGGTGGAAAACTTGGCTTCCTCCATTGTCAGGGAAACTTAAGCCTCCTGCTCTCTTCGTGGCTGAAGCCACCTTGGTTGGTTAATTTGCATACTGGCTCCTGATTGGCTGATAGGCTTGGTTTGTGGGTGTGGTGGGGTATGGACAATTTGCATATTACTCTTATTAGATAGGGTATATAAAAGGTTAATATGCTAAGTGTCCACCTTCTGACTGGTCGCTATGATGTGCACTGACCACCAGGGGGCAGACACTCAATGCAGGAGCTGCTGTGATACGCACAGATCACCAGCACCTTGGACCTGATGCCCACAAAGCAACACTTGGCTTCCCCCAAGTAGGACACAGACCCCACCACCACCCCGGAGCAACACTCCACCAAATTGCAGCTGATGCTGTTAAGACCCATGGTGCAAAATGAGGCCTGCAGCCCAGCCTAGCCTGGAAATGGTGGCTGTGGGCTCTGGGGAATGATGTCATGTAGCAATGCCTGGCTTTCTCTTCTTAGCGACTTGCTTCCTTGCAGTTTCTGCAGCCCAGGAACACAACTTGCTTCATAGCCAGGTGGAAACACTACACTTTAACCAAATGTCTGTGAAGTGTTTTCCCCTGCCTCATCTCATTTGATCCTCACAGAAGTTCTGGCATAGGTAGATAGGAGTCTCAGTGGAATCCTATTTTCTTTTCATTAGCTGGAAAATGGAGATTTAGAAAGTTTAGAAACTTGACCTGACTGAAAAGAAGTAAGAAATGGTGGACCTTGAAAATGACTTCATGTTTTCTCACTGCACAGAATATGGTCAAACACTGTTGTAGTTAAGTATTTTACCCTTTGTTCTCCCTGTGTGATCTACAATAATAATCTGCTTTGTGTTGATATTTACTGCTGTGTTGCTGACAATTACCTGAGAAAGAAGTTGGGATGCTTCACTGTGCTGGAAAAAGTTTAGCTAAATCAGAAAGCAAGTCTAATTAGGCATGTTTGTTCTATATCTATTAAAGGCTAAGTTGACTCACACATGCACAATACATATAAAGTTCTTGCTGTTTCCAATTGCATATGTGTGTTCCATCTCTCATTATTGATTGTGAATTTGGTTGACACTTCTATTATAGAGAAAGGGCAAATAGCAATATTAAAATATTTCTTCTAATTAATTTCCTTTCAATGTGCAAGAATTTCTTCACTGAGCCTCTAGTATGAAGATAAGTAATCACTATTTTGCAGTATTTTCACTATTTAACAATAAAACATGTACTTGGCCTGATGAATAAAATTATTAAAAGATAAGCAATGATTCTGTTCTCTTTTTCCCCCACAATTCATCCATATAAACAGTTGTTCTGTCAATCTGGTCATCAGCCAGGGATTCCTGATTTACAAATATCCTTAAGTACAGTACTATTAGCTATTTTGAAATTTCTCATGCATAGTTTAATCCACTAACTGCACATGTAGCTACTCCTCCCACCTTGAAACAACTATGATCTCTAAACTCTTCAATTAATCTTGCCTCTATATTTTCTATATATGCATTGCTAACAACCAACTTCGATGAATTTGAATTATAATGAATTTATAACAAAAACCTAGTTTAATAGAATGATTTATATGTTTCTTTTCAATATTCATTCTTTGCTTTACATTTATTTGTTAATTATTACTGTGGTTGTTTTGCTTACAAATTTTTCTTCATTCACTTTCAGGTTAATGAGTTTGAATTATAAATACATAGTAAACAGGGCTGAACAGGGTTTAAAGTAACTTAACATGACCAATCAACTAACTTTTTTTTTTAAATAAGAATTTTGCCATAACCAAAATTTGATGATAGCCCTAGCCCTCATGCATATAGTCAAGTGCTTTTTCTCTCATTTGGTCTAAAAGAAATTAATATATTTATTAAAAGGTTATAAAATCTGGGACCCTTAACAATTTAGTAGCCTGCTTCAATATTTCTAGTCTTTTTTATTCATATGATAATATATATTTTATTCTCATCCAAGGATGTTTATTGCTGAGAGAGAGAGAGAGAGAGAGAGAGAGAGAGAGAGAGAGAGAGATAAATGAGAAACATTGATCAGTTGCATCCCATATTAATCCTAATTGAGGATCTAACTTGCAACCTTGTGGTATAAGCATGACACTTAAACCAATTGAACCACCCAGCCAGGGCTGAGAGTCTATATTTGAATAGAACTGTTACTGATTTGAGTTACTTGCTGGGACCTCAGTTCTTCTCCTTGATGCAGAAAATATTTTAAGGTCAACATAAAAGAAAGTAAAGCAAAGTGGGTTTTATTAAAGATACACTCCAAATGAGGCCTGGACCAGGTGAGGGAGACAATGGCATTGGACTCCTGGTTTTGGTTAAATGAGGGATTTTCTGGATTGAGACTTTCTTCAAGCTCCAAATGAAAAGTTTCTTTCTTTGCTGGCTTTGGAAACTTAATCAAGTGTGGCTAGAGGTTCCCTGGACACTGAGATAGTGGCCTTTGATAATGCTTTCCTTAATCAGCCATGAATTCAGTAAGTGCAGGAAGCATAGTTTCTTGCTACCAAAATTCTAAGTAAAAAGGAAGAGAAAGAATGTAGAAAGCAAGGAAGTGTCAGGAAAGAATAGAAGTTTGTATCCACACCCTCCATTCATGTATTGAAATCCTAACCCCTAAAGTGATAGTATTAAGAGTTGTGACTTTTGGGATTTGTTTAGGTCATTAGAACTTACTGATCTTCAACTATAGAAATTGACTGTAATTTGAGTATATAAGTGCATTGATTATCAGCACCTCTCATTGTTCTGATAATTAATATATTCAAAAAGGAGAAAGAGTAAACCTAACTAATTTAAAGTGCTAGTATAATGGGGGAGGGGAGAATAGAATTCTAAGAATTTAAGGGATTTTTTCAACATTTGAATAATTCACTCTGATTTTTGTCAGCAATAGGTTCAAAAACTGATGTTAGGAAGCTAGCAAAGATAAAAACTCAGCCTTTGGAAGGACCTGTTGTCCTACTAGCTGCAATTTGTTTGTTTGTTTGTTTATTTGTTTTTAATGCATGCAAGGCTTGGAGGTTAGATGATAAGCTGCCCTTTTAAATAACACAGACTTTCCTGTTTGGGATTTTTAAAAAATGATAATGTAAATCTTTACATTTCTCCAACTCAGTAAGAGTACAGGCCTCATTGCACTGCTAGAGGATCATCCTTTTTCTGCCTTTTACAAGACGCACAGTCATTGGTTCATAAATGAATGGCATTGTCCAGGCTAAGGGCTAGCTAATTACCAATTCTGTATTCTGCGTGTGTTCACTACCCTGTGTTCTTTTTTTACTTTTCAAAGCCATACAGATCAGGGACAGTAACTTCTCCCTCCATGTTTGAGCTGCTTCACTAAACAGGAGATAATCCCTCACCTCAGGCTACTGCATAATGCATTCTGCCTGCTGCTCTGAGTATTTTTGACAGCTTCAACATTTCTTATTGGTGGTTGTTCTTGGACTTGTTGATCCATGAATCTGAGTGGCATGGCTTGTCCCCATTGTCATTTTTCTTGGATCAGCAACATAGTCTGGGAGCCTTGATCAGGAGCTGGACTAAAAATGAAAGTCCTCCCAAAATAAGTTATTTCGATATTCTTGAGTAATTATGTTTTAAAAGGAAACATGCTCTCTCGGGACATATAGCACAAGGTAGTTATTCTTCATTGTTGTAACCATCTTGTCCTCCCTTTACAATATACATGTTATGCAGATTTAATACATAAGGCTTTTATTTTTTTAAGTGAAGACTAGTTTGAATCTCGTGCATTCACTTTTTAGATACCACTGCCTCCTTAGTATTTCATGTCACTATTTGATTTAGTAGATAGATCATTTGTATTTTATATAACAGTCATTGAAATTTAATATATCAAAAATTCAGGAAGAATGTTTGTGTTGAAAGAGTAAATGATTCAAATTATGTGGTAAGAGTGTGTTGAATGATTCAAATTATATAGCAAGAGAAGGTCAACTCTATACAGATATTTTAGTCTCTGTGGTTCTTTTCAGTTTTGTCTCTTTTGAAGTGGAATAGTAAGGAAAATAGAGTAAAAAAAGCAAACACACATACGCACATATACTTCTTTGCCACCCAAATTGATGACATCAGGTCAATGATGCAGAAATGTAAATTTCCTTTTTTGCTGTTTAAGTAGTTGATAGGAGAATTTTAAAAGTACAACTTATTTATTTTTTAATATGTTTTTGTTTTTTAAAAGTGTTTTTATTTAATTTTAGAGAGAGAGGAAGGGAGAGGGATAAGAGAGACAAACAAAGATTGGCTGTCTCCTGCACAGCACCCAATAGGGATTGAGGCTGCAACCTGGGCATGTGCCCTGACTGGGAATCAAATTGGCAATCTTTTGGTTCTTGGGTTAACAATCGCTGAGTGACACTGGCTGGGTGAAACTTTTATTTTAAATAGCATTATTTTAAAAGTTTTTTTTAACTTTTTAAAGAAATTCTGACAGTTATTTTAGTCTTTAGTGAAATTTAATCTAATGTGTAGATTTTTGATATCAAAAGATGTAGGAACCTGCAACTTTTTTTTTGCATTTCATTTGGAATATACATAAAAATCAGTCTGAGATACTTATGTTAAATGTCCTTTCATAAAGGATTTGTGTCAATCCCAGAAAGAGATATAATTAGCAGTTTATACAATGAAAAATGAATTGGCACTAATTGTGACCAATCTTAAGAGTATTTCTCTGATGTTTTCAATTATCTGATAATGTGGAAGAAAATAGTGAAGGAAGCTAAATCTGTTTTCTTATATGTAACTAGAGGCCTGGGGCATGGATTCATGCACCAGTGGGGGGTCTCAGCCTGGCCTGAAGGAATTGGTTTGAAACTAGCTCTCCAACATCTCCCAAGGGTCCCTGGTTGTGAGAGGGCATAGGCCAGGCCAAGGGACCCCACTGGTGTAGATCAGGGCCTGGGAGGTAATGTAGGAGAGCTCCGGGGCATGTAAAGCCCATCTTACCCAATCCCAATCGGCTGGACCTCAATAGCAAGCTAACCTACCCTCTGTAGTGTCTGCCCCCTGATGGTCAGTGCATATCATAGCAACTATTTGAACAGTTGAATAAACGGTTGAACACTTAGCATATTAGGCTTTTATTATATAGGATACCCAGTGATAGTGTCTTTGTAAATGCTATCTAAATTTATCCTTACAACACCTTATAGACAGTTTTTAATCTCCATTTTGAAGATAAAGTGATCATATGCAGAGAGGTTAAGTATAAAATCAAAATTGTGAACCATATCTTCTCTTTACCCGCAAATATAATGTCATCAGTCTATTGAATTTTCCTCCTTAGCATCTTTTATATCAAACTTATTTTTATAAATTTCCCCTTTCCTGACTTTGACTTTTGAAATAGTCCTCATAAAATGCAGTAAATAATTCCTTCACTGCCTCTCTTTTTCTGTAGTGTAAAACTAAACATGTGAATCTAATAATACCCTTTGGTTTTTCTGAATTTTTCATAGGATGTAGTCCGGAACTCTTGGTAAACTCTACGAGATTCTCTGTAATCCTGTCTCTGTTCATTACTCAAGATTTATTTTCACAGAACTCTCATTCTATTTCTCTTCAGATTTCTCAGCCATCTTAAGATAATTACAGTTCTGAATCTATTTTCTCTCTTTACTGCTTTCTCTCTGAGTACTTTTCTTACCTGTCTCCCTCTGACTTGAACTCTCCACCTCTGAATCTGCATTTCTATCTAATTGTCTTCTGTATGCTAATGATAATGTCACTTTCTACATGAAGCACGTTCACACCTGCTATACTTAGTTTCTAACCTCTCCTACATGTAACTTGACAACTCCAGCCACTCACATATTACTACCAAGGCCATATAACTTTCATACAATAACATACAATTTTCTTTATTAAACTGATTTCCTCCATTATATGAACAATGACTATATTTTGTATACAACTCTGATGACCAGTACAATTCTTGTGGCATAGCAGACAATACTATTTTGGTTGTAACAGAATATTGTTAATACATTTGATAAAGGGAAAAGTTGAATAATCAGCAACTACTTAGAAGGGAATGAATTAGGAGTCAAAGAAAAGTTATAAATTATGTACCTTCTTTTGAAGTTATATAAATAATGTGTGTTACAGGTTTAAAATATCCAATAGAGTAAGACCTATTTGATTAAGTTGGATCAGGAACATATAACTGAATTTACAATAGTAACTTAGGTTCATGTGGTTAAATGTGAAAAGTTGGTGCCATTCACAGCGAAGGAGGATTTTTGATAGTGAGGCCATCACCTTATGAGGTGTCTACCAGAGCATTTAATAGAACCTGAAACCTGCCTAATTTTATTAACCAGTGTTACCCCAATACATTCAATTTAAAACATTTTTATCTGACCAGGTAGTGGTTAACGGGAAAAAAGAGCAAGCATGTGTACAATATATTTATCAGCAGAAAAACAGTAAATCCAGTAGTATAAAACCACTGAGGCTTCTGAGACCTTAAGAGTCAAAACAACTAGAGATGAACCATCAATAAGATCTTCAAACTCTTTTCAAAATTCCTTGATCCTCAACTCTGCATATAAATGTACTGACTACAATTAAAAAAAATAATAATTCCTAAGGAAAGTAGTAACAATAAGCTTAAGATTATGATTCAAAAAAGAAATCTTTCTCCAGAGCAGTATGATAATAATGGATATAGGTATTCAATCAACCATATTATAAGCTTATGGTCATCTTCCATTGTTTGTTATTGTTGTTGTTGACACTATTGCAGATGTTCCCATTTTCTCCAACTTTTTCTACTTGCGTCCAGCCCCTGTCACCCTCCCTCTGGCTATTACCACACTGTTGTCCATGTCCATGGACTAAGCATATATGTTCTTTGGCTAATTTCTTCAACTTATTGCTTTTATTGAAGTAAATATCATTGTCCTCTATCATTTCTAATCCAGAAAATTTAGTTATTCTTGACATCCTCTTTTATCTCCTTGATTTAATATTTAATTTCTCACCTAATGCTAACAATTATTTCTATATAAGATTTCTGAAAATGACTGCTTTGCCCACCTCCACTGCAATATTCTACTTCAAATTACCATTACTTTTCATGTACACTGGTCAGCTAGCTTCCTAAATTAAAAAATATATATATTAGTTTAAATTCATCTACTGTGCCATGCTCCCCAGTTCAATTTGTTTTTCACATTACATTTCGAAGGCACTTTTGAAAATACAAATCTAAACATGTCCATATCCTCTCTGTAAGATTTCAGTGGGGTTCCATAGCCTCTAGAATAAAAACAAAATCCCATTATTTGGCCCACCAGTTCCCTATATCTAACTTCACCTAACACCTGGCTCTGCCTATAAAAACTGGTCTGCTTGCCCTGTGTTGTTGGACTCCTCTCATTATTGCAGGTCTTGTTGTCTGCATCTGGAATTCTCTCTCAGTACTGTTTTGTTTAATTAATGTCTAAGCTTCCTCAGATTCTCAGCTCAAGCTAATTCCTTGATGAAGACTTCCTTGATCTTCCTGCTAGGTCAACTTCTGATAATACTCATGTTCTTACTCAATCCTCTTATTATTAGCATCTTGCTGGCCCTTCCAAGAATTTGTCACAACCAATTTTACTATGGAGATGTCATTATTGGATTCATACCTCTATACTACACTGTACTTTGTGTTCTTTACATGTCTTTCGTATGATGACAATAACTATTGTTGAATGAATGTGTGAATTTATTACTATTAACTGAAATGTTACAGATCTCAGATACCAGGATTTTACTTTATGTTTTGTGATTTTTATATATTTTATATAATATTTTCATGATTTGAATTTTTAAAATAAAGAAAATGCTAAAGCAGTTTATTTAAGGTGACTTAAATGTCAATTTTCCTTCTTTCTAATTATATTCTTATTTGTAATATGTGTTCACAGTAATACTTCTACTTTTTGTATCTATTAAAAATGGTTACAGATGGATAATTCTAAATTTTAATCTGAACTTTATTCATGAGTAGATCAAATTTGGCTGTTTTTTTATCAAGGTAAAATATAAATATTTTATTCACCTGTTATTCAAACTTAGAACACAATCCTATAGTTTACATGAAAAAAGTAGCACTTTGTTCTATCAATAAAGTTGATATGCCCTAATCCTCACCCTAATCAAGACTGCCAGTTTCTCTGTCAGAGACCATGCATTTAATGTTTTACCTCCAAAGAACCAAGAACATTTGAGGCTCTAAATGGGTAGTCAATAAATAATTTACTCTATTTATCTTCCCACATTCACACACTTGTAGCTGTTTAGATTACTTACCTGGCATTTCTACAGCAACCTTTTGTGCCAGTTCACTGAACCAGAATATTTAAATGTTTCTATATAGCATTTATTTTATGCTTGCCCTGGCTTTTACAGCAGATGAGAATTCAATATACCCAGAAAAGTTATTTGGTGAATTGAAAATTGAAGCATTTATTTTAGATTTTCTTGCTGAATATTTACATGTAGATTTGTATACAGATATGAAAACACCACAGCAGGAGAAATTAATAACACTAAATGTATTTAGTCTCTTCTAAATAACTGCTTTTTAAAAGCTATTATACTCATCCTCTTTCCCTTTTTAATCGTCTCAAGTCCTGCCTGTGATGGACTCACATGCTTTATGCACAAATAGCTTATACAAAGGAGAAAGGAACTCCTTATGAGAATGATGGAGGAAAACAATGTGAAGATGTTGCTTTCTTTTCTTCTGGCAGTTTGCTTTTCTTTCCTGGTACCCAACAGTAGCTTTAGTACAAAATCTTTTCCAATACTATATTAACTTGGGATGACACTAGAAAGAAGACCAAGCAACATGTTCATCAGATAGGAACTTCTGTTCTTCACCTCTGTGGTACATTTTTTTGTTTGTTTCTGTGAGTACCCTCATAATACTCAACATATGAGGATTTACAGCTTGGATCATGAAGAGAAAGAATAAAAAGTAGTCTTTGATGAGGTTGTCGACTATGGGGCTATAAAGGCACAGCACACATCATGGGAAATCACCTTTAGGGAAATGGGAACATAATGAAGGAATTTCTTTCTTGTTTTATTTTAGGAATTGGAGGTAGCAAAAGGAGGAAGAATTCTGCCTACTAATAATAAAATGAATTATTTACTATACAGAAGACTTGTAGAAAACATCACTGTTGGCGCTTATTGTTTTATTTTAAATAGATCAACTCTGCTGTTATGGGAGTTTAGTCATGGGTTAGGGTGCCCAGTCTAACTCATATGAGCTTTCATGAAATTATACTAACAAACTTTTGAATTACATATACGTAGTAGAAACTTTTAAAATAAAGTCTATACTTAAAACATCATCTCCTGCTAAATTTATAGCTATTATCATCATGAAGTTAGCAGCTACTAAAAATGGATTATTTTTACCAAGCTACCGAATTTTCATCATTAGCAGAGGCTACTCAGTCTGAATTGAAATGTCAGAAACTAAGTAGGTATTTTAATAATGAGAGTGGAGAATAAAATGTTAAACATTGTTTCAAATATGCTAATGAATAGTACACTAGTAATGGTATTCTAGACATTTTTATTCCTATTTACATGAAGGGACTTTGAAGAACAAAGAAAATGACACTTTATGTAAAAAAGGAAATTTCCTAGAGAAATTCACTAAAAAAGTTACATGTTTTGAAAATGTAAGTGAAATTATTTCACAATCTACAGTGAATATTTTCAAATTGTTTGGGTATTCTGCCTTTATTATATAATCAAGTGATTATATAATAAATGCAATCATAATGAAAAGAACATATATTTAAGTCATACTTTCCAGCTGCTATTTTTTCAAGGACATTCATATTTTAAAAACTGGTGTGTCTTTTTTTTTATTGATCTTTGTTAAAATCTTTAGTACCAACATAATAGTCTCTTACCTTCATCTCCTTGTTGCTAATCTCTGCCCATCATTTATATGCTATAAGAATCAGCCTTATACATAAATCTGATTAAGTCACAACCCCACTAAAGAATATTCAATGACCTCTCTTTTGCTTACACAATAAATTCTAATAAAGGCCAAAACACTCATGTATGATCTGGCCATAATAAAATCTTGTCTCATTTTTCTTTTCTCACATTATATTCCAGTGATACCAAACCACATGCAATTTCCTACATTCTTTCATATTTTTTCTCCTTGAAATACTTAAATGGCTCTCCCTTCTTTGCATTGTAAAGTCTTTTTCATCTTTCAAAGCCTGTAATATTCAACTAATAGCCCTTCTCCTTTCTGCATACTGCTATTATACATTGGGCTTACTCATATTTTTGTTCTTATAACACTGTATTTTGAACATGTTGGTAATTTATTGTCTACATTATGAGTCTTTGAAAACAGAATGCTTATTTATTTTTTCATCCCTAATACCTACCTAACATATTTCTTAAGCATATATCTAGGAAGAATAGTTCATCAAAAAACAGAAGAGTTGCAGAATTAGACTAAAAACATGTTATTTTTTTATTTTTTATTTTTTAAAATCATACTGCTGTCTGTCAGGGCTTAGTTTGGATTGAGTTGTAGCTCTGGATGTGGGGCCATTTTTACTGCCTTCCCTCGAGCTTGATCAGCATCATCCCCTCACAGGAGATTCCCTAGTTCTTCCCTGCCAACTCCCAGTGACCTGTCCAGCCCAGATTGTGCTTTGCAGAAAGTCCAGGCAAAACCTGGGACTGTCTAGGACAGGGCTGTTTTTCTCTTGTACACCAACCAGTACAGTGCCCTTCCTTCAAATAGCTAAATATTGGTCTTTTGGGGCCTGATAGAGTCTTCTGTCCCATCACAAAGGTCTATGGGCACCCGGCGGGTGGTAGCTAGCCTTGGTATAGCATGGGACTTTTGCTGAGCAGCTTCAGACGCAGTGCTAACATCGAGTTTGAATATGTATCAATCTGGTGAACCCCACTCACCTCTAACTAGTGAGAATCTACCTTATGAAACTAAACTACTGACAGAGGCTCTTTGAGCCTAATAGGAAACTGGCAGGTAGAAGCAGGTGGAGGTGGACCTTGCTGAGCCTTGGGCCCTTTGCTGACCTGCACTTGACCTTAGTGCTAGTGGAAGCCATCTTTGGTGCGCAGCTTGGCCCTTCCACTCACACCATGGCCCAGCAAAGGCAGCTACAAACTGTGGATCTCTTTGTAGCTCCAAACAGATTGCCCCGGGCCAGTTACAGGCAGAATCTCATATTGACCTGTACTGGAGTTCCTCCCAAGAGTCCCCAAAACCAACACACTGAGTGGCGAACTTCAGAAAACATCAAAGCAGGATCAATTAACTCCACAAATGGCACATCCAAAGGAAGATTCCCACAGGCAACAGACCCTATTGCCGAATTTTGCTGTGTGTGGTCTGCACAGCACAGCAGCATATACACAGTGGTCAGGGTTAATCCACACAGTCAGCCAGCCTGAGGGTCAACTCCACCTATGAATAGATCAACAGCAATTAAAGCTCAACTACAAAAGGAAGGCTCACAAAACCCACACAAGAGACATCCTGGAGCACCCAGCTCAGGTTATCAGGGAGTCTGTGCCACTGAGACCCTCAGGACACCTATAAATAAATATATTGCTACCCTAGCAAGACTGGGAGATATAGTGTATCTACACATAAACAAATACAGAGGCAGACAAAATGGGTAGACAAGGAAACATGCCCCTAATGAAACAAACAAACAAACAAAAAAACAACAACAGGATAAATCTCAAAAACTAAAAATAAAAAAATAATTGAATTGGAGCCACGCAATCAGATAGAGAGTTCATAACAACGGTTACAAAGATGATCAAGGAACTTAGGGGAAGAATGGATGGACTAAGTGAGAACTTAATCATAGAGATAGCAAGCATGAAAAGAGACATGGAAATCATAAAAAAGACCCACTCAGAAATGAAGAGTACAATATCTAAAATGAAGAAAATATGAGAAGGAATAAATAGTAGATTAGATGCAGTAGAGGATCAAATCAGTGATTTGAAAAACAAGATAGCAGATAACCATCAGAGCAGCAAAAAGAGAAAAAAAAAAGATTAAAAAGCAAGGATAGTTGAATGAACCTTTAGAATAACTTATAGTGTGGCAACATTCACATCATATTGGTACCAGAAGGAAAAGAGAGAAAGCAAGGGATTGAGAATATATTTGAAAAAATAATGACTGAAAATTTCCCTAACCTAATAAAGGAAAAAGACACAAAAGTTCAGAAAGCACAGAGACTCCAAAACAAAATGAACACAAAAGAGCCCACACCAAGAATAATCATAATTAAAATGCCAAAGATGGCCGAGACCGGTTTGGCTCAGTGGATAGAGCGTCGGCTTGCAGACTGAAAGGTCCCAGGTTCGATTCCAGTCGGGGGCATGTACCTTGCTTGCGGGCACATCTCCACTGTGGGGCGTGCAGGAGGCAGCTGATCGATGTCTCTCATCAATGTTTCTGACTTTCTATCTCTCTCCCTTTCTCTCTGTAAAAAATCAATAAAATATATTTAAAAAAAGTAAATAAAAATAAAATGCCAAAGATGAAAATGAAAGAGAGAATCTTAAAATCAGCAAGAGAAAAACAGTTAGTTACCTATAAGGGAGTACCCATACAACTATTAGTTGATTTCTCAACAGAAACATTTCAGGTCAAAAAGAATTGGTAAGAAATATTCAGTGATAAAAAATAAGAACACTTTATTTAGTAAGGCTATCATTTAAAATTGAAGGAGGAATAATGAGCTTCACAGACAATAAAAAGGAGTTATTGCCACCAAACCAGTATTATAAGAAATGTTAAGGATCTTTTTGAAGAAGACGCAGGAGAAGAAGGAAGAGTAGGAGGAGGAGGAGGAGGACAAGGTGGTGGAAGAGGAGAAGGAGGAGACAGAAAGAGAGACTAATAGAGTAATAAAGAATAAAATGGCAATCCTATCTAATAAAAGAGTAATATGCAAATTGATTATACTTCCCCTATACCCACAAGTCACACCCACTGGCCACATCCACCAGCCAATCAGAGTGAGTACGCAAATTAACCCAACCAAGATGGCTATGACTACAAAGAGAGCAGGAGGGAGGATTGGGTTGCCCTGGTGATGGAGGAAACCAAGCTTTCCACACACCCTGGCAGGCAGGCCTCCACTTAAGGCAACAAAGTTTCAATGGCTGTACCAGCAGAGGTTTGGCTCAGCTCCAGGCTACAAAGTCAATTGTAGAAGATAGATCAATCCCAGATACCAGGGCTTTTTGCTTGGGTCGTGGGGGGTGTGGCCAACCTGCAAACCACCACAGGCCCCTCGCCCAGGCCACCCCACACCCCAAAAGAACACCCACCCTGATCCAGGACACCCTTCAGAGCAAACCAGCTGGCTCCCACCCGTGCACCAGGCCTCTATCCTATCTAATAAAAGAGTAATATGCAGTTTGACCATCACTCTAAAACACAAAATGACTGCCCCCATGTGATCAAAAGAGCCTACCCCTATGTGGACATACGATGGCTCCCATAGGATGGCCACCACAAGCTGACCAGCAGGGAAGGGCAGTTGGCAGGGACCAGGCCTGCAAGGGAGGGCTGTTGTGGGCAATCAGGCTAGCAGGGGAGGGCAGTTGGGACAAACCAGGCCTGCAAGAAAGGGCAGTTGGGCGTGATCAAGCCTGCAGAGGAGGGAAGTTGAGGGTGACCAGGCCCACAAGGGAGGGCAGTTAGGGGCAAACAGGCTGGCAGGGTAGCAGTTAGGCATCAATCAGGCTGGCAGGGAAGTGTTTAGGGGTTAATCAAGCTGGCAGGTAGAAGCAGTTAGGAGCAAACAGGAAGGCAAGCAGGTGAACAGTTGGGAACCAGCAGTCCTGGATTGTGAGAGGGACTAAGTCCAGGCAAATCCTGGGACTCTCTAGGAGTAGGATCGGGCCTAAATGGGCAGTTGGACATCCATCAAGAGGTCCCAGTTTTGAGACAGAGCAGGCTGGACTGAAGGACACCTCCCCCACCACCCCTGTGCACTAATTTCATGCCTTGGGCCTCTAGTAAATACATAATTATCCATAATCAATTTAAATGTGAATGCTTAAATGCTCTAATCAAAAGACATATGGTAGATTCATGGATAAGAAAACAAGACCTTGCTGAAACCAATTTGGCTCAGTGGATAGAGCATTGGCCTGTGAACTGAAAGGTCCCAGGTTCGATTCAGGTCAAGGGCATATACCTTGGTTGCAAGCACATCCCCAGTTGGGGGCGTGCAGAAGACAGCTGATCCATGTTTCTCTCCCATCTATGTTCTAGCTCTCTATCCCTCTCCCTTCCTCTCTGTGGAAAATCAATAATATTAAAAAAAGAAAAGAAAACAAGACAAGACCTATATTTATGCTGTCTACAGCAGACCCGCCTCAGAGCAAAAGACATACAGACTAAAATAAAAGGATGGAAAAAGATATTTCATGCAAATGGAAATGAAAAAAAAAACTGGGATAGCAATACTTATATCAGACAAAATAAACTTTAAAACAAAGCCTATAATAAAAGACAAAGAAGGACACTACATAATATAAAGGGAGCAATCAACAATAGGATATAACCCCTTGTGAACATTTATGCACCCAACGTAAGTGTTCCTACAAATATAAAGCAAGTCTTGATAGGCATAAAGGGAGAGATAAACAGTAATACAGTAATAGTAGAGGATTTTTAACATCTATTGAAATCAATAGCTACATTTTCCAGACAAAATCAACAAGGAATCAGTGGCCTTAAATGACTCATAAGATCATAATGATTTAATTGATATCTTCAGAGCATTTCACCCCAAAGAAGGAAGTTTGTTTTCTAGTTCCATAAGATAGTAATTTAAATGGAAGTTATAATGACACCCTTATTTCTTATTTGGGATTTTAATTTATTTTTTATGTAGATATATATTTTTATATTTTTTCACCTAGTTTCTCAAATTAAAATTAAATGTTAAAAACTGCTGAATAGTGAGAGACCATTAAAGTCTTCTGTAGTATTTGTGCACATAAATCATGAAATAATACCTGCATCAATTAGGTATATTTATACCTGTGAGTACTTCCAATAAAAAAACATAGTAAACCATAAAATTACTAAAATGCTTCCATTTTCTTATCCTAATTTTAGTCATTACATTTCTAGATGGTTTTCAGAACTTATTAATTAGGCCCTCATAGCAACAAGTGGAAACTTCTAAAGAAATAGTTTTGAATCATTTAGAGTAGAGGATAAACATGAAAGAATTTTAACTGATATGGGTCAGTTGTCATAGAAATTATTACTATAGAAATAGCATAATGTGTCATATTTTATTATGTCATTGTCATTATTTATTCTAAAATTTGGATTTATGAATTTATCCTAACATTTGGATGTTTTTTGCTTCAGAAAGACCTTGTTTATCAGCAAAGTGCTATTAACAGGAGAGCAGGTTGAAAAAAAAATTAAGAACACTAGTTGATGAATGAGGAAATGAAAGCTAAATGTGACTTTGTGCATCAACTTATATTTTTTAAAAATCCAAAGTTTGCTTAACAAAACTTCCAAATGCTGCCATATCATTAGAAACTTTGGTTATTTTTAAGTATCCAGGAGATGCAATGGTCATATTACCAGGAGCTTTTAATGCACACATGAAAAACACACACACACATCAAAAAACTAAATATACAAGGCTGCAGTTGTGACAAATGCATGGTTGAGATAAGTAGTATAAGAGTTATGAGGAAGTGGAATTCTCTTTAAATTAGGATGAACTGGACCCATTTAAAGGATGGATAAACTTTCATGGAGTGACACAATGAAGTGACAGATGATATTCCTGAGTTGGCATCAAGAGAATTAAGGGAGGCGCTACATGATACCCTGTTTAAGAGAATGCCAAGACCTGTTAGAGTGGAGCAGTGGGTGCACTGGAAGAGAGTCAAATGAGAGATGTGATTTTAAGAGCCAGGAAAAGATCCATTGAAGTTCGTAGAGACTGGATCATGAATTTCTGATCAGAGACACAATGATTCACTTACTGTAGTATTTTTTCCAAGATGTATGTCCTACCAAGAATAGAAAGAGTATGATTGCTAACTTGATCACTGTGAAAGATACCATATATATATTCTTGCTTTAATATATTAAGGTAAATTAATTATTTTTGTTCATATATATATACATATACATACATATATATACACATATATATATAATTCTTATATATATTAAGGTAAATTAATTCTTTTTTTGTCCCACATATATATATGGAACAAAAAAAGAATTAATTTACCTTAATATATTAAAGCAAGAATAGTCTTAAAAAATATTCCACTTCTTTGTTATAATGGGTTTTAATAACAATAACATTTTTCCTTTGAGGTGAGCATTTATTTCTGCTCATCAGATTCACAAGTAAAACATAGATACCTTCAGATATTTTTTTAAGCAATAAATAATGAGGCAACTTTAGAACTGATCATTTGCTAATACATTCTCTGGACCTGCTATGCCAATAACTTGATTTAATAATAAGGAACAAAGACATTTAGAAAGAGAGAAGTGTGGTTGAAGAATAAAAAGACATGATTGTGTGGTTTCCTTTCAAATGCTTCAAAATAGAGCTCTTCCCACTGATTTATATATGAGACTGTGGGGACTCAGACATGCCAGCGGCTGTGTGGTCTTCCTTGATACTTAGAACTGCCCAAAATATCTCATTCCATTCATTAGATGACTTCATTTCAGAAATCATGCTTTTTACTGAAATTTGAAAGCAGAGAAGTGCGGAACTGGCTTTACAAAGAGACAAATAGTTTATGCAAGAATAACTCAAAAGGAGTGTTGAGGTGTCTGGATTGTTTGTGCCTTCAGCAACAGGGATGCATGTACAGTTTGGGGGGATATCTCCCTAGATTTGAGCTCATCAACAACCGAGAAATCAGCACATTTCTTTCAACTCATGATCGTTGACTCTCAAATAGAGAAATGACACTTTGCGTAGGCAAATCAGTGAACATGTATTTCACCACCTACTCTACACAGGCATGACATCTTTTGTGATGAAGTATACAACTGTGTTTGCTATTGTTTCTTCACAACAGACACCTACTTCTACATCATGGTTGCCTCATTCCCAGTCCAACGTGAACTTGATATTGCATGAACTCACAGCCTGTAAAATTCACCCCACATCCAGAGAAACACATTGCTGCTGCAATTTTCATCTCCTGGATCATGAAACTACTCTGGCGTTTTAATCACAGAGAGATACCTTTACACCATTTGCACAATTGGATCTGATTAAACAAACAGGCAGTGCATTTGTGATTAAGCATGAGGATGAAAACACAAAGTGCCCAATTACCTGTGTGCTCATTGTAAGCTGTTAACATCTCTAATGTCCCCTGAGCTCCACTGCCCTTTTAACTAAGAGTAAAACCACCTGTCTCCCGTGGGAAGGTTGGTATGCCTGAAATAGCTGATTATTTGTATTGGGGCTAAATGCTTCTCCTGCTTGCTGGTTTATCTATTGATTATACTAACGACTGCTTTGCTTCAAGAATTATAATCCATCTAACATTTATTCAGCAGAATTGAGGCCCTTCACCTTTAGAATTCCCTGGGGTGGCTTCTGACTGACCTTGAATTCTTTTCAATAAACCCCCAGATTATATGCCTAAGGGATATGACTTGTAGTCCTAGGTTAAGTATCCTTCCAATACCTTGATGCAACAGCTGTCTTAAGATCCATTACATCATGTCTTTAAAATATACTTAAAAAATAGGTTTTGAACAGTTGCCATGTACTTCACAATACAAAGAACGTAGTGTAAAACTTAATCCCAGAACTTCCAGCCTACACATGGCAGCGAGACACAGTAATTCCCCACTTTTTATGTATCATAAAAGCAACAAGGTAAGTAGGAAAACAAAATACTAAATGTTTCTATTTTCACTGAAATGGAAAGGCATTTATCATTCACAGACTGGCTTGCCAAGAGCAGGTATGACTCACAAAAGCCATGTGAAGTAAAGTGAAACAGAAGCCTAGAAAGGAAAAATGAACAGAATGACAGTAAAATTCCCTGGGAAATGCCAGTAAAAGGACCATTTCATGAAGGCATAATGCAAACTCAGAACTGGAAAGTCCCACAGTTTGCATCAAAAAAGAGCTGCAGGTTTTAGGGAGAGTTTGTAGGGATCAAGCAGCCTCAAAAAAAAAAAAAAAGAAGGGACAGCACATATTCACAGAGAATGGCCAAACAGCCCTGGGGCCCAGCTTGCAGGAAAGGAAACAAAGCATGCACTCCTCTGGGGAACCTCCTCCCAACCCCTTGGCCAGGAAACCCAACTCATTCTTTGATGAGCATTATATAAAAAAAGGTTGAAAAGACCCATTATCAAAATATGAAAGGAAATCTTTGCAAGAATAATGATTCCATGAAACAGAAAATTCAGAACAAACATTTTACCACAAGGTAGAAAAGGGAACAAAACAGGTACTTTAAATGAAAAAATACAAAACCAAAAAGAATGCAAGACCTAAGCAAAAAGATGGTGAGGAAATGGAGTTGTTTATTAAAAGAAATTTGTTGAACTCAATATAAGGAGAAAAATTTTGAAACAATGACAAAGAAGAAGGACAATGTGGACAACATAATTTTTATGGAAGATAGAATTAGAAAGAAAAAGAAAAACAAAAGAAGTAAAAAAGGATTAGAAAATGTTGATCACATAAACAAGCAAAGAAATTCAATATTCACATAATTGGAATTTTCTATAAAGACAAAAACAAAATATTTAAATATATTTTTAAAGTGTTAAAAATAGCAGACATTTAATAAAAGCATTGTTATTTTTCTTTTTTGTGTGTTTTTGGTATTTGTCAGACTTTTTGTATTTGCAATGTGTTGTGGCATTTTTCTCTGACTATATAAACATTTATCTTATACTAATTATGTATACATAATTGTATATTATTTTTCCAAAGAAGAACCCAAAATTGTATGAGCATCAAGTCCACTAACCTCTTGACCTGCCCTTGTGTAGTCATATTCCCTCACCCATTAGGAGAATATAAATACTAAAGACACATTTTTAATTATTTCTAATAATTCTTTTGAAATCACTGTAATAAAACTCTAGATTAGTGACTGTCTAATTTTACAAGGTAAAATGATTTTGTCAATTTAACAAAACCATAAAGGCCTGATTTTATAGGAATGATTATTTTTTTCTCATTGATTCACATTATAGCCAATACTGAAAGCCTGCCCTGTGACATAACTTTAAACTAGTCAATGTTCAAAAAAAGGGAGCCAAACTAGCTGTGGCCTGAACCTCATGGAACTTATTCTCAGGTAGGAAGTTGGAATCAAAGATGTCATATTTAACTGGGATACACAGTGGTCAGGATAAACTAGTTGATACTTACAAACCAATTGGTAAATCAGATAAATAGCTGTTATCCCAAGGGTTCTGGCTCCCCATCACTTTCACTCCACTGTCCAGCAGGTAGCTACACCATTACCATCAGGCATGGAATTGGTCTCCAGTACCCAGCTCCAGTTCTAGCCATTTCTATTTGAATAGGTCAGTGCAAATACCACCCAGTCCCTTCAAAATTCTAACTCTTAGGCTCTGCAATTTGATCCAAGGAAGGCAAACCAAGATAAACATTCCATTCCTTGGTTTTCTGCCTTTCTCCAAGGAATGGTGGAGGAGGTTACTGCAGAGGAAGGCTAGTGCCTGTCAGCCTAAAAGCTAGCATTCCTTCACCTGTTTACTTAAACCCCAGCCAATGTAGGAAGGATGCAGCAAAAAAAGATACCTGCTGTCGTGGGTGAGGGCACTGGAAGCCCAATAGCCAAAGATCAGAGCTCCTGAAGCACCAACTATCTGTGGGCAGCCATTGACAGCCAGCACTCTCACCACCCCTTCATTGCAGGGTAACTACTTAGCTTCCTTAGAATATTAGCTTTCTCATGACCTGAGAGAGACCAAGAGAGCAGGGTCTGGTGCTAATGGAAGCAGCTGTGGATCGAGCAAGCGCTTAGGCTCTGTGTACATTGAGAGAGTTCAATCAAATAAGATTTGATTTAGAGGACATTAGCATTGGGGATGCTGAGACCCCCCTTCTCTTCACCATCTTTATTAATTTATACCTTTTAATGCAGCAAGTCTGGTAAAACCTATCAAATGCCTGCATTCGTGGCTACTAACAAAATATATTTGTAAATTTAAATGAGAACTAACTGCCACATGCTCTGCTATATATATCTAGCCTGAAGGATTGGGCTGATTTTCCAATAATTTTTTTCACTTATTAATATAGATATTAAATATATATATTTTAAATTGTATGTAGCATTTGGACTAACAACAAATCAGATGTATTTGCTGTTAACTTTGCAGTAGGTCAGAATTTATGCCATGCATACTTTTGTTGATATAAAGAGAAGTATAAAGTGAACCACAAAAGCAAGACATATATGTAATTTGAAATTTTCTAGTAGTCACATTTTTTAAAGCAAAAAGAAGCAAGGAAAATTAATTATAAATCATATAATAAAAATAAATATATGTAATCAAAAATATAATTATTCAAATATTTAATTAATATTAAAAAATTACTTCAGTATTTTATATTGATTTGTTATATGGTCTTTGAAGCCCAGTGTGCACTTTACCATTATAGAATCACAATACTAACCACATTTCAAGTGCTTAATGCCATATATGGCTAGTGGTTACTCCAGCTCAGACATAAATATTTTAAGTTGTTTAAGGTTTGAACATTACTAGAAAGAGTAGAGTTGGTCTAAACCCCCATCATGAGCTCTTAGATCCTGTCCTTCTTCAGAAGATAGTCTTAGATTCACAAATCTAACTTGAGATGGTCTATTAGTACAGGATTTTCAAAAACATTTTAAAAATTCTATGCATCCTTATTCACACAAGAAAACACATGGTCTTAAAGGTGTTAAATAAAATCCCAAAGGATTTACAACTAGTAGATTATTCAGTAGATTTTAAACTCATAAATGTCTACTTTCAAATCTCATATTTAACTCTATCACCACCAGAAATAGCAGTTAACTGAAGCTCATAAGGCTCTCACTGGATAGAAAAGATGGCAGTTATAAACAAAGCAGGATGTCCTTGTGCCCAAACATCCCTCTATTGTTTGTTTAGTTTACCTATGCCTTTGCAATCTCTTTAAACATCACTCCTACCACTACTACTATACCACTGCACCAAAAACATTCAGTTAACAGCATATTGCCTGCAGGGCTGGTGTTTTCCTAGATTTTCTATTGATGAGCAGATATAAGAGGTGTGTAACTACTGGTAAGCGCGCTAAGAACCGTGCCCAGTATTTAGATTATACATGGGTGTGTTAGGAATACATTACCCCCGGGGACACGATGCTACGAAAATGACACAGCCTTCTGGGAAATTCCAGAGGTAGTCTCAGGCAACAAGGAAGTGGGAGGATACCTCAATGCTTTATCATTAATGGCCTAGAAAATTTCATGTTATGGTGTCTTGGGTTTTAAATTAAATGTCAAATGTAATTTGCCACTGAAAATGTGAAGTGTGGAACGGCCCTCGGAGGTTCTGAGAGCTCGGTTCTCTAATTGGTGGCTGCCTAATCCTGAGTTAAAACAGTTAGAGATCATTATTTGGCGAATTGTCACACTAGTCTGCCCTAGTAATGTGTGAATATATGCCACCTTCACTTTGAATTTGTAGTAAACTCTTGGGACAGTATTTAAAATATGCGGAATTCAATGTAATATTAAATACAATGGACGTGAGAAACTGTTCCCTTTGGGATCATCCCACCATAGATGTCCTGATCTCTCTGACATTTAGTCTATAACATGAGGAAATTTGTGAGAAAAACTGGAGCAGCACATATCCCATGTAGTTTATTCATTTTTTTTTTCCTGCTGACATGGATCTGTATTAACAATAGGCCTCATGATAGGATTTTCAATCCACTTGATTGTATTAGTGTTATATCTCTCTGAACTACCTGTACATTAGTGCTAATTATGAGGGGGTTCAGTCTAAAGAGGCAGGTTTAAGTACGAAAACATCGTTTTTATTTCCAGTTTTAATTAGAAACTTTAAAAAAGCACATACAATTAAATATGCTCATAAAGATAATAGACACATTCCTGTAATGCTAGTTGATTTGTAGCACTATTAACATCATTCCGTGTGGCAGTTTTAAGAATGTATTGGAGTAATTCAAGGGGAAAGTGGCTAAGAACAAACCTAACAGCGTTTAACCACCATAACTGCTGTGGGTCAGCACGTGCCTCTTCGCATATCCAGCAGCAGCTGTTTTCGCTTTCTAGTCACATCAAGAAGAGAACCGCTTCCCTACCTCATTGTACCCCTTGTTTCAAAGAACAATTACTCTTGTACTAAATATACACCCTTTCAGAATAAAACTAATTTAACTTCAGAAATGTATAGTTGCAACCATAATTTGCAAAAGAAATATTAATGCAGCCAGATTTTCCTATTGCCAAGGGACTGATTTCTTTTACTTGCAATACTAACCTGTTTGGCAAGTCTCCTCCACAGAGCAGGCAAACGCAGGTGAACGTGAGAGAAGATGTTTGGGATGTCCTAGAGGCCATGGGGAAGACCACACAGACCAGGCAGCATACCTCACTGATGGGTATCTGATGTGGTGCGCAGCGAGCTATCACTCTCCTTTTTTGTTTGAACCTCAGCTAGGAGTCACTTCCTCATTTCCCCTTTCACCCCAACTTCCAGAACATTGCCACATCCATACTTTTATTTAATTCTGTCAGTAGCCTTATGAGGTAGAATATTATAATGCCATATTAGATGTGAAAAGTGTCTTAGAACTTATCCAGTACCCTAGAGTAAAAGAGCATTATGATAAATGCTAGTTTTATTCATACAGAGCTTGAGCTTCATACCAGGTCTAGTCTAAATGATCATATATTCTAAACTGATAAGGTTTAAATGAAGTTTTATCATAATGCTGTAGTTCATTGCAAAGTGAAACGGTTTTATGTTGCTAGTTAAAATGTAAATTATTGCAAGACTGCTTGTGACATCTTTCATTTATATGTGAGGAAGCTAAGTGTTGGAGTGTCTAAAACAATATCACACAGCTAACAGATTTACAACTCATGTCTGTTCTTTCAAAATCTTATGTTCTTTCCATAATATCACAAATGCCTCTCCCATGCTATAGTAACTTACGTAAAGTATTTACAAACTTCCTAAATTCTTATAGGAAATGTTTATAACACTAAAGAGTTTGTACCATACCTTTCCATCATTTATCTCACTAATAGTCCCACTGTTCTAATAATTTATTAAGCTTACTAAATTAGAAGATTGATTCAGAAATCTCATGTTTATAATATAGTTTTTATTTTTTTATTAATGTATTACATGTATATATATTTTCCCATTGCCCCCCACTCCCAGGCCTATCCTAACCCCCTAGTGTCTTGTGTTTATTGGTTTTACTTATATACATGCATACAAGTCCTTTGGTTGATCTGTTATTTACCCCCACCTCTCCCTAACCTTTCTGCTGTAACTTGACAGTCTGTTTGATGCTTTATGCCTCTGTATCTATCTTTTTGTTCATCAGTTTATAATGTTCGTTATTATCCACAAATGAGTGAGATCATAATATATTTTAAAATTTAGTATTGTTTTTCTTTTGTAAAAATGTCTAAGCAATTACACACAGTATATTCAAAGCTGGAGAATTTGTTTTGATTACGGATACTTTGTGGTCTTTTTTTTTTTTCCCAATTCATTTGAGAAAAAATGAGCCAGTTCCATAAGCATGCTCCTCCTCTTCATGCTTTGCCCTTGAATTCAGTGGCTTGCTTTGGTGGATGACAAGGAAAACAAATTAGAGAGAAGATGTCTGAATAGTAGGAAGCATCTATATTGGGCAAAATGCCCAAGAACTAAGGCTAATTAAACCTTAGTGTGCTGAGTTTTCAAGATCCAAAAAAAGACAATGCATGTTTTACAATCACAATGTCATACATGCTTGACATTAGGATTTGCTTTTGTTTTCTTTGTTGACACTTTGATGATAAATCCATCACAAGTGATCATTTATTAAGTGGCTAACTATGCCAGACACTTTTCTGGGTGTTTTGGAAACACGTATAGCCAAGATATAGCTTATATATTCAAAGTGTTCACAAGTTTAGACCAGAAGACAAGCTCATGGATGCTACAATATTATAGGTAAGAACCGTGATATAAACAAAGTATTACAAAATCACAGCAAAGTGTTAGATGAATGTGGAAGTTGACAAAAATATTTGAAAGAAACAAAACTTGAAATATAGAAAAAAACATAACCAGTCTAAGGAACACTAATGGGCTTCAGTCATGAGAAGGAGCATGGGCAAAGAAGCATAATCAGCTTGGAAAGGGCAAGTAATGCTTAATGACTATGCACAATCTCCACACAGGGGCTGTGTCCACTTTGCTCAGTGTTAAATCAACACTGCCTAGCACAGAACATAGTACATGATAAATGCTCAGGTGCTCAATGAGGAATGATTGAAAATTTAGGGTGTATATGGGAGATATATATAACTCTAACCAAGAACACATAGTGATCTTAAATATGGTTGCAACAAAAAGAAGCTCAAAGAACATGCAATAAACATTAATAAAAGCAAAAGGAGAAATAGAATAATTCACAGTTCTAGTTGAGGATTTCAACACTTTATTCTCAGCTGCCACTGGTTGCCACCACCTCCTGTCCTCCCACCCCCCATTACCGTCCCCTTGCTCTGCACTCTGGCAAGTGTCTTGGCTGGCCTGTCACTGCCTGCTTGCCGGCCCTGCCCCTTGCCAAAAAGTGGTTCTGCTGTTCCGGTGATTTGCATATTATGCTTTTATTATATAGGATAACATGTTAACATTGGGGGAAGAAAGGTAAAAGTCACATAAGCCCTTCCTTTACTTTTTTTCAACTACTGCCTCCCTGTGAACCTATAGTTATTTCAAAAATAGTTTAAAAAATCATTTGTGATATATAAATCTGCTGCTTATATTAGATTATGAAATAGGACAATCTGCTTGATTTTTCCTTCTCCAATTTCTTGAATTTACTTATACAAAAATCAACTTAAGGATGCCTGCTTCAAACAATACACAATAGTATTTTGCTGGGCAGTCAAAAATATTTAGATTTAATATAGTTTAAGGTTGGGGAATAGCCTAGAGTAGCTACAAATGTCTTAAATACTAATTAAGCCTTAGCAACTTAATGTTATGAAAACAGTTACCATAACATGACATAGTTTTACACTTTTCAATTCTCTGAGTTGTCCGATTATGATAAGCCAATTTTATTCATTTGACTGAAACTGAAATTATACTGAGCCCTTGGGATCCCTGTCAGAGTGCTTACCTAGGTGGGTTCTGAATCTCCATGTCCCCGAAGGTCCTAAGCACTTAAAAAATTCTCTCCTGAATTATTTGGTGGCTAAGACTATAATTGATTGAAGTACATCTTGTCTTTCAAAATTTATCTATATTTGCAACCCTCTGAGCTAAAAATGTAAGAATTTTCTAAGCTCTTTAACTGAATTAAGGGAAACAAAGTGAGGAAATGCATGCTCCTATGGGGGGGTTAGCCTTTTTATTTGTGAGACTTCAAAGAATTAATAAAATCAGGTACAATTGGTGAGCAACAGGAAATACCTGTGCAGACAGAGGTGGTTTATCAGGAAGTTGGCTTTGCCTGGGATTTAGGGTTTTCTTCATTTTCCTTACTAGTCCCTATTGACCTGGTCACATTGTTTCCTCTGCAGTTACTGTGAGAAAAATCAATAGTTGTCATTTGTATTGAAGTCTGAAGTATAAGATTCAGTGCATATTCCTGTAGCCCTTTCTTTTTCATTCATTGAGATTTCTTTATAAATCCTTTGTCAACAACAAAGATGAAACTTACAGATTATTGTCATATAGCTAGTAAAATTCCAGGAGGGGAGCTGCCTTATATTTTGTAACAGTACTATATTTATATGGGCATATTCCCAAATTTGTGCTTATTTGTTTTATTTTATTTTATGTGTGTATGTATGTATGTATGTTTGCATTTTTTTGTCATTTAGCAGCCCTATTTTCTGTGTCTTGAGAGAATATAAATTTTTCAGGCAAAATGGTTTAATATGGAAATGAAGAACAAAGATGTGTGTGATTCCTAGGGGGGATTGCTATTAGCTATTTCAAACATTGCCTTGGATTTATCCATAATTCCCACTTTAACTATATGCCTATAATAAAACATCCTATCTAATAAAAGAGTAATATGCAAATTGACCATCACTCTAACACACAAGATGGCTGCCCCCATGTGGACACAATATGGCCACCACAAGATGCCAGCTGGGGAGGGCAATTGGGAGGGAACAGGCCTGTGAGAGAGGTCAGTTGGGGGTGATCAAGCAGAGGGGAGGGCAGTTAAGGGTGAGCAGGCTGGCAGAGGAGGGAAGTTGAGGGTGATCGGGCCTACAGGGAAGGGCAGTTGGAAGGGGACACAGACCTGCAGGGGAGGGCAGTTAGGGCTGACCAGGCCTGCAGGAGAGGGCAGTTTGGGGGCAAACAGGCAGGCAGGGGAGCAGTTAGACATCAATCAGGCTGTCAGGCAAGTGGTTAGGGGGTGATCAGACTTGAAGGCAGAAGCAAGTAGGGGCAATCAGGAAGGCAAGCAGATGAGCAGTTGGAAGCCAGCAGTCCTGGATTGTGGGAGGGATATGCAACTGCCCATTTAGGCCCGATCCTACCTGGATCGGGCCTAAATGGGCAGTTGGATATCACTTGAGTGATCTCAGATAGAGAGGGTGTAGGCTGGGCTGAGACACACAACTCCGAATTTCATGCACAGTGCCTCTAGTTGTTTATATACAATTTAGCCCTCTGGTATTTACTGCCAGACAAAGATAATGATTCAAAATTCTAGTTTTCTAAGGACAGAAGGCTTAAATTTTAAGTAAATCATTAAAACCCAATTCAACCAAAATTAAGTGAGTACAATTATTGTTATTTTAACTGTCTTTGAAAGATCCTTGTTCCTCTATTTAAATAAATTAAAAGAGGATTAAATATCATTCTAAATGTGGGTCCATCTCTCTTGCTATAGCCCATGACTCTAAAATCTTACTCATATCACATTACACAAAGGACATCTTTATTGTCCTTAGTTAAGCAACTTAATAATTAAATAAATCATTTTATTTTTTCCACAACTAGATATTTTGAAATAAGGAATTTTATGGTAAGGGGTGTGTGAGTAACTCTGGAAGATATACAACCTTAATTAGGTTTGCAAATGAAAAATTATTTTAATTAACTGGCCTCCCAAATGTTTGAGGTGGACTAGTGGAAGATGTAACAAGATTTATAGATGGTATCAAACTATGGAAGCTTTCTAATGTGATACTAAGCAATAGAGGTTTCTGTTTCATGCGGTGTGAGTTGTGTATAAATTCTGTGTAAAAGAGTTTTAAATATATAATTTCTCTTCATTACTGAATAGCTGTGCAATCTTAGAAAATTTACTTAACCTCTATCTCAGATTTAGCATTTTTAAAATGAGAGTAAATAGATTTGTCTCATGGAGCTCTCAGTATAAGGTGAGTGTCCTGAGGTAACGCATTTAGAACACTTCCAGGCATATAGTAAATATATGAGTTAGCTTCTGTTATGTTCCTTTCACTCATTTCAGAACTTCCCATAGCAATTATATTTTCTTCTGTCTGATGACTCTCAGGTATTTTTCAAAGTTTTACTATCAACAAACTCAGTTTTTCCTCAGTTTTATTAAGTCATAATTGACCTCTCAGTTGTTGATTATGTGGGGAGATCTTTATTTAGCTGGTGACCTTTAATTTTGCTGTGTTTAGGATTATAGATTGACAGTCATTTCTTCTCAACACATTCCTCCAAACTATTTTGGATGCCATCCTTGCTATCATTAGGTCAATGGAGGTCCTGATTTCCTACTTTTCTAATTAATACCTCTTTTTCTCTTTGCTGCTTTTTATCTTTAGCATGCAGCATTTTCAATGATTTGCTGAGGTGTTCACTCTTGGGTGTGTGTGTGTGTGTGTGTGTGTGTGTGTGTGTGTTTGTGTGTGTGTTTCAGGCCTCCCTGAATCTTAAAATTGTTCAATTTCATCAGTTCCGGAAAAATTTAACAATTATCTTTTCACATATCATTTTATCCCATTCTCTTTTTTTTAATGGAAGTTTGGTTAGATAAATCAGACATTCTAACTATACCCTTTATTCTGTTTATCTTTACTTCATATTTTATACCCATTTATCTTAGTGGGTGTAAATTTCCCAACTCTGTTTCTTATTTTTCATAATTTTAATTCCTTTTTGTTTATATGCAGACTACTTACATTTGTTAGAGCATCAGTCAAATGTCTGATACTTACAACATCTGATTCTTACTGTTTCTGTTGATTCTCTTACTCATAATGATATTTTCCTATATATTTTGTGAATATTGACGGTGAATTTTTAATTATGAGATTCTTTTTCCTTTTCATGCATTCTTGTGGTTTAAGACTGAAATTTTTATTTTATTATTCTCTGGGTAGTGTATTTCTGTAGAGAGATATTTCTAGCTCATTATAACTATGATTTTTGAAGCCCTTTAGCATACTAGATATACAGAGGTGGGCAAAAGTAGGATTACAATTATAATACAAATGAAGAATGTAATAATTAAAAAAAATAATATAAGCATACAATGGTAGACTTACTTTTGGCCCCCCCTATATAGAATTTTTTAATCTTTACCTTATTTGGCCCTGGGCTTTCGTTTTGTTCCCACACATTCAGAAAAGCTATAAACACTGACATAAAATTGATTGGGATTTAATAAGTGGCCTAACAGTGAAAGTTAGCTTCATGTCTCACCTTGCTGCTTTTATCTAGTTTTGGTCTTTAATAAGTTTTATTCCCTTTGAAACAGTTAATTGAGGTATTTTAAAATATTTTACAATATAATTTGTAATATTTTAAGAACTCAATTTTGTCATGGAACCTAGTTCCAATATTACCAGAAGGGGAAATATGCTATCACCTGGCCATGGATGGTGCTCAGCATCCCACACAGATCCTGTCAGAATTTACATGGAGGCTGGTATCAGGCTCAGTGAGCCACTATTCTGTCTTTACCTCCTCCCCCCCATGTCAATCACCAGATGATAGGAATTATAGAATATTTCTAACACCATATTTCTAGAGTCGGTATCTTTTTTACCATGATATATGCTTTCTTAAATGTACTATGTAGTATTAAATAATCTTGTGTTTAAAAAAAAAGTACAAAGTTGACTTAAAGTCTCAAAAGACTAGTGCTTTTCTTTCTTAAATCTTTGTTGTATATACACTTTTCTTCAGGGGAAATTCTGTCAAGGTAAAAATATATATATACAGTTCTTAGTTTAAAAAAGATGAGAAAGATGACCAGAACTATGCTTAATCACACTGTCAAAAATCATATTAAAAATATCTCCAAAATATCTAAATGTTATGGGTTCAGATTTCCGTCCTTAACCCATAGTACATTGTCAAGGACACAAAATATAATTTATTTTATTGTGATTCACAATATCATAACTCACTCTGGTTAAGTTTGAAAGTGAGAATTCTGTTCATCCACCTCCTGACATGGCTGCATGGTCCTCAAGGGATGTATGATGGCCAGCATGACCACATCAACACACATTCTTTTGTTTGCCACATCTTCTGTTGCATTTTATTATTTATATTTTGTCCAGGTGCATTGGGGTAGAAAACCTCAAGGACATGTAGAATACAATTTCTCATAAAGGCTTTTTTTCAATATTACTTTCCTGTGAGCCTCACCCTGGCTTTGCTCAGCCTGGAAAGGAAACTTATTCCAGGCAAAAGTGCTCTGAATCCCAGGCTTAGCAAAGAGTTGAGACAGAGAATAAGGTACAAAGAAAAAGAGGTATTTGATCATTTTATTCTTTTCAACTAAACTTAATTCCAAATCTCTCTTATTATGGCTTTGTCACATACTAATCAAAGTAAAAACACTTTTACTCAACTTCCACTGTTCTTTGTAATAAATTTTAATATGTTTTTATTGATTTCAGAGAGGAAAGGAGAGGGAGAAAGAAATTGAAACATCAATGATGAGAAAGAATCATTGATTGGCTGCCTCCTTCATACCCCCTACTGGGGATTGAACCCACAACTAGGGCGTATGCCCTGACTAGAAATCAAACTGTCATCTCCTGATTTATAGGTCTATGCTCAACCACTGAGCCATACTGGCCACACCCACTGTTCTTATTTGCCAAGTAATTGATATCCTTTATTATCTCCTCCATCTGCACATGTTGATGTTACTAAGTAATTCAAATAAACATCATGCAGAGAAATGACATGTGAGTGCACCAAGAATGAGAGTATTGTCTGTATGAAAAAACCCAAAGCTAATTGTTTTGAACAAGTTCAATAAAATGAATGACTTATATGTGTGCAAGAAACTGTATAAAAATACATAAATCTACAAGAATGCTATCATCAGACCACTTCACATGTTTCTACACCACTTTAAAGAAAATAAAAATCATATATGATACATTAAAGGCAGGATATAAATTGTTAAAAGACTCATGATATTAAAATAAAAAAAAAATTTTCACCCGAATACTAGCACATAAAGAAAAATCAATCTCATATAAGATTGGTCCAATAATGTAGCATTATATTATAATAGAGGCCTGGTGCATGAAATTCATGCATGTGGGTGTTGTCCCTCAGCCCAGCCTGTACCCTCTCCAATCTGGAACCCCTCGAGGGATGTCTGACTGCCTGTGTAGGCCCAATCCAAGTAGGATGGGGCCTGAATGGGAAGTAGGACATCCCTTTCACAATCCAGGACTGCTGGCTCCCAACTGCTCGCCTGCCTGCCTTCCTGATTTCCCCTAACTGTTTCTGCTTGCCAGTCTGATCACCCCTAACTACTCCCCTGCCAGCCTGATTGATGCCTAACTGCTCACCTACCAGCCTGATTGCCCCTAACTGCCCTCCCCTGAAGGGCTGGTCACTCCTAACTTCACTCCCCTGTAGGCCTACCCCCCTCCAACTGCTCTCCCCTGTAGGCCTGAGTTTCCCCCTGCAGTCCTTGTTGCCCCAACTTCCTTCCTCTGCAGGCCTGGTCATCCCTAACTGCCCTCCCCTACTGGCCTGATTGCCCACAACTGCACTGCCTGGCAGGCTTAGTTCCTCCCAACTTCCCTCCCCTGTTGGCCATCTTGTATCCACATGGGGGCATTCATCTTTGACCACATAGGGGCAGTTATCTTGTGTGTTGGAGTGATGGTCAATTTGCACATTACTCTTTATTAGATAGGATTAGTTCAGTCACAATATTTAAGTTATGAGTGCATGATTTTTAACTGACTTTTTATTAACTCAATACCAGCCCTGATTGTGGCAGATAAGAGCTTCTGGAGATTTTGTAAATATTGCCACCAAATTCTTTTATAAGAATATTATATTATTTTTATATCTGCTGGCTTTTCCTAGTTATGCAATCTTGGCCAATTTTCTTCATAAATAAGAGATATTAAGCCTTAGATGGTTTTGCTCAGTGGATAGAGTGGCGGCCTGTGGACTGAAGGGTCCTGGGCACATGCCCAGGTTGCAGGCTAGATTCCCAGTGGGGGACATGAAGGAGGCAGCCAACCAGTGATTCTCTCTCATCACTGATGTTTCTATCTCTCTTTCCCTCTCCCTCTGAAATCAATAAAATATATATATTGCATAAAAAACAAAGAGATGTCAAGTTACTTAACAGAGGATGAGTTAGTAAAGTGCATAGCACATAAAATTACATAGCTGGTGGCTGTTACTATTATGGAAAATTTAAGGAATAGTGATTTGTCTTTCTTGTATTAACTCTTGCAAATAAATTGCTTATGAGAGGCAATTTGATCATTATTACTCAAAAATATTAATTTAATACCTACTGGAAACAGGCACATGTTCTGGATGCTGTGTCGACAAAGGTGAAGAAAACTATCTTACTTTTATGGATATTACATCCCAGTAATAATGATAATTTCTAAGAAGAGAAATAAAGCAAGGATAATGCAGTAAAATCCAGTGGCAAGGCTGAAAGAAATGATTGGGGAGGCTTGCCATTTTAAGGAGAATGTTCAAGAAAAATCGAGGGGCCGTCTTCAAAGATTTGAAGCTATGCAGTAGGGTAAAAACTGTTGATCAAGGAGCCAGGCAAAGGAAGCAGTGAGATGATGAATGCTTGACATATTTTATGTGCAACAAGAAAATCGGTGTGGTGGGATGGAATACAGAATGACAGAAGATGAAATCAGAAAGTTAGGAAGGGACCAGGTTAAAAATGATCTTGTAGACCACATAAGCAATTTGGATTTTATTTAAAAAATAAACCACTGAAACATGGAAATAATATAGCCTGATTATATGTTATTAACATATAATTCTAACTGCTCTGTAATAGCCTGCAAGTGGCCCAACTATAGGAAATTGTTTCTACAGAAATAGAGATCAGCAGGCAATAATATATTTTTTCTTTCTCTCTTAATATTTTTACATACTCCCATACACACATCATTAACAAGGAAGCAGTTTTCTATATGCATCTTTCAGAAAAAATAACTAATTTAGCCAAGACTGGTTTGGCTTAGTGGATAGAGTGTCAGTCTGCAGACTGAAAGGTCCCAGGTTCAATTCTGATTCTGGGCATGTACCTTGCTTGTGGGCACATCTCCACTATGGGGCGTGCAGGAGGCGGCTGATCGATGTCTCTCTCTTATCGATGTTTCTGACTTTCTATCTCTCTCCCTTCCTCTCTGTAAAAAATCAATAAAATATATTTTAATAATAATAATAATAATAATAATAATAATAACTAATTTATATTTGGGTGGCAACATGCTGTCACTTGATTTATTTATATAGCATATGTTTAGTAATCTTATTTGAGATTCCAGTAAAGTGAGATATTTTTAAATACTTGTCTATGCAATCAACTGCACAATACATGTATTATTTATAATGTATGGCTTAATACTAAAGCAATAATCTGCTTATTTTACTTTGCTTGTAAATATTTGTAATAACCAAGGGAAAAATGCAAAGTAATATGATGTCATTTCATATAGTATCACAGATAATGAATAGTCTAAGCACTGAAATAAGTGTCTTTAAAATGGGAGGGTTTTTTGTTGTATTTGATTAATAATTTCCAAATTAGAATTTATAGCTTTCAATTTCTCCACGAATAACAACAATTTAATGTACAACTGTTAGTCTCAGTTAAGATAAACATCCTGCTCTGGGTCATTTGTCTCCGTGGTTAGAGAACCCATGGACTGAAGGGTTGGGTGTTGAATTTCTGGTCAAGGGCAGGTACCTGGGTTGCAGGTTTGATCCCTGGCCTCACTCAGGGAGGCAACCAATCCATGTCTCTCTCCTATGATTAACTTCTGTGAATATGGGTACATGTATGTGTGTGTGCGTGTAAGCATATATTTAAGACAATAGAGAAATTTTTAAATAAAGAGGGAAATATCAGTTTGAGGAACATGGGCTGAGCAGAAGCTCATCAAAACAAATTAAGCAAAACTATAGTGGCTCCTCAGAACTCACATTGTGGGTTGAAAATTCACCAATTTAAATATGCAGTTCTCATGAATCATATTCATAGTTCTAGCAACTTTAAGTCTCTAATTGTGTGAAGTGCTGATTTTCTTTCTGAAAAATAATCAGTGAATAAAAATAAAAAAGTTTTAACTGTAAAAATATTAGTGATAAATTAATTTTTTCTTCAAAATGTATTTATTTCTGATTTACTTAGAAGAAAATAATAATAGTAAATATATCTGTTGAAGGGGTTGCTGGGAATCAATCATTAGTAACTCATTACCTTTCTTCTACATTACTGATTCCTAGCCATGTAATTAAAATAGCTTACCAAGGCTTAGATTTAAAAGTATAAATAAAATGGAATTAATGGTATTAACATTATTAAGGTAGAAGGATAATAAAATATTTTCCTCTTTGGGTATAACTATATTAAATTACAACTAAATGGGGAGGGAAGTTGTTTATAGTTTTGAGATATTTTCTAAAAGATAGATATAACCTCTGAGTCTATAAGAAAAATCAACTGCCAAAAAGCAATGGTTATTAAAAGTCATGAATATACTATACAATTGTTTCTCAATTTAATCGCTTCTGGCCTAGAAGGACTGCACTGACACCTGAAAACTCAGAAGTTACTTGTTTATTATAGAAATCTCTAATGGACATCTGTCAAGTTCTTGCAGGAAGTTTAATGCTAGAATTTTACATTTTTAATATTTATTGTATCTTTCAGAACACATAAAGGAACCAAAGGTTATTAATGTGCTATAGTAATTATTGTTATAAAAATAGCATCAGACAAAAAATTTAAACATTTGTGAGAATTCTTATTTCCCTGAGGTTTGGTTAGGAAAAGATACTGAGAGAAATAGCTCACCAAAGGAGGGACCTATAACACCATATAGATCATCACAGGAGTTATAAACAATGACAGTTGACTTTAAATAATTAAGAAAAATTCCCTGTAGAGGTTGAGATGAGCTCCAGGCACATGTGTAAAGTCATGGGGCTAATTGATCATTAGTTGTGTTCTAGACTAGAGGAATATATATTAATGTAACTGATTTCTCTACCATATTTTTCTAGTCCAATAATTTGTCTAATGTAATAAATATAGCTCTTATACATTCTCTTTGGGGGGGGAAATCATCTCCATTAGAACCTGATTTTTTTATTATGTGCAAGCAAGTACTCAATATAAATAAATGTGATAGGGAAAGTTTATCACTTCTCTAAAGTTTTTTGTGTTATACTTTAAATTAATTTTAAAAGAAATTTTATTATTGTTGTCAATATTCAAATATATATATAAATCTGATTTTAACACTGAGAGCTATTTACCATTTTATTATGATATTTTTTAATCAAGTTGCATGCATTCGCATTTTTGTTTACTTTTTGCATTTTTGAAAACTGTTACCTATCTCAACAGGGCATTCTTTAATGAAGAAACGTTAGATCTGCTTAACACGCTGCAACACAGAGATTTTAGTGAAGAATATGGCTTCCTCTTGGAAACTAATCCTGCTTCTGTCAGTCACTGGGTGTCTTTCAGGTAAAAATCCTGCTTTATGTATCAAATAATGAACATATATAAAAGCCTTCATTACATGTCTTCAGGTGTTCTTTTAAATATTAATATCCATACTTTCAACAAAAGAAAAACAGCCCTTAAACCTTTGTTAGATTGCAGAGTCATATACAACTTTTAATAAGATACTTAATAAAATGCTATATAAATGTTAATAAAATGAATAGCCAACTCATGTCATTGATTTCATTTATAATATAAATCATTGTTAGCCTTCAGAATATTTGGTAATATATATATATTTATAATTTGTAGCAAGTAATTATAAAGAAATCTCATTATCATGCTGAATTTCACCATATAAAAGCAGAATCATGCTGGCTTTATTACACACACACAATCATTTATGGGCATCTCTAATGCAATATTTATTTTTTCATTATCCTGGCTTCTCTTTGTTTTGATCAATTTTATTGTTCTATGTTTTAGATCTAAAGTGAGAAATTTTATTCTGCAAAAGTAATTTATGGTTGTTGGGAATAATACTATCCTAATGCTAAGAATTAATATGACGAAGCTTTTTTGTTTAAATTTAAGAATTTCTATAAATTATATTGTAGTGATGATTTATACGCTATACATGTAACATTCCAGTGACTAGATTTAACTCAGTGGCTATGATCTTTTATTAAGTACTATCAATGTAACTTCAACTACATATGATGGGTAATTCTCTTTAAAGCCAACAAGTCTTCCTTAATTTAGGTTGGGCTCAAAACTTTGCTTGAAATTCAAAGGAATATCTTCATATACAGATATAAATATAGTATTTCAGTCATAATAAATGCATGTTATATGTTTAAATGTACATATTTACATGTATGTCAGGCTTTTAAGATATAGATAAAACCTCTTTCTAATCGAAATACTAGTAATTAACTATAAAAACAACACAATAGTATTAATATATTGTTATTATATATGAGCACCATTTCTTCCAGGAAAAAAAAAAACAGGTTAAAGAAGAGACATGAAAGGTAAGGTAAGACCTCCATTAAATGTTGATAGAACATCTGTGAAAAATAAGTAAATATTTAAAATTAAATAAAAACCCTGGTATATTAATATTATAGTTACCTAAAAAAAACAAAAGAAATAGTCTTCAAACATTTTGTGCTATTTAGCTTCTTTCTCTGTTTTATTATCTTCCCAGTGATCTAGTCTATTTCTCTTGTACCTTTCCAACGTTATTCACCTTTTGTACTCCAATACTAACTGAAGGGACTGGAGATAGGCTATGAGATAAAATAAAGGATGCTCAATTAGGTATGAATTTTAATAATCAACAAGTAATTTTTTTTAGTTTCATTATGTTCCATGCAACATTTTATTTTATTTAAAATTTAAATGTAATGGGTGTCCAGTGTTTTTATTTGTTACTAATCTGGCAATACTTGGTGGAGAGTATTGCTCTATAAAATCACCCCGAAGCTTTATTTTCTTGGATTGGCCTAACATTATTCTCCCAGACCATTTATCTGGGAGAAAAATTCAAAGGAGAGATTATCCTGTGATTGTGCAAAGATGAAAATATTCAGCCTGATAATTTCTAGGCTTCCACTCATAGGGGAACCAAAAATACTGTTCTTTTCATAGAGTAAAATGAACCATTGGAAGGTAGGAAAATGAGGCTGAGTTTGGAGATAAGTTACTACTCAAATATTGTAGACAAAACTGGTAAAACATTGAAAACAAAGGACATTTCTTATTTTTAAATGAAATTTGAATTTTAAGCACTGTATTTAATATTAAGCATCTATAACTTATTTAAAAAAACTGACTAATTTCTTCTCTGCTGTAGACATCTGTGTATAATGGATTAGAAACTTGAAAGAATCAGTTTTCAAGAATATTTATATTCAAAACTTTCTCTTTACCTTTTTATTTTAACAAGTTATTCTTGAGGTACAGAATAATTTGCTTTTACTCCTGTTACTTGTTAATACTTACCTTCAATATTTACTTTATTATTTAGCATTTTATGCTATACTTTTCTGTAGTTACTGCCTTTATTTGTCTATGAATGTCATATTAGAGGACCTGTTTAGCAAATTGACTTGATTAATCCTACAGAAAATGAGGGCAATTAAACTATAGAGCATGAGCACATGTTATGTTGTTGCTGCTCTTTGAACCAGCAAAACCTATTAAAGAAATAAGAGATGGCTTCATCTCCTATTTGGTTTATTTGTTTTAATTAATTAATTTATTATTATTATTTCATTGCTCTTCAGAGAGAGTGGAAGGGAGGCGGGGGGAGAAAGAGAGAGAGAGAGAGAGAGAGAGAGAGAGAGAGAGAGAGAGAGAGACATACAGAGAGAGAGAAAGAGAAGAGAGATTCATGCGATAGAGACACATCAATTGGTGGCCTCCCACATAAACCCTAATCAAAGGTAGGAAGCAAACCCACAACCCAGGTATGTGCCCTTGATCAGGAATCAAACCTGAGATCCTTCAGTCCAGAGGCCTATGCTCTTATCATTTAGTGACACTGGCCAAGACTATTTTTTCATTTCTTAATGGATGGATTATCTTGGGTGTTTATAACTAGGAAACACAACACTATGTTTAAAAATTGGCTGAGAGTCATAAAAGACTGGCATATTTCACAGGAATATACAAACTCATATTAACAATGTACTCAATCAAAACAATGAGATACCATTACATATATCAGAATGGTTAAGATCTAGAAAAACAAACAAGTAATACAATGCCAATTGCTGGTGACGATGCAGAAAATAGCAATTTTCATTTATTGCTGGAAGAAAAGTAGTGTAGCCACTTTGGAAGAGGATTGTGCAATGTTCACAAAGCTAAACAGTCTTACCAAGTAATTAAACAAGTGGACTCCTAAGCATGTACCTACCTGATTATATTTTATTTTTATACATACATTTTTATTGTGATAAAATATACATAATGTAAAGTTTACTGTTTTAATCATAGTAACTGTATACTTCAGTGGCATAAGTACATTCATAGTATTGTCCAAACCTCACCACTGTCTATCTCCAGAAAATTTCATCATCCCAAATAGAAACGGCATACCCATTGAATAATCACTTCTCATTCCTCCCCCACCCCGCCCCCAACTCCTGGTAACTTCTAGTACTTTGTACCTTTATTCTACCATTTGCCTATTCTGGGTACCTTATATAAATGAAATTATATAATACTAGAGGCCCAGTGCATGAAATTTGTGCACTAAGGGTGTCCCTCAGCCCAGCCTGTGATCTCTCACAGTCCAGGAGCCTTTGGGGGTTGTCTGACTGATGGCTTAGGCCCAGGGCTGGGAGTAGGCCTAAGCTCTGAGTTGGACATCCTTAGCACTACAGCAAAGGCAGGAGATGCTCCAGCCACAGCCGCTGTGCTTGCCAGCCATGAGCTCAGCTCAGGGCTCCTGACTGAGCAGTGCTCCCTCTGTGGGAGCACACTGACCACCAGGTGGCAGCTCCTGCATTGAGCATCTGCCTCCTGGTAGTCAGTGCACATCATAGCAACTGTTGTTCTGCCGTTTGGTCGATTTGCATATTAGCCTTTTATTATAGAAGGTTAGGTTGGTTCTTTAAAACTTCTGCTCACACAAAATAACTGCACATAAATGTTTATAGGAGTTTTATGAGTAATCACCCAACACTGGAAATAAGAGAGATGTCCTTTAATAAGTAAATGGATAAGTAAACTAAGGAAATTTCATACATTGTAGTACTTTTCAGTGATAAATAATAATGAACTATTACACCATGTGAACACATGGGTGAAATCTAATATGCGCATTTGTCCAATGAAAAAAAGCCAGTTTGAATAGACCACATATTGTTTGGTTCCATTTATATGATCTTTTAAAGAGGCCAAAACTATAGAGACTGAATAAATCAGTGATTGCCAGGGATTTAAGTCAGAAGATGATTGAATGGGTGAATGACACATACGCCATTTTTAGGGTGGTGAATTATTCTGTATGATACTACAGTGGTACCTCGAGATACGAGTGCCCTAACATACGAGATTTTTGAGATACAAGTCATCGAGCCAGTAATTTTTTTGCTTTGAAATATGAGCAACATTTGAGATATGAGTAATCGCGCAGATCGGCCGGCTGCACAGGACCCACCAGTTTACTGCGACTCGAGCATCTCATACTTTTCCACGCCTCAGTCAGTGTGCTTGTTTACCTCATTGTCGAAGCATCTTTTGTGCATTTACATACTTTACCACATTTCTTTTTATAACCATGGGTCCGAAGAAAGCGAGTGGAAAGGTCAGTGCTCAGAAGAGGATGATGTCTATTGAATGAAAGTGTGAAATCATAGAAAAATATGAGCAAGATGTGCGAGTGGCTGACTTGGCGAGGCAATATGGGCATAGTACTTCAACGATATGCACTGTGCTTAAACAGAAGAAGTCGATAAAGGGTATAACACCAGCTAAGGGCGTTGCAATAACTTCTAAGCTCCGTAGCTCTCTCCATGAAAAGATGGAGAATCTACTGAGGGTGTGGGTGACGGAGAAGCTGCTTAAAGGAGATACATTAACACAGGGCATCATATGCAAGAAGGCACGAGCAATTTACGGTGATTTGCTGGAGCAGACCCCGCGCACTTCCACTGATGAAGCATTGAAAGACTCATTTAAAGCCAGTAGGCTGGTTTGATAACTTCAGGAAAAGGTCCGGCATTCACTCCATCGTCAGGCATGGTGAGGCAGCAAGTTCGGATGTGAAGGCAGCTGAGGATTACCTCAAAACTTTTTTCCGAACTGATAGAAGCCACAGGATATATCCCCCAGCAAGTCTTCAACTGTGATGAGACAGGGCTTTTCTGGAAGAAGATGCCAAATAGGACTTCTATAATGGCAGAGGAGAAGGCGATGCCAGGCCACAAACCCATGAAGGATAGGCTAACTCTCGCACAGTGGGCCAATGCCAGTGGCGACTGCAAGATCAAGCCTCTGCTCGTATACCATTCGGAAAAGCCCAGAGTCTTTAAGTCACATAAGATTTTAAAAGATAAACTGCAAGTTATGTGGAGGGCAAACCCGAAGGCATGGGTCACCGGGCAGTTATTTGTGGAGTGGGTAAACCTGGTTTCCGGCCCTTCTGTTAAGAAATATCTACAGGAAAACAACCTAACCATGCAAGCCCTCCTCGTCCTCAACAATGCTCCTGCTCACCTAACGAACCTCGAAGATGAACTCCTCGAAGAGTTCAAGTTTATAAAGGTTGTCTACCTACCTCCCAACACCACTCCTATCCTGCAGCCCATGGATCAGGAGGTGATTTCTAATTTTAAAAAGCTGTACATCAAGCACCTGTTCTGGCGCTGCTTTGAGGTGACGGAGAACACAAACCTCACCCTTCGAGAGTTCTGGAAGAGCAACTTTAACATCGTGATATGCCTCAGAATTATTGATCAGGCCTGGCTGGGTGTTACAACGAGGACTTTGACCTCTGCATGGAAGAAGCTGTGGCCTGAGGTCGTAACCGAAAGGACCTTTGAAGGATTCGAACCTGAGGTGCCAGTGGAGGAGGAGATAGTGTCTCTGGGAAAATCCATGGGCCTGGAGGTGGATGAGAGAGATGTGAATGAGCTCGTCGAGGAGCACTCTCTGGAACTCACCACAGAGGAGTTATAAGAGTTGCAGTCTCAGCAACATGCAGAGGTTCTCCAAGAAATTGGTTTAGAGGAGGAGCCAGAGGTGGAGGAGATCTCTACAAGTGAGATAATGGAGATCTTAGGAATGTGGGAGAGGGTGTCACACTTCGTGGAAAAGAAACACCCCGAAAAAGTTGCTACTGGTCGTGCATCGGAGCTGTTCAATGAAACTTGCCTCACTCATTTCAGAAACATTCTGAAAGGGAGAAAGAGGCAAACCTCGTTGGACACGTTTTTTTTTGTTTTTTTTTTGAAATCGGCCAAAAATGCAAAGACCAGTAACAATTAAGTTCAGTGGAGATTAGTTAAGTTACATTCAGTTTAGGGATAAAGTGTATCATTAAGAGTGTAGCGAGTAGGTAAATACACTTTATAAAACCAGTTTATTCCTTTACATTCTCTTTTATTATGTTTTTATACAATATTTGTCATTTATAAATACATTTTTCTTATTCAAAAAACACGTAACAAGAACAACTGGGGTGGCATTTTGGGGGCTGGGAGGGATTAACGGCATTTCAATTGATTTCAATGGGGAAATTTGCTTTGAGATACAAGCAACTTGGTATAAGAGCAAGGTTATGGAATGAATTAAACTCATATCTCGAGGTACCACTGTATACTGGTGTATGTGACATTAAGATATTGAACTTTGTAACACAGAGAAAACTTAATGTATACAAATTAAAAAATTAATCATTTATACTATATGATTAGGTCCTAAAATAAGACAGTATTTAAGGGAATTAATAAAAATGAATGTTTCAAATTATTTTGACAATAAAATATATAGGACTTGGTAAATGATTAATATTTTGTCTATAAGGAAAAAGTTAAGTTCTTATTTTCCTTATAGGTGTAGATAATATTGCCAATTTACTTGGATACTAAATAATATAAGAGATATAGTGAAAAAAAGATAAAAATTGAATATGTTAAATTTCATATATCTGTCTGTTACATACTTAGGTGAAAATGTCTAAAGTTTAGGAAAGATAACTGATCTAAAAGTAAATTTGCAGTCTATGATTACAGGGATGAATTTGAAGATCTGGGAAGGGAAATAATTACTCAAGGATTATGTATATGAAAATGAGTCATAAAGCAAAGAAAAAATTCTAAGAAGCAAGTGCTTCTAAAGGACAAGAGAAAGTATACATTGAAAGAATCAAAGATTAGTTATGTTTGGAGAGACTCTAGGAAAGAGTCATAACAGAGCATTATCATAAAGGAAGTGGCCAGCAGCAGAACTTTTGAGTTGGGAAATTGGAAAGGTACATGCAAAAAAATGAAACTAGACCACCAACTTACACCATACATAACAATAAATTCAAAATGGATAAAGACTTAAATGTAAGTTGTGAAACCATAAAAATTCTAGAATAAACCATAGGCAGCAAAATCTCAGACATCTTTTGTATCAATTTTTTGCCAATACATCTTCTAAGGCAAAGGAAACTAAAGAGAAAATAAGCAAATGGGACTCCATCAACATAAAAAGCTTCTGCACCGCAAAAGAAACCATCAATAAAATGCAAAGGGAACCCATTCCATGGGAGAACATATTTGATGATGATACATTTGATAAGGGGTTAATTTCCAAAATATATAGAGAACTCAACCAACTTAACAAAAGAAAGACTAACAATCCAATTTAAAAAGTAGGCAAAGAACCTAAATAGACACTTTACCAAAGTGGACATGCAGATGGCCAAGAGACATATGAAAACATGCTCAAAGTCACTAATCATCAGTGGGATGCAAATTAAAAAAACAATGAGGTATCACTTCACACCTGTCAGAATGGCTACCACCAACAAATCAAGGAATGCCAAGTGCTGGCAAGAATGTGGAGAAAGGGAACCCTAGTACATTGCTGATGGGAATGCAGATGGATGTGGCCATTAGGATAACATAATGGAGTTTCCTAAAAAATTAAATATGAAATTATCTTTGACCCAATGACCTCACTTGCAGAAATATATCCTAATGATCCTGAAACACCAGTCAGAAAGAATATATGCACCTCTGTGTTCACAGCAGCACCATTTACAATAGCTAAGATCTGGAACCAGTCCTAGTGCCCATCAGTAGACAAATGGATAAAAAAGCTGTAGTACATTTTCACCATGAAATACTATGCAACTGTAAAAAAGAAGGATCTCTTGCCCTTTGAGACAGCATAAATGGACCTGGAGACTATTATGCTAAATGAAATAAGCCAGTCAGAGAAAGACAAGTGTCATATAATCTCATTCATTTATGGAATCTAATGAACAAAATAAAGAGACAAATAAAGTAGATCCAGAGACATAGAAACATGGAACAGACTGAGGAATCTCAGAAGGAAGGCAGGGGGAGGATTGGAGATAGGGACAGATTAACCAAAGAACTTATATGCATATAGACATAACCCATGGACATAGACAATAGTGTGGTGAAGGCCTGGGGAGGGGGCTGGTGCTGGGTGGAGGGGAGATCAATGGAGAAAATAAAAGAGATATCTGTAATACTTTCAACAATAAAGATAAATTTAAAAAAGGAAGATGGAATATTTCTCTAGCTTTATTTCAGAGACAATGACTGTAAAAGCACTGGAATCTAAGCACATTAGCTGAGCTTAAAAACAATCCAAAAGTTATCATCAGAAAGCTATTTTTATCCATATGAAATAATTAAATAAAATTGAAACTTTTCACAATAGAAGGTATAAAAAACATTTATTGGAGGATTCATAATGACTATAACCTAGTTCTGAATTTGTTTGTGACAAGAAGTATCAACATTTTAACCTCTGCGCCCAAATCCATGTTATTGTTTTTGTGTGTTTAAATTGTCCTTCAGAGATATATTATTCCCCAAATATATATAGAGGTAGTGATTGGGAGGAGACAGTATTGTTCAGGATTTATCTTTAAATTTGTAAGTAACTTCATTCACATTCCTTAACTCTTTGTAAATTGTTTCTTATTCAATCTCCATGTTTAAACAGCAGCCGTAAAAACTAAAGGTTTTAAATTGCCCCTCCAAGGATTTCTTAATCATTACACCCTTTTTGGAATGTGGCTAACCTTTATTCTCAGGGAAACACCAGGGTAAAGCAAACAGAAATGGTAGCCAGTCAAGCTTGTGACCCTAGAGGTCCCAGTACAGGAACAATGACCCCTGTGAGCACCTCCATCTGGGAGAAAGCTGCCTCTGAGTTCCTGTCCTGGTGCTAGACAATCCAGTTCCCCCTTGTATGTGTCTGGGTCCTCTAGAGCCTCACCTTGGTGCTGCAGTTCAGAGGAAGTGAGACCTTAAAAGGTCAGTTAGTGGACTGGCCCTTTTAGAAGAACAGCTGGGTCTCCAGCAACCTCCTTTCACTGAGCCCTGATACCCACTGAATTTTAGTTACGGAAACTTCTTTTCCTAGTTCTGGGAACGTGGTCTGGAGGTCTGGTGTGTGGCTGGAACCCCTTGCTCCTCCCAAGGGTCCTCCGCAGAGACGATCTCCCTCTGGATTAAAAGATTGGTACTCATGAGTGCTGGACCAGTCCATTCTGCACCTCTGCCCCTCTTACCAGTCTCAATGCACTTTCTTCTTAACTTCTGTAGTTGTAGAACTTCCATTCAGCCGACTTTCAGGTGGTTCTGAATGATGGCTATAATGTATTTTAGTTGTAATTTTTATGTGGTTGTGAGAGGTGGTGTTTACCTATGCTGTCATGTAGGTTCTCTTCAAGAATATTTGATTATTAAAACTAGGTATATTTATATCTCTTCTAAACTTAAAAAAATCCTAACCAAATTTATTTATTTTTTATTTTTTATTGTGTTACATGTATACATATTTCCCCATTGCTCTCACCCCTCCCAGGCATACCCCAACCCCCCAGTGTCTGTGTTCATTGGTTATGCTTATATGCATGCATACAAGTCCTCTTAAAATTAAAAATAATTTTGAAACTTGTGTGGCCCAATTTCTTGTACTTGGGCAAGTAACATACCATTTGTTCTCAATAGAGATGATGCTCTGGGAGTTTCTATTACATGTTCCATGTCACATAGATGGTAACTAGCGAAAGAAGAAGAATGTCTGTGTCATATAGAAATGCTTCCAACATAACAGGCAACATGAAGGTGAGACAAGAGAGCAATCAGGTTGCTCAGAGCTGTGTGACCTCCTTCTTAGATAAGTATATCTAGTTACTTTCCCCTGAGATACTTTTAGATGTGTTTGAAGTAAGCTGTATTGCTTTAAAAACACCAAATAATAGCAAAAACAATTTTTCTTATACTTTGAACCCTATTTTCCAACATTGGATTACATTTATTTTATTGGAGAGGTGACAGTTTTTTGTTTTGCTAAGAGGCTGATATAATATTGAACAGAGAATGCCTGTCATTGATAAGCTTACACAAATATTCTCCTTCCTGGTGGCAGTTGTGGTAAATAGCACAGAACTTTGTCACTGTCTGCTAGTGCTGCCTAAAAACTCTAAAAGGAAAATTAAAACAGAAGTGTTACAGAAAATAGGTACCCAATAATAGTAAGTTTGACTGCCCACTGCAGGGGAGAAAAAAAAATGGATTATGGCTCCTCCATGATCATTTTAAAATTATGTATGTGCACATTGTATTGGTCCCTAGGAAGTCATGATGATAATGAGCTTACCTCAGTGAAGGAAACCAAGCTGACTCTTATCAGCTTTACACTGGTGGTATTAGACATGTAATTAATCAGAAGACAATTTAACTTTTCCTTGTCAGCAGGGGAATGTCACTTGAATTTAGTGAGGTTTATTTTGTTATTTTTATCTTAATGGCAAAATGTTAAAAGTTATCTATAATTGTCTGTTATTTCTGGAGTGATAAAAACCATAAATTAAAGAGATAGATTCCGCATTCTAAAAAAAAATGATATTAAATATGTGTTCTCAATGTTCTTGGGGTTAAAGAAAAAGAATTAACCAATTTATTATGTTATTTCTCTTACATAAAAGTTATTTAAAATATTTTCCACTAAAGTATTAAGTGAAGAGTGATATGTATCATAGTGTTTTGTAACCCAGAAAGTGTCATAAAAGTTAGCTCATACTTCTTAAAGTAGACTGATTCTTGCTGCCATTATTATTTTCAACAGTGATAAATCTTTACTGAAGGGGAATTAATCATGTACATTGATTCTCTTTGTTATTATAAAATAACTAGAGGCCTGGTGCATGAAATTTGTGCACAGGAGAGGATGTATCTCAGTCCAGCCTGCACCCTCTCCAAGCTGGGACCTCTCAAGGGATGTCCAACTGTCCGTTTAGGCCCAATCTCATTAGGATCAGGCAGTATGACATCCCTCTCATAATCCAGGACTGCTGGCTCCCAACTGCTCACCTGCCTGCCTTCCTGATTGCCCTTAACCACTTCTCCCTGCCAGCCTGAGTGCTCCTAACTGTCCTCCCCTCCTGGCCTGGTCACCCCTAACTGCCATATTTCCCTGCAGACCAGATAGCCCCCAACTTCCCTCCTCTGCTGGTCTGGTCACCCCTAACTGCCCTCCCCCATAGGCTTGATTGCCCCCAACTGTCCTCCCTTGCAGGCCTGGTCCCCCCCAATTGCTCACCCCTCCTGGCATGATTGCCCACAACTTCCTTCCCTTGCAGGCCTGGTCCCTCCCAACTACCTCCCCTGCTGGCCATTTTGTGGTGACCATCTTGTGTCCACATGGGGGCAGCCATATTTGACCACACGAGGGCAGCCATCTTGTGTGTTGGAATGAGATGGTCAATTTGAATATTACTCTTTTATTAGATAGGATGCTAAAAAATTCATATTGTATTTAGTATGTGTGAGAATTTGTGAATGAATGTTTACTACATTATTATTTTATTTTTTATTAGAGGCCTGCTGCATGAAGATTTGTGCAATAGGCCTTCCTTCCCCTGGATGCTGGCACTGGTTTTTCTGTGGCACCCGGGACCCAGGCCTTCACTGTGGCTGCTGCCATCTTCAATCTTTGCTCCTGCCAGACTTCTGTAGCTCCCTCCTCGTCCCGCCCTCCCCCTCATAGCAGGTGTCCCACCCTGCATGTGTGCTGCCCAGAGGCCTGGAACAGCTGGCGGGGGTGTTGCCACTATCTTTGTTGGGTTAATTTGAATACTCACTCCTGATTGCCTGGTGAGTGTTGTGAAGTGATGGTCAATTTGCATGTTTTCCTTTTATTAATGTATATTATATGTTTTTATTGATTTCATAGAGTGGGAGGTGGACAGGGAGAGAAGAAACATCAATGAGAGAGAATCATAGATCAGCTGCCTCCTGCACACCCCTTACTACTGGGGATCAAGCCCTCAACCAGGCATGTACCCTAACTGGGAACTGAACCATGACCTCCTAGTTCATAGGTTGATGCTTAACCACTGAACCACAACAGCTGAGCACTGTATAATTTTTAAATGGAGATAAATTTCCATCAGAGTAATACAAATGAGAAATATGTCAATTTAAGGTAAAGATTGTTTTATAGCTAGCATAATCTTCTGGGGATCCATTAGTAATTTGAATCATTTGTCATCAATAACAGCTACTTTTCTATATCTCATTGATTCAAATACAGGTCTATTCTACATCTAAAATGGAGAGATGGATACATTCATTGAACACCCAAACTGAACACAATTAAGTTACAGAAGAAATGTAGGGAAAATTTTCTACTCTCCTTGGCTTTAAATAAATTTATGTCAGGACTCAAATACCTAAAGTATAACGTGTAAAATAAATCATGTATAATTAGTTGTAAGAATGAAAAAACGTTGTGTTGTATTTTGTCTTTTGTATATTTTAGCTATTTGGGAAAATCTTATTTGGCTAACCATCAATCAAGTTAACTACACATTTCTTGAATCATTGCCAACTTTTATATTTGGTGATATTTATTTGATGTAGGTGTTAACAACAATATTTAACTTTTCTAGTATTTAAAAAAAATGCTTTCCGTTCTAAATATCACTGTAGTGTTGACACTGAAATATGTCAGAGAACTCAGTTATTCCTAATGATGTTCTTATAATAGTGGCTGTGCTTTCAGCATGATCTTAATCTCAGCATAGATTTAGAGTATGATGGAGCCATCCAATGGTCCAGATCAGATATAAATATAGTTTTAAGTGATTATCTGTTCCTTTTTAGTACTTGCATATTTTGCTATTATGATTCTTACTAGAGGCCTGATGCACAAATCCTTGCACCAGTGGGGTCCCTTGGCCTGGCCTGTGGGATCAGGCAGAAACCGGCTCTCAGACATTCCCTGAAGGGTCCTGGATTGTGAGAGGGTGCAGGCCAGGCCAGGGGACCCCACTGGTGCATGATTGAGGCCAGAGAGAGACTCAGGAGATTGGCCAGCTTGGGAGGTACTGCAGGAAGGCTCCAGGGTATGTCCAGTCCATCTTGCTCAGTCCCAATCATCTGGACCCCAGCAGCAAACTAACCTACCGATCAGACCATCTGCCCCCTGGTGCACATCATAGTGACTAGTTGCCTGGTTGACTGTCTGCCCCTGGTGATCTGTGCATGTCATAGCAAGTAGTTGAGCGACCTTAGCATATCATTAGCATATTATGCTTTGATTGGTTGAATGGACAACTGAATAACTCAGCACTTAGCATATTAGGCTTTTATTATATGAGATGTGCGTAAAATAAAATAAAATACAAGACCATTTATTCTCTACAGAGACAATGTCTATTCTATTAATGTTTCAGAAGTATTTCTATAAGACTTTCTATAAGTATGTGTGCCTATTTTATTTAAATGAATGAAAGAAAACAATTGTTTGGTCCTTGTTTTATGTTAAGAGAGGCATAAGTTATATTTCTCATTATAATAATTTCTGGTCAAAACATCTGAATAGGATGAATAACTTTGGATTCTTTAATCTGATCATTCCATTTTGTTTCAATGCCAAAAACTCAGCTGAAGCTCCTTTGGACATAATGAAATAGTAATTATCCTAAGTTAGTTTATGGAATTGTAAAAGTAGCCAGTAAAAGAAAGAAAGAAAGAAAGAAAGAAAGAAAGAAAGAAAGAAAGAAA
>JAAGEH010000005.1:23799697-23999557 GCA_011751065.1 Lasiurus cinereus
AAAGAAAGAAAGAAAGAAAGAAAGAAAGAAAGAAAGAAAGAAAGAAACAAAGGTGGAAGGAAGGAAGGGTGGAAAGAAGGAAGGAAGAAAGGAAGGGGAAAATCAGTGGGGGAAAAATGAAGTAAAGAAAGAGAAAATGAAGACATGGAATCTGTGAATCATCAGTGCCTTTGATCAGGCTGCTCAGGCCTCATATGACCCATTTCCCCAGAACGTAGGTCAGGCAGATTTAGCTTCTAGAGCTCCTAAAACTCTCTATTTGCACCTCTCTGGTAATTCAGAGATACAATAGCAAATGATGCCTTTGCTAAAGCTATTATTGTTTAAAGCCTAAATTGAGAGAGAATATTTCAACTTGTCTTCTGGATCCATATTGTTTCAGCTTAATCCCTGAAGGAATTGATTGATTTTGAAAATTAAATTAAGTGGAAATAAAAATGTAATATTTGTACCATTTATGGTTCAGTCTGACTTCTAAAATAATCATAGCTATGGATAAAAATTTCCAAATAGGAATGGCATATATAATTTGTAAAAAGTGTTGTATATTGGCATTTTAAAAATAAAGTTCTCATTTCCAGTTTCAATGGCCTAATAAATTCTAAGTATCTTTTAGCCCAAGGAATTTACCTATCTATTAATTTAACAAGTATTAATTTATTGCTTATTGTTCTAGTCACTAACGATATAGCAATGAATAAGAGCAACAAAATCTAGGTTCTTGAATAACTCACATTTTAGGAGAAAAAATAGACAACTTGGCAAGAAACACATTAATACAAAGTCTGATAGGGATAATTTCCAAAGAAGAGTGTAATAGAGTAAAGAGATAGTAAATGACATATAAAGTGAAAGGGTATCAAGGTATTACTTTACATGGATGATTAAAAAGATCACTCTGAATAAATCTCTAAAGAAACACCTGCTCCCTGACAAGTTTGCTCAGCAGATAGCGCATTGGCTGAAGACTAAAGGATCTTGGGTTTGTTTCTGGTCAAGGGTACATACCTCAGTTTCAGGCTTCTGGCTCTGGTCGGGGGCATGTGGGAGGCAACCAATCAATGCATCTCTCTCACATCAGTGCTTCTCTCTCTCTCTCCCTCTCCATTCCACTCTCATTCCACTCTCTCTAAAAATGAATGGGGAAAAATTATTCTCAGGTGAGAACTAAAAAAAAAAAGGAAAAATAAACACCTGATTAAAATCAAGCCACATTAATATCTCGGAGAAATTCTGCAGCAGAGGAAGACAAGGATCAAAGTCTTCAAATGGAAACAGATTTATTGTATTTGAAGAAGAACCAATATAGAAGAGAGAAGAAGTGTTAGGGAAGGAAGTTATGACAGAAAGAGTGATTAGGGGTGAAATAAATAGACAATGACCAGATCACATTTTAGGAAAATCACATTTTTAGCATTAAAACATATTAAAAGATCATGTTAGGTGTTTTATGTGAATAAATTTTAAAATTTGGTAAAGAATATAATCAGGAATGCCTGGCCAGTGAGGCTCAGTGTTTGAGTGTCAATTTCTGAGGTCAGGGTTTGATTCCAGATCAGGGTACAGTCTCAATCCTCAGTGTGGGACATGGAGGAGGCAGCTGATCAATTACTCTCTCTGATCATTGATGTTTCTATCTCTCTCTCCCTCTCCCTTCCTCTCTGAAATCAATAAAAATATATTTAAAAAAAGAAATCATTTTTCATTTGCCAAACGAAAAGAACATAGATCAATTGAATGTAGCATCAGTATGGCATCAGTTGGTCTATTCAGATTTTTCTTACTCTTCTTAATTTAATTTTGGAGGATTGTATCCTTCTAGGAATTTATCCATGTCACCCAGGTGGTCCAATTGTTGGCATATAGTTTTTCATAGTATTTTCTTACAATCATTTGTATTTTTGGGTTATTAGTTCTTACTTCTTTTTTATTTCTGATTTTGTTAATATGGGTTCTCTCTTGATGAGTCAGGCTCATGGTTTGTCAAGTTTGTTTATTTTTCAAAGAATTAGTTCTTGGTTTCATTGATCTTTTGTATCATTTTTTATATCTATGTCATTTATTCCACTCTGATCTTCATTATTTCCTGCTTCCTATTTACTCTGCAATTTTTTTAGTTTTCTTTTTCTAATTCTTTTAGATGTAAGGTTAGATTGTTTATTTGAGATTTTTCTTACTTCTTGAGATAGGCCTGTAATGTCATGAATTCCTCTCTTAGGACTGCTTTCACTGTGTCTCATAGATTTTGAGTTGCTATGTGTTTATTTTCATTTATCTCCATGTAGCTTTTAATATCTTCTTTGATCTCATTTTTAACCCATTCATTGTTTAATAACATATTATTTAGTTTCCATCTGGCTGAGTATTTTTCAGTTTTTTTCTTGTTTCATACCACTGTGGTCAGAGAAGATACTTGCTATTATTTGATTTAAATCTTCTTAAATTTATTGAGACTTGTTTTGTGTCCTAATATATGGTCTATCCTAGAAAATGTCCCATGTGCACTTGAAAGAAATGTATATGCTGTTGCTCTGAAGATATCAGCAAAAGCATTCTGATCTAGTGTGTCATATTTGGCTGCTGTTTCCTTGTTGATTTTCTGTCTGGAAGATCTATCCACTGCTGTCTATTGGATGTTAAAATCCCCTACTATGATTGTATTACTGTCAGTCTCCCCCTTTATGCCCATCAGAATTTGCTTTATATATCTAGGTGCTTCTATGTTTACACAAGTTATATCCTCTTATTTAATTGCTCCCTTTACCATTATGAAGTGTCTTTTTTTTTGTCTCTTATTATAGCCTTTGTTTTAAAGTAAATTTTGTCTAAGTATTACTATTCCATCTTTTATTTTGTTTATTTTCATTTGCATGGAATATTTTTTGTCTTTTATTCTGTGTGTATTTTTCATTCTGAGGTAGATATCTTATAATCAGCATATATATGGGCCTTGCTTTCTTAACCATTCAGCTACCCTATATTTTTTGATTGGAGCATTTAAGCTACTTACATTTAAAGTTATGTTGATAGTTACCAATTTATTGCTATTTTGTTATTTATACCTCTGTTCCCCTCTCCTCTATTTTTTTTACAGATATTTTATTGATTTTTTTACTGAGAGGAGGGGAGAGGGAGAGAAAGTCAGAAACACTGATGAGAGAGAGACATCGACCAGCCGCTTCCTGCACGCCCCCCACTGGAGTCGTGCCTGCAAGCAAGGTACATGCCCCTGACCGGAATCAAACCTGGGACCTTTCAGTCCGCAGGCCGACCCTCTATCCACTGAGCCAAACCGGTCTTGGCCCCTCTATTTTTAAATTATCATCATTATTATTTTTATTTCTTCTTTCTAAAGGAAACACTTTAAGTTTTCTTGCAATACTGGTTTGATGGTAATAAACTCCTTTGGCCATTTTTTGGAATGCGAGGGGTCTAGGAAGCTCTTTATTTCACCTTCAATTTTAAATGATAGCCTTGCTGGATAATAAGTCTTGGTTGCATGTTCTTGCTTTTCATTACTTTGAATATTTCAGGACAGTCCCTTCTGGCCTGAAGCGTTTCTATTAAGAAATCTGCTGATATGCTAATGGGAGCTTCTTGTACATAACTAACCGTCTTTCTCTTGCTTCTTATAAGATTCTCTCTTGTCTTTAACCTTTGTCATTTTAATTATGCTATGTTGTGGTGTTGTCCTCTTCTGACCTTCTATTTGTGTAATTTCTTCTGTTTATCAGGTTAGGGAAGTTTTCTGCAATTATTTTTTCAACCAAGTTCTCAATTCCTTGCTCACTCTCTTCTCCTCCTGGTACCCCAATCATACACATATACTTATGCCGATATTGACTCATAGGTTCCTTAGGCTTTCTTTTATTTAATCCTTATTTTTCATTTTTATTGTTTTGCTCTTATGCTTACTATTATCTTGTCTTCGAAATCATACAATTATTACCTTTAAATAGCTAAAAAAAATTCTTATATATGAAGATCAGAATTATTCTAAAAAATTTAAAGGGACAAATCAAAGTACATAAGAATAGGAAGTAGAATTAATTTGCTTAAAAAGACTTTTCTAATCAGTCATATTTGCTCAATGCCAGAATTAACTCTATCTCAAGAGAGTAAGTCAGTCCTCTATAAAGAAATTTCAGTATGAAGTAATGATTATAATGTAAAAATAATTGCATCTTCAAAGAACTTTCTCAGTCAGAAGGTAGATGATATAAATAGATTTTTGTCCTCTAATCCTTAGATCTATGATTGTGTTAGATGGATTTTAAGAAATATTTATAAGTTTTTAATTGTAGGTAGATTATATGTTTAACTAGAGGTCTGGTGCACAAAATTTGTGCACTGAGGGGGGTGACCCTCAGTCAAGCCTGCACCCCGTCCAATCTGGGACCCTTCACACATCCCCCTTACAGTCCAGGACTGCTGGATCCTAACCACTCACCTGCCTGGCTGCCTGATTGCCCCTAACCACTCTGCCTGCTAGCCTGATAGCCCCCAACCCCTCCCCTGCTACCTAATTGACACCTAACCACTCCTCTGCTGGCATGATTGACAGCTAATTGATCCCCTGCTGGACTGAGCACCCCCAAATGCCATATCTTGCAGTCCTGGTTGCCCCCAACAACCCTCCCCTACAGGCCTGGTCTCCACAAACTGCCCATCCTCCCCTGCAGGCCTGGTCATCCCAACTGCCCTCCTTTGTCTGCCATCTTGTGATGGCCATCTTGTGATGTGGGGGTGGCCATCTTGTGCATGGGACGGGATGGGGTCAATTTGCATATTACCCCTTTATTAACCTATCTAATAAAAGAGTAATATGCATATTAACCATCATTATGCTACACCCACCAGGCACTCCCACAAGCCATGCTCATAAGACAATCAAGAGTGAATATGCAAATTAACCCCAACCAAGATGGCTGCAGCCCTGAAGAGAGCAGGAGGGAGGCTTGGGTTTCTCTGGTGATGGAGAAAACCTAACTTTCCACACACCCTGGTGGGCCCAAGCCTCCACTCAAAGCTACAAAGTTTCAATTATAGAAGATAAATAAATTCTACAAAAATGGGGGCAGCCATGGAGCTGAAGAGAGCAGGAGGCTAGGGTGCCCCAGCAGTAGAGGAAGCCAAGTTTCTGCAGCCCTGACCTGTCTTAGCCTCCACTTAAGGCTACAAAGTTTCAATTATAGAAGATAAATAAATCCCAGATACCAGGGCCTCCACTTGGGTCACTGGGGTGTGTGGCCAGCATGTAAACTATCACAGGCCCCTCTCCCAGGCCACATCACACCCCAAGGGAACACCCACCCTGATCCAGGACACCCTTCAGGGCAAACCAGCTGGGCCCCACACATGCATCAGGCCTCTATCCTATCTAATAACATAATAATATGCAGATTGACCATCACTCCAAAACACAAGATTACTGCTCCCATGTGGTCAAAGATCCTGCCCCCATGTGGACACAGGATGGCAACCACAACATGGCCAGCAGGGGAGGGCAGTTGGGAGGGACCAGTCCTGCAAGGAAGGGCAGTTGTGGGCAATCAGGCAAGCAGTGGAGGGCAGTTGGGAGTGAACAGGCCTGCAAGGGAGGGCAACTGGAGCAATCAAGCCTTCAGTGAAGGGCAATTAGGGATGACCAGGCTGGCAGAGGGGGGAAATTGGGAGTGACCAGGCCTGCAGGGGAGGGAAGTAAGGGGCGAACAGGCTGGCAGGGGAGCAGTTAGGCATCAATCAGGCTGGCAGGAGAGTAGTTAGGAAGTGATCAGGCTGGCAAGCAGAAGTGGTTAGGGGCAATCAGGAAGGCAGGCAGGAGAGCAGTTGGGAGCCAGCAGTCCTGGATTGTGAGAGGGATGTCCCACTGCTCGTTTAGACCCTATCCTACCAGGATCGGGCCTAAATGGGCATTTGGACATCCCTCGAGGGGTCCCAGATTGGAAAGAGTGCAGGCTGGGCTGAGGGACACCCCACCCCATGCATGAATTTTGTGTACTGGTTCTCTAGTATAGGATAATAGAGGATATTTAATTATAAAGAATATACCAACCAAGAAAAAGGTGAAATGTTATAGGTAAAAGAACTGAGAATGGAAACAATGGGTTGGAGATTAGAAACAATATATGGATACATGTAATAGTATTGACATTTCTTAAATATGAGCACTAAAAAGAGGAGGCAAAAAGATGCTTTAGTCTTCTCTTTTGAGCCAGCATATGGGAGAAGAGTGAAACAGGCAATAGAAATAAATAGCAAAAAGAGAGATTAGTTTGAAATTAACGATGGCAAAGATGATGATATATTGAATTTAAGAAATAGTTATCATCAAATAGAATTGCAATGAATTGAAAAGGAAATTAAAACAGTAGAACCCTGGCTAGTGTGGCTAAGTTGGTTAGGGAGTCATCCAGTGTACCAAAAGGTCACTGGTTTGATTCCCAGTCAGGGCACATCCAGTCAGGACACATACTCAGGTTGTGGGTTCCCTGGCCAGGATTTGTGTAGGAGGCAATAGATATCATTCTCTCTCTCTCTCTCTCAAATCAAGTTGTTTTTTAAAACCATGTCCTTGGGTGAGAATTGAGAAAACAAAACAGTAGAATTTGTGGGTTTTATACTTTGTGAAGAATAAATTAGCAAGAATTTAATCTTATTTGGAGTCCATCTGAGAAGATTTATTTTTTCAAGTAATAAAATAGACATGATTATAAAGTGGTCTTTTCATGAACTAAGATGATATTATGTGAAGCTATTCTGCTTGGTCAAAACCTTGTTTTAAATATAGTTTTCTAATAAATTATTCCTTTCAGAATGCAAAATAGCACATTTGAAGAACAATAGCTTAGAATTAGGAGAGCTGTGTACTAATTTTAGCTTTGCTGCAAACTGTGGAACTTCGGGCAAGTTACCATTTCTATGTTAACCAATGTCTGATCTATTTAAAATCTTCTCCCACATGCTAGTATTTATTTCTAATTATATCAGAAGTTTTAATAAAGCCTCAAAGTTATATAACAATAGACATTAAGTGACCCAATATTTAAAAGGACAGTGCTAGACACAAGAAGATGTCAAATACAGTCCAACTTAAAAAAAATCAGAGAATTGAAAATTTAAAGAAGGTTAAGGGAAATAAAAAGAGAAGTCATCAGACGACTGATGGAAGTGGACTGAGTTTTCTTTTCTCTTCACAGAGGGGAAAGAAAGAACACTTGCCTCAAGCCAAGATATAAAACTCCAGAGAACGCCTTATGTCAGTAGCAATGTCCTCTAGAAGAAAAATCCCAACTTTTCACTTCCCCACTAAATGCTTGCTAGGCTACAGAAACTTGGATGTCCATAACAGAGAGAGTGATGGAGCAGAACCTGTTAGAAAAATCTTGGGAGGATGGGTATAGAAACGAATTCCTGCTTTTTTTTTCTCCATGTATGTATGTATGTATGTATGTATGTATGTATGTATGTATTATCACTAATTTGATTAATTATCCTTAAAGGCTGAATGAGAATAAAATGTCACAAAGGATAAGACAAATTCCAGTCTTTGGGAGGGCAAAGGGTTGTAGATTTTCTGGGGGATAGAAGTTGTTCCTGCAGAGGGAGCCAGGCCTCAGCCAATGCCACCTAACAGAAGGAAGTGACTGCAGAAGAAAAAAAGTGAGGGCAAGTCCCTAGAGGCTAGAGCTCAAAGAGAAGCAGGAGCATACGATATTAGTGAGGGAGGAGATTGCTCTATCCAACATCAGGGCAGCATGATAGATTATAAAAGCTGCCAAAGAACCATCCCACATAGCCCACTTGAGAGTTAGTATCTAGCATTTGCCATGAGGATAGCCTTGAGGGCCATTTCACAGCAGTGACAGTCTACTAAGTCTCACAACCTTTGTATTTAGCAGAGGCTTCTGAAAAAGTCATCTGGAGAAGAGAGGGGAGAAAAAAATAACAACTATTTTGCCTATTACAGGTTCCCTAGCCACAGACAAATCTGATTTGGGGAGTGGAGGGTTGTTAGACTGAAGTTTTGATATGGAGAGGGCCAAATGCTGGATACATTAGTATTCTAAAACTCACCCACCATTTATCAGCCAAAACAGGCCTTGTTCAAATACCTTAAAGTATATAATAAACGAGAGACCATCGAGAGCAGGAAAAGAAAAATCTCACAGGAAATATTTAAAGGTAATAATTAGAGAAAAATAAAAATGTTCAGTCCCTATAATAATGAGGTTAAATTTTCTCTCCTTTTTGACATCTAACCTCCTAGTGGCCTTTCACTGGTATTATCCTATCTAATAAAAGAGTAATATGCAAATTGACCATACCTCTGCTATACTACCAGTCATGCCCACCAGCCAATCAGGAGCAAGTATGCAAATTAACCCCAAACAAGATAGCTGTGGCACAGAGAACAGAAGGGAGGCTTGGGTTCCCCTGGTGATGGAGGAAGCCAAACTTTCCACACAACCTGGTGGGCCCAGGCCTCCACTCAATGTTTAAAAGTCTCAATTATAGAAGATAAATAAATTCCAACAAAAATAGCAGCAGCCACAGAGCTGGAGTGAGCAGAAGGCTGGGGTTGCCCCCAGTGATGGAAGAAGCCAAGCTTTTCACAGCCCTGGCCTGCCTTGACCTCCACTTAAGGCTACAGAGTTTCAATTATAGAAGATAATTAAATCCCAACAGAAATGGCTGCTGTCATGGAGCGAGCAGGAGGCTTGGCTCTGCTCCAGGCTACAAAGTTTCAATTGTAGAAGATAAATAAATCCCAGATATGCCTGGGTTACCACGAGGCATGGCCTGCCTGCAAACCACCACAAGACCCTTGCCCAGACCACCCTATGCCCCAAGGGGACCCCCACCTTGATCAGGGACACCCTTCAGGGCAAACCCGCTGGCCCCCACCCATGTACCAGGCCTCTATCCTATCTAATAAAAGAGTAATATGCATATTGACCATCATTCCAACACATAAGATGGCTTCCCCCATGTGGTCAAAGATGGCTTCCCCCATGTAGACACAAAATGGCCACCACAAGATGGCCAGCAGGCGGTTGGGAGGGACCAGGCTTGCAAGGGAGGGGCAATCAAGCCTGCATGGAAGGCAGTTAGGGATGACCAGGCTGACAGAGGAGGGAAGTTGGGGGTGACCTGGCCTGCAGGGAAGGGCAGTTGGGGAGGACTCAGGCCTGCAGGGGGGAGCAGTTAGGGGTGATCAGGCCTGCAGTGGAGGGCAGTTAGGAGCAAAGATGCTGGCAGGGGAGCAATTAGGCATCAATCAAGCTGACAGGGGAATGGTTAGGAGGTGATCAGATTGGCAGGCAGAAGCAGTTAGGGGCAATCATGAAGGCAGGCAGGTAAGCAGTTGGGAGCCAGTAGTCCTGGATTGTGAGAGGGCAGTCAGACATCCCTGGAGGGGTCCCAGATTGGAGAGGATGCAGGCTAGGCTAAGGGACACCTCTGGCCCCCTGTGTAGGAATTTTGTGCACCTGGCCTCTAGTTTTTTCTATAAAAATGTATTGAATATTACTAAGTCAGGCAGTGTCCTGAATACTGTGTGGGGAGGGAAAGGAGGAAGCAGAGGAAAAGATCACCTTACATAGTCTTTAGTCACAGAGTTTGCAGACATTTGGACTTGTAAACAAATCTTAAACTAAAATATGGTATAGAAAATACCTTTCATGAACCATATTTTCATTGGAGATTTCTCTTGCCCCCTCTACTGGCTAATTTATTAAATAATTCATGCCAAAGAGCTACAGGAAAGGCCAGAGTTTGAGTGGGTGGTGAGGTATTGAATGTATTTGAATAGGTGGAAAGGAAAGTGCATTAAAACAGAGAGAAGTACACTGTATTTTGCAGAGAGCCCAAGCTCTGCCGGCTTATATTTTTGGCACATTACAGAGATTTTTGCTCAATTTCTCTCCCTTTTCTCCAAGCACTTATATTATATAACCATATGCTCTAAGTGGACTGCACATTTAGGAAATAATTTGAGAGCATATGACTTGCAGATCTACAAATGATTAATCTTAATGTTTGGAGAAAGCATGGAATCCAGAACAAATAGATGTTTTACTAAAATAATGTGCAGAAATTATGCAATGCCAGTTTTTATAGGCATTTTGCTGTAACTTATGATAATATAGTAGTTTGTTATTATATGTTATGATTATCATTTAATTAAGAAATATGAGTAGCAGATTATTTTTTTCTATTTTGAGAGAAAATGTAGAAACATATATTCTTAGAGTGATAAATAATATAGAACAAATGGAATGTTTAACAGCTTATGGGAATATCACATAACCGCCATAGACATATATTCAAAACAATGTTTGAACAATATTTAAGTTTTTGCTTCTAAAATATTAAAAGATGATTCTGCAGTTTTTGAAAAATTTTATAGTGAGGAACTGATTCCCAAAGGTTTCCATTGTGTTCATTTATTATTGGGCATGTATAATAGCCATATCACCAAATTAATCTTTTGAAATAGATAGGAGAATTATTTATCAGTGTTGAAGACATTTGTTAAAAAGATATGATTTCTACATTGTGTTCTATACTGAGTTCCTCAAACAATTTCTCAACTTACAACTACAGTATGTCCTCCCTGGACATCACCAATATGTTCTTGTAGCTGTGCAAAATATGTATAACAAAAGCAATTTTACCATAGGCTAACTGATATAAACAAGGCTAAGTTTCTACAGAATCTCATTAAGGTTATAAAGAAATAGCAATGAATGAAACAATTTTATTTGAGGACCTGCTGTATTAGCTTTAAAAATGAATATTTAAATTATTTGCTTCATTCTCTCTTTTGGGGAGAAACATATACTTTAGATCTGATCCTTATATTGTCTTAATATTCTGCTACCCCATAAAGAACTGCACCACTTTTTCATGTTTCAGTCACATTGGCTTTGTTTACTATTATACCCTGCTACAGGTCATCTCACATATGGCAGGGTCCTGGACAGCCTATAGACAGACATCCAGCAGTTGTTTTATGGGCTAATGGCTGATCTCTATTTAACTCCAAAAAATTAGGAGAATCTAGGGTGGCAAAAACCACATCATTATGACACAATGAAACAGGTCTCACTATAGAGCCTCATGGTAGAAGCAGGCCTACCTGTGTTGGAGGCTATGTTACTGGAACAGGTTTCTGCAATGTGATTAGACTTTCTTAAAATGACTAATTGTCACAGTTGTTGGTTTGGAAAAGTAATTAATTATATGAAGTAATTATAGTTTTTCCTCAAGTACATGTAGGTTTGACTTATTTTTTTTTAGAAATTAAAATAGCCATATTGTTTGTGTTTGGAAAGGCAGTGATTGTTTAGAGCCAGTATTACAGGTTAAACATGATATTCACAGAATGTGGGAAAAGTTGGTGAAACTAAAGCATTGGTGGAGCAAAATCCTATCTAATAAAGATGGAATATTCTAATTGACCCTCACACCATCACAAAGATGGTGGTACCCACAGCCAATAAGGAGGGAATATGCTAATTTAATGCCTTTCCCTCAAAGATAGTGGCACCCACAGTCACAAGATGGTGGTGTCCAGTCCCTTTAGCCCCACTAGGGTGGCAGGTGTGTGGCAAGGCTGCTCTATGCGCCTGCCTCCAGAATCCCCTAGTCCCTTCAGATCCCTAGCCACCCAGGGCAGCCCTGGGCACAGGCAAGCCTCAGATGAAGGCTTCCCAGTTGCCCAAGGTTGGCCTGAGGTGCAATGGCAGCTGCCCAGCCTCCCAGGCTGTCTGAGGCTCAGGTAACCAGGGCCAGCCAAGGCTTGTGCTGCCAGCAATGGCAGCAGCAGAGGTATAATGGGGCATTACCTTCCCCTGATTGTCTGGGCACCTCCCAACCCTTAGGGCTCCCAGACTGTAAAAGAGGGCAGGCTGGGCTGAGGGACCCCACTCCAATGCATGAATTTTCATGTACAAGGCCTATAGTGTAAACATAACCAGTGTCTTCATCTAAGGGAATGATATTGAAGGGGCAGCTTTAAAGTGAATAACCTGTTGGTAGAAGAAAAGGCTTGATAAACACAGTCTGCCTAAAGACTTGGATCAGAGTAAACCAGACAAACATAGTCATACCACCTGTAAATTTGTAGTTTCAGGGGAAATCACCATGAATACGATGCAGAACTGTAATTATTTGGAAATGTGATAAGTGAGCATATGTAAATCTTTTGATTATTTTCAACTGAGAATTTAATAAGTTCTAACCTAATCATTCATATTCATGTATTCAACATTCTAATCCACCAAAACCAGAAAAAAAATGCTTCATTAGAAAAAGAATCTCAAATAAAGAACATGTACATTTAGAATATTAAAACACTCATATTGTCTTGAATAATTGTTGTAATGGAAAGTAAGTCAGAGGTAATCATAGCAATATGTTGTCTGGAGTGAATGTCTCACATACTAATTAGTATGTACTAGTAAATTATTCTATTTTTAAAACATTTGAAATAAATATATTTTAATAAAAAGTAATAATTTGAACATAGATGCTTTCATTTTAATATCAACTTAAAGGTTAATTATTATTACTCTCCAATCAAGTATATATGAAACAAAGACCATGTCTCCAACATTAGGACAGGATCAGTGGGTCACAATGCTTGTAGAAATATAAAACAAGCTTCTTTCCTTATGGTATTCTTAAAATATTCTTGCATGTGGGATAAAGTTAATGATTAGAAAAATAAATGTGAATAACAGAAAATAAACCATAATTTAGAGAATTCACACACTATATAAATGATCAAGGAAGGGTGTTTTGTATAAAAGCAATTAGGGAGAGAATAGTGGATCTATAGCCATTCATTTAAAGATAAATTTGAGTTATTAAGGAGGAAAGATCATCTATGTGAAGGTAAATATGAGCATAGGCATACATGTCTATAGTCAATAGAAAGAGTGTAGTGAGCTCAGAGGAGAGTGGTTTGAGATAATTTTAGGAGGCCGCCTGAGGCTCAGGTAACCAGGGCCAGCTGAGGCTTGTGCTGCTGGCAGTGGCAACAGTAGAAGTGCTAATTATCTTACTGATAATTTATTCTCTAAAATATAAGAGTATTTATTTTGTAAACTATCATAACACTAAAAATAGTAGTGCTGTGATGTATATAATGTATGGTATGCATTAAGAAAAAGGTATTCAAAACTTATTTTTCAAAATGTTCATAAAAAGTTCTAAGGTATGACTGTGAAATCATGTGGAAGATTTAGAATAAACTAGACAACACCTATTTTCTGAACATTTTTCTGGTTGCAACTATACTTGGTAAGCTTTTGCTCTTATTTCTGACTCTTCCCTGATTTCTCTAGTTTTCTTTAGCTTTAGCAAGGATAGTCTCTTGACTGTCTACCAAATTGGTTGTACAGATTCCCATACCCACCAGGTGAAACATTTCATTCCACCCTTCTCCCTCACATACATGTCTCCTAATTTATTCTGACTATTCAATTCTTACTTATTTTTCAAGAATTTTGACTATCATTCGGATGAAGCTTCTCCTAATTCATCCAATCCAGAGTCATATTTCCTTCTTTCAAGCTCATTGACTGAATAGCATGCACAATTCATTTGGCACAATGAATATACTCTCTTTTTAAATATTTTGTGTTACCTTGATACCGATAGTACTTACTTAGGACAGACTAATTACTGGGAAACCACGGAATATCCCAGTGACTTAACCATATCAAGTTTATTTTTCACTCAGGTTATCATGCCATCAATATTGTTGGTGGTGGTTTATAAGGGGAAGGAGGAGGGAATTAAGGGGCCCATGTTTCTTTAGAATAGTGGCTTTGCAGTGTGTCTTAGGGTCTGGGGATCTCCCAGAGAACCTTGGCCATCTGGCTTGCCTGGCTAAAACAAAGAGAAAGTAAGGAGGACTGTGTAGGGAATTTAACTTATTGTGAAGTTTCAGCTTTTACTCTGAATTAAATATGGTGCCATGAAGGATTTTATCAAGGAAAGAAAGCAATTAAACTATGTTTTAAAAGGAACTCTGGGAGGTAAGCCGTGGAGAGTAAGGAGGCAAGTAGGGGAGAGTAAGAAGTGATGGTGGTTTAGACTATCTTGGTAACAGAGGGGATGGTGATAGTTTTAGGATATATATATTTTTTAAATTACAGACAAGAGCATGTCCCAGTGGTTTGCATGTGCAGTGTGAGTGATAAAAAGGGGATCAAGGTTGATAGGGATGACAACACCTAGAATATCACACTGGCATTCGATAAATAAGTTTAAAGAAAGAATCAGTTTTAAAAATTGTTGTTGTTTTTTTCTATTTACAACTTACTTAAATACCTCTCTGACTTTTGGCCCTATATTTTCTTGTATCAATGGGAATATTTTCTCTTCCATCAAAACCCTGAAACCCAAATGCATACTTTAGATATTTATGGATTAAGAGCACAAAGATTTTTGATCTCTGGTAATATGCCCTTGATTGTTAAAATGCACAAAGGATACATAATCAGAAAAAGCTTTATGTTACAGGCCAACACGGCACATAAGACATAAACATTGAATGTAAACCCTTGTCACTAGTATGAAAGGCAGTGTCAGTTTTTAGTGTATCTGTCACAAACTGGGGACCCCTGTCAGTGCAATTTCAACCTTTAACTGCCTTTATTAAAAGAACATATGATCATGTGGCCACAAAAGCATGATATAACAGAATATTATTTGTTTCTCTTGCCACCACTATCTTCACCATAGGAAGCAAAAAGTGGTATAACTGTGCTTTTAGGAGCTAATTAATTTTATCTGAAGCAGATTTTAAAAATAGAGAAGACTTTTATAGATATGCACAAAACTAAGTTCATGTTTTCATATATTTTCAGGTTGCTCTGTTCTATCAACAAAACCCCACCATCGAAAAGCTGTTAATGCATCACTGTTTTTCACCTCAGATGTTCTTCTCCCATCTCTATGTTTACAAATGATCTGGACCAGAATATATAACTTCTATCGCATCCCCATGATTTGGATTATGTCCACCCATACGTTTTAGCATTTACCTGAATCTCTCTTCAATTATCAGCATAAAGACAAGATGAGATCAAGGACTAGTGTATACACAAGGGAAAGAGCATTCTCTCTTTTATGTACAAAGATTGTGAAATGAGTAAGAATGTTTATCTCCAGGGTTGGTTCAATTTAACCAGAATGCCTCACAGAAGTAGCTGATGATTTAATTCTACCCAGGCCTGATTATTGATCTACCTAGCATAGTCTCTATTTTTTTATGCACAACATATTCAGTATAATGGCATAGTTTTCATTAGATAGCAGACAATTTCACTTTATTGTGAAGAAACATTCTGGATTCAGACTTACATGACCTGGCCTTGTTCACTCTTGTAGCAGTGCAGGAGGTAGTGTTTATTTTATTTGCTGTGAGGCTTTGACTGGGGACAGCTTTCCTGAAGTGGAGGGCTGCTTTGGTTGGTGACTTTTATCATGAAGTGCAGCCGTGTGAAAAGATGCAGATAATGCAGACAAGTGAGGCTTTAACACTCTGCCTGTCTAGGGGATGTTGCTGATGTCTGGACAAAGCTTATACTCAGAATGTAACCTTGGTCTGTTTCTTTGTGTTCAAATCCGTAGGCGAGTTCATATCATTCGATTGTTCCTCATCTGTGCAGTGTTAAGAAGAGCATTATACTTTAGGAGTAAGTAAAGGTTAACTCTTGCACTCCACCCACCATATAATGGGATTTACTAGGGTAGTAAGTTTGCCAAGGCCTGTTCTAACTGTATGAACTCTTAACTTGGAACACAACTGTGAAAAAAAGTGCATTAGTTGCAATGCAAAAGGTAGCAGCAATTTTGCCCAGCAAAAAGCTGTAGGTGGTTAACAATGGCTTTGCCACACTGCTGTTAATGGTAGCACTTTAGATTCTTACAACCCTGTAAGTGGTAACATTTAAACTCAGCACAACAATGTAAAAGATGGTACTTTCATCTCATTCAAAAAGACTCCAGGTGTGGTTATCTTCACTTTCCAGTTTCTTCTGATAAAACACATAGGTGATAATTGGATTATTTTCATTACTATCCTCATCAAGTCACAGGACATTAAATTAATATTAACTGGAAAAAGTTGTAGAAGTTTCTTTAATATCAATGATTTCTGCACATATAAAATAAGTAAATTCAATAGGAAAATAATTTAAACCTCTCATTTAAAAAATGTTAATTTAAAACATTAGTGAAAATAATAAGTAGAGTGCAATTTTGAAAAGCAGTCTAGCCCTGGCCCATGTGGCTCAGTTGGCTGAGTGTCCTCCCATACACCCAGAGGTCGCTGGTTCAATTCCCAGTCAGGTCACTTGCCCAGATTGCTTGCAGGCTCCATCCCCAGTAGGGGACATACAAGAGGCAGCTGATGGATTATCTCTCATTGATGTTTCTTTCTCTCCATTCCTTTCTCTCTAAAATCAATAAAGACATATTTTAAAAAGGAAAGAAAGTCAATCTATAGAAAACAAAAGTGAATAACACAACTCAGTGACATATGATAAGCTATAGAGTAAATGGTAAATGCATGAAATATCAATCTTCTAAATAAAAATAACTAATAACACAGAGGTTGTGCCTGTGATGCTGTGAATGTCAGTTTCTAAAGAGTAACTGAATTTCTTTTATTTCCTTTCAAATATATGCTACACTGTATATATACTGTTAATTGCAGAAGATTTTGTAGGTTTCATCAGTAAAATCAATAAATACTTAAATTTATGGTGCATTGCATTCCTGAAAAGGGTCTTAGGCATTTTAAAACCCTTCTGCTAAAGGTGTGGACCTGGACCAGCCCTATCAGTATCACCTAGGAGCTTATTAGAAATGCAGAATCTCACCCCCAGTCTGCTGACTCAGAGTCTGCATTTTAAGATCCCCCAGACTCAAGACACATTGTAAAGCTTGAGAAGCACTGATCTAAATGATCTAAGTAATCTGGAGTCTTGCCTTCATGAAAGTTTCTTCCAGGGCCCAGGTATCACAAGTAAAATTAGAGTTTTTGCAGGACAGGTCAAGGAAGCCGTTAATCAGGCCAGGCTCTTTTGTTTGACGTTTTGGAGCTAATTTAGGACTTTTTTCAAATTTCTTGAGACCACCCATCTCCTGGATGCGAGATGTTGCTTTGTACCAAAAGAATGCATTAGGACATCATCAGTTGAAGTAATCTGGAATCCTACTAAGGAACTGAACTCAATCATGGACTAGTCTGTAGTTAGAACAGTATGATCAAGGAGGTTTTCCTGGAAACTCAGAGAGAATTAGAGATTTATTTTGTCATAATGCAATGTAAACAAAAGGATCATAGCAAACTAACCAAGATCTATCTCTTATATAAATCTTTCATTTAATATACATTCATCCAAGCAAGATTTTTAAACATCCCATAAAACTCAAGAAAAATAATTGATTTGGGAAAAATTCATAAGCTTAAATAAGCATGATTCCAAAGAAGTCTGAAGCAAATTATCTTAAAGCCAAGAAAAGTATTCTTGTATGTCTTTGTTTCAGAACTTAAATTAACATGGCATGCTTATTAGTACACTTATGAACCAAGGAGATAGGCAGTTCATAAACACGCAGGAGAAAAAAAAGTTTCCTTGTCATTGCATTTTTGTTGTTGTTGTTGTTGTTGTTGTTGTTGTTAGTAGATAGCCAGTTCTCTAGAATTTCCCTGCTGGAGTGCTAGAAATTGACTGCTTGCTTTCCTATGGATTTACAAAGCACAAATTATTCTTTGGTGGGGAAGCACCAGTTCATCAATGTAAAGGAAATTCTGTTTGTCAAACTGTAAAACAAAGATGTCCATTAGACATAAATATTTGAACTTTTATAAATGAATAAGTCATAGCAATCACAAATATATTATGTTGAAATAGTCATGTGTATAAAACTAATACAATTGAAAAATGATTACATGCTTTGGTCTGTTATTGATTCTATTTATTATACACTAGAGACCTGGTACATGAAATTCGTTCACAGGGGTGTGTGTCCTTTAGCCCAGTCTGCACCCTCTCCAATCTGGGACCCCTGGAGGAATGTCAGACTGCCCGTAGGCCCGATCCTTGTAAGATCGGGCCTAAACAGGTAGTCGGATATCCCTCTCACAATCCAGGACTACTGGCTCCCAACTGTCCTCCCCTGCTGATCTGATTGCCCACAACTGCCCTCCCTTGCAGGCCTGGGCCCTGCCAACTGTCCTTCCCTGCTGGCCATCTTGTCGCAGCCATCTTGTGTTCACATGGAGCAACCATCTAGTGTCCATATGGAGGCAGCCATCTTGTGTGTTGGAGTGATGGTCAATTTGCATATTACTCTTTTATTAAATAAGATAAGAAAATTTCTTCAACCAATAATTGGCAGGGAAAATAAATAGCACTTAACTTTTTAGATAAACTTTCTTTATATATATTAAATATCAGATGATATTCACAGTAAAGTATTCTCTTTCAGGTCTCAACTGCAAAGGGTTGAGAACTGGTTTCCATCTAAAGACTCTCCTATTGTATAAAAGGGTATATTTTTTAAAGTACATATAGTATATGATTCATTTAAGTAACAAGCTAATTTAACATTTATTTTCAGGTATAGGCAGATATAAAATGAGTTCCATGCCCTAGTTGGTTTGGCTAGAGCATCAGCTTGTGGACTGAAAAGGTCCTGGGTCCAATTCTTATCAAGGGCACATGCCTCACTTGTGGGCTTGAATCTGAGTATGGGGCATTCAGGAGACAGCCAATCAATGAGTCTCATCATTAATATTTATGTCTCTCTCTCTCTTTCTCTTCCTCTCTCAAATCAATGTGTATATATATATATATATATATATATATATATATATATTCCATGAACTAACAGTTCTTGGCTCTAGAGCCCCCATCTTCCTTTGTAGCAAGTAACTGATTCCAACTAAATCAACTAAATTTAGTCCACCCCAGTAATATGTTAAGTCACTTCATATTTGAATAATCTTTAGAGATTTGCAATATTCAGCTATTTCTTTTTTCCTGTTGCTAACTCTATATATACTTTCAAAAGATGTCAAGCTCACTCAAAATGGTGGCATTGAGGGCAGTGCCTAGGTAGAGCTTCTGTTTATGTTTTGGACTTTGTGAAGAATTCCAGATGTTGTTTGGTTAGTTGTTACTCCTTTACCTGCTGGTTATAAATTATAAACTGCCAGGGTCCTCTCCCAGTCTTATTTCTGGCACTGGTTGTATCCAAGTGCTTGTTTTTTGATGTGTGGCTTTCTCTGCTAAGGAACATATTCTGACTCTTCTGAGTGGCACATTTAGTGTTTCTCAAGTGTCCAGCTAGACCCCTCTAGCCTCCTTTCTCATAAATTTAATGGGGAAATGACCACCCCTTCTCTATCCCTTCAGTGAGTGATCTGCTCTACAGCGTTGTTGAGAACTTTTCTCTTTTGGATGCCTTATGGTGCAGTGGGCAGGGGAGAGGTCACCCAGCCAGCACTGGAGCCTCTGTCTTTACCTTTTATGGGTGTCTGGCCCAGTGACCCCTTGATAGTATACCTGGGTTCTTCAGGAACTGGAGCTTCCCTTCATATCTTTCTGCTTGCTGTGACCATATGCCATCTCTTTCTGGTATTCACCCAGAATTCTGAGTCACTAGGGTATGTCTGGAGATTCTATTGGTTGCAAGAGTCCACAGAGGGAACATGATGCCAGTCTTTCTTACTACCAGACTTCCCTGCACATGTGGGAGTTATGTGAAGAATCAGAATTTCAGACTCTCCAATTTTTGCTCTCTAAAACTCTACTCCTGCAACTCCTTTTCTGCAGGCCTTTTTCATACCATGTGTGTGTTTCAGAAAGCTTATTTGATTCTTTGATGCCATAGTTGAAGATTAGGAAAGTGTGTCCTTTAGAAAGAAGTTTCTTTTAAATTTAGAATCCAAACAACAGCTTGTTTTTCTTAGGTAGGGATTAAAAGTCCAGCACTTACTTTTTAGCATTCAGATGGGAAGGGACAGTTAATAAACTAGAGGAGCAGCAAAGGGTATGTGTAGGTGACACTTCACATTATCATGTTATATATGTGATCATAAAATATTGTTAGTGTTATTATAGAACTTTATGGCTTTCACAGTAAGGAACAATTCATATTTTAATATACATGAAAAACATGATTTTTACTGGCATCCAATGATATATTTCATTTTCATTCATGATAAATATTAGTCAATTTTTAATATTCTATAAAACTCAAAACTATTCCTATAAGATATATATATATATATATATATATATATATATGCCTTTAATAGTGCTCTTTATTAATCAAATAAGATTAGGTAAATTGGATATGATTAAGTTATGAGAGGTAGAATTTTAAAAAGTTATAATTATGAGTCAGTTTCACTTCTTCAAATCTCTTTTGGAAATGCTACACTTAGGTGCTTAAGGGTTTCAAAGCAGCAAAACCTTGTATCCTCATAATATAGACTATGTCTAAAATAAGTGTCTTTATATCTCAATTTGTCATTTTGAAATTTTAATGTAAATAAGATCTACATTTTGAAGGCATTGAGAGAATTGTGTCGTTGTTGGGGTTTTTTGAAGTTTAGGTTTGTTTATTTTAGAGAACTATAGTAAACCTCTTTAATCATTTTATTGAGCTGAGTTTTTTTTAAATGCCTCCAGTTTCATAGGCTGGATATCGACATGTAACTTTAGAAGAGAACACTTTTCTACTTGATTCCAGGTCAGGGTATATGCTAGGGTTACAGGCTCCATCCCCAGTGAGGGGTGTGTAGGAGGCAGCCAATCAGTAGTTCTCTCTCATGATCTCTCTCTCTCTCTCTCTCTCTCTCTCTCTCTCTCTCTCTCTCTCTCTCTCCATCCCTCCATTTATCTCTCCCTACCTCTGTTCCTCTCTGAAATCAATAAAAATATATATTTTTTAAAATAGAACAGTTTTCTGACAGGTTTTTAACAACTGATTCACCCATGTAAGAAGTTTACTTTAACCAGTTATTGATTTGTCTATTATTTTACATATTATATCTGTCAGATTTTATAACAAAATCAAACATGCTTTCATGTTGTCAGCTGTCTATTAAGTAATGTCTCAATTTGAGATTATTTGGTATTATTTTCAAATGCACTATTTTGGTCTAAAGGATATTACATTGTATATTTTGAAATACAGAAAGATGGGTTATAATAATTACATATAAAGAATTTTAAATCTCATATTAAACTCTCTCCCTCTTCCACTGCCAAATACTGTCAATATGCTGAGTTCTATGTGCAAATAATTTTCACAGTCCTTGATTAGCCATATTCAATGCCTCAAAAGGATAAAAAATATATATGTTTATATAACTAGAGACCCGGTGCATGAAATTTATGCAATGAAGGGGGGGGCAGGGTTTGCCCTTCAGCATAGCCTGCACCCTTTCCAATCTGGGACCCCAGTAGGATTGGGCCTAAATGGGCAATTGGACATCCCTTTCACAATCTAGCTGGCTCCCAGCTGCTTGCCTGCATGCCTTCCTGATTGTTCCTAATGGCTTCCACCTGCCAGCCTAATTACCCCCTAACCACTCCCCTGCCAGCCTGATCAACACTTAACAGCTTCCCTATCAGCCCAATTGCTCCTAAATTCCCTCCCCTGCAGGCCTGGTCACCCCTAACTGATCTCCCTTGCAGGCTGGGTCACCTCCAACTTCCTTCCTCTGCCATCCTGGTTACCCCTAACTGCCCTCCCCAACAGGCTTGATTGCCCCCAACTGCCCTACCTTGCAGGCATAGTCTCTCCCAATTGCCCTTCCCTGCTGGACTGATCACCCACAACTGCTTTTCCTTGCAGGTCTTGTCCTTCCCAACTGCCTTCCCCTGATGGCCATCTTGTGGTGGCCATCTTGTGTCCACATAGTGGAAGGATCTTTTACCACATGGGGCAGCCATCATATGTGTTGGAGTGTGGTCAATCTGTGTATTACACTTTTATTAGATAGGATAGAGGCCTGGTGCATGGGTGGGGGTTAGCTTATTTTTCCTGAAGGGTGTCCCTCATTAGGATGGGGGTTCCCTTGGAGCCTGTGGTGGTTTGCAGGCTGGCCACACCCTCCAGTGAACCAAGTGGAGGCCCTGGTATCTGGGATTTATTTATCTTCTTCAATTGAAACTTTGTAGCCTGGAGTGGAGCCATGCCTCCTGCTTGCTTTTTGGCGGCAGCCATTTCTATTGGGATTTATTTATCTTCTATAGTTGAAACTTTGTAACCTTAAGTGGAGTCTTGGGCCTACCAGGGTGTGAGGAAAGCTTGGCTTCCTCCATCGCTGGGGTAACCCAAGCCTCCCTCCTGCTCGCTCCATGGCTACAGCCATCCTGGTTGGGGTTAATTTGAATACTCGCTCATGATTGGGTGGTGGGTATGGCTTGTGGGTATAGCAGAGTGATGGTTAATTTGAATATTACTCTTTTATTAGATAGGAAAGATGTTTACAACATATTTAATTTTGTGGTATTTGATTTCTTAAGCAGACACTTTGTCAAAGCTTGATATCCCAGTGGGAGAAGTGACAAACTTACAAAACATTTAGAAATCAATAAAATAGATAATTAAAATAAAGGGACTCAATAAAGGCCATAGTACTTTAAAATTAGGGCAAAAATAAACCTTTCTGATAATGGTCAGACTTAAGATCAACTTCTAAGTATTGATAAGAAAAAGAAGAAGGCAAATAACTAACTTTGAGCCTTTCAAATATTACCTGAGCACAGTAGGGCTACTGATCCAATCATTCTGAGTCTACCCCAGCTACCAGGCAAACTGTCTCTTCTACCCCCAGAATGAGTGGTCAACCCAGGAGGACTAGGGTACCTTACTTTCTATGAAATTCTCAGCCAGCCTTCTGCAACTATAAGGACAGTTCAAGAGGGAGATAAACAGAAGCTAATTTTTCCAAACATTCTCATAGACAGAGTTCTCTGCCATCTGTATCAAAACATCTAGCTGATTTGAACATTCTCTATTTTATCGAATGGATGAAAACAATGCATCACTTAAGCTGTAGAAAATCAAAACATAGTTCTTATGCCCTGTCTCATTCCACTTTGCTGCCTCATTAAATGTGGGAGAAAAGAGATACCATTGAAATGAACTCAATGAGAAAGACTTGCATTTGGGAATAAGTTATGCTCTGTACTGAAGAATTTTAACTACTTTCTTTTCCCAGCTCTGCTTATTAAAGAAAAATTCCACTGTTTAGCATAAAAATGAAAAACAAAACAGGGATGACATGTTTTCAAGTAGTTTAAAGATTTTTTTTTGTTGGTTTGTGTGTGTGTGTGTGTGTGTGTGTGTTGTTTTTTTGTGAGTTTATTGTTGTTATCTCTGTGTTTTTGTTTGTTTGTTTACTTGTTTTTGTTTTTTTATCCAATTGATCACCAAGAAACTATCCACTGAACAACTGTATTGTCAGTATTTGTATTTACTACCAAGGTAATTGTCCTAGTGCCCTTCTCACTATGTATTCGCTCAAATACATATTTATTTACTTGTTTGAGCATCTGTGTTTCATACTAAATTGAGCAACAGAGATCATGTTATTTTATGGCACATTTTATTTGAAATGCACTTGATAGGTATTTTGTAAATACTTGTTAAATAAATTTTTGACTTTACTTGTAAACTAACTGCCTGTGATTTATTACCAAACCTATATCCTAGTTTTGATCTTTATCCAGCATGTTGAAAATAGAACTTGTTGCCCGGCCAGAGTGGTTCAGTGGTTGAGCACTGATTTATAAACCAGGAGGTCATGGTTGGATCCTAGTCAGGGCACATGTCCAGGTTGTGGGCTCAATTTCCAGTGTGGGGCATGCAGGAGGGCAGCTGGTCAGTGATTCTCTCTCATCATTGATGTTTCTATCTCTTTCCCTCCTTTCTTCTCTGAAATCAATAAAAATATCTTTTTAAAAAAGAAAGTAGAACTTGTCCATTTTTATATTTTCTACTTTAAAACTTCAAAAAAAAATACTTATTTCTTACTTTTTCCTCTTCCCTAAGTTGACTAAGCTCAGTTAGTCAACTATCAAGTTTTATGATGTTTTCCTTCTTCTGCTTCTCTTGTGTATGCCTCCTTTTCTTTTTATCTGGCTGTTATTACCTCCTGTCAATAGTTTCTTGTCCCTCAAGTACCTTCTACACATTAATAATAGAGAAGATAGGTTTTTGAAATGCTTTCTTCTAAACTTTGCTCAGAAATGTTCCTTACTCATAAAAATACACACACACACACATATAAATTTGCCTCATATTTAAAGTACTTTGCGGGAATTTCCAACACAACCTCCCCAAATCTATTATACACAAACTCCTTGTCAAAGCAAACTTCATTTAACACCTAATATAAAACTTTCCTTTCCTTAAATATCATCCTATTCTGAGACTAATCAGTCCCATCTTCACTCTGAAATTGTTTTTTATCTCCCCAGGATGGTGCTGTCTTGCTTTCTGAACTGCTGTGCTGCTTTGGCTCTGGGCCAGCCATAGGGCAAGGCTGCATGTGATGTTTACATTTATATGCAAACATCTCCCTTCACACTTACATTTTATTTTCTTATTGATAGGAAGCATGCCCAATCCCTTTTTAATTTTATAACATTACAGACTAGTTTATATTTATAAAACACATAGCCATTTAACATCTAAATTATTAATAATTTTTTGTATATTATATATATTTATATATTTGTGTAACTACATATAGATATAAACATATTTGATATCTCAAACTTTTATTAATATATCTATACAGGAAACAAAAATGAAAATATATAGGTATAGACAGAGATAGAGATAAAGGTATATTGATATATATATACATATATAATCACTATAATGTGCCGATCCCAAATTTATATGAAGTTCAAATTCTCAAGAATCTAGTAATAGTTAAAATTATGTAGATTAATGGAGAGATATAGATAAGAGAATTACCATGAGATACAACTAAACTCTTATAGAAATATATATTATACTAGTGACCTGATGCACCGATTTGTGCACATTGAAAGGAAATTAATTAGAAGGTGGCCAGTGGGGCAAGACAGGCCAGACATGCCCTGGAGCCAACCTTCCATGGTTTCTACCCGGCATCTGTGGAGTGAGTAGGGTCCCTCTGGCAGGTGGGTCCCTTGGCCTGGCCTCTGGGGAGCAGGCTGAAATCAGCTCTCCATCATACCCCAAGGGGTCCTGGAGTTGCTGTCATACAGGATGTGGAACACAAACACAAGTGTGCAGTAAACCAGATTCAGGGCCAACAGTGCCCCAGCAACAACATAACCCACAGCCAAAAATGGAATCACATGGCCCCAAAAGGAGTTGGTTTCCTCCTCTCTGGTTTTAGGGTGTGTCACCCAAGGACCACTGCTGCCAAGTCACTGCAGCTCAGCAGCTCCTACATTGAGCATCTGCTTCCTGGTGATCAGTGCACATCATAGCAACCAGTTGGATGAGGAAGGGACAATTAGCATATTAGCCTTTTATATGTATAGATTATGTAAAATAAATTTGAGGGTCTGATTTTATATATTCACGTGTAATCTCTGTTATGGTTATTTACTTTATCAAGTAATATTAATAAAAAAGAAATATGATTTTGTTAAAATATAGAAATAGATTTAGTTGATAGAAATATAACTTGCTAGCTTACACAGCTCAAGGGAGATATTCAAAGAGAAAGTGCAATATGTATGCTCTTTGACCTCAATAGTCAAGTGAACAAAGAACATAGCAGAACTTCCAACAAAAGGAGTAGAATGCTCAGTGGGGATTGTACTGACCAGGCACCATTTCTGGTTATCCCAGTTTTAGGTCTTATCCCTAAGCTAATGATATGACTGAAAAAAACAAAACATGCAAATGAGCATAGCTAAGTAAGAGCAACAAGTGATCCAGGTACCACCAAGCTATGGGAAAGTCTGGGGAAGAGTTTGTGCAATGTTCAAAAAAATAATAATAATAAATAATTTTGAACTCGAAGCTTTCTCTATATGACAAATCTATTCTATCATCTGCCGAATATAGTCTTAATATTAAATAAGATGTTTAATGAATCCATATTGTAGACCTAAATGTTAGTTGCATTTGAGGAGTTAGAAGTCTTTGGGGTTATTGGCAATTGTTGGAGGCTGTTGCTTTGCTTATTTGTCCAGAAAATTGCTCTCAGGAAAAAGGATCAGGCCTACAAATATAACAGTTGGGATAGGTTTTTAGTCCTTGTATGGTAGCTCTAGCAAACTAACACAGGCAATGAGTTTACCCAACTATGCTTCCCATTTTTTATGCCTTTCTACATGCAGGTTATCATGACAGGAACAGAGTGCTTCTATGTGAGTTTCAAGTCTCAGAGTAATAGCTATAAATATGCACTGAGTGGAGATCTTAGAACTGTCGAGTATTACATTGTTATAGTGGGAACAGACATTGTTAACATAAGTTTTGAAAATTAGTTTTAATGCTCTTCTTTCTCATTGATAAATATGCAGGTCCATCTCTTAAGCCTGTCCTTCACCTTCCTAATCAGCTTCACATGATTATCCCCAGAAGTCTACCTTTCTTTCTGGAATTGACATTGGAATGACAGATAATGCAAATAGGTTACAGTGGATTCTTTTAGATCAATCCATGTATAAAGATCCAGGTAGAATTCAAATTTTTGTCCTTTTTGTCCTATTCATACTTATAGTTATGTAAACTGGCCTTGTATTAAAACACTAACATCTATCTTTAATAGTTATCTCTTTTTTGTGACTTTGAAATTCCTGCCTTTTTCTTTCACTTAAAATGCTCAGCTATGTGTAAGGGGAAAGAAGATATATGGAAGATTTGTAGAAAAATAAGGAACATTAAAACACAGAGCAACGTTTAAAGGGAATATGTACAACTTATATTTTTAAATATGTTTTTATTGATTTTAGGCAGAGAAAGAGAAAGATAGAAACAAGGATTGGCTGCCTCCTACACATCCCCTACTGGGGATTGAGCCCACAACCAGGGCATGTGCTCTTACTGGGAATCGAACTGGCAACCTCTTGTTGCATGGGACAATGCTCAATCCACTGGGCTATACAGTATGCTTATTTTTGTTTTAGTAGAAATATATCCTTTAGGCATAGAAGTTTAAAAAAATATACACTTAGACATGTTAAGAATATATTTTCTACAGAAGAATTTAGTGCAGAAATTTTAATAAATACAATCAACATAGTTTAGTAAGAATTTTGAAATACTTTTGTGAAAGAAAAAGTATTTGACACGTTACTCTGTATAGAATAGATGTTTAAAAAATGTGATGTTCCAGAAATATTGATATCCGGTGGGCTATCACCTCTGTATGTGTGCTTATAATGCTTCTGTAATCCCAAGATTCTCCATGTTTATCCCTCAGACATTATGCATCTAGTTGTTGGAATGTACTCAAAGAATACACATGATCTGTCTATTGTTAGCAGCAGATTATATTCCAGAGTACTTAATCTGGGATTGGAGGTTATCAAATCATAATTCAACACTGGCTCAGGCAGCAATTGGGTAAGACTCTGCCAAGGAAAGGTGAAAGCAGAAGTCCATGACTACTGATAAGTTCATGCAAGATTCTAAAACTCCTAGATCAGATTAGGGCAAAATTTAATATATACTGCTATTAAAAGATCTGCACTAAGTCAATCACCCTAAAAAAAGGAGGGTGTATGAAGGAAAACACAATTGTGCATTGTGAACCTTCAATAATGTGAGGAATTATTAAGGGTGTACTACATCTTAGACACATATTAGATACTTTATATATCTTATTATCATGTAATCCACACAATTTTAGAAATATCATATGTGACTTACCCATGTTCAAACCTTTTGGAATGCTGTTTAAATTAAGTTCTTTCTAATGCCAAAGCTGATGTTTTTCAGGTGCCACAAAGCAGAAGAGAATCAAGTGATCAACAGTTATCCAAATGGTATTAAGCATCTCACCATAGATTCGATCTGACAAGTGATACTGGGGCAGGAATCTTGCACAATGGAATCAGAGAAGGCAGTCATTGGTTGTAGGCACAGTGATAAGCTGAGGGACATTCCAGGTGGACCTTCTGCCACTGATTTACCTGGAATGGTACATGATAAAGAACCTATTCTCTTGGCATTTGAAAAAAGAAAAAAAAAAGCATATTACAGAGAAACAGGAATACACAGACTCAAAGAGATGACTGGCAAGCAATTAGACTGAGCATCTGACAAAGTCTTATAATATTAGTGAATATAGGTAAGATCTTTACAGATAAAAAAAGAACCTCATCCATCTAGATTATTTTTCCTTTCATAACGTTATTGCTGGTACTTAATATAATCATCATTATATTCAGGGGACTGTGAAACATACAGAAGTTCAGGGGAACCCAAAATAAAGATTATGAATTGATTGTTAGAGAAATGAGAAGGAAATTGGAATTGGTTGATACTTCTATCCTGGTTCAAGCTGATGCAGCTGTTAGAATGTATGAACATATTCTCCAGAGATAGAAATATGATGAGACAGAATTCACTTAAAAACTTTGGATGGTTGAGACAAGGTGTATATTGCAATCTCCAAAAGCTATTGTAGAGGTAATGTTTATATTGTGTAGAATATTATATGTAGTGAAAGAACATGGACTTTGATAACAGAAAAAAAATTCTTAGTAGCTATCATTGTTTCTTTAAGGTCTTTAATTTTACTGAGTGCTGTTTTTCTTTTCTTGGGGTTATTGAAAAGATTAAGTAAAAAAATTAAGTAAAATGATTAAAAACTGCACATCATATACTATGAGCAAGACACTGTGTTAACTTATTTAATCCTTATAACATACTTATAAGATGAATCATACCATTATATTTTTAATATTAATGAAGAAATTGTGATTTAGTTACTCCTTTAATGCTATAAAGATAGTAAGTGGAAAAGCTTAGGCAGACTTATTTTAAAGTCCAAACATTTAATCCTGCATTCTAATGTGCACAAAGCACATTAGAGCCATTAAACAGATATTGCATCACTCAGAGCCATTAAACAGATACTGCATCCCTTCCTTTCAACTAAATCTAAAATACTAAGACTGTGGTCACTTATTAATGATTTGTCTAACCTCCCAATAGGAAAACTTCACTGATGCAATGATCTGATTCTTGTCCTGATCCATCCTATTCTTTGAAGGTGGCATTATTTATCAGGGATTCCATGATAAGGAATAACTATATCTAAATGATTAATTTATAGAGAAATGTGGAAATTATTCCTGGAATGTATTTTATGTTACCAGATAGTGTTACAATCAGATTCAAGTACCGAAGACAAATTTAAACACAATATGTTTAAAAGCAAACTGTGATGGCATGTAAGAGGTGGGATCGTGGCCCTTCGAAGTGGAAATCTGTGAGAAGAGACAGAGACACTTGCTATATTATTAAGTGAAAGTAAACTATAGTTTTAGCTAAAATATAGTTTCAGGGAGGAGGTGAAAAGAGCTATAAGGAAATGTGTGATAACACCTGACATTAAACAAAGCAGGGATTACAGGGGCCACACGTTAAAAAATAATGGAAGGAAGATGAAAAGTTAAAAGGCAGTGGGCATGGTTTAGGCGGTTTTCATTAAATGTTCCAGGTAATAAGGTAAGTGTATTGCAGGGATGGAGAAAACAATGGTTTGAGAAACATAGCAGAAAGAGTCTTTAAAGAAATCAATAAGGAAGCAGAGTCCTGTACTCAGAAAAAAGCAGGGGATGGGCACACAATTGTAAGTGCAGAGGCCTGAATACTCGCATAAGCATTGAAATTGCTTATTACTGGGGTGGACTGTTTAGGCAGTCCTGATGCTGAAGGCATCAGACTCAGTAATGTAGTAGCATGGTTCTTTGATTAGTGATTAAAATAAATAAATAAATCCTGCCCAGTCAGTATAGCTCAGTGGTTGTGCACTGAAATCCCGGGAAAATGCCCGGGTTTGGGGCTCCATCCCCAGTGTAGGAAGCTGCTAATTGATTTTTCTCTCTTATTATTGTTATTTCTTCCTCCCTCTCCCTTCCTCTCATTCTAAAAATAAATAAAAGCATTTTTAAAAAATAAAGCTATTCACTGCTTCTTTTAAGATGCTATGAACTATTTTAAATCTTTATTTTTCAAACTTTCAGCAAACACAATGTAGATGCTCATTTTCCTATAGATGCTGCTGTGCCTCAGACATCAGAAATTCTATTCCAATACTTACCTCTCATGAATGTTAGGAAATAAACATCTTCTTCATTATACCCATGATATTTTTAATGCAGAAATTCTCTCACCCATGACAACTATATCAAAAGAGTACTGAACTATTTTGTATTGCATTTCAATAGTGTAGTCCATTCAGAAAAAAGACACATTCCAAAAATTGTTTAAACCCACTGGTATTTAGAAATCCCCAAACAGATATAATTAATCTGAGTAAAATGTATATAGCTATAATTTATCAGGTTTATTCAAGGGAGGTACATCTTACCCAAAACATAGAATTAATCATAGTGATTCTTGAATTTATATGAGAGTTTAGAAAAGTTAAATATAAAAGTTGATTCAGATTCTTTAAGCATGCTAGTAATAGGTCTGTGATTGAGAATAAATAAACAGTGAAAAATTGACTTATGTCCTATTTCATTTAAAGTAAAACTATATTTTTTAAGAAAAAGTTATTTATTATTATTCACTTGAGGGAGAGAGAGAAACATTGATTTGTTGTTCCACTTAGTCATGTATTCATTGGTTGACTCTTGTATGTGCCCTGACCAGGGCATGGAATCTTGGGTTATTGGGTAGACAGTAACCAACTGAGCTCCAGCATCATTTCAGCCACTCCATTTGACCAAAAAGCAAAAGTATGGATGAGTATATTGTGTTTGTAGCCTATGGTACAGGAAGCAGATGTTCACCTTATGGTGCTCCAACTTTAAGCAAACACTGAGGAAAGAACCTCAAACTCTTTACAAATATGGATTAACAGACATCTAAAATCCTACAATACAAGAGGTGCATTTACTCCATAAGGGAAAGTGAAAAGGAGTTAACCCCAGTTGTTCATACCTACTACTGCATTTTTAAAGGCTTACCAGAGCCACCCTGGCTGGATAGCTCAGTTGGATGGAACATCCTCCCATACACTGAAAGGTTATAGGTTTGATTCATGTTCAGGGCACATACCTAGGTTTCAGGTTCCATCCCAGATCTAGATGCATATGGTAGACAACTGATTGATGTTTCTCTCTCTCATAATATTTCTTAAAACAATAAACATATCATCGGGTGAGGATTAAAAAATTAAAAATAAAAGACTTACCAGAGCCACAAACTTCAAAGGTCAATAACATTATTCAACAAATAATATGTAGCAGGCAATTGCACTAGTATTTTCTCATTCCTTATAGAAACATGTGAGTAGATCATATTTAGACTTCCCATATGAGGATATTGTAGCATATAATTTTCAAATAGAATTTTGAATTCACAAAGCAAGTAAACTGTACAAATCAGATTTACACTCAGGTTTAGACCTCAAGATTAGTGTTCTTTCTACATAAAGCAAGATGTTCTAGAAACAGCATTGGGTTTGGGGAGTTTGGAACCAGGTGAATGTACATTATCTAGAAGGGTTATTTCACTTACTAATTGTGGACTAAAGGCTAGTAGTTTAAGTTCTCTGATATCTTCCTCTTTATCTGTATAGTAAAAATATCAATGTATCCCTTGTAGTGTTACTATAAGGTGTACAGATTATAAATACAAGATGCCTAAGATAGCAAAATATAGTTGCTTTGGATGGGATGGGTAAAAAGTTAACATTTTATGAAATCTTAAAAATTGTGCCATGTAAACCCTCTGTTGAATTTCCTCCTTAATATACTGAATATCTTTTTTGTATGTAGTCATTAAACTCATAATGTCTTCTTTAGTCTTTTTTTAACACTTTTGATCATAAGAATCCTGAATCTGACAAATTGACAGTAGAGTAGCCTGGAATGTCAAATATAGGCTTTACAAAATGTAAGGTACACTTTATTTTTTCAAAATATAGGGATTATACTTTTGTCAAACATTTATCCAATTAATCATAATTTTGCCAAGATGAATTTCATGCATTCAATCATTACTTATTTCATATTTAGCAGCTGTTATTACGTATCTGTTATTTTAAAGGCATTCTGCCAGACAGCAGCGATTGAAAACACAATATTGAAGGAGAATAACAAAATTAAAGGGCTGACACTAAGTTTTTAAATTTTTCTTTACATTATGTTTGGTTAATTGTAGATCTGCATATTTTATTACAATCTCAAGATTTTTGCTAAGTATGTTAGAATAGGCTTAAAAGGTTGCTTAAATTTAATTTTCTGCATTGTTATTACTGTAGAATAAAAATCTAACATACTATATAATAAAAGTTGGCTCAGATTCTCTAAGCATTAAGATGCAGCATATATTTTCAGAAAACCAGCGATAAAATTCCAATGTGTTTAAAATATTACTTTATTTTATATTGATTTAAACAAAATTCTTGTGAGTTAAAGAATTTAGGTAAAACAGTTTTCCTCTCATGGTCATTTATCCAAATAGCCTATCTAATAAGAGAGTAATATGCAAAATGAATGTACCTCCGTACAACCACAAGCCAGGCCCATAAGCCAATCAGCAGCGAGTATGCAAATTAACCCAACCATGATGGCTATGGCCATAGAAAGAGCAGGAGGGAGTCTTGGGTTGCCACTGGCAATGGAAGAAGCCAAGCTTTCCTCACACCTTGGCCGACGCTTAAGGCAACAAAGTTTCAATGGCTGTGCCAGCAGTAGGCTTGGCTCAGCTCCAGGCTACAAAGTCAATTATAGAAGATAAATAAATCCAAGATACCAGGGCCTCCACTTGGGTTGCCAGAAGGCATAGCTGGCCTGCAAACCACCACAGGCCCCTTGCCCAGGCCACCATACACCCCAAGGGAACACCCACCCTGATCCAGGACACCATTCATTGCAAACCAGCTGGCAATGGTGCACCAGGCCTCTATCCTATCTAATAAAAGAGTAATATGCAGATTGAACATTACTCCAACACACAAGATGACTGCCCCTATGTGGACACAAGATGGCCACAGAAGATGGCCAGCAGGGGAGGGCAGTTGGGAGGGACCAGGCCTGCAAGAGAGGGCAGTTGGGGGTGACCAGGCCTGCAGGAGAAGGCAGTTAGGGGCTATCAGGCTGGCAGGGGAGTGGTTAGGGGGTGATCAGGCTGGTAGTCAGAAGTGGTTACAGGCAATCAGGAAGGAAGGCAGGTGAGCAGTTGGGAGCCAGCAGTCCTGGATTGTGAGAGGGATGTCCCAGATTGGAGAGGGTGCAGGCTGGGCTGAAGGACACCCCCCACCCCCATACACAAATTTTGTGCACTAGGCCTCTAGTATTAACATATAATCTCATGTTTTTATATATTAATTATAAATATCCATATCAAGTATTTTCATCTATTGTTTATTTTTTTTGCAATTTAAACATGGTCCTCTCTCTTTTTTTAAATTTATTCTTCTTAATTTCAAGCTTTAATAATTGCTTTTTCCCCCATGTGTAGTAAGAGTAGAAAAACATTGGGAGCAGCAAATAGACAATGTAAGAATTCTGACTCTTAGCAAGGGCCATCTCAGTGACTTGAGAGAGGAACACCTAAATTCCCTGGCTATGTAAAGGAAGAGAAATGCACAAAATCAGATTAGTGATTCTTAACATTAGGGGATAAGAGGAGGAATGTGGGGTAGGAGTAAAAAGAAATCCAGTATTTACCTTACATCTTCCAGTTCCTTGAACTTTCCTGGATATTTTCCTGGCCACTGGTGAAGGCCTTTGCCTCTTAATCCAGGAGCTAAATGCTAAATTAGAAATATCTACATTGTGAAAATGGAACTTTGGGTAACTATCTTAATTTCCCCAATACTGTGTGTTTTTTTTAATCCTTTTAAAGCTCTTTATTGATTTGGGAGAGAGAGGGGGAGAAAGAGTGAGAAATATAAATGTGAGGGAGAAACATTGATCAGTTGACTCTCTTATGTACCCTAACTGGGGATGGAACCCACAACCTAGGTAGATGTCCTGACTATGAATGGAGCCCACAAACTATTGGTGTATGGGATGATGTTTCAACTAATTGGGCCATCCAGCCAGGGCTTTATATTTCACCTGATATTAGTGATAAAGAACATGGCAGCCAACATTGAAAAGTACCACCCTATATAGCAGTATCTTCTTGATGCAATCCCCATAAAAATCCCAATGACAATTTCAAAGAAATAGAACAAAACATCATCAAATTTGTATGGAACCACAAGAGACCCTGAATAGCCAAAGCAATCCTGAGAGAAAAGAACAAAGCCAGAAGTATCACACATTCTAACCTCAGATTATTGCAATGGTACAATAATCAAAACAGTATTGTATTAATAGAAAAATAGACACACAGGCTAATGAAACAGAATTGAGAACCCAGAAATAAATGCACACATTTATGGGCAACTAATTATTGATTAAAGGAGCCAAAAATACCTCCTAAAAAGTATTCTTTTTATATTTAAGCTTAAAATCTTTATATAATTTCCCACAAACAAGTTGATATTTAAACCTTTCCTTTGAGTTTTTTCTTTCCTAAGAATAGTGGTTGTATGAAAATAGAAATGATAATGCTAACAAGTTCATAAAGAAAGAAAAATTTACCAAGACTAATTAGTTGATAATCAAGATGTCATAAATACATGAAAAGAGTATTTATATTTGTCCTATTATGCAAATGGAACCATATGCTTCATTAAAAAGTTATTTTGTACTATTGTCCTGTTTGACTTTTGGATATCTCAAAAGGAGCTGCCTATGTTTATCACTGAAATAATATTTAAATCTTATTAATATTTTTTTATAAAATCACAAAATTAGAATATAACCTCAAGTTCAATTAGTATAGCCCATTTATAAGAAAAATAAAGCTGACTTATGATCAGATTGGCCAAGTAGGTAAATATGATACATCCTTTCACAACCACCTGAAAATTACAATTAAACTACTGAACAACCATCATTCAGAACCACCTGAAACTGAATGAATGAAAGTCTTGCAACTAGGTAATTAAAGGAACCACATCAAGACGGATAAGAGCAGGGAGGACAAGAAATGGGCTGTTCTCATACCCACTCTTGAGGAGTGAGGGGTCCCAGCCCCACCCCAGGTCCTCTATCTCAGGGTTTCAGTGCCAAGAAGAGAATTTCACATAAGTTCTGGCTATACAATCTATTAAAGGATTCAGGCCTAAGAAAGTGCAGGGCTGCTGGAGTCCTAAACAGTTCCTCTTAAAGGGCCTGCCATACCAGAGACATACAGGGAGAAACTTAATTGTCCAGCATCAGGAGGAGAGCTGGGGGCCAGCTTTTTCCAAGACAGAGTGCTGACAGAGGCCATTGTTCCTCTGATGAGCCCTCCCCCTGCAGAGCAGGCAGGTGCCATATCTGAAAATCTATCAACCTGAATTCACCCCGGGATTTCTTGAGGTCCTGCCCAGTCCAAATTTGGACTTACACAAGCTGTTTCCAGTGGCTTTTCCATATGAATGGCCTGTCTTGGAACATGTTTCAGATTCTCCTAAAATATCTCAATCAGCCTCTGGCCTCTGTATGCTTCTTGCCTCTCACTAAGTAGCTGCCATCTGCAGATCACTTTGTAGGTCATGCTGGATGGCCCTGGGCAGAACACAGGTGGTGGCTGAACTTGACCTGTGCCCCCTGAGAGTTTCCTGAGCCAGCACACTCAGTGGTCAACTTCTGACCATGTGAAAGCACAATCACTAAACCACCTCTAGAAGTGACATACCCCAGGGATGAACTCAGTGGGCACCAGAGCCCTGCTAAAGTAAGTCTTACTCTGTGGGGTAGACCCCTGCACAGCTGATCCTCCAGAGTGGTTGAAGTTCAGTGGTTGGGGGTCACAGTCAGTCCTTGCAGCTGATTAGCCTGAGCAAAAATCTCCTACAACAATGAAAGTCACTGTAAGAAGAGGGAGTCTGAAGGAGTACCTTTAGTGCCCAGTTTGAGTGGTCAGGGAGACTCTGCCACTGTACCCTACAGAACACCTTCTATATTATGCTATTTTATCAAGCCCAGGAGATTTAGCACCTCTACCTAATACATATAAACAAACAACACAGGGAGGCTTTCAAAATGAGGTCACACACATACACACAAGACTCAAAAGAAAGAACAGAACAAAACTCCAAAAAAAGATCTAAACAAAATGGAGACATGCAATCTAATAGATGCAGAGTTCAAAACACTGATTATAAGATTGCTCAATGAACTTAGTGAGAATTTCAACATCATAAAAAGGACATGGAAGCCATAAAAGGGGACAGTTAGAGTATACTAATTGAAATGAAGAATAATTTATAGGGAATCAACAATAGAGTAGATGAATCACAAAATCACTTCAGCAATTTGGAATATAAGGATGCAAAAAACACCCAATCTGAACAGCAATCAATCAATCAATAAATAAATAAATAATAGAGCCCCAAAAATGAGAAATTAAGGATCCTCCAAGCATGCCAATATTTGTATCATAGGGGTAAAGAGGAGAAAAGAGGGAGTAAGGAATTTTAAACCTATTTGAAAGTATAATGATAGAAAATTATCCTAATTTGGTGAAGGTAATAGACATACAAGTTTAGGAAGCACAGAATCTCAAACAAGAGGAACCCAGAGACCCACACCAAGACATATCATAATTAAAATGCAAAAGGTTAAAGACAAAGAGAAAATCTTAAAAACTGTAAGAGAAAAGCAGTTAGTTATAAGAGAGCTCTCATAGACTGTCAGCTGATTTCTCAACAGAAACTTTGCAGGTTAGCAGGGATTGATGAAAATTTTTCAAAGAAGAATACAGACCTACAACCAAGATTACTCAATCTAACAAAGATATCATTTAGAACTGAAGGACAAAGAAAGAGCTTCTCAGATAAGGAAAAGCTAAAGAAGTTCATGACCACCAAAGCAGTATTAGAAGAAATGTTAGAGTCTTTTTTTAAAGAAGAAAGAGGATGGGGGAGGGGAGGAAGAGAGGGAAAAAAAGGAGGAGGAGGGGAAGGAGAAAGAAGAGGAAGAAGGATTAAAAATATGAACAATAAAATGTCAATAAATGCATATCCATTAACAATTGAGTCTAAAGTACACGCACGTGCACGCGTGTGTGCGTGCGCACACACACACACTCACACACAGACATACACACAAAGTAAATGAACAAGCAGAACAAAAACAGATTCATAGATAAGAGAATATTTTGATGGTTCCCAGATGGGTGGGAGGCTGGAAGGAATGGGTGAAAAAGGTGAAGGATTAAGAAGTATATTTTCATTGTTACAGAATAGCCATGAAGATGTAAAGTAGAACATAGGAAATATAGTCAATAATATTCTAATAATTATGTATAGATTCAGTTGGGTATAAGGTTTATCAGTATGATTGCTTAAGTAAGTGATGTAATGTCTAATCACTGTGGTTTACACCTGAATCTAATAATGTATCTCAACTATAATTGAAAAATGAAAACATGATTTAAAAAATAAAAAGGAATATTGTTGTTTGAGTAAAATAATGAGAAGAAGATTAAGTTTTATAATGTTTTTTCTAATATGTGAGTTTTCTGTATTATCATGCTCAGCTGACAATACATAAATGGTAAAGTCCATATACTCCCCAAATATCCTGAGTTTATACATCTTTGCTAATGGGATATTTTCAGACAATAAATTGCTTATATATTCAAATGCAACTAATTTATTTCATTGTGACTTAGTCTACTGTTACTCAGTAAATCAACCAATAAGTAAAAACAAAAAGAAAAACAAGAAGAAGAATGATATTTAATTAAATGTGACTCCTGTATTAAAAATTATTAGATAGAAAATAACCCATAATTTTTCTATCATTTCTAGGATGACCAGTAATATTTCTGATTCTAAATAATAAAGTCCAATTATTGAAACTCATTTGCCTTATTCATTTGTTTTTATTTATTTTTTCTCACCTTTTTTATTTGAAATAGTTATAGATTCACAGGAAGCTGGAAAAATAATACAAAGAATGTCTTTGCCCAGTTCCCCCAATGTCAGCATCTTCTTTATCTGTAATATTACCACAACCAAGAGATTGACATTGGTAAATTCCACAGACTTTATTCAGGTTATACCTGTCTTATATGCATTCATTGTATGTGCATGTCTGTGTTTAGTTCTATGTATTTTGATCACATGTACATCCTATCTAATAAAAGAGTAATATGCAGATTGACCATCACTCCAACACACAAGATGACTGCCCCCATGTGGTCATAAGATCCTACCCCATGTGAACACAAGATGGCCACCACAAGATGGCTAGCAGGGGCGGGCAGCTGGCAGGGACCAGGCCTGCAAGGGAGGGCAGTTGGGGGGTGATCAAACCTGCAGGGGAAGGCAGTTAGGGGTGATTAGCCTGGCAGAGGATGGAAGTTGGAGTGACCAGCCTGCAGGGGATGGAAGTTAGGGGCAAACAGTCTGGGAGGGGAACAGTTAGGCATCAATCAGGCTGACAGGGTAGTGGTTAAGGCAGAAGCAGTTAGGAGCAATCAGGAAGGCAGGAAGGTGAACAGTTGGGAGCCAGCAATCCTAGATTGTGTGAGGGATGCCCACTGCCCATTTACGCTGGATCTGACCTGGATCAGGCCTAAATGAGCGAGCAGTCAGGCATCCCTCAAAGGGTCCCAGATTGGAGAGGGAGCAGGCTGGGCTGAAGGATACTTCCCTGAGCACGAATTTTGTGCACCCGGCCTCTAGTATTTGTATAACCACCACTGAAATCAAGATACAGAAGTATTTTATCACTTCAAAGATTATTCTTGCTGCTTTTTCACAGCTATGCCCTTTTCTTTCTCTTACCTTCCTTAAACACTTGAGAATCAATAATGTGCCAGACATTAGTGATAAAATGGAAAATAAAACAAATATTTAACACATTGTGCACCAGTTTTATTGCTAGCTTTACCCCCAGTGGCCACATAAATTTCTATTTAACAAGTAAAAAAACAAACAAAAAACAACAAAAACAAACAAACACACAAAAACAAAAAACCTTTTAAAAGTATCATACTTTAAAAAGATATTAACTTGTAAGAACATGTAATAAATAACTTCAAAATGCAATTGGTATTTAATTTTAATGTGTGCCTTTAACATTTATGTAAAACATTGTGTAATATGAAAACATGAGAATGCTTGTGATTCCTCCATCCCCAATGTGTTAAGAATAATTAGGTTCTGAAATCAGACCACATGATAATATAAATAGCCTTACCAGTTTCTAGCTTTTTGATTTTGAACTTGACCTTCTTAAACTTCAATTTTATTTATAATGTAGGTATATAACAGAATATTCTTTGAGGAATATGATGACTAAGTCTAGTAATCTGCTATGACGAAAAAATTATTAATTATGTTTTGCTTTGTGAGTTTTACAATCTAATAGAAAATACAGCTAATAGAATATTATAGAAGAGTTTATTAGCTAATATGAGATTACTATAGGAAAATTTATCAGAGAATCTAACCTAGAACTAGAGAAATTAATTTGAGGAACAGATTCTTAGAGTGATATAAGAAACAAAACCCTGAGATTTAAAGGATGAATGCAGTGAGGCAGATGAAGATAGTAAAGGACTTCTCAAGGAGGTGGTGGTTAGAAGAAAAACACAAACTTTGGAAGACTGAGAAAGAGGGACCTTATAAAATACTAGAGGCCTGGAGCATAAATTCGTGCATGGGTGTGTCCCTCAGCCCAGCCTGCATCCTCTCCAATCTGGGACCCTTCAAGGGATGTCCGACTGCCTGTTTAGGCCTGATTCCACAAGAATTGGGCCTAAATGGGCCTAATTGCTGGCTCCCAACCACTTGCCTGCCTGCCTTCCTGATTGCCCCTAACTGTTCCCCTACTGGCCCAGTCACCCCTAGTAGCCCTCCTTGCTAGCCTGATCACCCCCAACTGCCCTCCCTTGCAGGCGTGGTCCTTTCCAACTGTCCTCCCCTGATGGCCTGGTTTCCCACAACTGCCTTCCCCTGCTGGTCATCTTGTAGCACTCATCTTGTGTCCACATGGAGGTGGCATCTTGTGTGTTGAAGTGATGGTCAATTTGCATATTACCTCTTTATTATATAGGATTATAAGGAATCTAAGTAAAATTTATCCTAGGAACAATGGAAAGAATTAAGAAGAGTAAAATAATTAGATAAGATTTGTATTTCAGAAAAAATCATTCTGGTGTTGACCCAAGAAATGATCAAAACTGTAGATAATTTTTATCAGATTTTATTTGAGGCACATTGATCACTTACAGGGAAGCAAAATCTTCAGCAAATGACAGTTTTTCAGTTCTTTTTTATACATTTAGAGTTGAGGAGGGAACTTAGGGATGAAAGTGGGAGAAAGCAAGGGGGAAAAATCTCTGTGGCTGGATTAAAGGTAGTTAAGATGCTTATGTGCTCCCTTGAGGGTGGTTACACTTCCAAGGGGCTGAAAAGGAGGATCATTCTGCTGTCATTTCAAAGGTGTGTTAACCCAGATAAACTTTTTATTAAAGAAGTTATATGCTTGGTCTTCACTACCCACTATGACCTGCCCATTAGGAATTAATGATCAAATCACCCTGTGAGGTTCACTTGTTTACTGGACTTGTCAGATTTATTACAGAATTCTTTCTTTTGTGCACACTGGCTGCAACACAAATTACTATTCAGCTGAAAAGAGGTTGATGGGGATAGTTCTTTATATAAGGAAATATAATATTAAGGAGGATAATAGTGCATTTTCAATGAATATCTGGCACAGATATACTTTTTATAATATTTAACTTATAAACCATACATTATTTATTCATTATCTTTCTGAAGACTCAAGAAGTTTCCATAAAGTGGAGCTAAATGACCAGATAGAGCATTGAGGGATAGATTTAAGTAAAGTCTAATATCAAATTATCCTTTGAAAAATCATTGCAACTCTTATGTCATCACTGACAACCTAGGAAATAAACCTGGTATTTTTATGGCTCTAGAAGATGTTTTCCCAATATGCTGAGCATTATTGAGGTTAACATATCACCACCCATTTTGTGCATTAGCAATTGGAGAGATAAAGGGACTTAGCTAATGAATTAAAACCAAGGGGAGCATGAATAAATAATTTTTAAGCTTTTTTAAAAAATTTTATTGGTTTTAGATAGAAGAACGGAGAGAGAGCTAGAAACATCAATGATAAGTATCATCTATTGGCTGCCTCCTGCATGTCCCCTACCAGGGATTGAGCCCACAATCTATGTATGTGCCCTGACCAGGAATTGAATCATGACCTCCTGGTTCATGAGTTGATGCTGAACCACTGAACCTCATTGGCCAGGCATGAATAAATAAAACTGTAAAATGAAGCCACTGGGACTGATTAATCTGGACAAATAAATTGGGAAGAAAGATAAGTCAAATTTCCTACAATGCCCTATGCATATTTTTATTACAGATTTTATTACTTGCTTTGCTTATTATTGGCTTACTTTCCTGTGTCATGTACTAGAGAACAAATTACTCAACATCAAAATCCAAATCATTTTATTTGTAATTACAGCATTTAATATGGTATCACACAATAACCTAAAGTTGGCAGAGGTCAATTTAGAATAACAAGGTTTGATAATTGAATAGTCATCAAGATATTGTTATGTTGTAAATTAATTGAATGAAGGGGCATGATGGGTGGAACTGGTCTCATTTCTTTGAAATTCTGAGCAATGATTTTATGTGCCAATAATTTTACAGATATATAGGCCTTTTCTATTCTTCACTAACTTTATGTATCTAATCTTTATCTGTTCTATAATCTCTATAGAGGCAGATACAATATTTAACAGTTTTTGGCACCTCACAGAAGAAGAAATTAATAATCTCTTAAAAATTTCTGTCTTTAGCACACAGTTTTCATCAATACAGATTGTTATTATTATTTTTCAATAAAAGTTATTTACTAAGAAAAACTAAAGAAACTAAACCTGTCTTCAGTTCTTCTAATAATTTAAAATATGGTCCATAATAAAGTGACCATATATTCTAGTTTACCTGAGACTGCTCTTATGTGTGTCTCTTATACCAGAGTAACTATTAATAATTTCTTCTTCTCTCTCTTAAGCTATCTGGATGTAGGTAGTAAATTACTTGCTTTACCCTACCATAGTGCATGATGTCAGACACTGAAATAATCAACAAGTCTGATTGACTTTGCACTCCATATGGTATCTATGTTACCTATATTATCCAATTAAAAAATAATATACACTGCTTTAATTTAATAGTTCATACAGTGGAATGTCTATTCCCAATCTTAATTTATTCCAGAAGGCTGTTCAAGACATGGTTTGTTCAAACACCAAATCATTTTTTCCCATTAGAAATAATGTGAATGGAACTGACCCATTCCAGACCCACAAATGATTCCATTTTAACCTTTCTTATATACAGTACATATCTGATGTACTGTTTAATCTATACACAAACACTTATTTTCTTATATTTATTGAACTGCCCCTTCCTAGCCTTAAATGACTCCCTTTCAGCACTTTTTCCAGGGGTGTCTTTCAGGAGGTCAGTATGCAGAATCTTCACTTTTTCATATACCACTGCCTTCACAATGCTGTCACTGGCTATTTTAACATAGAAGGATATTTATTTCATTATTATTATACTTATTAGAGGCCTGGTGCACAAAATTTGTGCACTTTGTGGGGGAGTCTCTCAGCCTGGCCTGCGGCTTCTCCCAATCTGAGAGATCTATGGGGATGTCCAACTGATGGCTTAGTGGACCTATGCCATCAGCCGGACATCCTTAGCATTGCCACAGAGATGGGAAAGGCTCCCACCACTGACACTGTGCTTGCCAACTGTGAGCCTGGCTTCTGGTTGAGTGGTGCTCCCCCTATGGGAACACACTTACCACCAAGAGGCAGCTCCTGCATTGAGTGTCTGCCCCCTGGTGGTCAGCACGTATCATAGTGACTGGTCATTCTACCATTTGGTCATTTGCATATTAGCCTTTTATTATGTAAGATATGCTGTAGATGAGACCCCCTAGAACCATAAGAAATGCAAAAAATTCACTGTTAACTCATTCTCAAATTGCCCCTCTTAAAATCAAATTGCCCTCTCCCTCCCATGCAGTGTGAGCTGAACCTTGGGAACCACTGGGCTTGACACTTTTCCTCTCTTAGCTTCCTTTCTGAAGACATACGCATATACCATGGGATTTTAACCTTTTCTCCGCCTATCTCACTGGGTTGTCGAGGAGGTTCTGAGCTAATACACCTAGAAATTTTTCATCAATTAAATGATGTCTAAATGGAAAGAGATTGTTATTTTAAGCTCACAGGTATCTTCACAGGTAGCAGGTGCTGATTAGGGGAGGGCATGATTGATTCCTGGGACTGTAGTTATGGAAGCTTTGCAGAGCGTTCTGCAGCCTCAAAGGAGTGGGATCTGGCCAGGATTCTCTGAGATGATGGTCATCCCTGGAGGCACTGGAGAGAAGCAGGGCATTAGAGGGGTTCTATGGGGGCAGCAAGGTTGAAGGGAGAGTAACTGTCAAACCTTCCCAAGGTGGCTCTTTTGCAGCTGTATCTGCTCAGGGTGAAGCTCCAATCTCCTGGAGTGGGGTAGGGACCAGGCCAGGGCAAAGCCAGGCAGGCATGGAGGGTGGATTTAACCATGCCCCTAGCAAGGTTCAGCTCACTTCTGCTGCTTTCAGGGGAAAGGGTCTGATTCTGGGGGCCACACAGGCTTGCTTCCACCCAAATCTGGAGTTGTAGGGAGGAGAGGTTGCCTGGCCCCAGTGGAGGGGGCTGGCAGCAGCAGGCCATGGGCCCCAGGTGCCTCCGGGGCACTTACGGGTGGTCACCAGTGAGCTATTGTTGTGGGTGCCCCTGGCAGAAGTCATGGGGGAAGAGATCAGGAGTCAGAGGTGTGGGCTGCAGCTACCCCTGAGTCTGGAAGAAGTCAGCCTCCCCATCTCCCTAAGGGTGCCGGCGCTGGGGTAGGGTGTCTGTGCAGGGGGTTTGGATAGCTGCTTCCTCTTCCTAATTTGCAGTCCAGGCTCCTGTCAAACACTCTCCTCAGACCCCCAGGAACTTGGCTCCAGCCACTCGCCCCTGATGCGTGCACAGCCTCCTGCTGCTCTGTCAATATGCAAATTGGTCTTTACTGAGACTATCTTTTCATATGTATAGATTTATTTTTCCTTTATCTAGATCAACACAATTTTGCTATCTCTTCAATCACCTGTGATCATTATTTCTTTCACACCCTTAGTAACATTAGCATTGTTGATGACCTTTGTGTTTTAAAATTGTGCTAATTCTTGAGTTCACCAACAACAAAAGCATTCTCTTCTTTGTTACCTTAAAGATGTTTTTTGTCATGCTGAGGTTTGTTTCACAACAAAAAATCATCTGAGACTTTTTTTTTTTGTCTGTGTGTGAACAACTTGGTTGAAAACTGAATTGTTTGAGATGGGAGACATTTGAGAACCTAGATTTGACTGTATTACAGTTATCAAATGGAAAAACAAAAAGTGCAGAATTAGAGGTAGATTGCTTGTAGTAATATTATCCCCTTTTGCCCAATTCAATATGATAAAAATTAATGCTATCAAAATTAATTAAAAGCAATGCTTTTTTATTGTTTTCTCCATTTTAATTAACACTTTACAAAATACAAAATATACTGTCGTTTTGGGGAACATGAGTTACATTTTTCTGTCATACAGTACATGAATCTCCAAGGTTCTTTTTTCTTCAACAAAGTCAGCAGTAGCAGTGGCACCTGCCTCTGGCCTTGGCCCTGGCCCTGGGTGAGGGGAGAAGTGGGCAGTCCTTCACCAAGGCCCCTCATGCTGACTTTGAAACGAGAGCCACACTCGCCCTCACCACCAGGCTGCCCATGGGTGCCACAGGCCAGGCCACTCCCAGTGCCATGAGCCCCAAGGAGAAGCAGCTACCTTACCCAACAAGCCCTGCCTTCAGCAGGCTTCCTGAGAGGGTGTGAATGGGAAAGCTGAAGGCCACAACCCACCCCATCTTCCCTCCATGAGCTATGCAAACGGTATGACAGACAAGGGTGTCCTTTGGCTGTCTCTCATTTGAAAATGAAAAACAAAACAAACAAGAAAACTAACCAAACCTGGGATGAGCTCTGAGATCCAGCTATACCAGGGCTCAACTCTCCTTGCGACAACCCTGGGCCGCTCTTCCCAAGCCGGCCTTCCACTGGTGTCTTGGTTGGCTCCCCTCCCAGGCGGTCTCTGAACGGAGGGCTCCTGCCTGCTATTGGCCTAGCTCAGTGGTCGGCAAACTGAGGCTTGTGAGCCACGGTTTGCCGCTCTGTTGACTAATGAGTTTGCCAACCACTGGCCTAACCCTACCTTAGCACAGAAGCTGGGATGCTTGAAAAGCCAATCTTCCCTAAGCTCTTGCCCTAAGCTCCTCTCAAGCTGACCACTAACTTCATGGCTCCCCAGCCCTGACTTATAGCAGCCCAGATATATTGGGGGTGTTTTCTTCCTACACCCAACCCAGTGTTCACTCAAGAAGGGGGTCAACAATTTCTCAGGACTGGTGTGCTCTGCTGTCAACAGGGAGATAGATCCCCGCATCGTTTCTCTTAGCTGGAGCTGTGAAGGGCCCTTGTCCCACATCCGGATCCAGAGGATCAGAAAGGTGGCCAGGTGGTGGGCAGGCAGGCTTATTATGGATTACCAGGCAAATGGTACCCTTGGCTTGAACACTGGCCTGGCCCCTCCGACCTCTGACTTCCATTGCATTCTGTCATTTCAGAGGCACAAGCCCCATCAGACTACACTGGTCCCTGAGGGGATGCTGCTGGAGCCTGATGGGCAGCTCTGGGTTCCTGGCTCCTTCCCTGCCCATCAGAGGCCTGGATGGGTAGGAGGGGGAGAATGCTGGTGCTGGGGGGCTCTCAAACCCCTGTATCTTGGGGAGGGGAAGTCTGCATGCCTCTCCAGCTTGTGTACCCTGAGCTGAGGGCAGTGGCCTGGATGGCATCTCCTGCAGGGCTCTGAGACTCCCGGGGAGGAAGAAAGTTCAGAGCTGGCACTGCCCGACTTTGCTGGGTCAGGACTGGAAGCTGAAGAAGCAGGAGTTTCCTAGGAACCAAGGGAGCCCTGCCTGAGGATGGAACAGAGGCAGGCTTTCACAGCTGTGGACGAGGAAGAAGGAGTGGTCATGGTGCCCCTCCTCACTCTCCTCATTGTTACATATGGGGGGGGTCGCGGGGGCCGAGGGTGGCATTTAGACAGTTTAAGCTTTTCTTTCCATGGAGTGGCACCACGGCAAAGACACAGGGCCTGCCTGCTCCCCCTGAGTCAGCTTTGCCCACAAGCCCAGCTTCCTTCCCCTGCTGCATACCCACAAGCCTGGACACATGCTCCCTCCAAGGGAGAGCTGGGAGGGGAGAGCAGTGGCCACTGGAGGAAAAATGCTCACTCCTACCCCTCCAATGCTGTGGACACCAAACCACAGATCCAAAAGCAGTGTCTTTTTTTATTTATTAAAAACAAGATTAATTATATTTTAACAATGATTTTATAGACCCTAAAACTGTGCTAGTAGATCAGTATAGTATATATTCTAAATTTGTCTGATATATAAAAAGTTAATTATGATTTTTAGAAAGATACTTTTATATAATAATTTAGAGGCCCATTGAATGAACATTCATGCACTGGAAGGGGGGTTCCCTCACCCCAGCATGCCCCCTATCACAGTCCGGGAGCCCTCAGGGTCGGGGGCAACCCAGTGATCAGGGGTGGGTGATATTCCATCACACCTCTACTGCTGCCACTGCAGGCAGTGTGTGCTTCAGCTGGCCCTGGTTATCTGAACCTTGCATGGCCCTGCGTGGCTGAGGGGACTGAGTGACTCTAGAGGCAGGCACACAGAGGCCATACCTGCCTGGGGTGGGCTTAGTTTTACTACATACTTGCTGCCCAGGCGGGGCCGAGGGGACTAGGTGCTGCCATTTGTGACTATGAGCACTGCCATCTTTGAGGGTGTGGCAGCCAATTAGCATATCCTTATTTCCTGTGTGTGCCGCCATCTTTGTCAGAGTATGATGGTCAATTAGCATACTCCCTCTTTATTAGATAGGAAGTATAAGCAACAAATTCAACATCATAATAAATAATGTGTCTTTTTGTTTAGTATTTTTTTTTTCTTTTTATTGTGGTTAAATATCCATAACATGAAATTCACCATTTTACCCTTTTTAAAGGTAAAATCCAGTGACATTAAGCACATTCATAGTGCCATGAGGCTATCACCACTATCCATTTCCAGAGCTTTATCTTCTCAGTAAAACTCTTTCTTTTTAATTTTTAAATATAGAAGGATATTTCTTTTATTATTATTATAATTACTTGCATCAACATAAAATTTAAATACATTACTCAAAAAATAAAATATTTTAATTTCTAAACTCTTGAGATGATGCTTTAAAATGTCCAATAAATGACTTGTTTTTTTATTAGAATGAGTTAATTCAAAAAATATTTATTCAGCTTTTAAAAGCCTGTAATAGTTAAAATACTAAGAAGTAAAGCTTGATTAGACCAGTTGAGGACCCTGAGAATTTTAATTTATAATTATTTTGCATTACACATAAATGTTCAGATTTTTTACAAATGCTGAAAGGAAATTTGCAGGGTAATATTGATTAACAGCTGAGAAGAATTATTTCACTTTACAGCCACACTGAGCTTAATCATTATGTCTTCCCTCAAGGGCAAGTATAAGAATTCTGAATCTTTGTGCTTATGGTATATCTTCTCTATTACTAGCTCTACAATATCTTTGATAGTATTCCATATTTTTGCCTTTAACTTCATCTCAAAATATGCATTTTAAAATATCTTATTACTTTACTTAAATGAAAAGTAAATATACATTGTTTGCCAGTATACATTTTATGATATTGCAAAAGTCATATGCCTTTTTTTAATATTTCAGAAATATGTTTTTTTCTGAGTGTGTGAATAGTTAATGATTTAGCAGGATTTTAAGGCCTTTTTATTTATTTTTTTGTTTACTACACAAAACATAGAGTGAGTAAATAAAGGTATGTTTAAAATAATTAGCTACATGCCTAATTTTAAAAAGCCTGATGGTCCAGTAGTTAGTACCAACAGAAATCCCAGGAAAGCTATATGTAGCAAATCAAATCATGGGCCTGGAAAATCCACGCAATGGAAAGGTAGCTTCTCAGCCCATACAATCTCACTCAGGCACATACCTCCCTGAGCCTATGACTTATTAAGTTAAAAATTGTGAATTTGTCAAAGAGAATACTAAATGTGCACCTATCGATACAGAAAATAGTAAGAACTTGAATAAGATTAGAAAAATTTAAGCCTCTAACTATACTTACAATTATTTTTAAAAATTCTTCTCTTAAATTTTCTTCTTGTGAACTCATTTAATAAACACTTCAATGTCTAATTTCTACAAACTAATGCAAATTTTGTGTTAGCCCAAAGAGACACAGATGTCAGACAATATATACTCTTTACTTCCAAGCAATGGAATCTGGAGGTAGAGAACAAAAATTAAAAAGATTTTCATTGCAATATATAAATGTATAAACCAACATATTGTAAATCTTACACTTACGTGATATGTCAACTTATATATCAATTTTTAAATAAGTTTATCATAGTTAAGGGCTATGATAAAAGTAGGCACAAGGTACTACGGAATACTAAAAGACCAATATTGAAAGAGTATATAAGATAATTTCACTTAAGTTGAGATCTTAAAGTTCAACCAACCATACAGAGCAGAAAGAGCAGGCCAGTCAGAGGGAACACAACATGCAATAAGCCTGGAATCAAACCATAGCTTAAGTGTTAAAGTCAAGTAAACAAATAAGTAAAAGCAGTGTTTTTAAGTGATTAAGAGATTTTTATTATAAATGTTAAGCTATCTATGAAAAAATGTAATATAAAATGCTGACTATATATAAGTATAAGAAACAATGCCAAAAAAAAAGAAGCAGCAGCTCTGAGTAATGACATTTTTTAAAATATCAAGAACAATGAAAAAAATGTATTGGGTGGTCAGTAAATATTGATTAAAATTTGCTTATAATTTGGGGAATAATGCTTTGTATACAACTCTATAGTTTTCTTTAGAGGGCTTGGTTCAGCCAAGTAAATACTAATCCTTTCTTATTTATTGCATTGCCTATATAGAAGGAAACCATATTATTTATTATTACAAATCATTCTTTATTAGTTATCCTTCTTAGGATAGTCAAGTTATTCTGAAAATTAGAAAAGTTGATTAGTCAGACATGCAAATCATCTCCACAATATGCTTATCATTGCCCATATATGTTTAACAGAAAATATTGTAGACAATTTATCAGTGGATATAAAATTGTATGGTGTAATTCCATTGCATGATTTTCTTTAAATAAATGGAAATATAGTATTGACAGCATTTACTAAGCACTGCTTCCCACTAGGCATTTAAAGATTATTATCTTCGGCTATTTTCTAAATAGCTGAGTGATTTCTCTAGCATGATAATAAAACCTAACTCATTTTATGCAGAATACCTCAGAACTATACACAGTTGGGTAGTTTATACCTTATTCAGTACAGACACTTACATAATGAAACTTTTTTAAGAGTTCTGTGTTACATTTTTCTCTCCTATCAAGGCACGCATTGAACACCTTATATCTGTTGCTTTGTTCCTGGATATGTGGAAATCCTACTTCATTTACATAACTTTTCATTGACATGTGGAATTCAGCAAGTTAATAATGTATATTTGCAACAGCAGGAGACTATTTTGCTCCTGTTTTTTTTTTTTATCATATATTCCAGTTAGAATTAAATTTACAACACTCTAATGTCTTAAATGTAAATGAGCTTGCACTCTATTTGGTGTAATGAAATTAAAGCCATACAGTTTGACTAGAGAGAAGAAAACCTTTGGTTCTTTTTTGAATTAAAAATGGAAACAACTGTTCTGGTCTAAATAGGTCATGAGAAACATGGCTGTTCCAAAACACAGAAAAAAAAATATTTGGTATTAGTAAACAAAATAGAAAATTCTAATTATATCGTCTGAGGGAGCTTTAGAATTTGAATTTTCAACTAATGTGTTTCTTAGGTACTTTGTAATGCTTCCTGTACATTTCATTGAGCTGTGGAATAATATCAGTTACTCAACCTCTTTGAGCTTTGTTTGTAGTAGGATGCTAATTAACAGAGATAGCAATCTAAATTTCATTGTGTTCTTAGATTTGGGAACAGGTATTACAGCATTGATTATTCAATGAAAAGGCCCATTTCTTAGAAAGGTTATACACATGACTTTTGCAAACTTTTTAATTGATTTTCCCTCATGCTGTTCTATTTCACCTTTTTACTGAACGACTAAGAAAACCAAATGTCAAATGAATCCATATGTGTACAATCTAATTCTCTTTTTTCAAAAATCTTAACAACTTTCTAAATATAAATCTCCACTATGATTGAAATCCAACACAGTGTCTAGCTTTGTTATTATCTCTGCTTCGTTCAATCAGAATGACCATTCTGTTAAACACATCCTATGCTTCCCCAACTTCTTCCTTCAGGTTGAATTAGCCTCCTTTGCCATATATATAATTAAAACCTGTTCATTCTTTATGATCCAGATCAGTTGTTACCTGAATTGGATCAAGTCTTGCCTGAAATCTTTTTCTATGAGAGTAGAAACTCTTCTTCTGAGTTTACAAGTGTTCTTCCTACTTATCGGCCAAATAAAATTATATTAATTAGGTGTTCTTTTTCAGCTGCAAGTGTAAAAAAATCCCACTAGTCTGAGTGCAGTAAAGAATGGAGGGAATTATTGCTCCCAGAATATGGGAAGTTCAAGAAATAGCAATGATTTTAGGCTCAACTGTATCAAAGGCCTCAAATTAGATAGTCAAGTTCTATCTTTGACTTAATCTGCTTTTCCTTTGATTGGGTTTGATTTTAAGTTACTCTCCCTCCAATGGGCATTGATACCTACCAGTCTCTCCAAGCTTAAAATCTGTTTAAAAGAGCATTCTTGAGAGTCAAATAGAAAATGCCAGGTGAATAGGCAGCAGTGTCATGCACCTCCTCCTAGGGCCAGTCCAGAAAAGCAACTATATCAGAGAACATCTACCCTGAATTAACAAATTAGACATAATTGAGGAAACTTTCAATAAAGAAGGGCAGAGAATGCCTAGAAAATGTTGGTTGCCAGCCATAACCACCTGGAACCACCACCATGCCCCAGCAGTGAGTGGCACAGCACTCCCTACAGGCTCCCAGACATCTGCAGGGAATGCACACACAACCAGAGTGAGCTCCTACACCAGGCCTCCTCACCAGCCCGCTGGGACACAGAATCCTAGGATCTGGCTCCAAGACCCTATAGTGAATACAAGCCAGTAGGAACCCTTTGCCCCATCCCTGCTCCAACCTTAGAACCTGACCTGGGTTCACCCAGTATCTGCTCCAATCTAAACCCCAGGACCTGCTGCAGGGGTGATCCAGAGCAATTCAGAACACACCCCACTCTAAGCCACAGAAGAGTGCAGATGTGTGACCCAGAGCAACCCCAGTCTGCTCCATCCTAGCCCTCTGGGCATCCTGCTGTGGCGAACCAGAGCAACTCATGCCCACTTTACCCCAACCCATAACGTGTGACCCAGAGAAACCCCATGCATGCCTCCCTCAGGGCCAGAGGGGAGCTCTGACTGTACAATCTAGAGAAACCCAGGCAGACTCTACCCCAGCCCCCAAAACAGTTCTGCTGGGGCTATCTAGAGCAACCTAACACAACCTCACTCCAGACAACAGGAGAGCACAGACCGAGCAACCCAGGGCAACCCGTTCTTGCTCCACAATGAGGAGGGGAGAAGAGGAGCAGTCCAGGGCTTTTCTCATTCCAGGTTACAAGAAAGTGAGGTTCTATGACCCAGAGCACTCTGTGTCCATTCCATTCCTAGCTCAGGGACTTACTGGCAGAGAAATCTGGAGTAACCAAATTCCTGTGCAGTTCAGAACAACCTTCACCCAGTGTTCTCTGGCCCCTGAGACAGTCCTGCAGGGGCTACCTGGAGAAACCCAGCACACACCTCACTCCAGGCCATAGGAGAGTGCTGCCAGGGCAAGCCAGAGCAAGTTGGAGTGTGCAGCCAGGAGCCACAGGATCACACTGTAAGTGCACTGTCAGAGGAACATAGGGTGCCAGCCTGCCACAGGTGCCTGGGCCACACAGTGAATTGCATGGCAGGGGGCTCTGGGTTCTCATAGGCAGTCACACACCAGAGGAACTATGCATGTGCTTCCACCACCTCGAGCATCTGAAGCAGACAACTGAGGGACCAGATCTGTGGGACAAGGGGAAACAACTCAAAGTAGAGACAATAAAGGTATGAGATGCGAAGAAAAACCAGCCTCTGGCTAACAATTTCTGGAACATTGCCTTAATAGGGTCTTCATCCTCTCAAACCCCAAGCAGGGTGTCCAGGGCCAGAAAAAAGACAACAAAAATGGGGAGATAAAGAAACAACCCCCTGCTGAAACCAGTTTGGCTCGGTGAATAGAGTGTCAGCCTGTGGACTGAAAGGTCCCAGGTTCCATTCTGGTCAAGGGCACGTGGTTGCTGGCACATCCCCAGTGGGAAGTGTGCAGGAGGCAGCTGATTGATGTTTCTCTCTTAGCAATGTTTCTAACTCTCTGTCCCTCTCACTTCCTTTCTGTAAAAAATCAATAAAATATGTTTAAAATAATAATAATAAGAAGAAGAAGAAACAACCCCCAAGGAAAGAAAAGGAGGGAGGGCAGAAAAGGAACTAAATGAAATGGAGGCATTCAATATGTCAGAAAAAGAATTAGAATAAGAGGCATACATTTTATAAACTGAATGAATGAGAAATCAAACTTATATAAGAATCAAGAGAAAATAAAAAATTTTATTTTTTATAAAATTTTATTTATAACTACAATAAAAAGAACATGATGAAAGTTTTCAAAATTGGACTAGAAAAAGCAGAGGACCAATTTAGTAAGTTAGAAGATAGGACAGAAAAATACAATCGGAATATCAATTGGAGAAAAAAAATTAGAACACAGGAGGAAAGACTAAGGGAACTTTGGGACAACATAAAACCAAGTAACATATGTTTAATAGGGGTTCCAGAAGGACAAGAAGAGCAGTAAGGATTAGATAACCTATTTGAAGAAATAATGACAGAAAACTTTCTAATATGGTGAAGAAAAAAGTCACGTAAGCACAGAGTCCAAACCAAGATGAACCCAAAAAGATCCACACCAAGAAATGCCAAAATTACAATGGCAAATGTTAAGGGCAAAGAGAGAATCCTAAAGGCTGCAGGAGAGAGAATGAGAGTTACCTACAAGGGTCTCCCATTAGATTATCCAATGATTTCTCAACAGAAACACATCATGCCAGAAGGGAATGGAATGAAGTATATAAGATGCAATGCAAGGATCTGGATCCAAGAATATTCTATCAGGCAAGGCTATTATTCAAAATTGAAGGGAAAATCAAGAGCTTCTAAGACACACAAAAAAAGGCTAAGGGAATTTATCACTATCAAACCAGGAATGCATTGAATTCATATCAAGTATCTTCTTAGATCACAGTGACATAATATTAGAAATAAACTACAATAAAAACAGTAAAAAATTCAAATACGTGGAGGTTAAATAGCATGTTATTAAATGATGATTGGGTTACCAAAGAGATCAAAGAAGAAATTAAAAACATCTTGGAAACAAATGATAATGAAAACACAACAATCCAAAATCTATGGGACACAGTGAAAGCAGTCATGAGAGGGAAGTTCATACCATTACAGGCTTTCCAAAATAAAACATACACACACAAGAAAAATGGTAATAGCTTATCTAATTGTACAACTTAAAGAATTAGAAAGAGAGCAACAAGAAAGGCCCAGAGCAGAAGGAAGGAAATAAAAATCAGAGAAGAAATAAATGGCATAGATACCATAAAAATAATTAAAAAGATCATAAAAACAAGAGCTGGTTCTTTGAAAGGATAAATAAGATTGTTGAACTTCTAGCCAGGCTCACCAAGAAGCAAAGAGAGAGGACCCAAATAAAGAAAATCAGAAATGAAAGAGGTGAAATAACATCAAACCCCATAGAAATACAAAGGATTGTGTGTGTGTGTGTGTGTGTGTGTGTGTGTGTATATATATATATATATATATATATATATATATATATATATATTCTCAATTCCAACAAACTGGTCAACCTAGAGGAAATTGACACATTCCTAGAAAAATATAACCTTCCAAAACTCCATCAGGAAAAATAAAAACATCAGAATAGGCTGATAACTATGGAAGAAATTGAAACAGTAATCAAAATATTTACAGAGAACAAAAGCCCTGGGCCAGACAGCTTCACAGGGGAATTTAACCAAACATTCAAAGAAAAACTAAAACCTATCTTCCTCAGACTAAGCCAAAAATTTCTAGGGGAAGGAGGACTTCCAAACTCTTTCTATGAAGCCAGTATTACATAAATTCGAAATCTAGATAAAGATACTACAAAGGAAGAGAATTACAGGTCAATATTTCTGATAAACATATATGCTAAAATTCTCAACAAAATTCTAGTAAATCAAATCCATCATTACATCAGAAAGACCATACACCATGACCAAGTGGGATTTCTTCTGAGGATGCAAAACTTATGCAATATCCACAAATCAATAAATATGATAAATCATATAAACAAATTGAGAGTTTAAAAATCACATAATCATATTAATTGATACAGAAAAAGCACTTGACAAAATGCAACATCCTTTCTTGATAAAAGCTCTCTGAAAAGTGGTAATAAAAGGATCATACCTCAACATAATAAAAATCTTCTTTGACAAACCTACAGCCAGCATCATATTCAATGGGCAAAAACTAAAACCATTTCCCTGAGAACAGGAACAAGACATGGATGCCCTCTCTCACTACTCCTGTTTGACATAGTACTAGAAGAGTTAGCCATAGTAATCAGACAAGAAGAAATAAAAGGTATCCAAATTGGAAAAGAAGAAGTAAAAACTGTCATTATTTGCAGATGACATGATATTGCATATAGAAAACCTTAAAGACTCTATTAAAAAACTACTACATTTGATAAATGAATTTGGCAGCATAGAAGGATACAAAATTAATACCCAGAAATTTATGGCTTTTTTATACACCAATAATGAAGTCACAAAAAGAGAAACTAACACCAAAAACAACAACAATCTCATTTATCATTGCAACAAAAAAAATTAAGATAGTTAGGAATAAACTTAACTAAGGAGGTAAAAGACCTGTATTTGGAAAACTACATGACATTGAAAAAAGAGATAGAGGAAGACATAAACAAATGGAAGAACATCCCATGTTCATGGATTGGTATAATCAATGTTCATACTACCCAAAGCAATCGATAAATTTAATGCAATCTCCATTAAAATACCAACACCATACTTCAAAGAACTAGAATAAAGTCTCCAAAAATGCATATGAAATAATAATAATAATAATAATAATAATAATAATAATAAACCCTGAAGAGTCACGGCAATCTTGAGAAAAAAAACAAAGTTGGAGGGATTACAATATCGGATATCAAGCTATATTACAAAGCCACTGTTCTCAAAACTGCCTGGTACTGGCACAAGAACAGATATATAGAACAAAAGAACATACAATAGAGTGAAGACAGTTTCTTCAATAAATGGTGTTGGGAAAATTATGCAGATACATGCAGAAAAGAAACTAAACCACTGACTTACACCATACACAAAAATAAACTCAAAATGGTAAAGGACTTAAACTAAGATGGGAAACCATAAAAATCTTAGAGGAATCCATAGACAGCAAAATGTCAGACATGTATCTTAGGAATATCTTTACTGATATAGTTCCTAGGGCAATGGAAACTAAGGAGAAAATAAATGGGACTACATCAAAATAAAAAGTTTCTGTACAGTAAAAGAAACTATCAACAAAAGAACAAGAAAGCCTACTGCAGGGAGAACATATTTGCCAATGTTATATCTGATAAGGACCTAATCTCCAAAATTTATAGGGAACTCATACAACTTAAGGAAGATAAACAATCCAATCAAAAGTAGTCAAAGGACCTAAATAGATACTTTTTTAAAGAGGACATACAGAAGGCTAGGAGACATATGAAAACATGCTCAAAGTCACTAATTACCCGAGAGATGCAAATCAAAACAACAGTGAGGTACTATCTCACACCTGTCAGAATGGTAATTATTAACAAATCAACAAATGACAAGTGCAGGTGAGGTTATGGAGAAAAGGGAACCCCAGTACACTGCTGGTGGGAATGCAGACTGGTGTAGCCACTGCGGAGAACAGTATGGAGTTTCCTCAAAAAACTAAAAATGGACCTCTCATTTGACCCAGTGATCCCACTTCTTGGAATATACCCCAAGAAACTAGAAACTCCAGTCAGAAAGGATATATTCATATATGTAGTATCTGGTTTATAAACTGAGGTTAAGATGCATATTTTAGCCGAAACCGGTTTCGCTCAGTGGCTGCTGGAATGTTGGCCTGCGAACTGAAGGGTCCCAGGTTTGATTCTGGTCAAGGGCATGTACCTTGGTTGCTGGCACATCCCCAGTAGGGGGCGTGCAGGAGGCAGCTGATAAATGTTTCTTGCTCTCTAACCCTCTCCCTTCCTCTCTGTAAAAAATCAATAAAATATATTTAAAAAGATGCATATTTTACTAATCTATATAGCCACCAAAAGCTTATTTTCCTAATACCCATTCATTTAAATAACTGAAGTTCTCTTTTTAAAATAGGGTCGAATGCAAATAAAACCATCAAACTTACAAATTAAGGGTGAGAAGTTGATAGTATGTATGCAATTGTTAAATCTAGTGATCAGAAGATAAAAGTGTATCTCAATATGTTAATTTAAGAACTGAAAAAAAGTTAAAGGCAAAATTTTATGGTAACCTTTTAAAAACTCACTTTATAAGTGAAGGCCATTTTTAAATAATGCCTTTGAGTTGGCTTGTTCTTCTACCAATAATGTGAAGAACACATTATGTCTCGTATCCTTAACAAGACTGGGAACGTATTAATAGCAGAAATGTTTCCTTGTGCTCTCTGTGTACTCATTGTCTAGTCCAGCATGTATAGTAGTTATTTTAAGTAATAGTTTTGATACTCAAAAAAGTAAAACTTTTAAAAATAAAAGTACAGGGTCTTTAAAGGGATTATTCTATTTTCTTTGGCTTTAAATTGTCTCATTACTAATATTTGAATAGTACTTTTTTTTTTTTTACAAGCTTTCCTCCTGATTAACTCACTAGTCATTTCAGGTCTACCTATAATGTGCACGTTGCATTTGCCTTTTGAGTTTACTTCAAATAATCTATATGAGTTTCTAGGTGAACATTAATTCTCCTTGTCAGATGATAAATTATTGTTTTTACCTCATACTGTTCAGTAAGAATTAACTGACATTTCACATCTATTTACATTTTTGATCTTTATGTACCCTTTCTGCAAAGTAATTTTTACAAATAGAATGTACCATCACTTACAAAATCCTCTCCAGTAAAATTGGCAGTTGAAGTAGCAAGAGTTTGAAGGTGAGAAGAAAGGCATTTGAGTGGGAACAAAACATATAGCCTTTTACCACACATTGCCAGAATAGGCTTTTGCTTTAGACAATGCAGGCTAAAAGATATTATGTAATAAATCATTAATAATTAGCTATCTTTTCTCAACAAATACCTCTAACATTCTTTATGTAGAAAAAAGCATAAGATGGTGAAATTCATTTCTCAGAAGCATTCTATAATACAGTTATTAGTCTAATGAGCCAATGCGATACTGATAGTAATATTTTGTTCAATGTACAAAAACTTCATTCTTATGCAAATATAGTCCATCATTTCTGCAAATACAGTCCATCAGTTACAGGGAGAGACCTTGAAAAAGGTTTAGAAACCCAACACCACTGAAGGACACAGGTTGAAAAACAGTTCAGACCCATGCCTGCTGGTGCAGAGACTATAGTGTGAATTTTTTTTTTACAAGATTACCATTCTTTTTCAGTTACCTGACAGTCCTGTTTTATCTATCATATAATATTTGCCAGTTTATTTTCCTAACATTTAGTACAGTGTCTGACACATGGTAGAAGAATTAAATATTTGTTCCAGAATTAATGAATGGATATGTATTTATTAAAGCCATCATGAGGGAAAGAAAAGGGGCTCACGGTGCCTCATTTTGTATACTCACATGCTATTGAACTTCACAGTTATTTGATATTTATTTAAAATCCAATTTTTATTTGACTTCCTTACCAAATGTTTGGGATTAAATTAATGGAAGAGAGCATATGGATTCCATGAATGAATTAAGTGGAACATTACTTGTATTCCTCTTATAATAACAAAAGATGAAAGTAATTGTATTTCAGGGAAAAACATTCTTTGGAAAGTTATGAGACTAAATAGAACAGAAACATTACCAGGATCATAATTCCTCCTCCCCCAGTAGATACTAGCAATACTGACTCTTCCCTACCATACTTGAATTACCCTTTCATTTATATTTATTCTGTAAGATTTGATATGGGAAAAAGAAATGTAAATTTGCACTAATGTAAAGATTGCACTAAACTCTTTAATTCATGGCCCAAATGCAGTAAAAGTATGTTCATATTTTTATGTATTCATTGAGAATCATTTTCATATGCCCCAGAGAATCAACAGCTATTAATAATAAATTACTACAGTTACATCATTAAATCTTATAAAGACCTTCCATTCTGCATACATCCTATTTTCATTTAGGCAAGGTAATGATTTACTGACTCCCTTTAGAATAACATGTATTCACACAAAGCACTTGCTTAGATGTCGCACAGTCAGGTAGGGAGTGCAAATATGGGTAATATGTGATCTTCCATCAAGGATCACATGAGCTCATGGCAGGGTAAGACAGTCACAAATAAATTTAATCAAATTCAGACTTAACATCTTCATAGAAAATGCTATTGTGTTTTTGCTCACTCCATATGTAACAGGTGCCCTTATGTTGTGCTGTATCCTGTGCTTTTTCTGTGGGACCATTCCATTCAAGAACAAAGAGCACCATGATTCCAATCTGTGTATTTACTAACCCTTCACTGAGGTTTGTGTATGTTGGATATTGTGGTGTTTTAGATCACTTAGTGTACAGAAAAAAACTTTTAAAAAATCCTCAAAATACAATACAGTAGATACAAATATGTAGATTGAAGACCATGGGAGGCAGACTTCATCAAGTTTTGAGGTAGGCTGGGAAGGAAGCACAAACACTGGTAATGTAGATATGGGCTTTCTTGTGTGGAAAACATGGGTTTGTTGTGTGGAATGTGATATAGAAAAAAGAAATGTAGAAGTTTCAGGCGGAGAGCTCTGTAAGAAAAGACAGGGACAAGGAGTGAGGCTGAGTGTTGCTCCTTATTAGAGATTGATTCAGCCTGACAGAAACACACTTTTTGTATAGGAGATTAATGAGAACTCGCAATGGAAAGGTTGGTTGGGTCTACACTGGGCAATTTCTCAGACCTCATGTACAGTTTATAAGGAATTTACTGGGACATGAGCAACTTTTGAATGTTTTTTTTTAGCATCAGTGCATCCTATAATTAGAATGACACTTTAGGAAGACTATTGTAGTAGCAAGAGTTAAGAATATTTATAGGCTTTTGCCTTGTTCATTCAATTTGATGCAGCTGAAATTCTTTTTTCTATGTCTCTGTGTCTACAAGACCAATGCAAATGTTACCTCTTTTAAGAAGCCTTCTCCCACCCTTCAAGAAATAATCACTCCTAATAACTGCAATGGTTTAATTTTTGTTGTTTTTGTTTGTTTGTGATTCTATATTCTAGTACATTTGTGTTAGGGTAAAACATATAAAGTAAAACTTTTACATCTTAGAACACATGTAGAAAGTACTATGCTGTATTACAATTTCAAATTAAAATAATGTGTTTATCTAAAAGACGTCAATAACTCCACAGTGCTCAAGAGAATGAAGAAAATGATAATTAATAAAGCACTATTTCTGTCCTATGGTATTTGTGATCAGTGCAATACTATCATACAGTATTTCACAACTTCCTTAACATGGCAAAGAATAGTACTGAAGGACATTTATTAGAAGACTTTTGTCTTGTATAGTTCCAGGACAGAATCTACCAAGGAAAACACATGTGCAAGATTCGGAAGGCAAAAGAGAAGGAGAGGTCAGTCATTGGCTACAAAATCATCTCCTTGGAGACTATTCTGCACTACAGGCAACAAAGATTGTTGGCACTCACTCTCCTTGAAATTTGCAGTGATTTGGCACAGCTCCCTCGAATCCCCAGAATCTATCAGCTATGGCCTGGCCTTACTTTGCAGCCCTTCAGCATTTAATTAATGCTCCTAGTTTCCTATATTGAACAGTTATAAGTTGCACTAACTAGATAGAGGAGTTTTAGTTTTCTTGACAAGAACTTGACTGATGCAGCTTATATTGAAAGAATAATTCCTCCTATTCCAGTTAAAGATTTACTTAACAGCCGAGACCAGTTTGGCTCAATGGATAGAGCGTCAGCCTGCAGACTGAAAGGTCCCAGGTTGGATTCCAGTCAAGGGCATGTACTTTGCTTGCAGGCACATCTCCAGTGTGGGGGGTGCAGGAGGTAGCTGATCTATGTCTCTCATCGATGTTTCTAACGTTCTATTCTTCTCCCTTCTTCTCTGTAAAAAATCAATAAAAATATATTAAAGATTTACTTAACATGTAGAATACAACCATAATGGTACCAATCTTGATTAAGTTTACAAAATGGAAAAATATTGGTTTAGTAAAATGAGGGTTTGGGAACCACTGCATTTGAGAAATATATTGAAGTTCCTGCTGAAAAGAAAAATTATTTTAAAAGAGCATCTCAAAATATCAACCAACAGATGAGTTTTATTTGGAAAAAGAGTCATAGAAATATCAGTGGAAAATTTAGAGCACCTGACGCTTTTTGTATAAAAATACACTCAGAATTAGAAGATGACACCATTGGCAGATTTTATTTTTTTGAGAGTAAAATTTTATTATTTTTAAAGATTAGCTAATATTTTATTTTTAATTTATATGACTACATTTTGTTTGATTTCATATTTTAGTTTATTTTTGAATAACTTCAATTTTCATTAACCCATTATAATGATCATATTTGTTTAATATTTATATTTCCATAAATGTTTGTTTATTAATGTTTTCTATTTTAAATATATTAAACGATTGATCTCCCTGATTTTTTGGGGGAAGGGTGTCATATGTTTCTGCTCTTATATTTTAGTTCTTTAATAGGAATCTTAGTGTGTTCTTCTAAAAGACTTTGAAGAAAATATTTAGTTTAAGTGCTCTACATAGTTTCTTTGGGAGGTGATTCCATGTTCCCAGTTGGAGAAAGTAGATGTAGGATGGTAAAGGAGAATAGTCAATAAATATTAGGGAAGAAAATGTTATTAAGCAAGTCGTCACCATGTGTACATGAGCATAATTCATTCCCCTTGGGCATTTTGCTAAGAACATGTTTGGTGGGGCAAGAATTAGATAGTTATACACTAGCTCCTGTTAGTCTTTAAAGTCATCTTAGGTGACATTAATTATTAAGCACTTCCCTAGCAATGCAGTTGGAGGCCAGCAAAAGTCTTCATGAACTTGTTGGTCTTCGACATCTAGAATAGACAGCCATTGATATTGTAAGGCCTGAGAGGATATAAACAGAACACTGGATAAATGTAGTGCAGCCACATTTCTTTATCTCAGGATTCCTTATATGACACAGACTTCTCTCCTCCCCCCAGGTTTGGCAGCTATACACTAAAATACAGTCTATGTCAGATAGTCACCTTGGCCACACATCAGGGAAGTACTTTCAACTACAAATTGCAGACTTTATATTCTTATTTGCATTGAACTTACTTGAGTTAAATTAATAATATTTTGTAAAACCTTATATTTGATAAGGCAAAATCAGTCATAATCCTTACATTGTTTACACTTCTCCTACAACCTAGAAAGTAGCAATCTGAGTATGCCTTTCATCATCAAATGGGTTCATATTGCAGGCAAATTAGGGCCTGATTTATTCTTTTACAATTTATCAACATCTTTATCATTTACATGTAACTAGGAAACTTATCATTAATATTTCTAGAGTAAACATTTAACTCAGCTGAAAGTTTCATTATCTCTATATTGTATTTTATTCCTTTATTTTAAAAACAAAACATTGCTTGGAATGAAATCTAACAGTAGACTGCAACACTACATCTTTAATGAAAACATATCCTTGCTCTTTCTGTTACTTGGAAAACTATATTACTATTTTAAAATTAAATAGCTATTATTTTCAAGATATTGATGTATAATTCAATCAGCATTAATGGTTTATAATAATATTTTTAATTTAATAAATCTTTATTGTTCAGATTATTATAATTGTTCCTCTTTTTTCCCCCATAGCTTTCCTCCACCCAGCTCCCACCCCACCCTCTGCCCTTACCTTCCCCCACATTGTCCTCATCCATAGGTGTACGATTTTTGTCCAGTCTCTTCCCTCATCCCCCTCAGCCCTTTCCTCCTGATAATTGTCAGTATACTCCCTTTCTATGCCCCTGATTCTATTATATTCACCAGTTTATTCTGTTCATCAGATTTTTTTATTCACTTGATTTTTAGATTCACTTGTTGATAGCTATGTATTTGTTGTTCCTAATTTTTATCTTTACTTTTTTCCACTTCAATCTCTTCTTAAAGAATACCTTTCAGCATTTCATATAATACTGATTTGGTGCTAATGAACTTCTTTAGCTTTTTCTTATCTGTGAGATTCTTTATCTGACCTTCAATTCTGAATGATAGCTTTGCTGGGTAGAGTAATCTTGGTTGTAGGTTCTTGCTATTCATCACTTTGAATATTTCTTGCCACTCCTGTTTGGCCTGCATAGTTTCTGTTGAGAAATTAGCTGACAATCTTATAGGTGCTCCCTTGTAAATAATTAACTGTTTTTCTCATGCTGCTTTTAATATTCTCTCTTTGTGTTTTGCTCTTGGCATTTTAATTATGATGTGTCTTGGTGTGGTCCTCTTTGGATTCCTTTTGTTTGAAGTTCTATGCACATCCTGGACTTGTAAGTCTATTTCTTTCACCAGATGTGGGAAGTTTTCAGTCATAATTTATTTAAATAGGTTTTCAGTATCTTGCTCTCTCTCTTTTTCTGGCACCCCTATAATTTTGATGTTGGTACACTTGAAGTTGTCCCAGAGATTCCTTACACTATCTTCAACTTTTTGGATTCTTTTTTCTTTTTGCTTTTCCAGTTGAGTGTTTTCTGTTTCTTTGTATATCAAATCTTTGACTTGATTCTTGCATTTTTCTAGTCTGCTGTTAGGACTCTGCACAATATTTTTTACTTCAGTCAGTGTATGTTTAATTTTTAGTTGGTCCTTTTTAATCTCCTCTTGGGCCTCGCTAAATTTATCCATCTTTTCTCAGAAATTCTTGAAAAACCTTATAACTGTGGTTTTGAACTCTATATCTAGTCATTGGTTTTTCTCCATTTCTTTTTTTAGTGCTCTGTTTCATTATCTCCCCATTTTTGCTGCTTCTCTGAGTTGGTAGAGTGGCTTTCTGTGTTAGGTGTCCCATATGGCCCAGTAGCTTCACCTCCCCAATTACCTGAGGTAGACTCTCTTGGTGCAACCCTTTGTGGACTGTGTGTACAACATTGTTGTAGTTAAGTCTTGATTGTTGTTGGTAACACTGGGTGAATTGGCCTCCAAGCCAATTGGTGGGGAGGATCAGCTGTGTCTATGCTTGGAGGACTTCTGTACTGGAGTCAGCCTTATGGTACAAGACTTGCAAAATTGCAAAAGCCTCTGTGCTCATCCTGGATGGGGCAGAGTCTCAGGGCTGAGCAGACAGCCTTGGCTTCCCATCAGCCCTGCCCTACACTGCCCCTGCGTTTCAGTGTCCTTTGGTGATCACTGCTGCCTTCTTTGCATGCACTTGTGCTTATGCACCTCCAGAACTTTGCCTTTCATGGCTCCCCTGAGTTTCTGTATACTCCTTGCTTTTTCCAAAAGTCCAGACTCCCCCATATGAGTCTTGCTGGAACTGGGATTCATTGCAGTCGGAACTGAGGTTCAGTGTAATCTAGAGTTTCTGTCTCCCCTCTGCAAGAGGAAGCCAGCCGGGCACTCCACTGCCCATCCTCTCCACATGTGTGTCTCTGTACCTCAGCTTTTTGCAGCTCTTCTGAGTCTCTGTGAGCCCCTCTCTTTCCTTCTATTTGTAGAATTTCCACTCACCCAGCTTTCCTATGGTTCTGAATGATGTCTGTTCTGTCTTTTAGTTGTAGTTTTGAAATTGTTGTGCGAGGCAGCAGTTTAGATGTTCACCTATGCCACCATCTTATTTTGTTTTTTTACTGTTTATAATAATACTAGAGGCCCAGTGCATAGAATTCATGCACTGTGGGGGGTGGGCGTCCCTCAGCCCAGCCTGTGCCCTTTCAGTCTGGGACCAGTCGGGGAATATTCTTGGATTAGACCTATGCCAGCAGGCAGACATCCCTCTTGCAATCTGGGATCCCTCACTCCTTTCTGCCCACCTGTTCACTGCTCCTTATCACTTGGCTCACTGTTCCTTAGTGCTGCCATGGAGTGGGGAGAGGCTCCCACCACAACCACTGTGCTCGCTTCTGGCTGAGTGGTGCTCTCTCTGTGGAAGCACACTGACCACCAGGGGGTAGCTCCTGCATTGAGTGTCTGCCCCCTGGTGGTCAGTGCACATCGTAGCAACCTCTTATTCTGGTCATTCCACTGTAATGGTTGCTTAGATTTTTTTTTATATAGATTAAACTGGACTCCAAGTTGTTCACAATGCACCATGTACAATATATAAATCTTACTATTTTTACCAAAATTATAATAGGAGATCTGCATAAAAAATGTATTATATCTATCTATACACATTTCTCTGGGCCAGAAATAAAAGGGCTAAATATTTTGTGCAAACACACACATGAACATGCACACACACACACACACACACACACACACACAGGGCAGGAGGATCACATTTACAAAAAATATATATAATTCTTCAGAAAATTCTTATGGGTAAGAATATATTTAGAGGACTAACAATAGGCATAATGAAAGGTTAAAATACACTGGATGAATTATTTTTGTTTCTTTTTTATTGTTTTGTCAATAAAATGGAATTGCATCTGAATAATGGCCTAACCTTATACTTTAGAAGTAGAGCTGCTTATAAAATCTCAAACAAGTAAAAGCTGTGACCAGTTAATTTGTAGACAATTTACTGTTAAGATAATTGAGATAGCAGCATTTGCTTGTGACAGCATTATTGGAAAAAATCCGATGGGCTCAGCACATAATCACAAGTACAAATTGAATGCTAAAACAAACAAAAAGCCAACTTCTTAAAACTATTAACTGCTTCTGAAATTTGCCTTACTAAATACAGATTGAATAATAAATATGTTAAGACTATGCCAGAAAAGCATAGACCTAGTAATGAAAAGAACATAATATATTTCTATTAGGAGAGAAAGTGTCCCAGATAGTAATAACCTTTTAAGTGTTTTGTTGTTTGTTTGTTTTTTGACCACAGAATCAAAGAAAATAGTAACTAAAGAACATAGTCCAAAAGCTTGAATTCATGAAAGTATTTCAATTATTGTTTTGTCAGGAAACTTAAGAAATATGTAATTTATAACTGGTACTTTACTGACATGTTGAATGAGAATGATTTTTCCTATTTTCTCTACTTGGACTAAAGTCCAAAAGTTTAGAAGTTTAATAACAATGTTTTTCTAATTTCAAAAGAAAAAGGAGGCATCCATTATTTAAGAAATGTACTCTTTAGGGACAGATATTTTCCTAAGATCTATTAAGAAGTGACTCAAATGGTCCTATTATCCCACCCTCATCTCAACATTCTCCTATGGAGCCTATAGAGCAAAATATTAATATATCGGTGGAATTGACTGAAAGAGCAGTCAGAAGGAGAACATGATTTGTGAGAAACTTATGTTCAAATAATGTAAGGGTGATCTAAAATAATCATTCATAATTTTAGTCATGTCTACACTTAGAAAAGGTGGCATCTCATTTTCCTTGTATCCATAATTTTAACTGGTTTGTTTATCATCTCTATAAATTTAACTAGTATTTTCAGAGAAATAGAAGTGACTGAACAGAGATAAGTGTCTATAATGAGGCTGCCTATGCTTCCACCCATAGGCAAGGCAGGTAAGCATCAGAAAAGGAACCTCGCATGAACTACTGTCCAATAAGACTAAACATGGGTGAGGGATCCAGCAGCAAGATGCCTTTTAGTACATTTCCAAATCAGAAGTACTGGTAGTCAAGGCAAAACTGACCTCCAAACCAGGGAATCATACATTGAGAAAGCTCCCATAAACTCCTCTGAAGAAAGCTCATGTGATCCCGTCAGATATCCAGGAATGTTGTGCTTGCCTCAAATGCATCAATAGTCAGAGGTTATATCAGCACAAATCAATTAAAAGACAGTTACCATTTTTTCCTTCTACCTCTTCCCTGCATCCTTCCAGAAAATCTGGCCATTGAAGGGATGAGCAGAGGTAGGGTAAAATAAAAGACTCTCGCAGGCCTTCGGATCTCAGCCAAAAAGATTATCTACATTAGCTTTACCTATGAAACATGCACAGATTAGAAAAAGATGACCATAACATTAGAAATGGAATTAAAGTTCACACTTGAGCGACATTTTATACTTGAAAATATTCAAGAATCTAAAGATGTCAAAGAACAGATTTGAGAGATAGCTTACATGAGGACAGTAATTATAATAAATGACCTCAAATTCTATTGTATCCCAAATAAGTTTAAAATATCCAATGAGCTGATTATTGTCAATAATCAAATTTCAAAATATTAGGCAGCTTCTTAAAAATATCTCACCTATAACATTTTTCAGAACAAAAAATAAAGATACATCTAACTCAAGGAAAACAGCTCACATCTCTCCAAACACCAGGAGAGCCCTACAAAGGTATTTTCAATGGCCTTGTCTACCTTTGCTTATCCTAAACTTAGTGTGTGCTCCTCTGAAATCATCAAGCAGCTTCTTGTGTCAGCAAAAAATGTCCTCTTTCAGAACAGAAAATTCCTTGTATCTGTTCTGATACAGTAATTCCTTGTATCTGTTTTGATACAAGGAATTACTGTCTTGAAGTTATAAAAAATGTTTTCTCTTCCTCTCTTTCACATAAGTTATGGGCTCCAAAACACAGCTCTGTCAGTTTTTAGGTATTCATGATGCCTCTAATGATAAAACATTCTATTTGATTCATTTAAAAAATCTCTTTTTATCTATTAATAATGGGTTTTTATATTGCTACACCCTGTCCTCATGAGTGTATTATCTACATTAGCTTCACTTGTGAAACACACACATTTTGTTATTTCATCCTCACAATCCTTATCAGTAGTTATTTATTATCCCTATTATTTATTTTTATTTAGAAAAAAAGAAGACACAGAGACAATAGCCAACTTTCAGGAGGATACACAGCTACTAAATAGCAGAACTAGAATTTAAACCTGGGTTCATCTCCAATAAAATCCCTATCATTCATTTCTTGAAAATGTATTAACTTACCATGCTACACTCAAATTTACTCTTTGCTCTAAACAACTAATTGCTCTGCAGACCAAGGACAAGTGTTATATATCACTCCTTTTTGCACTTTCTTTATCATAAATCAAAATAATTTGTGACATTTGTGGAGTCTTATTTTCAAGTATTTATTATTTAAGCAAATAGCTCCCTGGCCAATTTACTTTTTTGGTGGGTGAGGAGTAGAAAGCCTCCTGTACTAAATTTTGCAAAAATATTCTTATTTTTATTTATTTGTTGATTGATTGACTTCAGAAAGGAAGAAAGAAGGAGAGAGAGAAACATCAATGATGAGAATCATTGATCAGTTGCCTCCTGCAAGCCCCCTACTAGGGATCAAGCCCACATGTGCCCTTGACTCAAAGCAAACCTGGGACTCTTTGGTCCTCAGGCCAACACTCTATCCACTGAACCAAGCCTGCCAGCATGCAAAAATATTTTTAAAGCTTTAGAGAAGGAAAAAAGATTTTCTTGGGGAGCTGCTGTAGGCTGTGTGGCAGTCATCTACAGTGAAGTTAGAGAGATCAAGAATAATTCTTTTTAGGATCTATAGGCAGGACATTATGCAAATATTCACCTTTAGATGATTTCCTAAAATACCTCCATAAAGAGTTAAATAAATTCCAATTCTTTTTGTTCCCTGAATGACATTTTTGTGAATATTTTATTGTGGTGAGATTAGACCTACTTAGGGCTGATTTTATACAAATTACACTCATAGTTAATATCTGCTTTTTAGTTTAGATACTTTAACTTTTTGTCACAACTTTTCATTGACATTGGTTGACTAGACTGTAATGTCTTCCTTACATAGTGGTTTTACTGTATTATTATGTAACACTAGAGGCTCGGTGCACAAAATTCGTGCACTCGAGGTGGGGGTATCCCTTAGTCTAGCCTGCACCCTCTCCAGTCTGGGACCTCTCAGGGGATGTCCAACTGCCAGTTCAGGTCCAATCCCTGTGGGACTGAACCAGCAGTCGGACATCCCTCTCACAATCCAGGATTGCTGACTCCCAACTGCTCGCCTGCTTGCAAGCCTGATCACCCTGTAATCACTCCTCTGCCAGCCTGATCAATGTCAAACTGCTCCCCTGACAGCCCAATTGCCTCTAACTGCCTTCCCCTGCTGGCCTGGTCCCCCTAACTGCCTTCCCCTGCTAGCCATCTTGTGGCGGCCATATTTGACCCCTTGGGGTGGCCATCTTGTGCAAGGCTGTGAGGGTCAATTTGCATATTACCTCTTTATTATATAGGATGTGCAGGGGTTACTTGTGGATATCAAATGATTATCATTGAGTTTTTCTTTTCTTTTTTAAAATGCATTCTATTGATTTTTCACACAGAGGAAGGGAGAGAGACAGAGAGTTAGAAACATTGATGAGAGAAAGACATTGATCAGCCACCCCCTTCACACCCCCCACTGGCAATGTGCCCACAACCAAGATACATGCTCCTGACAGGAATCAAACCTGGGACCCCCCAGTCCGCAGGCCAATGCTCTATCCACTTAGACAAACTGGTTTCGGCTATCATTGCATTTTAAGACCAGGACAAGTAGAGGTTTGCAATCTATCCAACTAGCACAGCCATCCTAACATACTTATTTCTTTTGAAAGCTGTGTTTGACAGATTAAGTGAATTGGTCATTTGGATGTCTGACCTTGGTAAAATTTTTGAAATGAATATGTTTATTTCTTGTCAGTACTTAGACTCATGTTTAAATTTTTTTAAAAAATGAAAGCCTAGGATTGATTTATTTTATTTTACTTTAATTTGTTTGCACACACAAGGGTACAGAGAAAGATAGTTGGTCTATAACTTGTTAACCAATATCACCCTAATGAATTTAACAAAATTAAAACAAAGTCTAAGAGGGAAAAAATCTACAAAGTAGTAGTCTTTAACTCAATAAGTAGATCAGCAATTGCACATAAGGGTAGAGCCCACTTAGCATATGTAGGAGCTGTAATATCTTGTCCTTTAAACTGTTTCAATTTAATTGATTGCTGAGTTAAATCAACAATACAAAGATATGTGATTTTCCTTGGCAATCTGTTTGAGAACACAGGATCAGAAATAGACATTTATTATTTTTAAAAGAACATAAACTATAAAAGGGAGAATTCATAAATTTTAAATTATTTAAAAGAGAAAAAATAATTGAAATTTCTTTTGTCAGTTAGTAAATCTATAAACTAATTTTGGTTTTTAAGAGACCTATCTGAACTTATCCACTATCAGTTTTGGCCCAAATTTTTCTCTTTAACCACTGTCCATAAAAAGTTTTAAAATTGGCTAAAATTATACCAGATATGGTGATTTTAAATGCAAATTTGATAATATATAGTTACTTTTAATTAATATTAGAGACTTTCAGTGATTGTGATAATATTTGAAAAATAAAGTAGGTATGAAGTATTTATAATTCATTAATTTTTAAGAAGACATATAGAACTTTAAATAAAACCAGATTACTGTCAAAAAAAAGAATCTTCCAGTAGTTATAAATAAACAATAATTCCGATGAGCCAAACAATAATTTGTCCAGTTTGTTGAGACAATCTTTGAAATTATGCATGCATATTTTATTACATATATATGCACACACACACACACACACACACACATATATATATATATATATATATATATATTGCACTCATATATATTATGTTAAAGATTGAAAGTTAGAACTGAAGCTAGATACATATCACAAAGTAACAAAATGAAAAGGCAAGTTCATTTTCAGAAGGAAAATAAAAAATATATAAGTTGACTGCTAGACTATATTGAGAATGTTCAAGATTTTAGAATATTATTCTCTTCACCATTACTGTATTTGTCTTTAGTCAGACATTTCACTTTTCAGAACCTCAGTTTTTGTTCACAAAATAAAGATAATAAGTAGAACTCAAAATTCCTTTTCAGCTCCAAAACTGTATTTTGAAAATTAAAAAAAATTAAAACTATCTTTAAAATGTTAATTTGCACATTAATCTTTGCTAAAAGAATAACTTATTTTTGAATTAAATATGAAATCTATCATATTTAATTTAAAATTTTAAAAAAATTTATTATGAGTTATTATTGAGGGATTAATCTAAAATTAACAAGGATAAGATAGGCCTTTATTCTTATTAGAGAATATGTATTTACAATCACAATATTTTTTCCATCAATATGACTTTTGCCAGAACAATTGAATAGACAGAATCACCACCAGGTAGTCAAGACATCTTATTTCTAGCACCCAGTAGTCCATTATCTATGTTAAGTATGTTATATGCTTTCACATATAACATTAGGAGTTTTGAGGGTCTTGCATAACACCATCCATGTATCATTCTTTGGGTTGTGTTATTAAAAAAATTAAAAAAAATATTTCCTTTTAATATTACTCTCTAAGGTTATAAAAAATTCGTTAACAATCTATGATTTATATGCAGTTTTAATAAATGTAATCATTATAACAACATGAAGTTTATGTAAATATTTTTGGTGACACAATTACTCAGGTGCTATGAAAATATAGAATGAATTTCCAAAAATGTTTTCTAGCACTTTGTATATATAATTTCAGACACATAAATGTTAAAGAATTGACTTATTTTGATTAAGTTTCAATATGACAAGAGTTCATATATAAATATCTAACTTTAATATTAATATTAATTCTGAATAAAATGTTTTAATAGACATTTTCAAATGGGCTTTAATTTAATTGAAATGAATTGACAAAATACATACATGCACACTGTGGGAGATTGACAAGATGTCATAATTTGTTTTTTATTCATTCAAAACTGAAACATAAGTAATGTAAATGTTCATATTAGGCAAATCTTTAAATAAATTACATTATATTCAGATAATTCATTAAAAATAAAAAATATAGCTATACACCAATAAAAATAAAAATCAGCTTAGCCAGTATTACTCAGTGGTTGAACTAGGAGTTCATAGTTTGATTCCTGGTCAGGGCACATGCTCAGCTTACAGGCTCAATCCTTAGTAGCAGGTGTGTAGGAGGCAGATGATTAACATTGATGTTTTTATCTCTCTCTCTCCATTTCTCTCTGAAATCAATAAAAATATATTTAAATGATAATAATAATAATAATAACCAACATATCTGGTTTTATTAAAGAAAAGTTTCAAAACATTGTGCTTAGCTTTGTTGATGTACATATATGTCCAGAATATTGCATATGTCTAGAATATTACTTAAGAAAGTCTTAAAAGAAAAGAAAAAAACTGCTACTGGTTTACTCCTGGAGGAGTAATAGGACATCAGGGTGTCAGGGTTATGGAAAAGACGTTCCATGGTATACCTTTCCTTTTCTATGGTTTGATTTATTTTAACTATGTGAACATACATGGTTTTCATTAATTTTGTTGCTTAAATTTAATGTCGCTCAAATAATTGCATTTTGTTGTCTTTACACACACACAACCAGGACTGTGTTACACTGCCTGTTGCACACAATTCAGGTTTAAGGACACAGATTAGAGAGAACATAAATTTTCTCAAGACAAAATTTTTCTATTTCTTCATCATAATTCAGATTTGCTGTTAATATTTAACTATTAATTCTATGTGTTGGAGGTGGCACTTTATTTCAGCAGTATAATGTAGAGTAACTGGTTCCCATATCCAAGGATATACTCCTGGGTCTTAGTAATTTGTAGATTAGAAAGCAAAAACTTTATATCAAGTCCTTGACCAATCTCTTAATTATTTACCATGTCAAAGATTCTTTAATGTTGTTCTGTTTATTGCACCCTTGTGGACCATTTGCTAAAAAGCAATTTGCTATTTTAGAGACGAATTAGCTTTATTACTTCCTATTCATGTACATTGAAAAGCACTGTGGACTGCTATTTTCCTTACCCCATTCCCTATCCTCAGCATCAATGCACCAATTAAATCTAAAAGCCTTTATTTTTCACATCATAAAAAGGTAGAGTTTGGGTTATTTCTCATGATTAAAAGCACAAAATATTTTCACTAATTTACCCTGCAGAATCACTGATTTTTGTTCTCATAAAATTAATCATACAAAGCAGCAGGGGAAGGACCACCTTGAGTGCTTTTCAGAATACTGAAGTAAAAATTAGCTTAATTTTATGTATGTGAAAGATAAGTGTTTGAGATTTAATACAATACTAAATATCCAGAGAGAAAGTAGCACATGAAATTATTGAAACATTTGATTTCAATAAGAAAACAGAAATGGATAAAGGAATATCCCTCTTACTTTAAATAACATGTCTTAGAACCACAGAATGAACCACTTATTTAGTAGGTAGTATCAGCATGTGTAGCAATAACACTAGTATAGAATGGATTTTGTAAAAGTTTTCAGAGTAGGTCCTTCAGTTAGTAAAGAAGAACAAAACTAAATAGATTTCTCAATAAAAGCATTTTTAATAATTAGCTCATTTTAATGTTGCTGGTATCCACTGCAGATTACAAAAGCTATGATATTCTGTTCATGTTCATTTTCTTTAATTCCATTATATTTACCTTTTGTAATTAACTAAAGGCCCCAGTGCACGAATTCATGCACCAGTAGGATCCCTCTGCCAGGCCTGTGGGACCAGGCAGAAACCAGCTCTCTGATATCCCCTGAGGGGTCCTGGATTGTGATAGGGTGCATGACTGGGGCCAGGGAGGGAACACGGGAGGGCTCCAGGGCATATCTAGCCCTTCTCACTCAGTCCCAATTGACTCACCTACCGATTGGAGAGTCTGTCCCCTGGTGGTCAGTACACAGCATAGTAAGCAGTAGAGCAGCCTTAACATATCATTAGCATATTACACTTTGATTGGTTGGACAACCAGACAGCATATTAGACTTTCATTATATAGGATAATAACATTGCTAGGCAGTTTTACATAATTGATCTATCTGAAATACAAACTAAGATATCATTTTGTTATCTTCATATGAATTCTCAATTCTATGATTTAGCACAACATAATGGAAAACAAAATATAGATAAATACACATAATCTATAGTAGCTAAATGTATAATTGCTTTAAGTAGTTAAGATACAATTAGGTATAATAATAAAAGCATAATATGCTAAATAGACCAGACAGCCAAACACTTCTGGACATCCTTCTGAGTAACCTTCTGGACAATAGGTTAATAATAATAATATTAATTAATTAATTATTATTATTATAACAACAATTACAATAATAACAATAATTAATAAATAAATAACATAAGAATAAACTTCGTGTTTCCCTACTCACAACTGTAAACCTACTTTTGACAACCCCTACATGTACTGGGTCAGAGGCTGGATTAAGGGGAGTATAAAAAGGCAGGGAAATGCTCTTAGAAGATAGCTTGTAGTGCTCTAACAAAATTTATATATATACTATATACACACGCATATATATGTGTATATACATATAATTACAGTATATGTATGTACATATATACATATATTATATTATATATATGTGTGTGTGTGTGTGTTTGTGTGTATATATATATAAATAATATATGTTCTCACTTATTAATAATGGCTCCTAAAAAGGGGACATATATTTGGCTACAAAGACAAGGAGAATTTTATTTCTTACTGGTTATAATGTATTTTTAAGTGTGACATGTCAAAGAACTTTTTTTTTTCCTTTTTAATTTTAAATATTTTTCTAATGAGTAAATATTTCCAATGCTGTTTGTATGTCAATGTATAATGTGCAAACCATAGATTTAGAGAATCGAAAGCAATAAACTCAACAATCACAGAGATTAGCATATTCTCATTAAATACTAGATTTACTGTGAAATACCAGCTTTACCCTTTGGCAAGTCACCTAAATTATTAAGGCTCAGTTTCTTTTTTTACCAGTCTTTATTTTTACTGTTATTTTATGTTATAGAAAAATTTAAATATCAACAAAATAAGAATACTATAATGAAACCCCATGTACTCAAGAGTCAACTTCAATACTTTCCAACTCATGATCAGTCTCATCATGTTGGGTAATCACCAATCTGAGATTATTTTGAAGCAAATTCTAACATTATATATTTTCATGTATAAATAGTTCAATAGGTCTTTATACAATAATAGAGGCCCGGTGCACGAAATTTGTGCATGACGGTAAGGGGGTGTCCTTCAGCCCATACTGCTCCCTCTCTAATCTGGGACCTCTTGAGGGTTGTCTGATAGCCTATTTAGGCCCGTTCCAGGTAATTTCAGGCCTAACAGGCAGTCAGACATCCCTCTCGCAATCCAGGACTGCTGGCTTCCAACTGCTCACCTGCCTGCCTTCCTGATTTCCCCTAACTGCTTCTGCTTGCCAGCTTGATCACCCCTTAACCACTTTCCCCTGCCAGCCTGATTGATGCCTAACTGCTCCCCTGCCAGCCTGTTTGTGCCTAACTGTCCTCCCATGTGGGCCTGGTCACCTCTAAATGCAATCCCCTGCTGGCCTGATCACCTACAACTGCCCTCCCTTGCAGGCCTGGTCCCTGCCAATTGCCCTCCTTTGCTGGCCATCTTGTGGTGGCCATCTTGTGTCCACATGGGGGCAGGATCTTGTGACCACATGGGGGCAGTCATCTTGTGTGTTGGAGTGATGGTCAATCTGCATATTACTCTTTTATTAGATAGGATAGAGGCCTGGTACATGGATGGGGGCCAGGTGATTTGTCCTGAAGGGTGTCCTGGATCAGGATGGGGGTTCTCTTGGGATTTGGGATGGCCTGGGCCAGGGGTCTGTGATGGTTTGCAGGCCAGCCACCCCCCTGGTGACCCAAGTAGGGGCCTTGCTATCTGGGGTATATTTATCATCTATAATTGAAAATTTGTAGCCTGGAGTGGACCCAAGCCTTCTGCTTGCTTCATGGAAGCAGCCTTTGAAACTTTGTTGCCTTAAGTGAAGGCCTGGGCCCACCAGATTTTGTGGAAAACTTGGATTCCTCTATCACCAAGGGCAACCCAAGCCTCGTTCAGTGGTGGTAGCCATTGAAACTTGGTTGCTTAAGAGGAGGCCTGGGCCAGCCAGGGTGTGCAGAAAGCTTGGCTTCCTCCATCACCAGGGGCCACCCAAGCCTCCCTCCTGCTCTCTCTGTGGCTGTAGCTATCTTGGTTGGGTTAATTTGCATACTTGCTCTGATTGGTTGGTGGGTGTGGCTTGTGGGTGTCATGGAGGTACAGTCAATTTGCATATTACTCTTTTATTAAATAGGATTATTTAAAACTACTCATATCATACCTAAAATTAAAAAAATAATAATACCAATAATCTTTTATGTCATCTAATATCTAGTACTTAATTTTTCTCAATTACCTCATAAATACATTCTTCTAATAAGGTCCAATCATTGCTATTGGTTAATATGTCCCTTATGACTCTTTTAACCTATAGGTTCTCTCTTCATCTTTTTTCCCCTTATAATTTATTTGTTCATGACAATGGATAGTATTTTATATAGTTAGTCCCCATTTTTTTAAAATGTCACAGTTCTATTAAGATTAGATATTATACATTTTTTAAACAGCTGAACAGCATAGAGTAGGAGCTCAGTAAATGACAAAACTAGAAACCATGGCAATAGATGTATTTTATATAAAAATTCAATCTCGCATTTGTTATTACTACATTCCCTAACTTCCCCCTTGTCATCTTCTGAGTCTAGGAAGGTTTCTGTTTTCTGAGATCTGACTATGACAGGGAATCTGGATCCCAGGGATACGCTAACATTTTTATTTTTCAAATATATTTTTCAGTTATGTGAATAGCTCCAAAAAGAAAAAGGAGAGGGGAAAATATTTTTTAAATGACAGCATCCCAAGGGTAAGTGACAAGCCCATGGTTGGTAAATAAATTATGTTTATATATTTGTATGTTCATGTCAGTTTTGTTACTATATTCAGGCTGGCTCTTGGGGTTTCACAGCTTTCATTTTATCACAGTCACTTTATATATAAAAGCATAAAACCCAGAAACAAAGAATGTCCCAAGTGGTGTGCTAAAATAGTATTTTGAAATAAGAAAAAGCTTTTGTCTGCTTCTTTGACTGCTTTTGAATGAGAAAAAAAAATAGAAATTCTTTAAAATGGATGAAATTCAATTAAAATTTATTTTTACTCTCTTGAATACATTTCATCCTTAGATAGGAACCAAACTCGAAAGCTATATAAATAGGAAAGCATTTGTTATGTCCTATAAATTTCTGAGTTAGGAAAACACAGACACCTAATCATATGCCAGGGAAATACTTCATAATTTAACTAAGAACAAAAACTAATGGAAATTCTATTTTTAACCTTAACTATATTTTTAAGATGTTTTCAGTACTGTAGCTATTAGAGGGAGACAGGTGGTCTAAGTAAGTAAGTACCTACTAAAATTGAAAAAGCATTTCCCCTGCTATCTAAGCAAGACATGTAGGCCTCTTTTGCCATAGCACACAAGTAGAATGTTTTTTTTTTTTTTTTTTTTTTTTTTTTTTTTTTTTCCTGAATCCCCTATGCACCCTTCTTTGTCCCATCCTGTTTCTGTGTTCTCAAATTACACCAGTGATCTTTCTTTACCTCCAGTTTCTATTTGGGTTGAAGTTACCAGAAACACAGGTTGAAGATTGGAGAGCAAAGGAAAAGGGAGATAAAAGTAATAATTCCCTGGTTTCCTCCCAGCCAGGTCATAGGTAGTTGCCTGTATTCTTCTACTAAAGACCACAACTCAGCAGGCAACTCTCCTCCTATAGCAACATCTTCTAGCATAGTTACCTGGTAGGTTAAAGGGTAAATACTACCACTGTTGTTATCTGCAGTGTTTGTTTTTAAACTCTGATAACTACTTGGTATATTGTCTCATTATTTGAAAATAATAATAAGGTGTTTGGAGTTAATTGTGTGTTCTATCTGATCCTGCCCAAACTCTGTTACAATTTATAGTAACAAATTGTAAAAAGCACTTACACCACTCTCAAAATAAGCAACCTGTAAATGCCTGTAACAACTGAATTCTAGTTACCAACTTGTGAATTGCTTCCACTCCCCCAGGCCTGGTCCTCAAGAGACGTGGAAGTTCTTACCTCTGTATGAGAATTAGCATGAGTGAGAATTTAAAGGGGAAGACATTTCCTGGAACTCAGGGGTGATGTAATGGGAAGTTAGAAATGAATCTGTAACTTCTTCACCATTACCTGGGATCTGGATTATGAAAGGAATGCCTGACAAGAGAGAAATTTCTGTAGTCATTATAATTAACCTCCTAAAGCTAGGCAGTCACAAAACCCATGTTATTTTCATAAATGTTTAAGCTGCTAAGAGGCACCAAATCTAAAACTGAAACTAGAGCAAATTTGATCTCACCTTCCTTACCTCCAAAACTGGTCCCACATTAAAGCCTTTATTAACTTCACAATAACAACTAACATTTATTAATTTACCTGTCATTACTTTCCATCTTTGAGAGAATTATTTCACTCTCACCCCCACTTTTGGGTTCTTTACCTCTCTCTCATACCAACTTTCTGGTTGCCAATTACTATAGCTAGCTCCCTACTCAGAGGGATGGACATGTGACCTCATCCTTTTGGATATAATAGTTGAGCCAATGATGGGCAGAAACTCAAGTCAATTGAGGCTAATGAGGAAGATTTTATTTATTGTGATCAAAAGAATGGAAGAGTTCTCTTCTTGAGTAGCCTTTGGTTATGTGCCCTGCTGTGTTGGAAAAATCTCATTTGAAGTGTTTTATGTAATTGTAAAAGATGGTGCTGACATAGAGAGACAAGACTCAGAGACATATGGGTCCAGAGAATATCCAAATTCCCCCTTGTCCCTAAGTGGCAGAATCTATTATTGGTATTCTGTAATTTTGTCACATAGGCCAATACATTCCTCTGCTTTTCTTCTGTTTTATTCTTTAAAAAAAATCTTTATTGTTAAGAGTATTACAGATATCCCCCTTTTACTCAATTACCCCCCCTCTACCTGGTTTCTGCACCACCAGAGGCCTTCATCACTTTATTGTTTGTGTCCATAGGTAATGCATATATGCATATAAGATCTTTAGTTAATCTCTTACCACCCCTTTTCCCTCTGAGATTCGTCAGTCTGTTCTATGTTTCCATGCCACTAATTCTATTTTATTCATTAGTTAATTTTGTTCATTAGATTCTTTGTTCATTTATTTTTATATTCAATTGTTGATAGCTATGTATTCATTGCCATTTTATTGTTCAGATTTTTAATTCTCCTCCTTCTCCTCCTCCACCTCCTTCTCCTCCTCCACCACCTCCTCCTCTTTCTCCTTCCTCTCTTCCTCCTCTTTCTACAAGAATACCCTTCAACATTACATGTTACACTGGTTTGGTGGTGATGAGCTCCTTTTTCTTGTCTATGAAACTATCTGACCTTCAATTCTAAATGATAGAGTAGAGTAATCTTGGTTGTAGGCCCTACTGTTTATCACTTTGAATATTTCTTGCCACTCCCTTCTGGCCTGCAAAGTTTCTATTGAGAAATCAGCTGATACTCAGAGGTAACTAACTGCTCCCGTGTAGATAACTATTTTCTCTTGCTGCATTTAAGATTCTCTTTTTGTTATTCATCACGTTGAATATTTTTTGCCACTCCCGTTTGGCTTGCATCATTTCTGTTGAGAAATCAGCTGACAGTCGTATGGGTGCTCCCTTGTAGGTAATGAATTGTTTTTTTCTTGCTGCTTTTAATATTCTCTCTTTGTCTTTTACTCTTGGTACTTTAAATATGATGTGTCTTGGTGTGGTCCTCTTTGGATTTCTTTTATATGGGGTTCTGTGTGCTTCCTGGACTTGTAAGTCTATTTCTTTTACCAAATGTGGGAAATTTTCAGTGATTATTTCTTCAAATAGGTTTTCAGTATCTTGCTCTCTCTCTTCTGGCACTCCCACAATTCTAATGTTGGTATACTTGAGGCTGTCCCAGAGGCTCCTTACATTATGTTCACATTTTTGGATTCTTTTCTCTTCTTGCTTTTCCAGTTGAGTGTTTTCTGCTTCTTTATATTTCAAATTTTTGACTTGATTCTTGCCTTTCTCTAGTCTGCTGTTAGGTCTCTGTATAATATTTTTTATTTCAGTCAGTGTTTGTTTAATTTCTATTTGGTCCTTTAGCATCTCTAGTTGGTCCTACAACCAAGAATACTCTATCCAGCAAAGCTATCATTCAGAATTGAAGGGCAGATAAAGAGCTTCACAGATAAGAAAAAGCTAAAGGAGTTCATCAACTCCAAACCAGTATTATAGGAAATGCTGAAATGTACTCTTTTAGAAGAGGAAGAAGCAAAAGGTAAAAGATAAAAAATTATGAACAACAAATACATATCTATCAACAAGTGAATCTAAAAATTAAGTGAATTAAAAATTTGATCAACAGAATAAGCTGGTGAATATAATAAAATCAGGAGCACAGAAAGGGAGTGGACTGATAATTCTCAGGGGGAAAGAGGGGAGGGGTTGTGGGAACCTCTTTCCACGTCCCGCGTGGTTCAGGGTTGCCGGGTCAGGGTTCGGGTTCTGAAGGAGGCCGCACGCAAACGAAATGAGAGACTGAAAGCATAAATTTGGCGATATTGGGGGGCCAGGCGGGAGCCTTCCTCTAGTGGAAAGGACTGCCATTTGCTCTGGCCTTTTTCTCCCTTTTATTAAGGCTTTGGGACATACCCCTAGCCTTTAGGCAGGAGGTAACAGAAATTAACATGATACAAACAGATAGTTTCAACTAAACAATGAGTAATCAGCTCTGACCTTTCAGAGCAATTAAGGTTGGCCAGCCTTCTGGCTTCCTGTTTACATCCATTTAGTGAGAACAATATTTGGTTTCCGACAAGGGGTGTTCAGGGAGTGACTGGACAAAAATCATACACCTATGGACTCATCAATGGGGGGAGGTAAGGGTAGAGGGAGGGGTGGGAGCTGGGTGGAGGGGAGCTATGGAGGGGAAAAAGAGACAAATGTAATAATCTGAATAATAAAGATTTAATTTAAAAAAAAAGATTCTCTTTTTGTCTTTAAGCTTTGGCATTTTAATTATGATGTGTCTTGGTATTGGGTCTCTTTGGATTCATCTTATTTGGGATTATGTGATTCTTGAACTTACAAGTTTACTTCTACCAGATAGGGGAAGATTTCTGTCATTATTTCTTCAATAGGTTTTCAGTATCTTGCTCTCTCTCTTCTCCTTTGGGCATCCATTGATGCAAATGTCGGTACACTTAATGTTGCCCAGAGGCTCCTTACACAATCTTCATATTTTTTTATTCTTTTTCTTTTTGCTCTTCTGATTGGGTGTTTTTTGCTTCCCATTTTCCAAATCCCTGATTTGATTATCAGCATCCTCTACTCTACTGTTGATTCCCAGTCTTGATGTGCTTTGTTCTTTAATTTTTTGGGTTGTAGGACTTCCATTCAGCCCAATTTCAGGCAGTTCTAATTGATGGTTGTTCTGTATTTTAGTTGTAATTTTGATGTGGTTGTGGCAAATACCTGCATTGCTCTATGCCACCATCTTGGTTCTCCTCCTGAAACTTCTTTTATTGTTAAGCCAGTTCAAGTGAACTGACATTTGTAGAAAAAAAATCATCCTATATGATAAAAAGCTAATATACAAGTTGTCCTCTCTACTGGGAGTTCTACCTGGAGCAGGGCCAGTTGGCCAACCACCTGCAGACCCTCCCCCTGGCTGGCCCCGCCCCTGCTTGGCCTCCCCACCCTAATTGGGGTTGGGGGCAGCTGGTGAACTTCCATCAGCTCCCCCATCAAAATCTGAGGTGGGGCCAGCCTGCCAACTGCTTGAGGACCCCCTAATCCAAGCCAGCCTGGCCTTATTAGCCCTGATAATTTGTGCACTGGGCCTCTAGTCTTATTATAAGCATTTATATGAGTCAAATGTTAAATTAAGTTTTTTAAATACCTTATCTCAATGTAAAGCTCAATCGTGTAGTAGCAATTCTCCCAGTTATTCATGTTAGGAAACTAAAGTAAGAATGTGCAAAATAATTATATGGAGCAGGAATGACTATGTATGCATGTATATATACATGAATGAGTTTATATGTCTATATACAGTGTACTTTTATACATATATTTTAGATAGATGAGATATATAGGTAGATTAAACAGATATAAATGCACATATTTAAAAGGCAATTCCTAATGATTATTAAGAGAATGTAATTCTATTCCTAGAATAGAATTCTGTTTCTGGCACTATAATTTCAGTGATGTATACTTATATATTACTTTGGATTCATTTTTCACATCTATAAATGAGGATGATAACTATATTTACTTCATAGAATTACTGAGTATTAAATGAGATAATATACATATATCATTTAGAACAATGAGTTATTGTGCAGTTTGTGAGTGTGATCCATACATACCATATCAGGTTCCTGCTCTATGGACCTTTGAAGGAACTGAGTTTCTCCAGTGAAATATATCTATATATCTATATCTATATCTGTATCTATATCTATATTTATATATAAAAGCCTAAGTAATCATCCAACTGTCCGACTGTCTGACTGGTAGCTATGACATGCACTGACCACTAGGGGGAAGACAGTCAATGCAGGAGTCGCTGAGTTGCAGTGACTTGGCAGCTGCAGTTCTCGGGTGACATACTCAGAACCAAAGAGGAAGGAGCCCAATTTGCCCTCTCGTAATTCAGGACTCCTTGGGGGTATATTGGAGAGCTGGTTTCAGCGCAATCCCCACAGGCCAGGCCAATGGAATTCACCAGTGCATGACAGTATATAAACAGCCAATATAAAGGTTCTTTTTATTATTAATAATTATATATCTAATCACAATGCATATGATACAAGTAATACATATAGATTATTCAGACCTGTTAATGTTAATAATAATTATAATGATAACACACCACTGTCTGAACTCTTAATATGTGTCAAATGTATGCCAAGCACAATTGGTGCAGTTTGTGAGTGTGATCCATACATACCATATCAGGTTCCTGCTATATGGACCTTTGAAGGAACTGAGTTTCTCCAGTGAAATAAAATTATTTTTAAATAACATTTTATTTATTTAAAATTAAATGTTTATAGTTTAAAATACCATATTTTCTGGCATATAAGATGACTTTTTAACCCAGGAAAATTTTCTCAAAAGTCAGGGGTCATCTTATACACCAGGTGTCATCTTATAGGGCGATATATCCCAAACCATATATTTTAACTGGAAAAGTTGGGGGTCATCTTATATGCTGAAAAATACAGTAATTTTAATTAAAATATCACTCAAAAAGAACAATGTTAACTTCTGAAACTTAATATGCATGGTTTAATACATTTTATTAATTTTAAAATACAAATATTTTTTCAATATTTCTGAGATCTGTGTCTCATACATGTCAGTTTTTCTCTTAAAATACTTTTTAATTATAAGTATATTTGCATATATAAAAAAACCTGTAGCATCACATACAGAACTATATATAAATCTATGTGGTTACCTCCGAACATATGCCTATTCTCTGGATCTCTTACCACCATTTGCAGATAAGACTTTCTGCAGCTGCATTGAAATAGTAGAAGTTAGTACTGTGTACTGTCCTTCCGCATGACTCACAGATGAAACATGAACCACTGCTCATTTTGCATGAGTTTTAGTTGAGAATTCCTGAACATGTTTGAGAGGAAGAAAACTTTTTTAATTCTTCTTTGTTTTCCTCTCCCTCTGTATTTTTCTCTCTGTGTGTCTCTGTCTGTCTCTATCTCTATCTCTACTCTCTTAACCTACTATCTCTCTCTCTCTTAACCTGCCTCACAATTGACAAGGTAATGATTTCTTATATTGCATCTAGAAGGCATTGTCACTGAGATCTGGGAAGAGTTGAAGAAGGAAGGGTAGGAAAAGTTGAGAAAGGGAGTGCCAGATTCTGTACCTATATCATAGGAACCTCATAATTTGGTAAAGTATTTTAAGTTCAATAATGCGCTACAAATAATTGATTCTTCCTATTTATAGTATCTCAAATGGACAAAACTTGACATTAAAATAAAATTTGAACTTTACAAATTTTTCAACCACATATTCTTTTATCAATATTGTGAAGAATCTTCAAAAATATAAATTAAATATTAGGACAAGAAGGCAGATAAAACTTGCCATTTAGGACAATTTTACTTATTGATCAATTCAAGAAAATTTATTTCAGCAAATCTTCATTAAATATTCACTAATAATATAACTGAGCAAAATACTGTATGTTATAACTATATTAGAAGAGTTTCCTGGATAAATAACGCTATTACTCTAATATGTTCATCCTATCTAATAAAAGAGTAATATGCAAATTAACCATCACTCTGTGACAAAATGGCAGCACCCATAGACACAAGATGGTGGCACCCAGTCCTCTCAGGCCCACTGGAGACCCGCAGTCTCAAGGAGGGCTGTCAATGAGAGCCAGGAGCATGCAGCCCAGGCTGTGGGCCTGGGAGGCAGTGGTGCCCCCCAGCGTGATCCACTACTAGCCTCGACTATGCACTCTCGGTGTGATCTGTTCCCAGTTGTAGCCTGGGCCATCAGCCTGAGAGGCTCCCATGCCTCCTCCCCACCCCCATGATCTGCTTCCAGCCCCTGCCCTGGCAGTCAGCCTGGGAGGCAGCCGCACCCACACCCCCCACCGCCTTTGCACAATTCTCTCCAAGCCTTGGCCCAGGCCAAGGCCTGTAACTGGGAGGTGCCGGTGCCCTTGGCATGTTCAGCTTCCAGCCACAGCCAGGGCGGTAGGCCTGGGAGGCAGCTGCACCCCCCAGAGCTATCCCTTACCAGCATCAGCCTGGGGTGTCAGCCTCCAAATGGCCTGTGCCCCCATGGAGTGATTCCCCCCACACACACCTATAGCATTAGAACTTCCCTTGCCCCAATCCAAGTGATTGGAGATGGGTGGGTTAGTGGTAATCTGGGCAATGCTGCCCAGCAAACCTCTCCCATTGGGTAGAAACTTCTGACCAGGTTAGGAAGGTAAATGGGTTTTATTTAAAATCTTTAGAAACTGCAAAGCAAATGTCTGTGGTAGGGTTTCACATCAGAAGTAATTTACAACTAATTTTTGAAGGAAAATGGGGACTTTGCAGTTACATTACTAGAGAATACCGCAGGGTCCAGAGGTTGACTCTGCAAGGGCAGTGGCAGGTACTCCCCACCCTGGTTCCTCACCACCTTGGACAGGACTTGAGCCCACCCAGGCCTTTCCCCCTACAGTTTTCACCAAGGCAGGGAGGTTTTGTAGACATGAATAAGAAGTGCTCACGCACAAGTCCTGAAGCTGCCGGGGCTGGCAGAAATGACAAACTGGGAAAAGAGCAAAACCAGAAACACCACCAATTCCAATATAGATCATCTTTTTCTTCAGATGATGGTGTGTTTATCTCCATCTTCTGGAAGCAAGACAGATTCAAGTACTGAAGATTCTACCAATGGAAAAGTTAAGAGAAAGAGAGGACAGAAAAGGAATAAAAGGAGAAAAGAAAGGACAAAAGATGAAACATCAAGAAAAAAGAAGAGAAGGAAGAAAGAAAGAAACAACCACATGATATAACCATTCCAAGGTTTCATGAAATTCCTGTTTACAGAATTTATTTTATGACACTTTTAGTTTGGATTTACATTTTTACTGATTTGTTAAGACCATGACCGATAAACTGTTCAATACATTAAATAAAAAACCCTATTTAATAAAGAGGGGAATATGTAGGGAAGGGCATTTGGGGGTGACTGGATTGTCATGGGAGGGCAGTTGGGATGATCGGGCCAGCAGGAGAACCGTTAGGCATAGATCAGACTGGCAGGGGGTGGTTAGGGGGTGATCAGGCTGACAGGCAGAAGTGGTTAGGGGCAATTAGGCAGGCAGACAAGCAGTTGGGAGCCAGCAGTCCCAGATTGTGAAAGGAATGTCCAACTGCATGTTTAGGTCCGATACCTGGGCCTAAACAGGCAGTCATACATCTCCCAAAGAGTCCCAGATTAGAGAAGTTGCAGGTTGGGCTGAGGGACACCCCCCACCTCCCCATGCACGAATTTCGTGCACCAGGCCTCTAGTTTTTTATAATAGAGGATAGACTTTAAAGAAAATTACCCAAGAGGATTCCTTTTAAAACACTTTCTTTTAATCTAACAATAAATGGACAGTCATGCATCCTCAGATCCTTGAATGTAATACTGTGCTTTGCAATTTCAAAACATTCCAGAAAGTTTGTCTGAGAAATGTTGACACTATAAAGAAACAAAGTGACAACAAAAAATATTCTGAGATAAAAGCATATGTCTTCTACTGAGACATGTTACACTATGGTTAAACATTCTTTGAATTTTGCTAATGAAAGAGTTAGTTAAATATGTAATATATTATTTGATTGAATTGCTATCACAATAAGGGTTAAACGAAACCAGAACAAAAGTTTGTAGAACAAGTCCAAGTCACTAGTGCAGTTAATTTGTTTTGTGGAGTCCATTTCTCAATATTGATTTTTGATCTGGGCAATACTTTGCCATGAACTAGAGTTATTTGAGTTGAAAGAATTTGTTCTGTTTTGCTTATTTTGTTGGGAAGTTCATGTCTATGCACAATCACTGCCTAAAAATAGGAAAACCATATCAAAAGTGAAGGAGTTTCATAGAAATGTGGATTTATACCTATTTTCTATCTGTAGGGATTAAATCTACTTTAATATGCATATGCAATGACCTTAGTATTCCATTTTTAATATCAGTTGAATGTGACAAATTCTATTATATATTGACAATTGAATGTGTCTTCAGAAAGAAAGACACATGTCTTTACAGTAATGGTCATGCTATCTCCACTAAAACATACAATGAAACATACAACCAAAAAAATAACAAAAAAATATCAGGCAGTATTTTCCAGATCTGTATCAGAATATACAATAAATCTGTTCACATACATGTCTAGTTAGATATTCAATACAAGTACTATTTAGGACATAATGTTGTCATGTACCTATTTGCTTATATATCTAAATTCTGAAGGGTCTTTGAAGCAGAATACTATATCTTATTTATCTCAGTATTTTTATCTGGCATATTTTCTATCACCTACTAGATCTTAACAAATAATTTGTTGAATAGATAAATTAAAAAATTAAAGCATTAACATTTTATTGACAAAGACTAAAGATAAGGATGTATTTTAAAAAATACACACGGAGAGAAACCAAGATGTCGGCATAGGTAAACACCTAAACTGCTGCCTCACACAACAATTTCAAAACTACAACTAAAAGACAAAATGGACATCATCCAGAACCACAGGAAGGCTGGCTGAGTGGAAATTCTACAACTAGAAGGAAAAAGAAAAGCACACTGAGACTCAGAGGAGCTGCAGGAGGCAGAGGTATTGAGATGCATGCGTGGAAAGGACTGGCAACTGAGTGTGCGGCTGATTTTCTCAAGTGGGACGGAGACAAAAGCTCCTGACTGCACTGAACTCCAGTTCTGGATGAGACTCTGGGGAACCAGACTCATTTGGGGAGAAACTGAACTGTCAGGAAAGAGAAAAGCACACTGAGATTTAGAAGAACTGCAGAGGGCAGAGGTATCAAGGCACCTGGGCATAGAGGTTGGACAACTAAGTATGCGACTAGCTTTCTCAAGCAGAAGGGAGACAAAAGCTCCTGATTGCACTGAACTGCAGTTCTGGGAGAGACTCTGGGAACCCAGAATCATTTGGAGATAAACTGGACTATCTGGCAACGGGTGGAACTCGAGGGAGGCTTTCTCTTAGAAGTGCTTGTAATGATTACCGTGGGACACTGAGACACAGGGGACTATTAGGACAGGTATGATGGGAAATCAATGCTGTCTGCTCCTACCTGATACTTGGCCCCATCCAAACTGAGCACAGAGGCTTTTGCAAGTCTTGTCTCATAAGGGTGGATCCAGCAAAAAAGATCTCCCAGTGTAGACACAGCTGATCCTCACAGCCAATTGGTTTAGAAGTCAATTCCTCCCAGTGATACCAACAACAATCAAGGCTTAACTACAGCAAGGCTGTGCACACAATCCACAAAAGGGTGCATTAGAGTGTCCACCTCAAATAACTGGGGAGGCTGAGCCATTGGGCCCTATAGGACACCTAGCACACAAAGCCACTCTACCAACTCTGGGAAGCAGCCAAAGTGTGGAGACAAAGAAACAGATCACAAATGAAAGAAATGGAGGACAGCAAATGACTGGATATAGAGTTCAAAACCACAGTTATAAGGTTTTTCAAGAATTTCTTAGAAAAGATGGATAAATTTAGCAAGACCATCAAGGATATTAAAAAGGACCAACTAGAAATTAAGTATACACTGACTGAAATAAAAAAAATTTATACAGAGATCTAACAGCAGACTAGAGAATCACAAGAATCAAGTCAAAGATTTGAAATACAAAGAAGCAAAAAACACCCAACAAGAAAAACAAAAAGAAAAAATAATCCAAAAAGTTGAAGATAGTGTAAGGAGCCTCTGGGACAACTTCAAGTGTACCAACATCATAATTATGGAGGTGCTAGAAGAAAGAGAGGAAGATATTGAAAACCTATTTAAAGAAATAATGACCAAGAATTTTCCCCACCTGGAAAAAGAAATAGACTTACAAGTCCAGGAAGTGCAGAGAACGCCAAACAAAAGAAATCTAAAGAGGATCACACCAAGACACATTATAATTAAAATGCCAAGAGCAAAACACAAAGAAAGAATATTAAAAGCAGCAAGAGAACAACAGTGAGTTACCAACAAGGGAGCACCTATATGACTGTCAGCTGATTTCTCAACAGAATTTATGCAGGCTAGACAGGAATGACAAGAAATATTCAAAATTATGAATAGTAAGGACCTACAACCAAAATTACTCTACTCAGCAAAGCTATCATTCAGAATTGAAGGACAGATAAAGAGTCTCACAGATAAGAAAAAAATTAAAGGAGTTCATCAACATCAAACCAGTATTATATGAAATGCTAAAAGGCATTCTTTAAGAAGAGGTAGAAGAAGAAAAAAGGTAAAGTTAAAAATTATGAACAACAAATACATATCTATCAAGTGAATCTAAAAATCAAGTGAATAAAAAAATCTGATGAACAGAATAAATTGGTGAGTATAATAGAATCACAGGAATAGAAAGGGAATGAACTGACAATTCTCAGGGGTAAAGGGATATGGCGGGTGTGGGAAAATACTGGACAAAAATCGTACACCTATGGATGAGGACAGTGTGGGGCAGGGTAAGGGCACAGGGTGGGGTTGGAACCAGGTGGAGGGGAGAAATAGGGGAAAAAAAGAGAAACAATTGTAATAATCTGAACAATAAAGATTTACTTAAAAAAAGTTAACAAAACTTGAAGTAATTCAGAATATATTAATATATTGACTGGGTATCATAAATATAAAATATCATATTGCAACTTTATTTTTCCTAGAATAAACTTCAAGTTTTTCTCACATAGAGATAGGCTCAGAAGTATATGAATAATGAACATATAATTAACAAAAAATATTTCTTTGTGGTCTATAGGACTACCAAACTGCACTACATGTCATAAATTTACTCCAGTTGCATAAAAGTAGGTAGAATATTACAAGATATTTATTGTATTACAAATTAAAAATTTAAAAATAATAGCAAAGTCATAAGTAAAATGTTTAACTTTCATCATGAAATAAATTTAGTATCTCTAAAAAGGGAGATCACTCAAAAAGGCAATTCTTAATAAAAAATTAAGAAATTTTGTGTTTTTTCTATAAGGCAAGTAAAGAGTTTTTACAGGGAACATTCTGGAAACCTGAATGTTCCTGTTAACTCAAAAATATATGCGATATCACTGATACTTTATGCTGGTAATCACTACTTGATGATAACATTATATTTTCAACCTTTTCACAAATAAGTATTCCTTATACCAAGATTTTACTCTTTTTCATTCCTTTAGGAATGATTTCTAGAATGCATATGTATATATCAGGATCCTCTTCTGTTTCAGAAAAAATTGTAATCTATCTGAAATGCATTTTCATTTTGCTTTTGGAACTTACCAAGACTATAAAAGTATTTTTCTTTAACTTGTATGACAATCTGAAAAATGAAACCTGGTTCTATAAGAAAGTTTTTAGTATGGACTATTTTTACCCAAGTTAAAACCTAATATTACAGAGCCACAAAAAGTATAAAAGCCATGACATGAATGAATTAATTTATAGTGAGAAATATAATATCAAATAGGCTACTCGTGTTTAGGGTTAATGTTTTCTTTCCTTATTAGTAAGTCTAGTGAGAAACCAAATATTATTCAGAGGGTATTTGGTAAGCATGAACTCAGAGCAAGTGGACTTTTTTCATTCATCTGAACAGTTGATTATAGTAAACTGAGGTTACATAATGCATCCATCTCTTAGTAGTATACTAACATCTGAGTTGCATGAATGAATGAGACACAGGCTTTTATAGGCCAGGCTATTCTGACTCAGATAGGATCATAAGAACACTACCGATGTTTTGTATCCTAGTTATATATTTCATGTAGACTACTCATTTTCATTCATTCTCTTTTTCCTTATATTAAAACAACAACACACACACACACACACACACACACGAGAGAGAGAGAGAGAGAGAGAGAGAGAGAGAGAGAGAGAGGAATGAATCCCTGTGATCAATTATTTCTTAGTTATGAGAAACAGCATTTAGCTACTCTTCTCTGAATGAATATCACCTTGAATTTGGGCAGCAAACTCATGTCATTCTTCTACTACAAATGAGATAACACCTGGTAATGTTTAAAAATTCTAGCTCTAAAATCAAATTATTTGGGAAAATCTACAGGCTCGTAGATAAAATACAGATCATAGAATATTCCATTTAAGGAGGATATATCTAGGACATAGAAAGTGCTCAAATGGTTATGTACTTTTTCCCACAGTTTGAATAGAGAATATGGATTTGGGAATCAAATTGATATTTCATCATTCAGCAAATATATATTTGAAAGTTTCCATGTACTATTTGAGGAATAGAATGATGAGCAAAAGCAAGGAGTTCTGAAAAATATTTCACAAATTCCCTCATTGGCAGACAGTTTACACTAAGACATAAAAGTAAACAGAATCAGATTTATGTTTGCCTTTCTCCTACTCACACCTCTATAAGCCAGAATTGGGAAAATAATGATGTAGGAGAAAGACAGCTTTGTATTCCTTAGCTGTTATGCAGACAGCAAGGATAGTCTTTATAATACCTCTTCAAGGAGCATTTGTCACCTTAAGGTAACTGCTTGAAATGTCAACATATTCAGTTGGGAGTGTTATGACATGCAGACTTGACCCATGGGTCCCAGGGCCCTTCAACCCAAACTGAGAATCCTGTCTTTTCTCTTTTCTGGAAACTCTATCTTAATATGTTTGGCCAATTCATCCCAAGCTGTCTTCCACTGTTTAGAAACACTGATAATAATGATCCATCTTTATAAATAATGCTTTCTCAATACTGTCACTCCAAAGGTCAGTTCTCAAATAAAATATTCTTAATGGGTAAAGGAATGAATATTTTCCTCAAGATGTGTTTGGAGCAAAGAGATAAAATGATCATCAATTTGCTTACCGCACAGATTCCTTGACGTGAGGCCTTATCACTTTCACTTATTGATACTCTTTAGAGAAACACTATTGTAATCTGTTTAGAGTTCTGGTTCTCACTTTGCCTTAGTAGAAATCATTATGTCACAACTGGTTGATGCTGGGATTTTAGAGAAGACCAAATGGAAAGATGTAGTGTGGTCAGGAGTGCTGTCAGTCCTGCTTAGGATGAAGGCTTTTGACTATAGAAGGGCTCAGGTTGTATTCCTTTTTAAAAAATATATTTTATTGATATTTTACAGAGAGGAAGGGAGAGGATTAGACGGTTAGAAACATTGATGAGAGAGAAACATCAATTAGCTGTCTCCTGTACACCCCCTACTGGGCATGTGCCTGCAACCAAGGTATATGCCCTTGACCAGAATCAAACCTGGGACCCTTCAGTCCACAGGCCGACAGTCTATCCACTGACTCACACCAGCCATGGTCCAGGTAGTATTCTTATCTATTCCTCCCTACTTAAGGTTTTGAAGGAATCATGTCTCTAACTAAAAAAAGACACTAAATGGTGATAATAAGAGAAACTTTCTTATTTTTTCTTGATTTCACCTTCAAAATATGTTTCAACTCAAGAAGTAAACTTTAAAGAAGTTATTTAGCATGTGTAATCCATGAGATCTGCCCCCCTTAAAAAGGAAAAGTGTCGTAACATAAAATACTAAGATTGTGTAGGTGACTAAGCTGAGCACATTTATCTCAGTTAATGAGGTCTGAAATTTGAAAGTGAAACAAAGATGCCATGAACAGTTACCACAAATTCAGTAATGTTTTTTATAAGACAGCTTCTTAACTAATTCTATTACATATTGGGTTGTTCATAGTAATTGGATAGTTGAAAAAAAATGAAAGAGGTTGAGGAATTAAAATATGGAGAGTGGAGATGGTGAGGTAATTTTAAAAAGAACAATATCTCCCTTAAAACAAGTTCACCCTGGAAACACTGATAGAAATTCTAAGTGGCAGGTAGACATTTTGATCCAAAACACATTTAAATTTCATACCATAGAACATGCCCTGGTAAGAATCGAAGTGACAGGTATAAAGTGTTTTAGCTATTAGACTTTCATGAATGATATTCCAAATTGCAAAATATTATGTGTTTTTTATCAGATTTGTGTTTCATTTTTGAAAATGGACTTGTTGAAAAACTTCTAGTTAAAATAAATTTTATAAAAATTAAAACCAAGCCTCTTCTCTAATACACATTTTATCAGAACTTCTTTAAAAAATAAAATCCCATCCATTCTTTCTATATTATACATACTTTCTTTAACATGAAAATCAACTATAAAATTGAAAATCCTCATCTCCAAGTATCTTTTTCTCTGCTTGTTCATAGGACTGTGACAATGACTTAATAAGAATTAGAGTAAATGAGTTAGATTGTGGATAAGAATCTGAATGAAGATTAGAATTAGAAATGAATAAAATTCCCTGTGTTATTTTTCTGTCGCTACATCACCAGTTACTACAAACTTTGCAGCTTAACATGACTGTGGGCACTGAGAAGAAAAGTTATTTCTATGTGAACCAGGAGAAGTAATTTACCTGCTGAGGTGGACTCCCCATGGTCAAACAGGGGCCCAGAATTTATGAATAATGATAAGAGTCTAGCAGCCACTTGCTGCCAGGGGTCCCTTGGGTACTCAGTGTAATGAGAAGAACCTCAGATTGAACCCTTGGCTTTCTTCACCAACCCTTCTTTGTTTACACTGTCAGCCACTGGTTTTGTCTCTCCACCAATGGACTGAGTCCTGCCTTTTCCATTCACACGGCACAGTTTAAATACCTCATTTCCATAAATCAGAGCTTGTTGAGAATGTGAGCATGTGAGCAGGGACATTTGCTTTAAAAGGTGGCCTCCCCTATGTCTCAGTGAAACACAATTAATTAGCTACCTGGACCTGTGTCTTCTTGGTACATAGCTCCTTTCATTTAAATAAGTGTTTATTATTCTTTATTACAGTCTAAATTTAATTTCAGTTTACACAATACAAATGCATTATATCACAGTTTCTGTCCTTCTGAAGTTGAGACATAATATAGCTGAATCCTTTGCTCAGAGTCCCACCAGAGGCTGCAATTTCATTGCTCATCATGCATAGAGTCATATTCCAACATCATTGAGGCAGCTGGCAGAATTCAGTTCACTGTGGCTGTGGGACTGAAGTCTCCATTTACTTGCTGAATGTTACCTCCTAGAAATGGTCCTCAGGTCTTATCCAAAGTGACAGCTTGTTTCTTTAAAATCAGCAGGACAGTCTCTTTTTGTGAGTCTTTGATAAAGATTGACACAATCCTATATAATAAAAGGGTAATATGCAAATTGACCCTAAGGATGGAACTACCAGGAATGATGGATCACTCTGATGCACACTGATCATCAGGGGGCAGACACTCAATGTAGGGAGCTGCCCCCTGGTGGCCAGTGTGCTCCCACAGGGAGCTCTGCTCAGCCACAAGCAGGGCTGACAACTGTGAGTGCAACAGCAGTGGTGGGGGCCTCTCCTGCTCCATGGCAGGACTAAGATGTCTGACAGTGGTTTAGGCCCACTCCCTAAGTTGGCAGGAGTGGGCCTAAGTTGGCAGGTGGGCATCCCCTGAGGGCTTTCAGGCTGCCAGAGGGATGTCTCACTGCCAGCTTGGGCCCAATTCCCTGGGGAGTGGACCTAAGCCTAAAGGCGGACATCCCCCATGTGGTACTAGACTGTGAGAGGTCACAGGCTGGACTGAGAACGCACCTAAACTGTTTGTGCACCAGGCCTGTAGTGTAAAATAACTACAGGAATGACTGACTACCCCCCTTTGTAATTTAACCTAGTCTAATCAGACAGTGATATCTCATCATTGTAACAAATCCTATCCACATTAAAGAGAAGAGCATGTACATCAGAGAGTGGCATTCCTTGAGTTCATTTAAGAATTCTGCTTACCATATAACTGCTACAAGTTTACTGTCACTTATTTCCTAATATAAAATTCATAAGCTCTAAAAATTTAAAAGTTTCTAACTTAATTAGTAACAAAATATGAACACAACAGAATAACTTTTAGAATTTATTTAACCCATTTAGTACAAATATGCATGTGCATTGCCAAAATATTAATATGTCTGAGTATGAAATGTATCATCTATTCACTGGGATGTTCATTAATATACTATCTTAAGTATTACCTTTCTAAAATCTAAAAAAAATATATTCCAAATACTGAAATACATCTGCCTCCAAGGGTTTCAGATAAGAAACCTTTAGATTGGACAAATTGCATTAAATTTATCAGAAAAGGAGCTCATTAGGATTATTTCAAGATTATAAACCTTGGGGCAAGCTCAACAATTGCTGCATTAAATGACCTTCATCAGGATAAAAATGAGAAAAAGCAAAGAAGAAAACAATATTGTTTGCTTAAATTTCAAGTCTGAATTCACTGGTTCCAGTTTCATTGATGACACCTTTAATAAGAAGGGCAATATCGATAGAAATGCATATTTTCCAAAAATGTGAGGGGAAAAAGAATTCCTCTTATTAATTTGTTCAAGTTATTCAATGAATGACTTCACATAGAGACAGATTAGATTTGTACTATTAACTATTAGAACAAAAGAGAATTGTGTTTTTTGTTTTCTCACAATATATGGTATTTTAAAAACAAGCATTTTTTAATAACTATTTTTTATCTTAATTTTCTTTCTTTTGTGAAATATTTGGCTCTCAAGGGTAAAACCTGTTTCATTTAAGAGTCCAACTTATCCATCCAAATTTTGAGTCAACTAATAAAAATTTTATAAACTTATAGCTTTTTGTTTTCATCCTCAGCTTTCAACCTTAAATCAGCAAGCAGTTATATTTATTGAAGGAATTACCATATTTTAAAGGAACAAATGTGTATCTTGATAACAATAGCTAGAAAAGTTATTCCTCTATCTGTATCTATTAATGCTAAATGTAAAATGAGAGAAGGGAAAAAAACAACAACGAAGTGCTTATAGCCAAGAAAGAAATGTAAATTGGACTGTCACCAAACTCTCCTCTGAAATGCCTTACAATTTACATGTAATATATGTGGATTTACAAGCAACGCCAAAGGTGTACTTGAAAGCAATGTTCGAGTTAATTAACTGAGCTCCTAGGAGAGCACAGATCTCATTAGATCTTTGCTATAGTCAGGTTGGACTTTGAGAATTTAATTCAAAGTATTTGATTTCTCATAATGAGCACAGTGATTTTACAGAAGCTTTTTTAAAAATGTCATTTCTACAATGAATTGTTGTGAAGTTTCTAAACTGCTAGTTAAAATTATCTATCCCTCATTGCCTAAAAAGCACCAAAGCAGTCAATCAGTCAAGTTAGTTAGATCAACCTACTGTTATTTCCATTAAAAAATAATAATAAATCCATCAAGTTAAGTACAAAACAAAACAAAAGGCTATTAATGGATTTTTTTTCACTCTTTTGATAGTCATACGAATACTTCACTGTCATTTAAATGAATCAGGTGAAAGATCAATAGGCAAGTTATCAGAGCTGGGACTCTGCTTTTCAAATAACCATCCCAACTCATCTAAAGAAGAAATGGTGAGTCATTACAGGTGTTCAAAAAAGCATTCAGACTGGTGGAAAAATATATATATTTTTTCACATTAAGATTGCATGCATTCATGGATATTAATGCATTAACAACATTTACTTTATGGAGCTAAAATATATGTGAGAAAAAAATCTAAATACTGGTAGAATTTTTGGATTGGTCGCACCCTCTTTCTAGGAAAGCAGCTTGGTAAGGAGTTCAGATTCTTATATAAGTTACTGGGATTCTACAGAGGATATCATTGGGTTGAATTTGGTAAAGATGGAATTTCTTTCATTTAGGGGTTCTTGTAATGTAAAAGAGACAGGGGTGCTACAGGAATGGTACCAATGTTTTGCAGGTTTCAGTTAGATCAGACTTGCTAATAGAGACTTACTGGTGAGGTTATTGGGCTGTGTGAATAAAAACGAAAAGCCTAGTTTTATATAGGTGGATCAAAGTAGGTTTATAGTTGTTCATATATAAAAGAATGCAATAATCTACACTAATAAAAGAAAAAGATGCAAATTGTACCTTTGCAATACCCACCAGCCAACAAAGATTGTGGGTTAATTTGCACACACAGGCACCAAGCAGCTGGGGCAGGGTGGGACATTTGCATTATTACCATGGTGATGATGCAGGTGTTCTGCACCACCCCAACAGCTCTGGGCCTCTGGGCAGCATGGAAAGGTAGAAAGGTAGCTCAGGAAGCAAAGGCAGAAAGGAGGCTCCGGGCTGGAGCAAAGGCAGTGTCAGCAGCCAGGGGAAGGAAGGCCCATTCTTGCATGAATCTTTGTGCATCAGGCCTCTAGTTAATAAATAATAATACAAGAGTAAATTATTTTGCATACTCACAACTGTAAACCTACTTTTTCCTCTTCTTATTTATTAAACTGCTTGACCTAAAAACAAATGTTCTGCCTAAAATGATGCTCATTGAGTATTTAAAAGGTCTGAACATTAACAACATTTTCTGCAAAGTTTGTTTGAACAAGAAGGAAGTTACTAGTATCAAATAAATCTTAGCAGTTGTATTGCATTAAAAATTACAAGAATTTAGGTATAAGCCTTCAATAGAAAGTCTATAGCTTAAATGTTAAATACATAGACTCAAGAATGGGGTGCCCTTCCCCCTTGGGAAGAGTCTCTTGCATGCTTTCCAGTATAACTGACCTAGGTTCATATTCTTCTTATAAAAGTCTAGAAATCTTTGGAAGCAAGCAATTGTAATGTCAATCAATTACTCCCTGAAACTGATCTTGCACACTAAAAAATTAACATGGCCTAGTTTACTAAATTATCAGTCTTTCTTTATTCATTAATTTAAATATATCCATTAATTAAATATATCCATATATATATATATATATATATATATATATATATATGAGATTTTCTGTGGTGCCTCTGCATAGCCAAGAGAAATAAACAACAAAATATCTGAAGTCATGAATAAACTTATTCGTGTTTCCCATTCTACCTCTCTATCCTACTATAAACTCTTCATCATTTAACAATGACATGTGCAATATGAAAAATAAGATTGATCAAAACAACTGTGTCTGGTTAAGCTTTGGGAATATTAATTTGCATTTTTTATACTACCTGTCCCTCCCAATTCCAAAGAGTTACATCTTTCATATCTTCCCTTGGGAAATTTTATAGAACACAAAGTAGAAAATGCTGAAAAATCAAAGCTCCTCCTATCTAGAAATTGGAGATCATTAAAAAGATATTGTGAGGTGTCAGAGGTAGGGCAAAAACTGTATGACTGTCCTTTAAAGTAGCATTTGAAAAGGAAGAAATCCCTGGGTAGTTGGAACACAGAAAGTTTAGTAGATTGCTCAATTGGCCAAGACCCATGTCTTGGTGTATGGACTGCAGAGTGGAGCTATAAAATCTGAGTGTGCAATTGTACAGGACACCCTGGTAAACTAGACTATCTGCCCAGTCCCAGCAAAGATACCTGTCTCCACCAGGGACTTGGAAGACTGGATGCCAGGAGAAACGTGACTTCAAACCACAATTTTAGAAACTCAGAGATTATCACAGTGAGCTAAATAGGAGCAAAAGCCTTCTGAAATGCTGGGCTATCTAGTAAGCCTGTCTGATTCTGTACGGAGCCTCCAAAATAAAAAAAAGCAATAGTTTTCTGCCATCTTGGAAGAATAGGCATTAGTTTCTAATGTAACTTGATTTTGTTCCAAGACAATTTTTCAAAGTAAATGTTACTTGAACAATTAATCTCTCAAAGGCATACTCTTTCCAAAAAAGTCAACAATCAGAAAAGAGAAACTCAAATAAATACTCAAATAGAAACACTCAAATAAATACTCTAATAAATAAATAAGTACAGCTAGTATGATGAAAAAACACAACCCCCAACCAACAAAACCCACATGGAAAGCCTCACCAAACCTTTCTTGTCAGTTATAAAAAATAAATATTGCTAATATCAACTATGCTAGTTATTGGAAGTTAGGGAGCTTATACAGTCCAGAAATGTTGGAAAAAAAACACATCATAAAATCAACAAAATCATATAATGGATATAACAAATAGTCTAACATACCTGTACAAAGCGCACCTTCATCTATATGGTAGAGTTTGGAGGTCTGAGGTTTTTCATATGTGATTCCTGATGAACTAGCGACCATAGTAAGCACTGGGGAGGGACTGCATGATAATCCCATTGAACCAGTTGCCATAGTATCCATGATTGATCTAAAATGTGTGACAAAATTTCTTTCCATAACACTGTAACCTAAAAAGGAGTTTTGCCCCACTGCTGAATACTACTCAGTAATGATAATTTCTTTTAGAAAAAAAATATTTTTAATTCTCCCATGTGTTTCATAAGATTTTTAAAACCACAAGATAAAGAGACCTAGAATAGTTTCTAAATATTTGACATGTTGCATGGCTGTGCTGTCAATTATGACATGTTTTAATAATGGTGATACAAATGAAACATCTGTTTGATCACCCACTGACTATATCTGTTCTGTCACACTTGACACATTGAGCAGCAGTACATGAAAAATTCAAGAAAAATTTGTAAATGTGAGTGCCAGATCACTGATTTTGAAGGGTGAGATGAGTTAAGCTGATTAGATATATTCATAATGTGTTGTAAAAGGACCAGCCCCTTAATTTGGGCTTGTTTCAACATTCAGACCCTTTCAATAATGGATCCTTTCTTTGTAAATGCACTTATATGCTTTCTCAAAATGGGAAAATACAAATGATCATAATTTATATTTCATCATTAAAATTTATTTTAAATACTTATTTTATTTATTTTTGTCATTTTTTTCTTTATTGATTAAGGTATTACATATGTGTCTTTATCCCCCTATTGCCCCTCACCGCCCTGGTGTCTATGTCCATTGGTTAGGCTTATATGCATGCATACAAGTCCTTTGGTTGATCTCTCTCCCTTACCACCACCCTCTGTTATCTTCCCTCTGAGGTTTGACAGTCTGATTGATGCTTCTCTGTCTCTGGATCTGTTTTGTTAATCAGTTTATGTTGCTCATTATATTCCACAGATAAGTGAGATAATATGATATTTCTTTCTCTGACTGGCTTATTTGGCTTAGCATAATACTCTCCAGGTCTATCCATGCTGTTGCGAATGGTAAGGAGTTCTTTCTTTTTTACAGCAGGGTAGCATTCCACTGTGTATATGTACCACAGTTTTTTAATCTACTCATCTGCTGATGGGCACTTAGGCTGTTTCCAAATATTAGCTATGGTGAATTGTGCTGCTATGAACATAGGGGTGCATATATCCTTTCTAACTGATGTTTCTAGTTTCTTGGGATATATTCCTAGAAGTGGGATCACTGGGTCAAATGGGAGTTACGCTTTTAATTTTTTGAGGAAACTCCGTACTGTTCGCTACCCATACCAAGACATGTCACAATTAAGTACTTGTTTTTACTAAATTATTTTTTAAATCACTGGGATATCATTGTAAATAAAACAGCAAAGCCCCTAGAAAACACAAAAATTACAAATAAATACTCCAAGCTATGACAAGTGATGTGAAGAAGGGCAAAGCCAGCTAAAAAAGTCAGGAGGGAAGGGGATAACTATGTAGAGTGGTAGGAGAATATGCTGTATATTAGCTCCTGCAACCCTTTGCAGAATTGATAAGTGAAATCAAGTCCATTCTCATACAGAACACCTGAATGGAGTCATAGCCAAAACACTCATTTGGATAGAGAAGTATGTTTTATAGACTCTCTGGACTATCAGAGTAAATTGAAGTTTTATATTCTGATTTGATCTTAATGTTTCAGGCTGTCAGAGTAGACATTTTTAGAAAGAATTTATAATCCATTATTTACTATTGCATTACTCAAAAGTTTAGATTATTTATTGCTTTTGAAGATATGGTGAATGTTATTTACCTGTCCAGAGTCCTCCTCCTTTAGATCCATTTCATCCTGCACATCATTTACACGGTTCTAGAATAATCCATTTTATATTTTGTCTCTACTTCTAGTCATAATTGATTGACCCAGATTGCCAAGGAGACTCATTTATGAGATATTCATGGTTGGGGATAGAAGACACTAGATCAGCCACTCTTGGGAATAAAAATTGTAAATTTCAGGGACTATCAGCAGGACAGTCTTTTCAACAAATTGTGCTGGAACAGATACTCATATGCAAAATTATAAACTTGATCCAGAACTCATTCCATCTAACAGAAATTCACTGAAGTTATATCATAGACTTACAGGTAAAATCTAAAATTAAAACTACAAAACTTCTGGAATAAAAGGGGTTCTTAAACCAACACCAAGGGCATGATTCAAAAAGAAATAAATAATAAATTTGAAAAATTGTCTACTCTATCACATATGCTGAGAAGTGAAATTTCAAGCAGTAGACTGAGAGAAAACATTTACAAAACATATATCTGATAAAAATACTTGTATCCATAATATATAAAAAACTCTCAAAAACTCAACTAGAAGAGAACAAATACCTACTATTAAAAAAGGGGAGGGCCCTAGCCTGTTTTGCTCAGTGGGTAGAGCGTCGGTCTGTGGATTGAAAGGTCCCTAGTTTGATTCTGGTCAAGGGCACATGCATGGGTTGTGGGCTTGATCCCAAATAGGGGGTATGTAGGAGGCAGCCAATCAATGATTCTTTCTCATCATTGATGCTTATATCTTTCTCTCCCTCTCCTTTCCTTTATTGAATCAATAAAAATATATTTTAAAAATAAATTAAAAAGGGGGAGGGACAAAATATTTAGATACATAATTCATCAATGAAATTATACAGATTACAAATAAATACATTAAAAGATGCTTAACATCAATTGTCATTAGAGAAATTCAAAATTAAAACACCAGTGAGATCTTACTAAAAGCATAGTAGACAGTCTGATCAATGCTTCTCTGTCTCTGAATCTGTTTTAGTTCATCAGTTTATGTTGTTCATTATATTCCATAAATGAGTGAGATCATGTGGTATTTGTCTTTCTCTGACTGGCTCATTTCACTTAGCATATAGTCTCCAGTTCCACCCACGCTGTTGCAAATGGTAAGAATTCCTTCTTTTTCACCACAGCATAAGGACACATATGTAATACCTTAATTAATAAAGACATTTTAAAAAGAGAAAATGGTTAAGTTGATAAATTTTATGTTGTGCATTTTTAGCATAATAAAATAATTTATTTTTAAATAAAATAAAAGCATAGAATAATTAAAATTTAAAAGATGGATTGTAGCAAGTACTCGTGAGTGGGAGGAATTTTAACTATCATGCTTCCATGGTAGGAACATATAATAGTACAAGGGCTTTGGGAAAGAGTTTAGCAGTTTCTTAAAATGTTAAACATATACCTACCACAGGATCTAGTGTAGTTCTACTCCTAGTATTTATTTAAGGGGAATGAAAGCTTATGTTCATTTAAACACATGTATTTAAATGTTCATAGCAGCTTTATTTGTAGGTAATACTTCCAACCTGAAATCTGCTCAAATATCCATTATTAGGAGAATGGGCAAACAAATTGGGTATCTTTATACCAAGAAATAGCACTCTGCAATAAAAAAGAGTAAGCTAGCCGAAACAGATTTGGCTCAGTGGATAGAGCGTAGGCCTGGGGACTGAAAGGTCCCAGGTTCGATTCCGGTCAAGGTCATGTACATTGGTTGCGGGCACATCCCCAGGAGGGGGTGTGCAGGAGGCGGCTGATGGATGTCTCTCTCTCTCATCGATGTTTCTGGCTTTCTAGCCCTTTCTCTTCCTCTCTGTGAAAAATCAATAAAAAAAAAAGAGTGAGCTATTAATAGACACATTATTGAAGTAACTCAAAACAATCTTATTAAGTGAAAGAATCTAAACTAAAAGAGTATATACTGTTTGATTCTGTGTAAACTTGAGAAAGTATAAGCTCACGTATAGTGACAGGAAGCAGAACAATGATTGCTTGAAGTTGTTGGAAGGTGGGCAAAGAGAATTACAAATGGAATAAGGAAACAGGGGGATGATGGATATTGTTCATTTTCTTCATTGTGAGGGTGGTTTCATAGGTGTCAAAACTTATCCAAGTATACATTTTAGTTATATGCAATTTTATTATATTTCTGTTATATATGTGTTCTAAAACAGAAAAAAATTGTTCATATAGACTAAATGATAGGTGATGTTTACCTGAATTAGGGTGGTGACAGGAATCATGGAAATAAAATAATAGGTTAAGGATTTATTTTTATGGTAGAGCCAACATGATTTGTTGGAAGTGAATAGTGGGATAAAAGAAAGCTGGCTTAAGGCAGGAGAAGCTAGGAAAATAATTGTTCTATATCTATAATATTTATTACATTTTTGGAATTCCAGATTCTATAGAAATACTTCACTCTTAGTTTCATTGGAAATGCAAGATCAGTGAATGGAGTCTCTCTCAGTCGTTGCTCTCTGCCTTTTCACCTTCAATTGTTATATCTCATTTTCTCATATTTCCTATATTAGTGTGCCATGTAAAGTTTTATTTGGCAAAATAAATTTTCTTTTCACCAGGAGTCCTGAAAATCACTTCACTAGCATCTAGAAAAATATAAAACAATAACATGAAAATATTGATATTGGTATTTCATTTTATTTTTATAATCCTATTATGCTGGCAGTATCAACTCCAACTTTTACATAAAACAATAGGAGCAGAGACATTAAATAACTTGCCCAATACCCAAAGCACACAAATAATTGGGATGATACTTAAACTAGGTCTGATAATAAAGTTTATGTTCCTTCCTCTAGAGCAAAGACAATCCCTCAAGACTTAATAATAAAAAGGCATAAACTGTACTTTCTAATTTATATCTTTGTTGCAAATCAGTAATGGATTAAAATACGTATTCCATAAGGAGAATAAAATAAGAAAGTAAAGTGACTTACAGTGAAATCATGGTTAATTTTAAACTTTCTTGAAGTTATCAGTAATGAGTGGAATGTATGTGTATATTTAATTAGTAATTCATTTTCAAGAGTAAATGATAATTTAATAACTGTGATTATTTTAATTTTGTGATTCATTATTATAGGTTACATTAGAGTATGCACTTTCATTATAATTATTTTATACACTAGAGGCCTGATGTATGAAATTCATGCAAGGGGATGTGTCCTCAGCCCAACCTGCACCATCTCCAATCTATGACCACTCGAGGAATGCCTAACTGCCCATATAGGTCTGATTCCACTGGGATATCCCTCTTAAAATCCAGAACTGCTGGCTCCCAACCACTCACCTGCCTGCCTGCCTGAGAGTTCCTAACTGCTTCTGCCTGTCAGCCTGGTCACCCCCTAACCACTCCCCTGCCAACTTGATCATGCTTAACTGCTCCCTTGCTGGTGCAATTGCTCGTAACTTCCCTCCCTTGCAGGCTTGATTGCCCCCAACTGCCCTCTTTTGCAGGCCCGGTCCCCCGCAACTGCCCTCCTTTGCAGGCCTGGTTGCCTCCAACTGCCCTTCCTTGTAGGCCTGGTCCTTCCTAACTGCCCCCTTCTGCTGGCCTCATCACCCACAACTGCCCTCCCCTGCTAGTCATCTTGTGGTGGCCATCTTGTGTTTACATGGGGGTGGCCATCTTTGACCACATGGGGGTTGCCATCTTGTGTGTTGGAGTTATGGCCAATTTGCATATTACCCTTTTATTATATAGGAGGATATTTGATATGTATAGATTTGTTTAGGATGGGAGATGTAGGTTTCAAAGGTACCTAAATTTTTTTCACACAACTTGTTATATATATTCCAGAATCCAACACTTTAAAGATGAGAAGTCTACTGTGAGAACACATATACTATTTTTAATTCATAATGAAGCAAAATATAAATTTCATTAATAAAATATCATAGATATAGACAGACTCATGAAAACAATAGGTTAATTTGCTTATTTACATTTTGTTGTTTATTTTTTCAGAATAGGTAATACTTTCAAGTTTACAGACATTATCTAGATAGTTCAAATTTCAATGGAGGGAATTGGTTTTATGTAAATAAATATTATATTTTTATAATTTATTAATGGGTTTATACTTATGAACTATATGTATATGCACTAAAATATGTGCTTCATTAAGTACTAAAATATTTCTAAGAAATATCAGACAACTTGTTCATCCCAACATTGTTTAAATAACATAAAATGGGAAATGGCACAAGTGACTAGTAAGTGGGAATTAACTAAGAATATTTGGTATATCTGTATGACATAATAATAAACAGTCATTAAACATTGTGTGGAAAATAATACCTGGAAATGAGGAAATACTTATAAGATAAGAAAATAAAAGAAAAATGTACAATAGTATTTACAATATTATCAAAATTTTATTAAAACAAATTAGATTGAAAAGTATTAGACACAAATACATAAAAATGCAATGATGGCTATCATTTGGTGTGGTAATGATAGCTGATACTCATTTTCTTTATATTTTTTTTCTTATTTTCTATATTGTTATACTAAACATGTACTTACATTCAGAAAATATTTCTGTAATAACAAATATTTGAAGCAAATATAGTGCTATTAATAGTAATAAAGTATTAAAGTATAAGCCCAAATACCTATATGTCTGTTAGCACTACTACTTTCAGGTACATGGAGCACCTCTGTCATGTAGAAATTCACAGCTCAAGTGTGTTCCCTTAACCAGCAGCATCCACATAACACGAGCACTTTTCTTATGTGAAGAATCTCAGGCTCCATTCAGAACCACTGATTCAGAATAAGCATTTTAAAAAGCTATCCAGATGTTTAATACATTATTAGAGACCCAGTGCAGGAATTCGTACATGGAGGGGGGTCCCTCAACCGGGCCAGCAATCAGGACTGATTGGGGCCAGCTAGCAGGGGTACAGACCACAGGAGGTTGGCTACCCATGGGAAATTGGCTGTGGGAACACACTGACCACCAGGGGCAGCTCCTGGGTTAAGCATCTGGCCTCTGGTGGTCAGTGCATGTTATAGTGACCAGTCAACTGGTCGAGCGGTCAACCAGTCAAGCAGTCAACTGGTCAAAATGGTCACTTAGGCTTTTTATAGATAGATAGATGATAGATAGATAGATAGATAGATAGATAGATAGATAGACAGTCTGAGAAACACTCCTCTGTGGGACAAAACCTCTCTTATCTAGAAATAATATATTCCTGATTTCGACTAAATGAGTACAGAGGATATATTGTAGCACTTAACAAAATATTATATAAAATAAAACATTAACTAGGTAGTATTATGTAGGACATGTCTTGGTTCACCTGTCTGTTTGCATATGGGGAGTTGCATTTTGAATCACCTTTTAGCAATGAAAAGTACATTATTCATAGAGATTAGTGCTGTCCTAAAGAAAACCATAACATAGATTTCACTGACCCTTTTAAATTTTCCAGAAGTTACATTAAAAAGAAATAATGATTTGCAGGTGAAGTTAATTTAATAACGTGATTTACTCAATATATTCTCATTTTTAGATATTATCAATACAAATATTATTAATGGTTTATATTACATTATTTTTTGAGTGTTCAAAATGTGCTATGTATATCTTAAGTTCAGATTAATGTTCAAATGCTTAATAATTATATAGCTGGTGACCACAACATTGGACAGCATAATAAAACCTGAGGGCTTAATTTGTAAGCAAATTAAAGTATTAGGTCTTTCAGTTTGTAGCCTATTATTAGTCATATTATTTAGATGTGAGAAAATGTGTTTTGTACACCTATCTCAAGTAGTTTTCAAAGGATATGTAAACATTTCAACTACGATGTTGTTGATATGTTTTGGGAACTTCCCAAGTTCTCACTCAATGATGAACATTCATCGTCACCAAAACTGCATCTTCATTCACTACTCCAGGTGTCCAGGTTGAATTAATACATGTAGGTTTTGTTGCTCTTTTATTTCTCCACTAGTATAGATAGCTCCAGCATCCAGAGAAGGCTGTGCTTCAGGGACCAAGATGTGACAAGGGCCTGGGGCAGCATTCTCAGTTACAGCATTCTGGGTAATTATTGTACTAGGAAATTTCAGCAATCACTGGCATTTTTGTTACAGCCATTATTTCGGAAGAACACTTTATTACGTTAGGATTATAATGTTCTTTTCTAGTAGATCAATCTGGGGAAAATATGGATGCTTAAGGAACAAACACTTTGTTGGATTTCTGTAATTATTATACATACTGATAACAAATTGAAAAATATATCTTTAGTTAATGCCCAAAGTTATTATAGCAAGTAAATAACTGAGAGATGCCACTTTTCCTTCTGTTTATTTTATTTGCCTTTATTTGATTGACCTACAAGGCAATTTATTAATTTTAAGTTACACTATAATATACAACATCATGTGCACATTTTAAATTTTATTACATGTCAAATGTCATATCTTTCCTGGTTGCACTAGTTATATATATTTTTTTTTCCTAGGGGAGATATATAGTCTGTCCTCAAAGATGCAAGTTAACTTAAAACCAACTTCTAAGAAAAAAAACACATATCATTAAATATTTACTCTAGTTTTAAAAGGTGTACAGATTCAGACGTGTGGCAAAGTGAGTAATAGGAAGTAAACTGTTATTTTCAAGTCAAGCAAATATAATGTATGCGGGGGCTTATGTGCATAATTTGCCTTGCTATGTACTAACAAAAGAAATGTATGAAATTAAAAACAAAAATTTTGGCGTGACCTGAAGTTAAGAAAGTGAGATATCAAGTGAAACCTAAGGCAAACAAGCTAAGAATATTTAGAGAGTAGTAAGCATGTTGGGAGAGGGGACATAAGTAACAAGATTGTAAGACATGACCTTTGGCTGAGGCGGGCTGAAGTGAATTAATAAGTGTATAGGAATAATAGAATCCTCAAAGACAAGTTCTGATAGGATTAACAGAGTTAACATTCAGAGTACACAGTCTTTTTTAACACAAGACTCTATATAACAAAGCAGTACCTAGAGAGTGGATTATTTTATTGCATTGTATGCAATCCTTTTCACTCTGATCATTTGCCCTATTTGGTAACTGGGAATGAAGAGTTCTTTAGATGTCATTTTTTAATCATGAGCAATAGCCACATATAGGAGCTTTATTACTGCATTTTCTTTTAGGAATTTCATAGTTTCAGGTTTTATACTTTAGCCTTTAGTCCATTTTGAGTTAGTTTTTTGTGAATGGTGTAAGAAATGGGCCCCGTTTTGTTCTTTTGCTTGTGAATATCCAGTTATCCCAGCACCATTTATTGAAAATATTGCTTTTCTCCATTGATTATTCTTAGCTCCCTTGTCAAATATTAGTTAACTGTATATACTTGAGTTTATTCCTGGGCTCTCAATTCTGCTCCATTTTTCTATTTGTCTTACTTTATTGAAAACAGAAAAAATACTGTCAGGAAAATATCTTGCTGAAAATCTTACTTATACATTACTTAGTTTTTTGTCCCATCTCTGAGATATGTCACAAAACTTTTCAAAATTAATCTATTATATTTTTGGAATAAAAATAAAAATTACTTCTGAGAATTTTTGGATGCTTATGGATAATTGTAATAGTTCAGAGTGGAAAAGAAACTAAGTTTAAAGGCATACTATTGCCTCTGTAAGTTAAACAAATATTGTGTGTGTGCAATAACTCATCCACACACATCTGGTTTGCTAACTCTGTCTTTGAAGGTGTAACATGAAAAATTTTTATTTCTTATAACCATTATCCAAATATGCTGTCACAATTCCCTTTCTTGATGGTCAGCTGTTACAGAGTAATCAGATTCTGTAACTTCTTGTCTCTTGTTCTTATTCTAGCAGTCCTTTTCTTGTTCTGATTCAGTGTTGTTTATCTGTGTTTCAGAATTCTACCATGTCCCCCTCAAGCACCGGTCACTCCTGCCTGTGGTCTGTACTTCAGTCACTTCTTTATCTTGGCCCCTTTTATGTGTGCTACCTTGTCTGGTATTAAGGGAGGGAAGGGGGAAGGAAAAGACAAGTGTTTCCATCCTTCACTACCATTCTTTCCTTGTAAGGATTGACTTGGTGGTAGAGCTCATTGTCTTGCCTCTGGGCTCATCACCGATGAGTGCCGGGTGCAATGGGCTCTCCCAGGCTTCTCTTATGAGCTTTCACAACTCGCTCTAAGGTCTGTTCCTCAGTGGGAGGGGTGCTGTAAGCTTTATTCCTGTGACATAACACCCTTCCCCTCCCTCACTCCACACACAAGCAGTCTAAATAGTGCCCCACTATCTCACTCACTCTGCACCAGCAGCAGAATATACTTGATGTCTGTCTTACATTAATATCAGAGAATTCCAGCAGAATATTCCTGGACCCTTGCAACCTGACTGACCCTCCTTGTCATCTCTCTTCAGTTCTTGCTTTCCTTTTCCAGTGGCAGCAAAAGAAGAGTTATCAAGTCCATTAAGTAAGTAACGTTACTTAGCAAATGAAATGCTAGTTCCTTGCAGGCTTATACATTCTTTATCATCTTTTTTTTTTTTTGGCAGAGTGAGGGAGGGAGCTGTTCCTTTGCTGGGCGGGGGTAGGGGGGGGCAAAAGGGTAGGAATAACTTCTTTTCATCAATGCTGTAATCTACAAAATCAGAGTTTCATTCTTCTAGTCCTGCTTTTATATTGACTAAGCGGATGCTGTTAGGAGTAGGCTCAGAGGGCAGGTGGTTTCTCTCAGGTTAGGCTGCTTAGGAAGCCTTCCAGAGTTGGAGGTTGACCCAGCTGGGAGTGGCTTCCTGAGTAGAGAAGCTGAGGCACTGACTATCCTTTTTCCTGGGCTTCAGCTACAGTTCTAGAATAACAGGAAAGATCTCAATAGCTCCCTATGATTCTAGCTGTAACTCCGGTTATACATCTCAGGGAGGATAAACACTTAAGTTTTACAGGGACAGCACTATCAAAAATGGAAAAATGTTAATATGTTATTTCCTAGGAAGTATACAAGATTGGAAGCAAAGATTTGGGAACTCAATGGCCCCAGTAGGTATTACCAATTCTAAACTTTGCAAAAGATGAGGGACAGTCTTAATGACTGCATTGAGTTGTGGTAACAATTTGTATAAAGCATCAAGAATAGTATCTGTTAATATGTGGTATTTCTCCTGATTGTTATTTTTCTTGTCACTGCCATGTTTTGACCTGCTCCCAAGATAAGCAACTTCTTCAAACTGACCTCTGTCTTGTTAGCTCCATTGTTTATTCTACTAACTAATCACTATAGTCAAAATTGCTTCATAACCTAAAATAATCTGAGAGGTTACTGACTACAAGTTTATAATAGATGCAATCTTTTAGGATACTCATTTTTCTAGTCAGCAAACCCTTCAACACAAATTAGAATTTTCACCCAACAGTACTGAATTAGTGGGATAGCTTTTTAAAGAGATTTCTGATAATTTCTAAATCTCAGTCTTAAAGAAGCCATTTGTAAAAAGGGAAAAAACTAGTCCCAGATCCTAACGGATTTAGATAGGAGAGTGGGGCAACTTGGTAGAAGCAACTGCCAATAAAAAATAGAAACAAATTAATCCAAATGGGTTTTTAAAAATTAAAGATGCCTAAAGCAATGGAAGGAAAACCCTGGGTCCTAAATTGCACCTCTGCTTCATTCCAGTTGGAAAACCTTAAGTCTATCATCTCAACTCCTTGCAAAATAGACTTAAGTATATCTGATTTCTTAGCATGCAGGGTTGTGTAATATTAAATGACATAAGAGAAAATATTCTGAAAAATGTGAAATTCTTCACAGATATAATTATTAATAATAATTTTAGTACATATTTTTGCAACTCTGATAGTGTTGGCAGATGCAACTTTTGTCTCATTTCAACCTTTTAAGGATGTGATTTTTTTAATGGAATAATAAATATGTAAAACTCTTAACAAATTGTCCAGTATATAATAAACCCTACAACATTTCTTATCATTAGTATTGCTGTGATTTACAATTACTTTCCAATTACCTAATTTCCATGTGAAACCATGAGATCTTACATAATACATACTCTATTTTAGTCAGCTTTGCACACTATATGATAAAGACTTAATGGATGGTTGTTGAATTAATAATTACATTAATATAAAGAAAGTCATAACATAACAACAAACATAAAGTATCACAAAGAAACAATAAACTAAAAATTCAAAATCCTCCTTGGTCTGAGATGCTAAAATTCATGGTTAAATAAGTATATTATACTTTTATTTTGTCATGATAAGATTTTTCCAAAAATATATATTTCTGTCTCAGAGGCCCTTCACCAGACTGCTGCAGCTGGTATGCTGTGCTGGCATGTGTGAAGAGCCTGATGCAATAAAATTACAAGGGCTCTGCCTATAAAATTTTATGTTCTGCAGACTTTGAATCTGCATTCCTTTGCAGAAGTGATTTTTTTGTTGAGGAACATTTTTTAAAAATTAGTGAATTCTTGAACTTGCCATCTTAAAAAATGAATCTATCGACCAGGGTCCTAAATGCAAACCATACAAAGGGAGCATTTATTACCTAAGTAAAAGTGCTGTAACTTAAGAAATTCTGCAGTATGTGAAACTTAGTGGAATTGTGTTGTGTGCTAATCACACTGCTTAAAGCTTTTCACTAACATGCAAGAGTGGTGGGAGGTCTTTACTAAAGACACATTTGACTACACTTCTAGAAACTAAATCTCATTTTCAAGCTGAAAATTTATTTAAATTTCTATCTACTGGCCAATTTTTAAAATTATTTTTATTTTTATATTTTAAATGTATTTTATTGATTTTTTACAGAGAGGAAGGGAGAGAGAAAGTCAGAAACATCGATGAGAGAGAGACATAGATCAGCCGCCTCCTGCATGCCCCACTGTGGAGATGTGCCCGCAAGCAAGGTACATGCCCCCAATCGGAATCGAACCCGGGACCTTTCAGTCCGCAAGCCGACGCTCTATCCATTGAGCCAAACCGGTCTTGGCTTAAAAATATTGTTAAATAAAATAACACTAAAACCTCCAGAAGAACAATTTCTTGTAAAATAAAAGTATGTTTTATAATGTTGCACAACAATCAATCGATACCAAGCCACCTAGACTATTAGGCAAAAATGTGCTTATTGAGTTCCAAAATCATCTATGTTTTATCGGCCATTCCTTAGAGAGGGAGAGAGAAAAAAAAGTGTCTTCATTTTTAAAAATTATCTCCTTTGTGAAGGCTTAGTTCAGAGACCTAAAACCACAATGGTAAGTGTAGTGTAGCAAGTTTATGTCCATGTTCATGGGAATAGTTTTCACAAGAGGCAACTGAAACCGTATTTGTTGCTGCAAGCATCCCCTGATAAATGTTCTGATCCAAAGAGCAAGTCTATGACTAACAGTGGGACACCTTCTACCCTGTGAGCCATTTGGAGGACAAAGACTTTTGATGCAACTAGTCAAGTTTACAGCACTTATGTTTATTTAGTAAATGACCGGGTTATATTGGGGGCATCTGTCAACATGCACAATCATATTGCTCTAGTCACTTTTGCAATAGAGATCTCTTAATTCTGATTCTTATTCTGAATTTATTATTCATAAGTTCTCCTAAACAAAAAAGAGACCTCAAAAACTACATTGAAATGTAGATTAAGAGTAGGTCCCTTTGCTTCTTCAAAACTGTGTTAATATGTTCCTCTATTTTTTCTCAAAAATTAGTTGGGTTTGATATTTTAGGTATGTATTCTGTGTGTCTGTGTGTTTGTGTCTGTCTGTGTTTGTGTGTGTGTGTGTGTGTGTAAGCATATTTGTAGTAAGTTTTACTTGTTTGTTGGCTGTTTTGAGGTGGGGGGGCATTTATTATCAACCACATGCAATTATAATAGGTTCACATTTGGGTAATGTTGTTTCCTGAACATATCAAGCACTTTCTATTCATATGTTTGCCCTCATTGTTATTGCAACATGGACTCTCCTTTTCACTCTCCCATAACCAGATTGCCAGTTACCATCCTTCTGCTGCATTACTTGCTTTTTACTTAATGCTTTCATTGCCCTTTGACTTTACATGTTTTGAGTACTTATATTTTCTTATTTTAATTATTGCTATTTGGGTACATTTGCCTACCTCTCACAGAATAGAAATATAATATATAAATAATTATTGGACAAATCATTTCACTAGACACACTTATTTAAATATCTATACATATGTATGTATGTATATAACCATGAAACAGTTAATCAGATTTAAATTATAATTTAATTACTTCCAATAAAAAAATAAAAAATTGTACCTTAGATTTATATATTGAAATGCCACATTTTATACCTGAGCTAAAACAATTAACTCCAAGACATATATTAGTAAACTATTAACTAGTCTTTAAAGATAAAGGAAAATATCATTGGATTTCTAAGAAAAAATATAAAATTACTTATAATTATTTGTAATAGTAAAAAATTTAGACTGGCTGTAGACGTGAAGAACTATAATATACTCAGCAAGGAAACAAGCACTGTAATTTTCAAGAAACCCAAGGAAAAGAAAACATGAGCTAAAGATTGTATGCCAGGCATACTTCTCTTCTTCAAGGATTGAGAATATACAAAAGTAAGCATGTGAAAACACAGGGAACTGATGACTCCTGCACACCCCCTACTGGGAATGAGTCCACAATCCAGGCATGTGCTGGGACTAGGAATCAAACCAGTGACCTGGATGGGTAGATGCTTAACCTTTGAGCACGCAGGCTGGGCAGTCATGTAGTTTTTAACTGTTTAAATATTCTATAACTCTTTTGATATTGTTTGTTTATTTGTTTTCTAGTTCTATCAGTAAGAGAGAGGTATTTAAAAATACTCCACTATTGTTCTTAGTTAAACTATTTTCATTATTTTTGTCAAACTTTTGCTTCTTGTACTTGAAAATATGTTATTAGATAATTACTAATTTAGAGTTCTTATATTTGTATTTAATGACTAGAGGCCTGGTGCATGAAATTCATGCATGGGGAGGGTGTGTCCCTCAGCTAAGCCTGCACCCTCTCCAATCTGGGATCCCTCTCACAATCCAGGACTGCTGGCTGCCAACTGCTTGCCTGCCTGCCTTCCTGATCACCCCCTAACCATTCCCCTGCTAGCCTGATTGATGCCTAACTGCTCCCTTGCCAGCTTGTTTGCCCCTACCTGCCCTCCCCGGCATGCCTGGTCACCCCTAACTGCCCTCCCTTGTAGGCCTGCCCCCTCCCAACTGCTCTCCCCTGAAGGCCTGGGTCCCCCCCAACTGCCCTTCCCTACAGGCCCATTCGTCCCCAACTTCCCTCTTCTGCCAGCCTGGTCACCCTTAACTGCTCTCCCCTGTAGGCTTGATCACCCCCAACTGTCCTCCCTTGCAGACCTGGTCCCTCCCAACTGTGTTTTTTTTTTATATTTTCTCCAAACTATCTTTTAGCTTTCGTATGCACTGTTTCATTGTAATATATAATATATTTAATTTCCTTCTCAGCTCAGAGATGTTGTTAGTGTGTTGGTTCTCTTTTGCTCAGGTGTGTGTTCTTGGGAACTCTCAGAACTCTCAGTATCAGCATATCCCAAAGTGATGGGAATGAGTGAGTGCTATCTTCCTCTGGATAGTAATGGAGAATGGGTGGCTGCTTTCTTAATTAGAAAAATTTATATTCTCCCAGCTCATAAAACTGGAAGACTGAGCTCATGATTCAGACATTTTTTCATAGCCTAGGGAAGATGTTAACCTTCATCTCAGCCACCCAAACTTCTCAGGATTCTGACTATTAAAGCCACCCACCTTTTCTAAGGATCCTGACTCCACAGCTACCCTGCCTTTACATAGCCCAGAGATGAGCAGTCCTCATACTGGTTATTTCTGTCTAGACTCCCAAGAACCCAAGGCCTCACAAATCATTTTACTCAGGAGAAGTCAATAGACTGACCTTATTAGTCTATGTAAAGATCTGTGTTTAGGTTATCTTCTAAGACACCTCTACTCTTATTTTGCACAAGAAGAGTTGAAGATTAATTCTATATAATAATAGAGAAATATGCAACTTAGCCAGGATGTGGTAATGTCACAACTGCTCAGCAGGAGGCATGCACAGCAGGAGCGGGTGGGCGAGGACTGCCATCACTAGGAGGGCCTCTGGCGGAGGTGGCCACCAGCTGAGGCACACGCAGGCTGGCCACGCTGCCTGGCCCAGAGGCCATTAGGCCCCGGGGCAGCCCCCAGCGGAGGCTGCCACCAGTGGAAGCATGTACAGGCCTACCATGCTGCCCAACCCAGGGGCTAATTGGCCTGGGGGTGGCCCCGGGCTCTGCTATATTGGGTTTGTGCTTTCCTAGGAAAACAGCCAAAAGGAATGATAGACCCTCCACAAATGGCTCAACCAGCGCCTATCAAAGCAGTAGCTTCCTTTAAATCAAGCCTTTTCTACAGTGAATGACCCCAGACATCCCAGGAACAGGCAGGTTTCTGTGGAATGCAATCTCCATGTAGTACACTGGGTTCCCCAGTTTCATCCCTGGAGATCTCATGTGTGTTAGCTCAGGGCAGCGGGGAAGGAAGGAAAAAGGTATCACGTGGGGCAGCTCTGGCAAGCAAGCAGAAGGAAACCATGTCTGGCAGATACTCCCCTGCCATCCCCTTCAATGTGTAAGAAGAATCAAATAAACCAATACAAACATCCCTACCCTGCCCCGGGAGAGAGCTGGGACTGAGGGGCGTCCTGCCTAAGCATTGTGTATCTGCTTTCCACCCCCTTCATCCAAATGGACAGGTTAGATAGAGGCTTAAGGGAGGAGGAGGATCCTTGCAGGAAGGGAATCCCCAGAACCACACCCCTGCCTTCCCTCCAGACCTGACCTCTCAAGTGTAGGGCCTGACCCTGCCCCCAGCAGATTTGCATATCCCAGACCAGCGGCTCTCAACCTGTGGGTCGCGACCCCTTTGGGGGTCAAACGATCCTTTCACAGGGGTCGCCTAAGACCATCGGAAAATGTAGGTATTTACATCACGATGCATAACAGTAGCAAAATTTCATGGTTGGGGGTCACCACAACATGAGGAACTGTATGCAAAGGTCGTGGCCTTAGGAAGGTTGAGAACCACTGTCCCAGACCCTCCGGTGCTTCCAGGCACTGGACATTCCTGTGTCTTCCCTGCCTCCCAGCCTTTGACACTCACTCTCTCCTCCCCAACTTTTGGTCTTTATAGCCTAAATGCATGGTGAGTTTAGTTGTTTCTCCATGATTTTATTTGATAAGAACCCAGCAAATTCAATTAGCTACTGAACTGCTCAGACTTCATAAGGGACAACAAATGACACACCTTGACAGCAAAGTATTCTTATTCTTTAATTTTTTTAAATATATTTTTATTGATTTCTGAGAGGACAGGAGAAGAAAATAGAAACATCAATGATGAGAGAGAATCACTGCTCAGCTGCCTCCTGCACGCACCCTACTGGGGATCCAGCCTGTAACCCAGATATGTGTCCTTGACCAGAATTGAACCTGGGACCATTCAGTCTTCAGGCCGAAGCTCTAGCCATTGAACCAAACCAGCTAGGACAAGCAATTCTATCCTTAAAACTTGATTTTTGTCATTAACAATTGGATTTGAATCAGATCAAACCAATATACATTTTTAATGAAATGTCTCTTCATTTCTACTAATGCAATTGTACCTTAAACTTACATTTAATAATCTATACTAACAAAAGGGTAATATGCTAATTAGACTAGATATTTTCCAGACATAAATCTGGGGGCTGAGGCAAAGGTGGTTAGGGGTGACCAGAATGGCAGGGAGGTGCAGTTAAAGGTGATCAGGCCAACAGGCAGATGTGATTAGGGGCAGTCAGGCTGGCAGAGGAGCAGTTAGGGACCACCAGGCCAGCAGCAGAGATGCTTAGGGACCATCAGGCAGGCAGGCATGTGAGCAGTTAGGACCAAGCAGTCCTGGATTGCGAGAGGGATGTCCAACCGTTGGTTTAGGCCCTGTGGGATTGAGCTGGACATCCCCTGAGGGGTCCTGGATTGGAGAGGGAGCAGGCCAGGCTAAGGGACTCCCTCTCCCATGCATGAATTTCATGCACTGGGCCTTTAGTGTATTTATATGTACAATGCAAATTCTGCCCTTTTTTTTTTGCATACTGTTATAGTTTGGTAATATAACTCTCCTTCCCAGATGGAGAATTATACCCAACAACTCCTCAATTGGTACAGATGCTAAATATTATATTAATAAGGTCAATTTAATACTACTTAATGTATTGAAAGTGTAATTTTCTGAGTAACTAGATGCCTGAAAATGCACCATTCTTTTTAAAAATAAAATAGTAATCCCCATCTAATATATCTCATTGTCTGTAAAGTCTCCTTACAAACGATAAAAAGTTTTGAAGTTATTTTCTAGGTAGTTAAGTTGCTACTTATTCAGGTTTAACTGTCATAGGTCTTATCATATGGTCCATCTTAAAGGTCAAGACCAGAGGCACACATTGAATTTTCAAAATGCTCACTAAGCAATACTTTATGGGATATCCCTCATTCTAATTGCTCAAGTTACATAGAAGATAGTTCAAGGTATTCTTTCTTGGGCTTTATGAAAATGAATACTACATTTAGGTAGCTCAGTGATAATTGATACCACCAGACACACAAATTATAGGGAACTTAAGATTCTGCTGCCTTTATGTCCATGTAGAGTTCTCATGAAATAGATTCAGTTACTTGCAAAAATATTAATGTCTTCATATAGGATATTGAATTTCAACAAAAGCAAAAATAGAATCAAGTGCTGGTCCTGTGACACAATAGGAGCCCAGGTTATATTTCATTCTTATTTGCATCAATCCTATGCCTGTATTTATTATTCAAAGTATAACTTCTGTGAGCAGCATTCTGAAATACAGTTTTGATAATTCTATGGCTACTTGGGTTATTTTCAGGAATTTTAAGATGGATGTAAGTGATATTTTGATTGGCTTTTAAACTGCTTATGTATTTTATAAATCAGCAGTGAATTCAGGTTGCAGTATACTCAACATTGTTATTCCTTCTTAACGTGAAGAATCCATAATTTATATGAACATATACAGGGAAAAAGAATAATTGTAATATAGACTAAATCAAGATAACAGAAAAATATTTGAAAAAAAAAAGTTTATTTGAAAAAAAAAAAAACCCTGGACCATTCAAATAAATAGAGAATGTGAAATTTAATGAACATGAATTATTTACACAATTCTGTAACATATGAGAAAGAGAGAGATAACAGTATAATCCTACTTTTAATCAGTTTAATCCTAAGTAAGACGTCAGTCAGGCATAAAAATTCTAAATAGATACATGGTCAATAAAATGGTTCCAGAGTCAAATAGGATTGGGGAGCATTTTTGGCGATTTAAAACATTAGCATATTATGGTCTCTTAGAGAAAGGAAACATTGTTTTTACTTTATTTAACACCAAACCCAATTGGCCTGAACCCATGCCTTATTTTCATTCCAAAACACCTACTGTTGTCTCTTGGAAACTATATTTTTATGGGACACTAAGTTAGATAACTATTAAACCTAGAGAAAGTAATTAAAAATATAACAAATTCTGATTGTGGGAACTATTACAATATAACAGAGTTAGTAGTTTGATTCACAGAAGAATGAAAAAGAGATTTTAATAGGTGAATCTATAAATTAAAACAGCATATAAAATATGAAGGAAATAAACGTTTCCAACTTTAATAAACACATAGGTAAACATCTGAAGAAACATTTCTGAAATAAGGGCTGAATATGTACTTCTAGCTATTTTTGAAAAGTAATGTAGTCATCAAACTTAAAAATTATTGATGTGTGTGAAGAAAGCATCAAAAATACAAATAAATATAATATTTTGACTTCACAGAGAAATACTCTCTTAATAATAATGCTATAAGAAAGATAACTATTACAATTTCATAAAACTATGACAAAAATATTACAAAATGAAATTGCATCATTTGTTTATTTATTCAACAGAGTATCTACATGCCTGGTAAATTTTGAGGTGCTAGAAAAACCTAAACTTTCTTATACATGAGACTGAGGGTTCAGTTCACCTTTTAATCAAATAATTATAAGTCTAAAATTACAATACTTGATGCAAAGGTGCAACCTATGATGATGTTTAAAAGGCAGACATGTTTGAGTTGAGATGGAAAGATGAGCAGAGTTGACAAGGTGAAGGTTATAAAATGAGGCACATGGGGCAGAGGGCACAAAGGCCCAGAGGAGCAGAAATGTGGTGCCTTCAAGGATGGAGTAGAGGCCAGTGGATTGAGACAACAAAGAACAGCGGAAAACAAGTTTCTGCACATGTTATGCCCAAATTTAGTAGCTGCTTAGAAAATAATTTCATTTCTTACATGTAAATCCAAAATATTAATAGGATTTTGACAAACTGAATTTTTTATTTAAAAACTGTGACATGCTTGCACTTGGAATGGATGATATTTGATACCATGAAAGTTCAGTTTAGCTCAACAAATATTTACTGGATGAAAGCACTTTTGATGTTGTGTTCCTAGAAATGGTTCTGCATTTTATTATCCACATGTAGAATTGCAAATACTAGTAGGGTGAGACTGGGAATAAGTGATTCTAAACAAATTGTGATGGACTGTAGTTGAGCTGTTGAGCACCATTATAAGTGAAACAAAAAAAAATGTATTTTATCTCCATATAACTTTGGCTCCCAGTGACTAAATCCCCTCAGAAATTTGAGTTCTATACTGTTTGGCTCAATATTTCTATAATAGTTTCTGTGTTGTTCAAGACAAAGAAAGCACTAGGTACCCACATAAGAACTTAAGAAGACTTATGTTAAGATTGTTATAAAATTGATATTGGTTGGGACATGAAAATTAGAAGCCAGGGTAGCTTTTGATTTCTGCCTAGCATATTAATAAGTGGTATTGATGAGTAGACCTAAGTCACATTTCAGAACTCAGAATAACAGTTTCTGGATGAAGTTGATAAATGGAACAAATTGAGGCAAGTTGTTAGTCATCAAGATAAAAATATATAATCAGAACCAGAATAAGTTTTGTCCTTTTTTTGTACTATTTAATGTTGATCAACAAAGATTCTCAATATGTAAGTAGGTTATAAAACAAAAAAAGGGGAATTAAATTTTATCCCAAATTCTTATTAGTACAGAGATGCTTATCACATATCTACTGTGTTTAAATTATTAAATACAACCTCTATATTTTATCTATGTACACAATCTACATGCCACTCTCTGGAATCCATGCTACTTCTGAAAATCAAATACATCAGGTTTCAAAGGTGCAAAAAGAAGGAATAAAAAAGACTAATAATGCAACAATTATCACCAAGAGACCTCATTTGTCAGAAGTGACTGAGTCTTTCTCAGAAGATAACATATTTCTTTCTTTTAAAATGTGTATATATTGCTCAGAAATTCTTGAACTTACATAAAATTTCTAGTCATTCCAGTAACCATTTTGGAATAACATAGTTCATTTTAATAAGGTTCAGTTTTAGGCAATGATTCTATTTTTGACAGTACCTAAGGTTTATTTGGTGAAAGCCAATGAATTAATCACAAAAAGTAAGCTGTTTTTTCAGACATTCCAGGTTTCATTAACTGCTCACTTTAGAGTTGTCAGTCAGCAATGTGTACCAATCTCTCTTGAACACATGGATATTCTTTTTTAAAATATATTTTTATGGATTTCAGAGAGGAACAAAGTGGGAGAGAGAGATAGAAACATCAAGGGTGAAAGGGAATTATTGATTGGCTGCCTCCTGCATGACCCCTTCCTGGATGTGCTCTGACTGGGAATCAAACTATGACCTCCTGGTTCATAGGTTGCCACTTATCCCATGCCATTGATATTCTTATGGCGTCCTCCTTCCTAGAATTCTACGCTTCAACATCACTGACATGAAATAGTGCTTCCTTATGTGTCCTTCAGAAGTGTAGGAATTCCCTCGCATTCCGGTGTCCTAGAATGGGTCAGTGAGTCCAGATGTAACCTAAGAGGAGTTTTTGAAATTATTAAAATTCTAATCATAGCCAGTCTTAATTTCCACTATTACTAACAGAAGATCACTGAAATTTCATTCTTCCTTCCTTTGGAAGTGACTCCATCAATTCTGATCAATTCAGTGATACAACCAAAGAGATGAGTGCTCAATATGTGTATTTATTAAATTCCTATAGTCTGGGACAGTCATTCTACACTGGGGTAGGTTATAAGAACCTTAATTCACTTAAACAAGCATGTGGTCACATTTATTGAGTTCAGAAAAGTTTGCTTTTTCTTGAGCCCCTCATTTTCTTTGATAAGTAGACATTCGTAGAGTCAGAAATTAATATGTTTCAAGGTGGGGACAACAATGGCCTATTTAAAGCAAGGGGAAGGGTGTAATGTGGCTGGAAAACAGAATTCAGAAACCTGAGAAGAGGGTGATGAGTTTAAAAAGTCATATTTTTAATGATAATAATAGAACCACTAAACTATAGAGTGCTTTGAAAGTTCAGCAAAATTCCACCTTAATGAGAGTAGAGAAGGATGTCAACAACACATTTTCAAAGAAAAGAGTTTTGAAAGAAACACAGTAATCATTCATTAAATATGTAGTAACTGAGCTCTGTTATACATAGAAATTAAGGAGTTAAATAGCAATGGCAAAGTTTCTTTTGCTAGAGGGTGGTTAGAACTCTCACAGATTAGCAGAAGAAATAGATACAGGAGGGGGAAATAAATTTGATGGGTGGGGAATGGATTAGACTATAGATGTGGAAAATTCATCCTACACATTGGAAAATGTTATTTGAGCTAAAACTTTAGATTTGGACATTTAGATTTGGTTATCATGTCAAAAGCATAAAAACATAAAAGCATATTTAATTATCCAAAACTTTGTATAATACAAAAAAGGAAAAGATAGAGAATAGAACAAGAGCAATATTTAGAGGATAAGTAAAATAATAAAAATAGAGTTTACACTTGTGTCTTATTTAGAACTTAAAAAAAAAACATTTGTTGGAACCTTGTCCCACATTTATGCTATTAATTTTATTAAAATGTTTTCTTACCACATTACACATGTAATAGTCTTCACTTGAGCGTTTATTTTAATTTATTCAATATCAATACTTAATTATTATCATAGTAAGAATTAAAAACTAATATATATATAGTGACTGAATATTTTCTTACTCCTTTATTTAGCAATGCTTGTAAATACCATAGAAAATTATTCATTATTTAAAGGTAATTCACTATCTCTACCCATTTTTGGAAAATAACAACAAAAATTTTGTCATTATTAACTAAACCTATTGATTTAGAGTTCTCATTTCCTAAACTTGATCTATTGATGTCCGAAACTATTTTTCTTCCCTGAGTAAAATTTTACTTTAAATGATACACATAAGGATGGAATGAGTTTTTTAAAAAGTTATGAGCTATATTAATCTCTATATACTCTCATCTATACATCTTTCTCTCTACCTATGTTTTTAAAAACGTTCTCTCTTTCACTATTTAAGTGACTTGTTTACTGACCTAAGGAAAGAAGAGTTGTCATTCTTGTCATAAGAGAATATTGATTTATTTGTTTGTTTGTTTTAACGGTAAGGATGCAACATTAACTATGCACACTGTAGCATAGTCAGAGTAGCTTGAAATTCACTAGATGCAATCATCTGCTATATATCTCAATTAATCTCGCAGGCTGTGGCTAATCACATTCTCACCAGGCAGAATCACACAACTCAGAGAGCTAGGGTTATTAAAATCCATATTTCACGTTAACCGCCATGTGGTTGAGATTAGTTCCTAAGTAGTAATGCACCTGCCATAAATTCCTCCTCTCTGTCATCTTCTGAAATACTGCTCTGTCAGAAGATGAAAAAACTACATGATGTGTATTCAGAGCCAGTTTACAGTCAATTTTTTTTATATTGGTCAAGTAAAATTTATCTTCATCCCTCACTGATTTTAAATCCATGATAGTACATGAAGGTTATTTAAACCTCTTATGTGAAATGAGATAAAGGGCAAAGTGGTCAGGTTTTCTGATAAAGCATAAGTATTTTTACTGTAACTAACTATTGTAAACAAACCTTAACTAAATAATAATTAAGGATTACATCTTCGAAAAGCCATTGCTATGTGAGTATCTAAATTAATTTCCCTCCCAAGATTATTAAAAAGGAAAGAGTTTTAAATAATATACACATTTAGTTGTGTGTGAATTCTAAATGAAAACTAAATAAACTAAATTGAATATAATTGACTAAGAATCAAAATGTCCAGTTCTTAGTCTTAGCTCTGTTATGAAGTGAATAATTTAGAGCTAGTCACACAGTTTCTTCTTTTCCATAAGACTGGCATAAGGTTTGCATTTGAGTTTGCTTTCTGCAATTTGAAAGCTAATCACTTGGAAGAAAATGAAGAAGCAAGCTCAAGCTTTATTAACGTGAGTGTGAAATATGTCTATGTGAGAGATGCCAGAAGCATGTATTCTCCTTGTTAAAACTTATAGTATTTCCTAACATCTCTCAGCAGTCTTACCTAAAACATTCTGTATTTGTTTGGTAATTATTAAAGAAAGTTTAGAAATGTCCCATTTTGACAAAAATAGGAAATCTATTTCGTGGTCACTATTAATAAAATAATGGCATACATAAATACTTTAAAACACATAGGGTATTCCCACAGCCTTTTAAGAGGATCCTTAAAATGTGTGCCCTATACAGGTTTGCAGTTATTCACATACTTGGCTTATCACCAAATCTTTTCATATCCTTTCTATAGAAGTTTAAATATGAAAGTGAGCAAACTTCAGAAGGCTAACTTTAAAAGCTGGAGAAAAAAATTATGACCTAGACCACTGTTTTTGATAAATAAATATAGAGAGATTTCCCTTGGTTTGGTATAAAATTCACATTTTTCCCTACTATTTTAAATACAGAAAAAATATTACAGCTATGAAAAATTAATACTGCAATACAACTTTGGTTTTCAGAGCTATTAAGAAAATAAATGTTAAGTCTTGCTATTGAGTCAGTATATTTTTCACATGCACATACCAGTACATAGAGATATCTTCAATAATTTTCCCTGATTAATAATTTAAATATTTCAATACATACATTTGATATTTTCATATCATAAATATTTCAGTCAGTCTGGAAGATTGAAAGTGTAAGTAAATAGGAATATAAAAGTTGCCAGATGCATTCACTTTTCCTTTTGTATATATTCTTTATAATAAGATGCTTTCAAAGTTCTAATTAAACATCAGAAAAAAACAAATCTCTGATTTGTTTGGGATTAAGCACTGCCAAACAATCAAATATAACTAAATATTACATCTTATTTCTTCATTTTTCTTCTAAAATTGCTTTTTTCCCCTCACTCCTTGGTAAATGCATCTCTGCTTGAAGCTAAAGAAAAAAGTTTGAACACACACACATTCTGTGTTCATAGTAGCATTATTTGCAATAGCTAAGATCTGGAAACAGCCCAAGTGGCCATCAGTAGATGAGTTGATAACAAAGCTGTGGCACACTATGTGGTTGTGAAAAAGAAAGAATTCTTATCCTTTGAGACAGCATGGAGCAGCGGTTCTCAACCTGTGGGTCGCGACCCCTTTGGGAGTCGAAGGACCCTTTCATAGGGATCGCCTAAGACCATCAGAAAACACATATTCCCCATGGTTTTAGGAACCAACAGACCGCTTCTCAGTGTAGCAAAGTGTAGCAATGTAGTTTCCTGTTGTCATATTAAGACTGTTACCCATGCTACACCACAATTCAAGACAAAATTTCATTTATTTTAATTAGAAATAAATATTTCACAATATATAATTACATATATTTTTCGTGATTAATCACTATACTTTAATTATGTTCAATTTGTAACAACGAAAATATATCCTGCATATCAGATATTTACATTACAGTTCATAACAGTAGCAAAATTATAGTTATGAAGTAGCAACGGAAATAATAATTTTATGGTTGGGGGTCACCACTACATGAGGAGCTGTATTAAAGGGTCGTGGCATTAGGAAGGTTGAGAACCACTGGCATGGAGGAACCTGGAGAGTACTATGCTAAGTGAAATATGCCAGTTAGAGAAAGACAAGTATCACATGATTTCACTTATATGTGGAATCTAATGAACAAAATAAACTGACAATCAGGGACATGGAACTGATAGGGGCATGGAACACACTGATTTATCTCAGAGGAGAGGAGAGTAAGAGGGACTAGACAATATTAACCAAGAGTTTATATGTATAAGAAGGTCTGCAATGGGTTGGGGGCTGGGTGGAAGGGAGCAAAGAGGAGAAAATGGAGGACATCTGTAATGGTGTCAACAAAAGAAAGGAATAGGAATAGAGAGAAAAGCCCTGACCGATTTGGCTCAGTGGGTCCCAGGTTCAATTCCGGTCAAAGGCATGTACCTTGGTTGCAGGCACATTCCCAGTAGGGGGCGTGCAGGAGGCAGCTGATTGATGTCTCTCTGTCATTGATGTTTCTAACTTTCTATTATTCTCCCTTCCTCTCTGTAAAAAATCAATAAAAAATATATTTTGAAAAAAAAGAATAGAGAGAAAAAAAGAGAGAAAGAGTCGCAGCTTCCCTGCTACTCATGTAGCCAACATTCTTGTGACCAATGGGGCTGAAAAACTCTGGGATCATTTTGATTGATTCCTCTCTTTTCTTTTATTCAAAGTCATGAGTTCTGTCAAGCCTTATTATCTTCTAAATTTGTCACTACTTTTTCTTCTTACTTTCCCTGTTCAATTTACATAGTTTAGAATTTATTCTCAAGTTGATTATATCAAGAACCACTTACTAATCTTTCTGTCTTCCATCCTCCCTTATTTTAATCCACCCTCATCACACTTGTACTGGTAATGTTTTTCAAACACCAGTACTACTAATATTCTTGTTATCCCTTTTTATTTAAAACCTTTCAGTGGTTTAAAAGTGTTTCTACAAATAATATGCGAATTACTTATTTTGCTAATCTTATTAGCCACATCTTCTTTTTTTCTGAGATAAGCTTGATGTTCTAACAGTAACATTTTGTTTCCAAGAAATTATTTTACGTATTTTATTTTTTTTTCTATTTAAGATATTCAATTAGCCTACGCTCTTGTGCCTAAATTGACTGTTCCTCAGAATTCTCTGAGATGCTTGTTAAACATCTGAGAATGCCAAGCTACCTGAGAATCTGGCTTTAACAATTCTCTGAAGAAACTCTAATGTTGCTGGTATGGCATTTAGAAATCATATAAGGCTAGATAATGTGTTGCCTTTTTAAAGTGATATCAATTCTTCCTAACCTATTACAAGCATTTTCCCTCCAGGAATCCCTTTTTAATACCATAGAGTTTCAGGGTGGATCAACAAATTGCTTATATCATTAAGAAGTAAAAGATCTGAGACTGAAACTCAAGACAGTCTGATTTCATATTCCATAACCTTTTTTTGTGTGTGTATGTGAACGTAAATTACTCACCTATGCACAGAAAATGAATTTCAACCCCCCAATTAGTGTTAGGCATAATGAGCATGAGAGATGTTCTCCAATTTTCATCTTCTCTCTGATCTCCTAATTTTGAAATTTGCTCTAAGAATATTGGCTTTTTAGAAATGTCTTACTCCTCCTTACTCCTACTTTTATTGTTTTATTTCATTTTCTTTTGATTTCTCCCTACTTTCAAAGTCAAATTCAGAAAAGATAATTACTAGTTTATAAATTAGTTTTGTCAGTGGTTTTCTATAATCCCATATCTTTAAATTTTGGAAACAGTACAGAAATTCAGTGTAAGTATTGATTGTTTTAAAACTTTGTGGGAGAAAATGTAGTAATGATTTGTGATATTATCGAGATGTCAACTGAGATTTTTATTTAAAAAATCAAGCGCTCTTACCTAGAGGTATTTAAGTAAAAGGTAATACAATTTAGTGGAATGGGCTCAATGCACCTGGGTTTGATTCCCATCTAGCTAGATCAGTATATGCTTGAGTAAATTACTTAATTGCTTTCAGCCAAATATTTTTAACTGTGAATATAAATGACATATACACTTTGTGTTGTAAAATTTGACAATATATGTAAAGCATCTTGTACAGTTGTAGATTCTTTAAAATGAGTTATCACTTTTTAGATCAACTTGTCCTCTTCATAGCTGTAATGATTTAAATCCCAAAACTTTTCATAAGTTTCTGCCGTAGCCAATCAAAGCCCTTTCCACAATGCAATAGTATCCCCTATATAATGGAAGTACTACTGGAATTAAAGTTCCTAGAATTGGGTTTAAATTCAGGTCTATAATTTTTCAGGTGTTATTAACTGGAAATTTTTCCTTTTTCTGTCTTAGCTTCAAGTATTTTGTCCCCATTCTCAAATTAATGATAATATATCTTCACAAAATTATAAAAAGGATTGAATTAGATGATATATGTGAAAAGGCCTAGAAACAGCCTTAACATAATCTAAATCTATAAGCATGAAAACATATTTCATGACTGTAATGACTGCATTTTAGTTGTTTTGCTAGTCCTTATTTTATTTTATGCAGTATATGATCTGTTTTCAAGAATTTACAACTTAGGTCTTGCCTTTCATTTATTTATTTTGGGTGGGAGGAATAAACAAAAGTTTACAAACACGTACATGTACCATGTGCCTGGCACTCGACTCTGTTTTACAAACATCAAATCATGTAAAGTCTAAAACCACTCCATGAAAAAAATAAGCATTTATCCTCATTTTATTGATAAGGAAGTTGAAGCAGGAAGAGGTTAAGTAACTTGTCCATGCTCAACCAGCTGGCAAGTGGAAGAACTGGGACTAAAATCCATGAGGTTTCAGAAGGTTTGCAATAAGGGTAAATGCCTTGCCTTGCTATATTGTAGCAATTTCCCAGCTTGGGCCTGCAAAGATTAAATATTTCCCCATAAAACCCTTCCTCTAGCAAAGGAGTCTCTCCACCCAATAATTTAAAGGAATAATAAATTTTTAATAATGGACTTTTTGTTCTCTGAATTAACCAAAGAAGACCATGCATTGGGCTACATTATTTATAAAAATAACCCATAGGACTTTGATGAAAATTATGTTCTTAATAAAATATCTTTCTCTGAATGAACATGAGCTCCAGATCATACACTTCTTTAAAAAGGCACCCAACAGTTGAATAATTGGTAATACATGTGTGTGCGTGTGTGTGTGTGTGTGTGTGTGTGTGTGTGTGTTTCAAAGAAAAGTGAACAATATCTCTTAAAATTAGGTTGAAAAATGCCAAGATTTTGCCCAAACTTTTCAGGAGAACTTTACGTTAAAAGTTTTAGTGTACTTATTTCATGTACCCAAATTTTAAGTATTTAAATTATTCAATAATTATGTAAACACTCTATATGTACACATCCATGTAAGTATATTCATAAAAATAAGACAGACAAACATATATATATATATATATATATATATATATATATATATATATATATACTGGACGCCCTGTGCCAGCAATTCATGCATGGGGGAGTGGGGAGTGTCCCTCAGCTTGCACCCTCTCCAATCTGGGACCCCTTGAGGGATATCTGAATGCCAGTTTAGGCCTGATTCCAGTGGATGAGGTCTAAACTGGCAGTTGGACATCCCTCTCACAATCCAGGACTGCTGGATGCCAAGTGCTTACCTGCCTGTCTTCCTGATTGTTCCTAACTGTTTCTGCTTGCCAGCCTGATCATCCCCTAACCACTCCCCTGATAGACTGATTGATGCCTAATTGCTCCCCTGCCAGCCTGTTTGCCCCTAACTGCCCTCTCCTGGAGGCCTGGGTCCCCCACAACTGCCCTTCCCTGCAGGCCCAGTCGTCCCCTACTTCCCTCCTCTGACAGCCTGGTTACCCCCAACTGTCCTCCCCTGCTGGCCATCTTGTGTCCACATGGGGACAGGATCTTTGACCACATGGGGGCAGCCATTTCGTGTGTTAGAGTAATGGTCAAGCTGCATATTACTCTTTTATTAGATAGGATTAGATAGGATAGAGTCCTGGTTCATGGGTGGGGGTCAGCTGGTTTGCAGTGATAGGTGTCCTAGATCAGGGTGGGTGTTCCCTTGGGGTATGGGGTAGCTTGGGTGAGGGGCATGTAGTGGTTTGCAGGCTGGAAACACCCCCCAGTGACCCAAGCAGAGGCCCTGGTATCTGGGATTTATTTATCTTCTACAATTGAAACTTTGTAGCCTGGAGCAGAGCCAAGCCTTCTGCTCACTCAGTGGTGGCAGCCATTTCTGTTGGGATTTATTTCTCTTCTATAATTGAAACTTCGTAGCCTTGAATGAAGGCCCCCCCAAGGTGTGTGGAAAGTGTGGCTTCCTCCATCACTGGGGAAACCCAAGCCTCCCTCTTGCTTGCTAAGTGGCCACAGCCATCTTGGTTGGGGTTAATTTGCATCACTCACTCCTGATTGGCTGGTGGGCATGGCTTGTGGGCAAAGCAGAGTGATGGTTAATTTGCATATTACTCTTTTATTAGAGGCCTGGTGTGCAAAATTCATGCACTTGCAGAAGAGGGGGGTATTCCTCAGTTTGGCCTGCACCCTCTCACAATCTGGAACCTCTTGGGGGATTCCTGCCTGCCTGCTTGGTGTCCAATCCTTGTTGGACCGTAAGCAGGCAGGCAGATATCTCCCTCGCAGTCCAGGGCTCTCAAAGTCTGGGAACCCTCACTCCTTACTACCTGCCTGCAGTGCAGGTGGGAGAGGCTTCCACTACTGCCATTGTAATTGCTAGCCATGAGCCCAGCTTCTGGCTGAGCAGTGCTCCCCCTGTGGGAGCATAATGACCTCCAGGGGACAGATACTCAATGCAGGATCTGCCCCCTGGTGGTCAGTGTGGATCATAGCAACCAGTCATTATGCTGTGAGGTTGATTTGCATATTAGGGTTTTATCATATAGGATATGTAATTAATGCTTAATTGTTAATATAAATCACTAGAACAACAAATATATTTCTGGAAAGTAGTTTGTAAATTGAACATTCTGAAATATGAAAATATTTCAATTAACCAGGATAGTTGCAAATTAAAAAATTTAATAAGCAAATAATGCTTTGATGTTTGTGGTAAATCTTAACAGAAATTTTAAAAGGACTTATAAAAGTATATTAACACATCACTGAGTTTGGATTAGTTGGGTTTTTATTAAGAAAATAACATTGGATATTAAAATGAATTAATGCCTTTTGGTTTTTTTGTTGTTTGTAATGGAAAAATTTAGAGGAAAGTCCTTAAGTTTAGTGTTACATATTAGAAAAAGTTTTAATAAAGGTTGATTCCTAAGAAGTTTTATTGATGTTTACTTTATAATTATATCAGTGAGAAAAATACATTGGGATTTCTGCCTTAGTGTATCTTTAAACAAGTTACTTTCTTCCTTCTTCCAGAAATGTTTCCTCTCATATTCTACATTTATTGCATCACTAGTATTTTTTGTTGTTGTTCTAAAAACAAGGAATGTACATTGTAGGCAGAGTTTGCTGATGTTTATTCCTGAGCTAACTCGTAAATGCAACTCTCACTTCCTTGGCTGACACTTTATCATATTCAGTCAAGGCACGTTCTACAGTCTCATTCCAGGCCACCACTGTGGCTGTTTGTCTCATCACTTCTGCCAGCATTTCTACTCAGTGGCAAGCATCCCATGTGCACTCTGGGGCAGGAGTAAGGACCACAGTCTTTCATTCACTGTGGTTCCTCCTCTCACCCTCAAGAGTGAAAAATAACCTACACATTTGTCTCTATTTGCTCTCATAAAACTACCACAACACACTGCTTTAGCAGAAAGGAAGGGAGAGAGAGGGAGAGAAATAAGCTATTGTTTGTGAATCTGTGAGGAAGGAGGATGAAGACTGAATAGTGCCTGTAAGAGGGCATTGTCCCTGCCCCAGTCCCTGTGTTACGTGTGTGTGTGTGTGTGTGTGTGTGTGCGTGTGTAGGGATAACCACTGCCTACATCTCAAGTGTGACAGTTTTTCCTAGTGCAGCGATCTCATACTCTGGAGAATAAAATGATGCTAAACAAGTTCATTATTAGTGGATTAAGATTCCAAAGTTAGCAAAACATTCTGGGTTTTTTTTAAACATTTTTTAAAATTATATTTTATGATTTTTTACAGAGAGAGAGAGGGATAGAGAGTTAGAAACATCTATGAGAATCAATCAGCCGCCTCCTGCACGCCCCCTACTGGCAATGTGCCCGTAACCAAGATACATGCCCCTAACCGGAATAGAACCTGCGAATTCAGTCAGCAGGCCGATGCTCTATCCACTGAGCAAAACCAGTTTCGGCCATTCTGGGTTTTTAAAGGAGTAATAGGTATGCTCAACAAAGGACAAGAGAGGAAGAAGGAGGAATTAATGTTGAATAAGTAAAAGATTCTTTAAAGGTAAGTTTTGTTTACATATTGACTTATTAGACATATTTGGCACATAACTAAAAGATCAGTTGGAATTTAGAATTGTTACTTAAAATATAAGATTGTTAGTTAAATTTGAATTACAGATGAAGGATACATTTTTTACTATTCATATGTTCCATATGTTGCATGTGACATATGAAGGAGTCCTTTAGTTGTTAAATATGGCAATTCTAATTGGATATATTCTAGGTCTTAGAAAAATATTTTTAATTGTTCTTTTATATTGTAAATAAATCTTGATTTAAAAAATAAACTTTTAGCCGAAACCGGTTTGGCTCAGTGGATAGAATGTCAGCCTGCGGACTGAAAGATCCCAGGTTTGATTCCGGTAAGGGCATGTACTTTGGTTGCGGGCATATCCCCAGTAGTGGGTGTGCAAGAGACAGCTGATTGATGTCTCTCTCTCATCGATGTTTCTAACTCTCTATCCCTCTCCCTTCCTCTCTGTAAATAATCAATAAAATATATTTAAAAAAATAAAAAAATAAAAAAATAAAATTTTAATAGAATTTAGTAGAAATGAAAGTAATATTGATCAAAGTAACTCAATGAAGATAGATGATATTGACGAATCTATTTTTCTTGGGCAGGAGGGGGGTTTTTGTTATTCTTATAGTATATTCTTTTTTTAAAAACAGTAACATGTTCATGAGGCAGAGATGGGATTTTTTGGTTATATTGTTATTTCATGTTTCAATCCTTGTTATAACTCCCAACTTTTTCTTAGAATTCAGCAAATTATAATGAAACAATTATACTTTCATACAAGATATTCCTTGCAAATTGAATAGTCTATATTCTCTTATTCATCTTCCAAGAGATATCTTTAGGACCTACCCTTCATGTAAATACTGGGCTGAGGTGAACTAAAGAACAATTTGTTGGACTATAAATTGCTTTCTGTATTATAAATGTATATATATATGTCCACAGATAGAAATATGGAACCCAATGTACTCTTAACTATTAAGATTTCATCTCTTTCACTCAAGGGCATAAACTACACATTCCCAGAACTAGGAAAACAATTCACATACTTGTACTTTGAGTTTGAATGAAGCCAAAACCAGGGCATTTTATTTTAGAAAGTAAACAATCCATTTTCATCCTTCATTTAGAGAATGCATTACTGAAAAAAAAAAAAAGAATCCTCGCTGCTATGTACATTGTAAAGAAACAAAAGCTGGAGGATTGAATTATCTGCATAGCTGAGCAAAAACTAGCTATTCCATGCTTGAAATGAGTCTAATACTTTTAATAGAATGCTTACATTTTGTGAGCAGAATTAGGACCAGGAATGACATTGAAATTCCCGTGGGCACAGAATAACTTGTACCATAGATGATCCATAAGTTTGGGAATATATTTTATTTTAGTGTTAGAGTTAAAAAAAATTGGCATTATCTCATTAATGTAAAAATTGTACTTCTAAATTTTAAATATAATCATGATACTAATATTGCTAAGTAAATAAAATATATTTTAATATAGCTACAGAAAAAATTACTACATAAATTATAGTCTTTGGTAACAGCAGTTTTGTCTTATTTTACCAAAGGAAGTATTATATTTCATTTTAGATTCCTTTTGCGATCTATAGATCACTCCAGAGGGAAAAAGTTATCAGTATTGTAACTAGCATAGCATGAACTTAAATTTTAATTTTTAAATGTAGCTTACAGTAGAAAATTGTTTATTATGTACAATATTTAAAATACTGATCAAGACTATCTTCACTCTCTTGAGCTCTACATTACAATAGGAATCTACCTAATGAAGTGCTTTTCTTCTTTTCAAGGTAAGTAAAGAAAAAAACAATTAATACTAAGTGTTGGCCTTGTAAGAGCTCTATGCATCATGTGGGCTGTTTTATTTTAAATACACTACTTATTTACTCAAATAATATTCTTATTTTAGAGATAGTCATCATCTTTCCTTTTCACAAATAAAAAAAAAATGTGGGCTCAAGGAGTTACAATAAATAGGCCAGAGTTATACCAATAAAATATTGACATTCAAGCCAAGAGCCAAATACTATTTAATTCATAAATTGTATGTTATGATCACTATATTCTGCCTAATTAAGAGGAGATTATACTTTTTAAATATATTTTATTGATTTTTTTTACAGAGAGGGAGAGGGATAGAGAGGTAGAAACATCAATGAGAGAGAAACATCAATCAGATGCCTCCTACACATCTCTTATTGGGGATGTGCCCACAACCAAGGCACATGCCCTTTACCGGAATCAAACCTGGGACACTTCAGTCCACAGGGTCTATCCACTGAGCCAAACCGGTTAGGGCGAGGAGATTATAATTTTTGATGGAAATATAATTATACATTCTATAAATGTTTCAAACTATTTAGTCTAGTTGTCCTGCAGCTAATGTAGAGTTACCTTCAAGCTCTCCCACTCCTAGAGGATATTTTGGGGAATGACAAACATTAATGAGAATGGTGAAAAGCAAGATTTGTGGAATCTGAAAGTTCTTGTACAAATCCAGGCCCTACTATTAATCAATCTTTCTGTGCCTTCTTCTCATCTTTAAAATGGGGATAATAATAGTATGTAATCTAGGTTGTTATTAGAAATAAATGAGATAATATAAAGTCCTCAGAATGATTCCTGCCACATAGTAGTTGTTCAATACATATAACTAAATTATTTGCATATGAAATTTTATGACAGGAGAGAGAAGGAAAAGCTTTGAGGACAGAGGAGCCTGAATAAAATAAAATGCTTCCAGGGTTGTAGCAATTAGATGACAAAAGACAGCAGTTGGAAAAACTGATTTTTGTTCATTTGCTTGCTTGTTTTAGAGGCTTTATATAAAATCCGCAGGAGAATCCTTCTCTATCTAGCTGACAGAAGCAAGGGCAGCATGAGGACACCAAGTGCTAGAGTAGTTGGTGGCTTTCTGTAGTAATGGAAGTGGCGAGGCTGAGTCAACATTGGTTCAGGCCATGTATGTTGTCTAGGGGAGGTGGGGCTACAGAAGAACAGGGAAGACCTCAAGTCTGCTTTATATCTGTAAAGTTTTAAGATCCTCACTGCATACTCTCTTAAATGCCGTGGGTGACTTTGCAAAAAAGAGTGCATGAACAGAAGGCAACAGATGGAATTTCAGGTATTGTAACATGACATTTTCATTCAGGTATTGTAAAATGTCATAATAAATTACAGCATGCTATAAAATGGCATCTTTATATTGGGAAGATCTAAAGCTACCAAAATAATTTAATATTTCTATCACATGCATACATATATTTGTATAGATGATATACTTGAATCATGATCTCTTTATTTTGCATACTCATAAATTAGCTTCACCCCCTAATATACAATTCATGTCTAATATTTTAGGAAAGTAAGTTTTATCAAATATATATTTAAATGACAGAACTTATTAACTCCCACAAATTATATTTTTGTTGTTAGAAAAATAAGTCATTAGAATAAGCATAGGTATTCATTTCCCAATAATTATAATATTTTTCATTTCCACATGTAGTTTAGTGATCTAATTTCAAATAACATGTTGTTTGGAATATTTTCATTAGCAAAATGGCCCTGAGGAGGTAGGTTAGCATTTATACTCTGTATCTTAGGATTTAATATTATGTTGCAATCAACAAAATTTTATATATTGTTTTTCTTTTGTCCTTTCATTTGTGAGCTCTCTTGGATCAGCAACTAGTTTGTTTATTCTTTGTGAGCCCATAACAATCCCTAGTGAATCAATGTCCATGTAAAATTATTTTTAAATATTATTAAATGATTGAGACAGTATCCAATTTTCTGCTTCTTCTTACTAGGCTTTACTATGGTATTTTAAATTGATGACTCTTCTTATCTCCTAACCTTTGTCATTCCTCCTCCATATCCAGAGTGAGCTCAACCCTCCTCTTTCTATCTCCATGTCTGGGTGCTGGCATTTATCATCTGCCTTCCAAACTGCTCTCATGCAAATTACATAGAGCACTTAACCTCAACATGTCCAGCTGGACTCATCAACTTCAACCTTTTTCCTATTTATTTTATACTAGAGGCCCAGTGCATGATTGAAATCGCACTAGGAGGTGCCCCACCTCCTGCCATGCGAGGAGGCACCCCAAGGGGGGCTGGGACATGCATCTGACTTGCAGCATCCCTTAGTCCCCCTGCCTGTGTCCGCTCCAGGGTTGCCAGACCTGCCACGCTGGCTCAGGCAGGCCTCCCTGCCTCTGTCTCCATCTCTGCTCTGGGCCTCACCTGTGCATACAATCACTTCCTGTTTGGTCGTGACCCATTATGGTGTCCTGGTCTAATTTACATATCACCTCTTTATATAGAGAGATATTCTCTTTCTCAAACTACAAGCAGCATTTACAGATTGTAATAAATCTTATATGATCAGTGTTCACAGAATTAATAGTGCAACCAACATTGTATAGGGGAAAGGCTAGAAATTGATATTGGGGGGAGGGCTTACTTTTAACTAGTTTTTGTCTATTAACTCTAAAAGTAAGACTATATCCCAGAATATCTTGGTTAGATGAGTAAAATTGTGTTTTGTATGGTCATTCATCCAATACCTTTTTAAAATGAAAATATAGGATGTCCCAAAAAATGTATACACACTTTGAATAATTAATTCCAATGGGTTAAATCTGAAAAGAAAGAAACATCAATTTATCTATCAAATATTTTATACATTTTAGGGGGACACTATATTTTATGTTCAAGCACTGGTTTAAATGCAGTATGTGTTGGAGAAAATCCGAAAAAAAAAATTAGTATGTAGTTTCATACTTAGAAGGTTTACCATGGGAGCAACTAAGTGAATCAACTATGCTTTTACTTTCGTACTTTTTAAAAAATGTAGTAGCATCAGTGAAATTACAATTGAGTATCCTTTCACTTGTTTTTTCCTTTGCTCAGTACTGGAACACACAAATTGTACATCTGTTTTTTCTGTTTTTAGATGGCATGCCAATTATTTTTTTGTCCTTTTGTAATAAGAACTGTGATCTTTACTATTTATAGTTTTATTTTAGCCTTTCTATGTCAATTGAACTTTATAGGGTAAAAATAAGTACAATGTTGTCACTATTCTCTTAAATAAAGAAGATCAAGGGAAAGGCAGGTATATAGTATAGATTGATAATACTTATATACATTATTCAAATATAAAGTATTTAAAATAGCATAATAAATTTTCAGATCTGTATCTGCTTATAAAAAATGTAAAAAAGTTTCTGATAGGTATTATGGGTGTGTAGCACCAATTCCATGTTCTTAGACTTAAAATGTTATAGAAAAAAATAAGAGTACAGTTTTTTTTTTCATTTTGTCTTTAAAGTGAAGAAAAGAGATGTGTGTGGTTTATTTTTTAGTTTTCTTTTTCTAAATTCTTTAATTAAATATTTGTTCTGAATCAAAATTTTAAAATCCACACTTTTAAAGCAACATTTGTTTCATTAACATGCAAATAAATCAGAAGTAACATATGGATATATCCACAATATGGTTTCCAAAAATGAACGATAACAAGATAATAGAAAAATGTGTATTACCAAAATCCAGGTGTTCTTCTAATGTATGTACAAGAAAAAGTGTTATAATTCACATGGTGCTTAAGTACTTTAAATGTTATTCTGAATGGAGTGCTTCTGGGAATTGCTCAAAATGATCCTGAAATTTGAACACCTTATTATTCAAAGAAGGTCATAGTTGAAAAAAGGGGTTTGAGTTGCATGGATTCATCTATCCATGACCAATGAACATTCAGGACCACCCTATGAACTTTACCACCCTGTTCTGCAGTCTCTTGTTGTCAATTCCCATTCTATGCCTTCCTTCCTGCATTTTATTAATTCCCTCATTCTGAAATGTCAATCTTTTTTTTTTAATCCTCACCTGAGGATATGTTTATTTATTTTAAAGAGAGAGAAAAGGAGAGAAAGAGAGAAACATCAATGTGATAGAAAAAGATCAAATGGTTGCCTCCCATAGGTGTCCCAACTGCGAATCAAACCCAAAGTCTAGATATGTGCCCTGAGTAGAAACAAACTCTTTGTTGTATGTCACAATGTTCTAACTAACTGAGCTACACGAGCCAGAGCTGAAATGCCAATCTTTGTTAAAGAATATCATATGACTATTAAATGACCTCCCTTTGGTATGCCAAAAATCATCTTCAGGAGTCATTTTATTTACTTCCTGCTAATGACCTCCTTCATCATTGTTCTTCTTAACTTTTTCCATTGTCTTCTATTTGTATTCATTAAGTTACTTATTTAATCAATACATATTTATTAATCATTATGTGTCAGATATTTGTCTAGGTACAGTGAGAAGTAACACAAAAAACTAGTACAAAAATGCACTTTTTGACAAACTAATTTGTTCATAGAATACATGTTAATTTCTACATTTGTCTTAGCATAGGTACAACAAATCCTATTCTTAGAAATTCTGATCTGGGAGAGAATCCAGGATATTTAAAAGTATTATTTCATTTTTCTGGTGTACAGCCCGTCTTGGGAGCCAAATGTAGATGAGTGGAATATGTTTGAAACTTGGAAGAAAATATTTGGAATTGTAGGCTTGGAGTTGCTTCTTATAGCTGTATGAATATGTGTAAAGCTAAGAGAATAAGAAAGTGCAAAGGGATAAAAACTAAGAGAACAGTTGGCAGCACATCTCTTACCTGGCTTGCAAGTCACAAAGTATAAGACAATGTTCTGTGGTATCAAATACTATAAAGAATTAGTACATGATTAAAAATAATTTCAAGTGCTATTCAATGTGATATATTATGCATCAAACACTGTGCTAAGTGTCACAAACATTGCTTAATGTATACTTAATGCATGTGTTCAGTTCTTTTTTTATTTTATTTTTTCTTAAAGTACAGTTGACATGCAATATAATATTAAGTTTTAGGTGTAAATAATATAGATTCAACATTTATATACCTCATGATGTTATCACCATGATACATCAGATCTGTTTTTCTAGTTATTACAATACTGTTATTCTTATAACGGCGATTTATTATAATACTAGAGGCCCATTGCATGAAGAGATTTATGCAATAGGCCTTTCTTCCCTTAGCTTCCAGCACCAGTTTTCCTCTGGCACCCGGGACCCAGGCCTTTGCTCCAGCCAGAGTCTGCCTTCTTTGTCTTTGCTGCAGTATCCGGCCACAGTCTGTCATTTTCACTCCAGACTCCAGAGTCTGCAGTCTTCATTTTTGCTGCGGCCAGAGTGCCACTCCCTTTGCCCCCAGCCTTCCCTCTCATAGCAGGTGTCCTGTCCCGCCCAGCCACTCAGCACCTGGAGCAGCTGGGTGGCCGCCATCTTTAGCCTTCTAATTTGCATAATCCCTCCTGATTAGCTAGTGGGCATAGCAGAGTGATGGTTAATGTGCATATTTCTCTTTTATTAGTGTAAATTAGAGGCCCAGTGCATGAATTAATGCATGGATGGGATCTGGCCAGCCTGGCCAGGGGGAGGGGACTTGGGCAGTTGGCTTGCCTGCCTGCTGGTTGAACTCTTGGTTGAGGGGACAATTTGCATATTAGCCTCTTATTACATAGGATTAGAGGCCTGGTGCAAGAAAATTCATGCACTGGAAGAGAGCCCAGCCTGCCCTCTCTCACAGTCCGGGAGCCTTCAAGGGCTGGAGGCAACACCCCATTACACCTCTGCTGCTGTCACTTCCTGTAGCACAAGCCTTGGCTGGCCCTGGTTACCTAAGCCTTGGGAGGCCCTGGGCGGCTGGGCAGTTGCTATCCAAGGCTTTCCTGCACCTCAGGCTGTCCCTGGACAGCTGGGGAGCTGAGGGGACTGGGGGATTCCAGGGGCAGGCCTTGCTGTACACCTCCCATCCTGGCGGGGCTGAGGGAACTAGCGTTGCCATCTTGTGGCTGTGGAAGTTGCCATCTTTGAGGGTGTGGCAGTCAATTAGCATATTCCCTCCTTATTGGTTGTGGGAGCTACTGTCTTTGAAGGCATGGCAGTCAGTTATCATATTTCCTCCTTATTGGTTGTGGGTGCCACCATCTTTGAGGGTGGGACAATCAATTAGCATATCCCCTCTTTATTGGCTCTGGGTGCTGCCATCTTTGAGATGGTGTGAGGGTCAGTTAGCATATTCCCTCTTTATTAGATAGGATTATTGACTATATTTCATTTGCTATACATAACATCACCACAATTTACTTATTTTATAAATGGAAATTTGTACCACTTGTTTTCCTTCATACACTTTTCATCAATTTCTCACCTTTTTTCTCCTTGCAATCATCAGTTTATGCTCTGTACATGTGAATCTGTTTCTGTTTTGGTTTATTCATTTGTTTTCTTCTTTTGTAATATATTTTTATTGATTTCAAAGAGGAAGAGAGAGGGAGAGAAAGATAGAAACATCAATGATGAGAAAGAACCATTAATTGGCTGCTTCCTGCACACCCTTTATTGGGGATCAAGCCCACAACCCAAGCATGTACCTTTGATAGGAATTGAACCTGAGACCCTTCAGTCTGCAGGCCAGTGCTCTAGCCACTGAGCCAAACTAGCTAGGATTCATTCGTTTTCTTTCAGTAGATTCTATATATAGGTGAAACTGTATGGTATTTGTCTTTGTATATTTTGGATATTATCTCTTAATTGGATGTCCATTGACAATTATCATATCACTCAGTAAGTTATCTTTTCATTTTTTTTGATGTTTTTTTTTTCACTCTGCCAAATCTTTTTGGTTTGATATAGTCCCAAGAACTATGCCCAAGACTTCACTGCTTATGTTTTCTCACAGGAGTTGTATGGCTTCAGGTCTTACATTTAAATCTTTAATCCATTTTGAGTTTATTCTTGTTTTTTTATGGTGTAAGAGAGCAGTCTAGTTTCAGTTTTCTTAACACCACTTATTGAAGAGACTGTCTTTAATGCATTGTAGATTCTTGCCCCTTTGTCATAGATTAATTGACTATGTAGGTGTGAGTTTATTTCTGAGTTCTCTATTATATTGATCTATGTGTATGTTTCTATGCTGGCATCATGTTGTTTTGATTATTATACCCTCAAAACATAGTTTGATATCAGTAGTATGATACTTCAATTTAAGACTTATTTCTCAAGATATCTTTGGCTATTTGGGTTTTTTGTGGTTCCATGTTAATGGAAAGTCTTCGGTCTTTCTTCAGAAGAAGTGCTGGCCTGTGCACTTGACCAGAATTGAACTCGGGACCCTTTGGTCCACAAGCCGATGCTCTATCCACTAAGCCAAACCAGCTAGGGCCCTCTTTATTTCTTGCTTCTTTTAGACTACTTCTCTGTCACTCTTCTCAAAAAAAAAAAAGTTTAAATGGCACTATCCATTACTCTTCATTACAGTCAATTTCTAACTTGCCCTTTATTCCTCTCCTATAATAAAGATTTAAGCATCAGGTTCACTGCTATTTTTTTCCAATATACTCTTTTCCTAATTCTTAGTGATGTCAATATCCCCATACTATTCTTTCTAATACCCAGCCCGATTAGCACCTTATTCTCTCTTTTAATTATCTTGTCCCTCAAATTTTCTCAAATACCTATTTCCATTGTCATATCCTAGATGTTTTCAGTGCCAATAGCCTTAATCACTTTCTAACCACACTCCCTTCCCCACCGCCTCACCACTAATCATACATCCTAATGTTTCAATTTCTGCTATCTTTCTTTCATTGGAATCTACAGTTCATTGCTCCTAATGCTTTTTCACTACTTTCAAGCTCTCATTGTCAGTATCATTTATCTTTAAAATAGTACAGTAACACAGGGGGTACTAGAGGAGTAGATGTCATCCAGTGGTATCTTATCTATTGATGACAAAAGTAAGTCATTGTAATTACAAGCTTTATATATGTTGCCTATTAGAAGAGATCAGGAAGGGCTCATTAAGGCTAATTGTATTGAATTAAGATGGAATTTGCATTATACATCAAGTCATAAAAAATCACATGCATTAGGCAAGTTCAAAGTTTGAAAGTGTGCTTTCGAGATTAAGTAGACTACCTGATCATGTAGAAATAAATTTAAAGTCTATGGTAGAATTCAAAGTGGTCCAGCAAAGTTTTTCTAATTGCCTGATTATCTCTATAAGACTGATGTGAAACTTGTCTTTCACAATTTTTACTGAAACTCTGGTGGGCCTCAGGAAACAGTCCTACTGTTTCACAATTAGCATCAGAAGCACTGAGATGTGTGTGAGGAACACTGTATAAACCAAAATTAATTTTAGATTGTAATAAAAAATATTAAGCAACTATACTAGAGAGCCATTTTCAAAGTATCCCCATAAAGATATATTTCTAGCATGTCACTGAAAGGTATTTTTATTTTTTTATTCACATTATTTTGATGTTTGAATAGTATTTATATACTGTGGACAATTCTCTGATCTAAAATAAAAATGGTTTAATCTCTTTCTTTATAACTTTTTATTTCCTTAATTTTATGGAAAAATAAGGGGGAGATGGGTCCATTTATTTAAAACTATGATTAACTAATCTCAATTCATTTATTTAAAAAAATGATCCATATTTCCCATTTTTTCCTGAAATACATCTATTATATATTGCAATTCTCCCTAATATATTTGCATGTCCTTCAGGCTCCACCACTCAGCAAACGTCATCATAAGTGAGTAGTTGTGCCCTACTTTTCTGCAATTTTGAATGGTCGAACAATAAGCTGGCTTTACTAAACACAAACGTATGTTGTAGGTTATGATGACCTGGCCTTCGATAAAGATGTGGCCTGTTTCAAACCTGATGATCAGGAAGCAATCTCCCAATTCTCTCCATTAGTTTTTTCTTAAAGACACAAGCTTCTTGACCACATCCAAATACATAAATCCAGGGCTGAGTCTGCATTTCAAGGAAATGCCAAAATCTTTTTAAAGCATTATTCCCTTGTGGACATATTGTCATTGGCACTTCCAGCCTCTCTTTTCATCTCTGGGGCCATGGCTATTACCACTTGTTTTTAATCATGAGTATTCTATGAAAGTAGTAAACTGAAAGGATCCCCATTTCCTCCCTCAGGGGTCCTGGCATTAAAAGAAAAGAAATAAGCCAATAAGAGAAAGATAAATAACACATAATCTCACTCATTTGTGAATATAATGAATATAAAAATAGAACCAGAGCCATAGAAGCAGCAGACTATCCGACCTATGAGAGAAGGTGGGGGGTGAGGGGGTAAGAGATCGACCAAAGGACTTGAATGCATGCATATGAGCATAACCAAAGAACACAGACAGTAAGGGCGTGAGGGCATGTGCTGGGGGGTTGGGAGTGGTCGGGGAGAGGTCAATGGGGGAAAAAGGAGATTTGTGTAATAATTTAAACAATAAATAATTTAAATTAAAAAAAAAGAAACAAGGAAATAGAAGCAAAAGAGGAAACTTACTTGTCTGGGAGCTCTGATGTGCTGTCTATCCTGTGTGTGTGTGTGTGTGTGTGTGCGCGCGCGCGCGCCAGAGTTAACAGACAAGGAATAACAATATTTTGTTTTAAGACTTTTCTTATAGTCTATGGACTATGTAATATTTACCTCAGAGTTGTTGTTTTTTCTTTGAATTATAGTCTGCATTTATCGTCTAAACCAAACATTTGATAACACAAAATACCATAAATTTTTTTCAGCAAGAAATAGAGCAATTCCCTTGAGAGTTCTTCTGTAAGATTTACTTAAAGCTAAACTCGTTATGTAGAAATAATCATTGATATTGCTGTTTTACTTCAGACAATATTCTAAGTACTTTAATATGTCATTTTATTTAATCCTCACAACAATTTCTAAAAGATGGGAAACACTGCTTCCATTTTACAGATGGCAGTTCTAAGATGCAAAGTTATTTTTCAAGACTATACAATTCAAAAGTGAAGAAGCCAAGAACTTCACACAGGTTTTTATTTTACACATTTAGGAAAATAACAAATATTGTGTATTGTGCATGTAATCACTTGCAATATCAACACCTTACTATTCTAACTATACAGTTATTCCACTTAATCAAAAAATGTGTGATAGCTCTAGCCAGTTTGGCTCACTGGATAGAGCGCCTTCATACTGAAGAGTCCTGGATTCAATTCTGGTGAAGGGCATGTACCTGAGTTGCAGGCTAGATCCTCAGCCCCAGTTAGGGCACATGCAGGAGGCAACCAATTGATGTATCTCTCTCATATTGATGTCTATCTCTCTCTGTCTCTCCACCTTCCTTCCACTGTCACTAATAAAACTTTAAGGGAAAGAATAATAAAAATTTATATTGGAAATAAACTTGAAAATAATTTGCATCAAAATAATAGACAATATATTAATCTGTTCTTTATAAACTCAAAACATAACAATATAAACAGTAATAAAATAAAATAATTTAAGAATGATGTTACCTTACAACTTAATTCTATCATTAGGTAAAGTTCTTCTTTCCAAAAAGATACTCTCTTTACCCCACTGTGCTTCCTTAGCAACTTTGGGACCCTCTTAGAGTCTAAACCACAAATCGCTTCCACCACTCTATTAATTATGTCCAACACAAGATCTGTTCAGATTCTACTCTTGAGGGGAAGAATACCATACATGATAGAGAGATGGGAGGACTTGTTCATGCTCATCATTAGATATAGTCTATAGACATGCCCATTTGAGATTTAAGATATTAATTTTAAAGTCAGCATAGTTTTTTATAATTTTACTAGAGGCCTGGTGCACAAATTTAATGCATGAGAGCGTGGGTGTCCTTCAGCCCAGCCTGCTCCCTCTCCAATTTGGGACCCCTTGAGGGATATTCGACTATCCCTCTCACAATCCAGGACTGCTGGCTCCCAACTGCTCACCTGCTTGCCTTCCTGATTGTCCCTAACCACTTCTGCCTGCCAGCCTAATCACCCCAAACCACTTTCTTGCCAGCCAGATTGATGCCTAACTGCTCCCCTGCCAACCTGATTGCCCCTCACTGCCCTCCCCTGTGGGTCTGATCACCCTTAACTGCCCTCCCCTGCAGTTCTAGTCACCCCTAACTGCCCTCTCCTGCAGGCCTGGGTCTCACCCCAAATGCCCTTCCCTGGAGGCCCATTTCCCCCCCAACTTCCATCCTTTGCTGGCCTGGTCACCTCTAACTGCCCTCTCCTGTAGGCATGATCACCCCCAACTGCCCTACCTTGCAGGCCTGGTCCCCCCAACTGGCCTGATCACCCACAACTGCCCTCCCTTGCAGGCCATCTTGTGGTGGCCATCTTGTGTCCACATGGGGGCAGGATCTTGTGACTGCATGGGGGCAATCATCTTGTGCGTTGGAGTGATGGTCAATCTGCATATTACTCTTTTATTAGATAAGATAGAGGCCTGGTGCATGGGTGGGGACCAGTTGGTTTGCCATGAAGGGTGTCCTGGATCAGGGTGGTGTTCCCTTGGGGTGTGTGTGAGGGGCCTATGGTGGTTTTCAGACCAGCCACACACCCAGGTGACCCAAGTGAAGGCCCTGGTATCTGGGATTTATTTATCTTCTAAAATTGAAACTCTGTAGTTTGGTTTTCAGCTCCCTTATTCTGGAAATATACCTTCTGTTGCTCTGAAGCCCTGTGCTTCCTCCATGGTCCCCTTAATTTCCAAAATTTCCTAAACCTGTCCTATTTTACTCCTAAAATTCCTATTTCAAGAATTGAGTTAAATCTTGGATATAAGTAGGAATCAGATTTTAAAAAAAAGGTGCAAGAAAAGGCACAGCTAAGACTAGGTAGCACTATTTGTATGGCATGCTTAAAGAATTAAGAATGTATCAGGCTTTCCCACTCTCAGGTAAGCAGTTTAGAATTTGATCTTTGGAAAATGGGAGTCATTGAAAATCTAATTTAGTAAGCAAATGATATGAAAATAATAACTTAGAAAGATGACTTTGACATGAGGAAAACTATAAAATTGACTTTTGTATGACTAATATATATATATATATATATAATCAGTTAAGAGAATAGAGCAAATAACCCATTGTGATGAAGTTATTTCTTTAACATGTTTTTATTAGATGTGTAAAATTAAAAACTTTGCCACTTTATATATTTACTGAATTAGAGAAGTCAAGAATAAAAAAGGGAAGAGAGAGCCCTCAAATTTTTTGAACATATGATGAAAAGCATATGGTTTGCAGATGGTCCTGAAACAGTGAAATCCCTCAATGAAGCTGCTCCTAGTTGAACTTTTGCAAATTTGACTATGTCTTATGGATTCTGATACTTTGCCACAAAGTCCTAGAAGGCTGTCTTGTATATAGTTTGAAAGCCATTTAAGGAAAACTCAAAAAATAACTTGAAGGGTTCGTAGAAATGAAATAAAGAAAGTAGTTGAAGAAATAAATGGGCCCATTTCAATCATGAGTTATTCAGCAATTTCCTAATTGGAGAAACATGGTGCTATCTCCAAAATGCCTATTTGCAAAAGTGCAAGGCACTGCAGTAATGCTGATTTCACAATTCACATAATCAAATTCCTAATTTGCTTTAGAAAGAGACTTCTAAAAGGCATTGATTTTGTTTTCTCCATCTACTGGATTCCAATGGTTCCCAACCAAGAAGGATATACTTCCATTTACAGTGTTTAATATTATACTAACTTTTTTGCTTGCTTTCTACTAGAAATCAATAATCCCTAATTCATACAATAAGTTTAAACAACAACATCAAAAAACAACTATGTAGATCATAGTCTCTTTAAAGCTTCAATTCTATTGTATTATGACTAGAGGCACAGTGCATGAAAATTCATGCACTGGAAAGCGGAATCTCTCAGCCAGGCCTGTCCCCTCTCACCGTCCAGAAGCCCTCAGGGACAGGAGATGACCCTGTGTTCAGGGGAAGGAGACACCTCCATCACACCTCTGCTCCTGCCATTGTTGGTAGCACAAGCCTCAGCCAGCTCTGGTTACCTGAGCCTCTGGTGGCCCCCTGATCAGCTGGGCAGCCGTCATTTGAGGCTTGCCTGTACCTCAGGCCCACCCTGGGTGGCTGGGCAGCTGACATCCAAGGCTTGCTTTCACTTTGGGCTGACTCTAGGCAGCTGGGGGACTGGAGGACTAGGGTACTCCAGAGGCAAACATATTAAGTGGCTGGACCCACCTGGGGGTGGGCCCAGACATGCTGAGAGCCTGCTACCCCAGCTGGGTTGAGGGGACTGGGCGCTGCCATCATGTGGCTATGGTTACTACCATCTTTGAAGGTATGGCAGTCAATTAGCATATTCTCTCCTTATTGGCTGTGGGTACTGACAACTTTGTGAGGGTGTGGTGGTCAATTAGCATAATACCTTTTTATTAGATGGGATATAAAGAGAATCTGTCAACATTTGAGATTCATTCATTCAACATATACTCACTGGCACTTACTATGCATGAGACGTTGTCATTATGAAACTTATTTTATAGAACTTACTTTCTAGAATATGCCATATTAACAAATGGTCCCTGAAAAAAACTATTTCAGTAATGGGTTGTATCAGAATCCTCCTCCTTGTAAAAAATGACATGGTTTATTCCAGCTATACTGTCACTGCTCCTTCATTTGCATACTACCTTATTGTCTCAATAGTGAAATTTGAGATACCAAGTAAATTCTTCCCTATATTTTATTATAGTTTATGGAGGGGAGGAACTATATGTTTATTGTGTATACATGCTCATACACTATCCTATTTCAATATCTTGACCAAATTTCTCTAAGTGTGTTGTAGACCCTAAGAAAACTGAGCAATGAAGATTAAATTCATTCATTCACAAAATAGTTTGATGTCTATTCTATGTTAGGAATTGTGTCAAGGTCATCATTGATATGTAGTAAAAATAATTGAATATATAATAATAAAAGAGTAATATGCTAATTAGACTGGATATCATTCTGGACATCATTCTGTATGAAGAAGGGATCGGAGGGAAGCCCAGGTCCCAGGTGCCAGAGACAAGCCGGTGCCAGCAGCTGAGTGAAGGAAGGCTTACTGTTGCAGCATGAATCTCATGCATTGGTCCTCTAGTAGTTATATAATTAAAGGGAAATACACCAAAGTCTTGTATAAATGAAAAACATATTTTGATAGCTTCTTTAGTTTTTCTTTTTCTTTCGTGTTTTATTTTTCTTTTGTTTCAATTCTCTCTCTCTTTTTCCCATAATTTCTTAATTATTTTTTAACTACTGAAAAATACTAGATGGCTTTGTTTTCATAAGTTTTAAAGATATTTTGCTGACACCCCATATACTCTACTCGGACAATAGGACATCCACATTGGCACTGGGCAAACTCTTACAGCTTTGAAAGGGAGAGGCTGCTGGGCAGAAACACTGGTTTCATCCAGGGGCAGTATAGCAGCACCCTGGAACTGTAACAGCAAGGCTTAGGTATGACAAATGGGTAAAATAAGCTAGGCTTCCTGAGGGTTGGCCAATTTGAATAAATTTGGCAGGTTCTGGAGCATAGATGCTATTTTTATTAGATCTGGTAAATGCTGGCTCAGAGTATAAAGATCAGGTACAGAAAGGAGTTGGAATGTGGACTTAATCAGATACTCAAAAAGGGGAAGTGACTAGCCAGGGCCTGAAAACTGAATCAAGACAAACAAACAGCAAGAAAAAACTATTACATGGCTCTATCTAATATGTTCAATTAGGCTTTTGAAAAACTGCATTTTCTTTTATCTACAATCCAGCAGGGTAACTTTATTACCCTTTTCAAGCTCAGGGAACTACACCAGTTAAGCATGCACATGCAACCATGAACATAACTCTTGAAATATGAAAACAATACCAGAGGTATACATTGTCATTTACATCTTTCAAATATTTTACTTTTCCCATTATGAATACTGCGTGTGTGTGTGTGTGTGTGTGTGTGTAGTTTTATTTAATCCTTAAAATAATCACTTTGAGTGTATATGATCTCCATTTTGCAGTGAGGATTACAGTTGAAATCCTTTGTAACTTGCTCAGTGAATGGCACAGGTGAGGCTGCCACCCATGTTTTTATTATTATATGTGGATATATATTCTTCATTAATTCCAAAACTGCATTGGCATTTTGAATTCAGTAGTGAATACAATAGACAAATGTCTGCCCTCAAGGGTCTTACATCCTGGTGGATGCTTTCGAAGCAAGATAGCCATTGAAGACAGATCTTTGATAGATATTTGATCATATATTTTTCTACTGATGTCTCATCTCCTTCAGTCTTACAGCTCAGTGCTGTATGATTTGGTAATATAAATAACATATGTAATTTCAAATCATTTATCAGCCAATTAAAAAATAAAAATAAACAAATGCCATTAACTTAATATATTTATATGCAAAATATAACTATTTCAACATATATTTATGGAAAAATATTTAATGATATATTTTAATTATTTTTATGTTACCAGATATTCAAAATTTAGTGAGGATTTTACACTTAAATTGCAGGCACATTTTAGGTGCTCAGTAGCTACATGTGACTAGTGTGTACTTTATTGTACAACACAGTTTTGGTGATATGACTGTTTCTATCGAACACTCCTGATCTATGAGAAATGCCAATAATTATCCAATCATCTAATTTTCCAGCACCATGTTCAATTAAGCCTGTATTATCAGTGAGAAATTACATATTACGTATATCTCCTTTTTCCCCATTGACCTCTCTTTGGCCCTCCCCACCCTCTAGCACATACCCTAACCCCCCTAGTGTTTGTGTCCATTGGTTTTGCTTATATGAAGATATTTTTTCTCTTTGACAAAAACAATGTGGGAGTAAAAAATGTGAAGACTTCTGAAACTTCAGTACAGTATGCACTATTAATACAATCACTGATCAGTTTGTCATCACTGATACCAAAGTACATAAAAAAAAACTTTGTGAAATCAGGGTCTTACAGCAATAGTCTCATATTTTTGTTAATAGTGCATACTGTACATTGTTTTAATACTATATGTAATACTTTAACAATAAAGAAGTTTTAAAAATGAATACATTAACAAACCTAGCATGTGATAAAATTCAGCCAGTAAAAAGTTTATGTGTAAATAGATTTGGAAGTTCACATAATTAACCTAAAGCTTAAAAACTAACTCTCTTAAAAATCATAAATGATGCTTTTATCAACACATTACATATCACATGTGAAAATAATAACATTTCAGTTATATATATGTATGTTTATATTATATAGAATACCATTTTTATTTTGAAGAAATACATAAGATGAAAATTGTGGATAATAACAAAATTTCACTTCAAAGAAGGCTGCATTTTTTGGGGGGAATCTTTTACACTTTGGATTGACATTTACATCATCTTAAAGATCAGGAAAATATAGCTTGGAAGACATAAATATTAAAACATTCATTCAAAATGAATGAACAAACACATAGAGCCCATCTCTCTCTATGAAAGATGCTGGGATTCTGATTCCCATTTGAATGGGGTATGTATCACATTACCTGGAAGAATGGAAAGGGGTGGGGCTGGTTCAGCAGTGTCCCTATAGAGAGTGACATCTAAAGTTCAACCTGCATCTGCTTACCTGCCAAGTCCGGATTGCAGGACTTTGTCTTCATTGTTGCTTCTGTTCAAAGAGATTTTGTAAGGATCAGTTTCACTCTAGAGTCTGGCACACAGTAAGCACCTCAACTATACAGGTAAACTGAACTAAAGTATTAAGTCTAGGCAGGGAAATTTTAAAAACTTTAGTTGGCATCAATGGCTGGATATGTTAAATGTGGTCATAACCTTGTTGTGTTTCTGTAGGTTAAAATATATTGATCTTTATATTTTAGGCATTTGGCAAATGCTGTTTCCCACACTAATTTATCCTCATTTGGTGATAAATACACCCACAATCCACAAATCATATGAAATACTATAAGATTATTTTAGAAGTTTGAAGATAAAATCATTTAGTTGTAGCTAATAACTTTGAGAAAGACTAAGCCCAGTCATAAAGCAAAAGTATTTTTAGAAGAACTGAAAAAAAAGGGTTTTGTTTAGTTTTCTCTTATTCACTAGGCTTAAAAATATGAAATGCAGGAACTAAAGTTTTTTCTTCTCTAAAGGGGTATAGCAATGGGTGGAAAGGGTACTAAACATGGAAGAGCCATAATCTGAACCCCAGAGTGGTGACACAGAAAGGATTTACCCATTACCATGATTTGAAGGTTTGTGTCTCACCAAAACTCTTACGTTGAAAGTCTAGTGTCCAATTTAATGAAGTTAGTAGGTAAGAGGATTAGGTCATGAGGCAGAGAGCTCGTGAATGTGGTTAGTGACTTCTAAAGGAGCAAATAGGAAGATCCCTTGCCACTTCAGTCATCTGAGGATACAAAGAGAAATTTTCACATGGGAAGAGGGCTATAATCTGATCATGCCAGCATCCTGATCTTAACTTTCAGCCTCCAGAACTGTGAGAGGTAAATGTCTGCCCTTTCTGATATTGGCTGTGATATTAGACTTCTGTTCCTGAGTTCAGCAAAGAAAGAATTCAAAGCCAAGAACTGTAGCTCAAGAAGTTTAGTGAGCATTTAAAAAAAAAGTCTGGGAGGCTTCTAGAAGTAAGCCAATTAGCTGCACGGACTCAGGAAACAAGTTACAGAGGCAAGAGAAAGATCTTTGGAGCTTAGTAAGAAGGGCATAGAAAACATGTCTAAGGACAGAGGAGGGTGCAGATACATTCTAGACCATACTCATTGGTCCTTTAAGGATTTTTAAATCAGTTTTCTAAAGGTGGATGTTTAGGAGAGATTTCAGGGAGGCTCCCGATAGAATGTTCCTGCTCTGCCCATGCCTGTCTAACTGCCTACTCTATCAAAAGGCATTCACTCCATGGTATTTTGTTATAGCAGCCCGAATGGACTAAGACACCTGTCTTACTAATCCCTAGTGGTGCATGTCCAATAAAAGGTGAACTTGCTTGTTAAGGACTATGCAGTAAAATAGCATTGCCAGTATATCATACAGATAATATTGACTTATCCTATCTAATAAAAGAGTAATATGCAAATTGACCATCACTCCAACATACAAGATGGCTGCCTCCGTGTGGTCAAAGATCACTGCCCTCATGTGCACACAAGATGGCAGCCATAAGATGGCCAGGAGGGGAAGGCAGTTGGGAGGGATCAGGCCTACAAGTGAGAGCAGTTGGGGGGAGACCCGGCCTGCAGGGGAAGGCAGTTGGGGTAGATCAGGCTTCCAGGGGAGGGCAGTAGGGGTGACCAGGCCTGCAGGAGAGGGCAGTTAGGGGCAATCAGGCTGGCAGGGGAACAGTTAGGCATCATTCAGGCTGGCAGGGAAGTGGTTAGGGGTGATCAGGCTGGCAGGCAGAAGTGGTTAGGGGCAGTCAGGAAGGCAGGCAGGTGAGCAGTTGGGAGCCAGCAGTTCTGGATTGTGAGAGGGATGTCTGACTGCCCATTTAAGCCTGGTCCCAAATTGGAGAGGATGCAGGCTGGGCTGATAGACACACACCTCCATGCATGAATATTGTGCACCAGGCCTCTAGTTATTTTGAGAAAGCCAGATGAATGGAATAGGAATAGAGCTATCCATTTTTGAAATAAAAGGGAAGAAAGAAGCTTGCTAGCATACATGTATCAGGGCTGCTCCAGTGACTGTATGTGAATTAGAACTTTTTTCCCTTCTGTAGCTGAGCTAACAGGAATAGGCTGCATTCCAGCCCCTGGCCTGACCTCAGCAGGCATAATTTGTAGGGTATCAACAGAAGGGGCACTAAACACTATAGTGAATTTCTTAACTGAAGAAATACAAATGTCTAGTATTAATAACACTTAATCTTACTGCCTCTCTAAAGAAACCATCAACACACATGGAGTAGCCTACTCTTGCCTCATGCTTATGGTAACTATGCTATCAAAACCAATTCAATGTTACATTTTTTCCTTACCTAAAATTCTCTTTATTTGACATTATTTTAGTTTTAGTTATTCAAACTTTATCAATTTTTAGTTTGTTTCCAGCTTGAAATCCACATTTGCAAAAAGCACACGCACATTTTAGCCCATTGTTGACTAGAAGATTTATGTGTGAATTACTATTTATTGTGCTTATTAATGAATTATCCACCCTCTTCCATAAGGCTTTGAAGCACTTCACAATTTAATAGGTTAAAAATTCATAGTTTTGAGGAAATAAGGTAGCAGAGAATATTAGCATTCTCCAGAGAAAAGAAAGAAGTAATAAGTGTGTGTGTGTGTGTCTGTGTGAGTGCATGCCTGGGTGTTTATACAAATGCTATATAATATGCTATAGTATTGGGATATAGAAATTTTACATTTATATTTACACTGAGTGGCCAGATTATTATGATCTCTGAACGCATAATAATCTGGCCACTCAGTGTATATCCTATATAATAAAAGCTAATATGCAAATTTCCCCTCGACCTGGAGTTTCAGAGATCACAATAATCTGGCCACTCAGTGTATTTTAAAGAATTATCTCATGTGAATGTATGATTGTAGAGCAGGTGTGATAAATAGGCCATGAAATCATTTGAGCTGGCCCTGCCAAGGCATTAGGGGTGAGTTCATAAAATGTTTGACCAAATACAGCAGGCTAACTTTTAAATTGATAATTTTGTATGGTCCTCAAATAATATTATAAATATCCAAATCGCCTTGACAGAGAAAAGTTTCTTCACCCCTGCGCTATAGACTGGCAGGGCCAAAATGTATAGGTCATGTCAGGAGGCTGGAAATACGGACAAAAGTTGATGGTGCAGTCTGGAGTATGATTGCCACTGGGCAGCTGGCTGGAAATACAGGCAGTTTCCAGGTCTCAGTTTTGAGGAGAATTCTTTCTTCTCTAGGAAGCCTCACTCTCTGTTTGGAAAACTTTCCACTGGCTGGATGAGACCTCAGGTAGGGAAACTCTCACTGAGATAAAATCTTCAAGCAATTACAGTTTCAATTACCATTGTAATTCTAACAAGAATTACAATAGTTTTGTGCCTATCAGAAAAACTCATGTACATCACCAATTTCAGTACATTGAAGTTAGCATGAAGTAGTCAGAGTAACTTGTTTCTTTATCTGGATTTCTATATTTTTCTTCAAGACAGCGCTAATTGTTTTGTATTCCTAAATAGTGGGTTGGGATTCTGTAGATTATGTAAACCTCCTCTGTTTCCTAAATCTAATATACCAGGAGATTCCACCTCTTGTACTTAATTTATGGCTTAGAAATAAGCCCGTTAGCCCTGGCCAGTGTGGCTTGGTTGGTGGTGGTTTCAATTCCAGGTCAGGGCACATGCCCAGGTTGCAGGTTCGATCAATGCCCCTCTCTCTCTCTCGTCTCCTCCCTCTTTCTCCCTCTCTCTCTCTCCTTGCCCTTCCTTTCTCTAAAATAAATTTTAAACAATAAAAATAAGTCCTTTAGAAGCTTTCTACTTTTTGTCCTACTTGGAGTTTTATTAAAAGAGAATTCAACAAAATTGTATCTACCTTAAGACAGGATAAGTATTTTCTCTCTATTAACTTACATGTTATATCTTAATGCTGTGTGACTGTCTGGTATTATAAACTGTTATATATTCCATTGAATGAATTTTGTAAAAATATGCCTCGTAAGGATGAACTGTTTCATCTGTTTATGAATCCCCCATGGTCTCTTCCACTGAGGGTTCAGCATTTTACTAAACAGGAGAAAAATAGCTTAATTTCATGGTTTACAAGTAAGGAAAATAATACCTCCAATAATAAAAATTAGTATCTGTAAAAGAATAGAAAAGGAAATGTAACTACTAAATGTTATGGGAAGCAATATAAAGATTAGTGCATTTAATTAGAACATAACACAGCCATGGTGTTCAGCTATTCAAAGCAGAATAACGTGTGAAAGACAGGAAGGTGAGCCTGAGTCCTCAGATGGCCTCTGAGGACTCTGTGACTTTTACTGAGTCTATGCTCTCTCATAAAATGTCAGAATCACAATGCTTATCCTATAAGGTGGTGGCAATTATGTAATTGTTCCATAAATTCTGGAATGTATTCCAAATATGAAGTATGCCATATAGTACTAAACATTTAAGTTTTCTTTTTCCAGTAGCACTGGGATGAGAAGCAAGAAACCTTGGCTCAAAAACTAATAATTTGCTCTTTTTTGTCCACTCAGTATTTTTGGGTTGACAGTAATTTCTAAGTGGAGTTTTGGTGGAAAGAAAGAAATCTCCTGAATTTTTATAGCTCTAAAGCTCTTAATATTATTTGAAGCTTTTATTTTAAATAGCCACGTGGAGATTTTGTCTATTTAAATCAGATCAATAAACTATAATTTCAAGAAAATATTAGTGACTCGCGCAAGACATCATAGAAGGTCAGCAGCTGTGTGGAGATAAGAAATTTAGACTATAGCCCAGAATCTGTTAGTACTGGCTAGTGTCATTTTACTGAAAGTTATTTTATCCCTACCTGGGTAATACTTTCAGTTACTATAATCCAGTTGATTCTGTTCTTGTAAATCATTATGGGAAATATAGATGTACTCGGCACACTCTCATTCACTGTGTCAGACCCTGTGCTAATTAATGGATTGGAACAATCAGAAGCATAAGGCATAGCTTCTGCCTCCAGAAACTCAGTCTTGCAGAGGATCTTTCAGATTGCCATTTTTGTACCAGATTGTATCACTAAAATCAGTAATATACAGTGTATTTTGGGTATTTCAATTAGACAGCTTCCTTCAATATTTGCTATGAGATATCACAAAAGGAAGGATAGGAAAAATGCATCACTTTGCTCATTAACAGTATGGTGAAGAAAGATACATCATTTTGAAAGAACAATGAAGAATCTCTTTTCTATCAGGAATTGGTACGTTTGCTATGGCATTTTGAAGTTCTGTGCCTGATTATGTATGCACACTTCACAAATATAAATCACCCCCATCATACGCAGTTTCTATTTCATCTTCACAACAAACCTGTGGGATAGATTTATCTTACTATTAAAAAAGATGAATCTAATGTTCAGGTATTAGGACATATAATTTAGCTATTTGTCTTCTTCATTAAATTGTAAGTTCTTGGGGAAGAGAATATAATAGTGAAAACAACTTATCCTGAATTGTATGCCCCATGAAAGCTGTATGTACCAGAGCAACCTAATCTCTCTAAATTTTAGTTTCTTTGCCTATAGAAAAGAATTATGTGAAGAGAATATAAAGTCTTGGTAGGGCCCAGCAAAGATTAGTTATGCAATACATGCTTTCTACATATAGAACACTATTCTATATGGTGGAGAGTCCACAAATAGCTTAGTAATGATGTGGGAGGGATGTCATCCAATAACCTCTTATACAGCCGGTGGCTTAGCAGCGATAAAGAGTCAAAGCCATTTATTACTTATTTGCAAAATTGTAAGTGACTTGCAAATGATAGGGGCATATTATTTTAATGACTCAGTGAAAGCTTACGAGATTCTTGCCTAAATCCAGGTAGGAATTGAAGTGTTCTAATTCTTCTTATTCTATTCCTCCAACACACACAGCATAGTGATCCAGAAACAGGGAATGCTGAGTAGGAGTTAAACTGAAATACACACATGAGAACCTTTATCGATCTTGACTTTTACACCTTGGCCAAATCTAACACGGAATATGAAAGCTTTCTCACCTAAAATAGAAAAATCCATATGTTGCAATTCGGGAGAGAAAAACACAAAACTTAACAAACAAGTCTGAGTTGATAAAAACAATGTCTGATTACCAGGACAATGCCTGCGGACCAAAGCATTCAGCCTCATTAATTACCATTTGGAATCAAAGTGACCACTGTCTGTCCTGCTGCTTATAACCAACCTGTGACAAAAAAAGACCAACAGCTTGAGTGTAGGAAATTCCCTATGGAAGCAGGACACATAGAGATAATGGTTCCTCTAAACACTATCAGAGAAGCTTAAAACAGCTGCCCTCAAAAAAGGCAGAGACTCTTTAAGTACAAGAAGGAAAGTAAGGAAATTCTGTGGGGAATGTGAACAGCTGCCTTATCCGCTTGTGCAAAAGCTGTGTTTTAAGACCTAAACTCCAAACCTTTAAAGGAGACCTCATTTTTACTTTATTCTGCTTCATTCCTTGTGCTATTCAATTTCACAATTACAAAGATCAATCCTTTAAACTAGTTGATTGATTGTCATCATTGATCTTGTACACAGAGGGTGGTAAAGAAACATACATGAGTCTTGCTCGACATTTCAGCAAATTTCCTTCATTAAGTGTTTATATTGGCAAACCTGAAATGCATGTTCTTGCCTTGGAAATGGTTCCCTGATGAGCATAAATTGCGGGTCAACCCCGGCTCATCCTTATAATTTTTTTAATTAGGGCATTGGTGAAACAGAATCGAAGAAAAGTGCCACTTTCTGAGTGCTGGAGGAGCAAACAAAAATAAAACTTGACTAGTGGCAGTGTAAACCGGCTCTAAACTTCTAAAAGCCTTCCAGAAATACCAGAAAATATTTTTTATGCCTAATTTCTTTTCTCTCCTCTTCTAAAGTCTCAATATTCTGTTTTCTACTGACTTTCTTTCACAGGCATATTGGCCTTCTTAGCTGGAATTGAGTGCCTTTGGCTAAGAATGGAAAATAGTACTGTGATGCTTGGCTAAGCAGTTTTTGCAGGGCTAACCTATGTGGCTGCCCTGCAAAATAGCTTTCATCTTAGATCCGCCTCTATTGCTAGATAGCACCTACTGGTGTTAGAAAGGATTCTCTAGGCCTCGCTCAAAATATATACAACGATTGCTGTTTTAAGTCTACTGCTGTGGGTACCAAAACAGACAATGACCACACAGTTCAAATATCTGCTTTACTTCTCTGCACCTTCAGTCAAGCCTCCCTCCTGTATGCTGTGAAGACATTTAATTCAATTCAGTGAACATTTATGAAGCATGTTCAGTATTTTGTGAGGCACAGGAAGCACACATGAAGAAGACATGAGCTTATAAACGGTTAAGGAAGACAGTTATGGGAACAAATATAACCAAGTGTGGTAAGTGAACACACCGGACAACACTGACGATACAGAGGTAAGAGAGAAGAGCAATGCTGAACTCTCCCAGTGGTGAACATGAGAAAGGTGATCAGGAAAGCACCCTCAGAAAGATAGTCTGAGTTTTGAATTTGAAAAGATTATGAAGTTTTGCCTTTTTTAAGATCAAAGGTGACAAAAGATGGTTAAGGTTCCCTGAAAACATTTAAGTTTTCATTTGAAAACAAATACAGACAACCACACACACACACACACACACACACACACACACACACACACACAACTGTAGTCAAATCTTGGAAATTCTCCTCTCTTGAAGAAGAGTAACTCTTGACCCCTCCCTGCTCTTTGCCTCACTACCATATTTATGTCTGGTGACTCACACTTTCTCTGCTGAGTTTGACAGCCCACTCTGCTAATTACTTCAATCTGTCTATGTGTTTGCTCGAGCACTGCATTAAACTGGAATTGTTTGTTATGGCCCTTTTCTCACTTTTTTTTCTTTCTTTCTTTACGGCTGCATCAGAATTAACAGATTTTATTCTTTTATGCCTCATCAACATTGCTTATTAAGCTTTTCATATGAAACTGTTTCACCTCACTGTTTCAATTTCCTCATCTCTAATAACATCACAACAGTACCTACTTAAAAGGGTCCTTGTGAGGATTAAGTCAGGCACCATGTGAAAAGTGCTTAGAACAATGCAAGGCTTATGGTGCAAACTCAATAAATATCATCAGTATTGAAATATTCAAGAAGAGCACCCCATACCCAGGAACCTAATCTTACCTTTTCAGATAAATTGCCTGTGCATACCCCTTGAGATACTCCCAGCTTGAAACTAACTCTTTCAACATTCAGTCAATATTTAAAGGAATGTAAAAAGTTATATGGGCCAGACACCTCTTTTCTAATTCCAACAGATCTTTCTCACATGAGGGTAAAAGGGTCACTCAATTTATACTTCTGTCTTTTTTATCTAATATGCATCTTTTTTGTCTAAAGCAAGTATATTTTAGTCATAGATTATTTTATGACAACTCCCAGTGGGGGATAATTAGGGGCCAGCTTAGAGATTTCAAGCTTCCCTCATAGTTAAGTGTAGCCACATAGCTGTGTTCTAGCCAATGGTACATGAAGAACAACACTACTAGCTCTTGACCCTAAAACCATAGGATGTTGAATTCCCTGCTCCCTTTCTTCTTCCTGCTGGTTGGGAGATGATGGAAATTGAACCACCTGACATGGATGCACAGGTGAAAGTTAAAAATCAGAGATAGCATGCACAAGTAGCTTCAAAAAGCTTGCTTACCTTTGGATGGATACACAAGGAAAAGTAAACAAACAAACTTCAATTTTGGCATGTCAATTAGAGTAGGTTAACTGTACCCTGAGAAATGAAAGAGAAGTAACTTAATGTAGAGAACTGTAAATCTACATTGAATTGATACTTTCTTTCTATACTCATATTTTGAGTCTATTCACTACAAAATATTTGAAGCACTTAACATAATAGTTAACATCTACCCTCCTTCTAAATAAGAAATGTGTTTTTTTTTTAAGTGGTAAAAGAGCCCTGGCCAGTTTGGCTCCGTGGACACAAGGGCCTCAGGTTTGATTCCTGGTCAAGGGCATAAACCTGTGTTGCAGGTTCCATCCTCCACCAAGTAGAGATAGGAATGGGAGGCAACCAATTGATATGTCTCTCTCACATCGATGTTTCTCTCTCTCTGGCTCCCTCCTTTCCCCATTCCCATTCTCTCTAAAAACCAATGAGAAAAAATATCCTTGGGTGAGAGAAAAAAAAGTAGGAGAAGAAAGTTTCAGTGGTTATAGTCTCTATATTATCTGCTTTTATCTTAACTACCATTTCAGTCTAGTTGTAGAGCAATATCATAACTCTATCAGACTGATATATCTCTACACAATTATATATCAGCTCCAGGATTCATGAGACTGAAATTTGAAGAACTAGAAGGAGTTCTATGTTCTGTTCTACCTGGTAGCAAAGAGTCACTCTTACCTTTTCTATCAGTGAAAAAAAAATTAAATTATGTTTCCCCTACTTAATACCAAAATCTAACTACATGTGCTATATATAGCTATTCCTTAAGAGATATAAGAAATAGAAGTATCACTTGGAATAAGTGAAATTACGTGTGAATATTTATGCTCATCATAGGAATAATATATTTCTAAACATAATCTCTGAGAAAATTCCCTCTTAAACCATCAGAGATAAGGTGCAATTTATATTCATACTTTTTCATCTCAATAGAATCTTTTGTGAGCAATCTTTAGCCCGCAGCATCTGTTTCTGCTTGTAGAAATGCAGTTAGAAAGCAAAATTGAACTATTTGGGCTCTCAAAGTTTGCATTAAAGCTAGTCTAGACAAATTTAATTTGACCTTTAGTTAATTAACCCACTTAACAGTTTACCTCACCTCTTATAGTGTTAAAGAAGTGAGATGTTCATTTTTCACAATTATAATTTAAAGCTTGTATGGGACAAGATGATAGTTTTTCTCATCAACTTAATGTATTTTCCCCAAAGAGAAATATGCATTTAAAAGGAAGATATGGGATGTATCAAATTTAACATAACAACTTCTATTGAACTTTTCAAAAATTTCTATTTTTCACCCTAAGGGGAATTTATTCACTTATCTTTTGTAAATCAGATAATAAAGCATTTCTTGTACAACTTTGTTTAAAGTCTCTGTCCCCTCACATCTTTCCAGCTGCATATTAAATTATTGTTATTTAAACACTTTCTGACCTATATAGTAATACAGGTTGCATTTCTATTAGTGACATACATATTATATATATATATATAATTGCCTACCAGAATAAATTAATATTTTCATTTTTAAATATTTAAAGGTGATAGTGTTGATAGTGTTATTGAGAAATTGCTGAAAATTGCTTGTTTGCCTTGTTTGAGGCTGATTCATTCGAAGAATCTTACCCCACTCCTTGATGCAGTCACTGAAGATACCACTGGATGAAGCTTGTCATTTTATCTGCTCTAGAGAGATTTAAATTGAAAGGCCAGTGTCATTATCAACCTGTCCAAATATCTGGAGAAATAACTAAATTAACTAACAGAGAAATTTATAAATAGATCAATACTGTATATAACAAAGAAAGGATTAAGTTACACACATAACATCCAGTATTCTTGGAAGTTAGGGTCTTAAATGTAACATCCTAGGAATATTATAATTAAAATAAATGATCTAATAAAGGAACCATGAATGTGTTAAACATCATAATTTGATTTTTTAAAATTTCTGCACTTTACCCCTCACACTAAATATATTCAACATTCTTATTAATATTATTGTTTAAATGCAGATTACTTAAGTTTTGGTCTTTCTATTTATATTTTCCTAAAGAATAAATAATATCATTGAACTTCTGATCTTATAATTATCACTACAAACCCAAGTCCCGTGCATGGTATTCCAGAACAGTTGTCCCTTCAGAATTTTAAAACAGTATCATCGTGTAAAAAATATAACTCTTATATTTGAACTAACTTAAGAATATAGGAATTAAATCTTAGTCATGCTATAGCCACACAGGTTCCTTTTAGAGAGGAGGACTTAAAAAGTGATGTATTGGGCAACATGAAGAACTAAAGAATATAAAGACAATGACCTCCCAGAAATAAAGGAGTCTATAGTTGTTTGGCCTACAAAAAGTCATCCTTAAAGTTGTTTATTTTGACTGTAATCTGGAAGATAACAGAATTATGAAAAATGTGCTTTATATTGTCAGCTGTAGAGACTCAACAAAGGATAATAACCAATGAGTGTGCCAATGAGCATAGAGATTTTAAGGTCCCCTGATAGATTTATAACACTTCAGGTAGTATTTCTCTTGGTGTTTGCTTTTTATCATAATGTTATTTTGCAAATATTGAAAAAGAAAGTGCTGCATTATCCTGCATAGGAACATAGAAAATGGTCCAGATGTCAGCTACTTCTTTTTGTCTCCTAAGGTCTCAAAAAGATAGACTTGTATCTCTGCTTTCCAATCTCTGCAGAATCTTGTGCCCTCTTTAACATTCAGCAGATTTTGGAGAACTCACATTCTCAGGATCTCCTTTGGCTTCTGCTTCAGTTCATGTATCATCTGTGGTTCCACATGTGTCACCTCCACTGCATGCAGTTTCAAGAAGATATGAATCTTGGCCCAATTTTTCAATTAAAACAAAACAAAACAAAACAAAAAAACAAATAAAAACCACTCCACCTTTCTGATAAGGACATTTTTCAGGGGTGAGTTCAGAGCTATTGTTCAGGTTGCAACAACAAGGTCAAACTGGTTTTACAGTGTACAGCTATTGCCCATTCTGATTGATCAGTGAGTCCATCCTCACTTGTGGTGCCCATCCACACAAATTTCAAAGATTTTAAATATAATCTTGAATGATTGGAGGGAAGATGGAGATCTTGGAAAACTTCAGGAATACAAACAATTTCAACAAATAATACATTTCAACATGTCTAGTTTATTTATTATTTATTTACTTTTATTAATTTCAGAGAGGAAGGAAGAAGGAGAAAGAGATAGAAACATCAGTGATAGAAGAGAATCATTGATTGGCTGCTTTCTACATGCCCTTTACTGGGGATTGATCTGGCAACCCAATATGTGACCTTAATCGGAATTGAACTTGGGACACTTCAGTTCATAGGTCAATGCTCTATCATGTGAGCCAAACCAGCTAGGGTTCAATATCTTTAGTGATAAAAGTTCTTTAGCTCTTCCACCCTTTAGCTCATCTATCTAATTCCTTCTTTCTCACATCTTTTTTACTCTCCTCTCTGTCACCCCTTAATTCTGTGCATTTGTAATATTGAAGAACTTAGCTATCTCTTTCATTTACTGATTTCCCTTAACCCATGTTTCAGGTTTACAAATTCTACTTACAAATGGCTTATGATTTTTTTTTCTGGACTGAGACAATTGCCTCCTTAATTATGAGTGTTGTGCCCATTATGAGTATTGTTGTTTCTAAAATAGACTTGATTTTTAGAGCAGTTGTATGTTCAAAGTAAAATTGACCTATAGGTATAGAGCTTCCCTGTACCTGCCCTTCTCACACAGAAAACCACCCCCATTATCTGTATTTTTATAGGAACAATCCATAATTAGGAACATGACAACAATAAAAAAACAGTACAATATAAAGTAACTATGGCTGTTATTACATTATTTTGAGTCAGTATTCATATGTATATTATTTATTTTTAAATCATTCTCTGAGGTCACCAAATAGGTAGTCTGCTTACAGCCCATATCCCCCAACTGCTTTCATATGGACTGCCAAAAAAAGGGGCTTCAGAATTAGCATAATGGTGACATTTCTGCAGCATAGGAAGAAATCTTTATTTCAAGTACTTTTTTTTTCTTTTAACCAGTCCTTAAGAAAAAACAAATCATACTCTTTCTGACACTTGAAACCACCCATCTATTTAGAACTGATTGTATATGTTAGCATTTTCAACCTTGGAAAAATGATCTGAGGAAAAACAGGAGACATGATCACAAGTGTGTTTTTCCCTCACTACTGCACATTCCCATTAATAATGCATGTGGATTGATCTGCAATATCTGGAGACTACTGGATATGCTGTATGGATGTTTCCCTGTCATCTCAAACTCAGTGTTTCTAAAACGAAATGCAGTATCTCACTGTATCCTCTGTAAGCCTCACTAACTCAGATTCCTTTAGCAAACTTTCTCTCTGCCACCTACCTTCCTATTCTTAGTCTTACATGGCTCGAAATATATTAATCTTTCTTTATGTTCTAATGGCCAACCAATTTTAAAATCAGATACTTTTTAACCTTTAATACTTTTTTCTTTCAAAACAAACAATGCTATCTATATGTTTTAGTCCCATTGCCAACAAATTTCCTACCTATATCCACTCCTGATCTGACTGTAGATTTGGGGTCATCACACCATACCTGAATTGGCACTTGAATAGGTTCCTTGATAAATTCTCATGTTAATTTATCTCAGTGAAATAAAACTGACCTAAAATGTATTTTATTAATTTTACTACCTTCTTAGGAAAGCTTCCTCATTCTCAGTTTTCACCACCTTCAAACCTATGCTTGAGTTTACACTTGTATGCTTCATAATCTGACTTCACTCTCTAAACCCAGATTTATTTAAGTAGTTTGGTCAGTTATTTCGCTTACCCAACAATTGTACTATTCAAATGCTACTCAAAGAATTTCTTCCATGGCTTTTGTTGTAGCGATTCTGTTATATACATGATGTGTCACACATTGTCATTTACTTGTGCTGTGACCTTGCCTAAATGTGTTAACTTTTTTGAGCCAGTTTTCCTCTCTGCAGAATGGAGTTAATACTCACCTTGCGGATTTGCTATGGGGATTGTATATGTAATGCATATAAAATTACCTTCTTATCTACATAAAGTATGAAACAAATAAATGTTAATTTCTTTAGTTCTCCAACACTCAAGAAATTATCTTGCTACGCTATTGCAATTCTCTTTGTTTACATAGATAATTTGGAGTCAAATTCTAATATATTGAAAACTCTGGTCCTGCTTTTTTACTCAAGACTCACTGTATGACCTTTCTCAATATTGCATTGAAATGCTACCAAGCTGAACCATAAGTAACTTCAAAATGCTCATTAATTTGTTTGCCCCCGGTGCATATTTTCACAAACTATTTTTCCTTCCTCAATTTTGTTTTAAATTCTGCCCTCTGTTTTTTCTCTAAAGGAGTATCTATTGCTAGTGATTCAATAATCAACTCAATGTCACGTTCTCCCAGAAGCCTTGACAAACTCCTGCTCATCCATTATACAGCATTCTCCACAGGTTTATTGTTAAAATTAACAACATTCTGTAGGCATAATTTACTCATTCTTTTGTATCTCTCACTGGTCTGAGAGCATCTTGAAGAAGAAACCATTTCAGTCATCATTCTGTACCCGGTGCCCGATACATTGCTTGGCCAATATAAGGGTTTGAAATATATTTGTTGAGCAGGCTCCTTGTTAAAATTACAATTGATTTGCCTAAGTATGCTTGTCATTTATGTTAGTCTGCACTCTTAAATAAACTATAAGCTCCTTGTGCATATGATCATATAATATTTCTATTATTCCTATTACTTAGCATATTAGTTCACATATGGTGGATGATAAATAAGTATTGATTGGTTTGACTATGAATATTAAAAATGATATTTATAAAGAGAAAAAAGAAGTGGTATAAAGCACTATATCATTTGTTTTCATTAAGATCAATTCTGAGGACAATATGTTTCCATCTATCTTCTACAAATTTGGCCGAGCTCTGGGAAGTGTGTAGTTTAACAAGGCTGAAGAAAAGGTGATAATGTTTTAACATCACAGCAATGGTGTGACACTTTTACAAAATTCTCCATGTGTTAATAACTTTTTTTATAATTATACTCTAAAATTAAGCATTTATAAAAAGCAGATTAATTGGAGAGAGGGGCATCTGTAATACTTTCAATAAGATAAATTTTTACAAAAGAAGTAGATTCTCTCATTCTATATAAAAATAATAATTATAAAAATGATGACTTGATACTTCTTGAGCCTTTTATATGTCAGATACATATTTGACAATTTACAAATATTACTAAAATTTACAATAACTTGGCAAAATAATATTACCCTTTTATAGACTGATATATAAGCAGAAAAATTAAATGGCTAGTCTTAGATCACAAGGCTACTAATTAGAGTCAGAACTCACATTCAGATTGATCTGTATCCTGAGTTCATATATTCATTAGATTAAATAATTTCTCCCCCAAATTTATGTCCTTTTGGAATCTGAGAATGTGATTCCCTTTGGAAGTAGGATCTTTGTATAGATTATCATTTTGTGTGTCATTTTGTGTGTGTGTGTGTGTGTGTGTGTGTGTGTGTGTTTGTCAATCCTCACCTGAGAATATTTTTCTATTGATTTTTAGAGAGTAGAAGGGAGGGATAGAGGCATACAGAGAGAAATATTGAGAGACACATAGATTGGTTGCCTCCTGCACGGTCCCGCCTGACCGGGACTGGGGATCAAGCCTGCAACTGAGGTGCATGCCCTTGATCAGAATCAAACCTGAGACTCTTCAGTCTTCATGCCAATGCTATATTCACTGAACTAAACTGGCTAGGGCTGCACATGATATAATTTTAAAATGAGATCATATTTAATCAAGGTGGGCTCTAATCCAATATGACTAGTGTCCTTAGAAGAAAACAAAGGTATAGACATTAAGACACATAAATAACCAAATATGAAGACAGAAAAGTAATTGACTGATGCATCTACAAACCAAGGAACATTAAGCATTGCCCACAGCACCAGATCAAAGAGAAAGGCCTGGTAGAGATTTTGCCTTATAGCCTTCTGAGAGAGCATGGTCAGCACCAAAATGTGGTTTTTTTTTTAGGAATCCAGTGTATGACAATTGTCTCTATAATTCTACAAGACTAATACACATGATGATAAGTAATATAAAAATGTTACCACCAGAAAGTTTGATATTAGCAGATATTTTTTCAGTGATATACATTTCAGAAAAAAACTATATTGCTTTCCAGTTTACTTTTGGCTAACATTACATTTTAAAATTACCGGAGTTATTATTTCTGCTTTTTACATTATACACAGCTTAAACAATTCTTAATATTTCTGCCATCAGAAAAAAACATCATATTTTTATAATTGGTGATCCCAAGCATTATTTCTTTATTTTATCAAAAGACTATGTTTGCAGGAGTTAATGAAAATAGTTATCTAAGATCTGCAAAATGGTAAAGCTTAAATACCTTGAGAATGGGTGACAATGATGAAATTTGCCTAAGCCACTGTGTAAATGTTCAAAAGTCTTAACCACACCAGATTTGAGGAACAGACCATTGTTTGTGTGTTTGTTTAAGGTGACAACTCTGATCCTAGCAGAGTGAAATATCTTCAGCTCACTCACTGTGCTTCGATTTATGACAAGATGCAATCCAACTCTTCCTTAGCTTCTTCTCACTTTAATCATTTTTTGTATTATATTGTCAAGAAAATAATGGAAAGTAACCTATAAAAAGGCTATGCTAACTTATGAAAATAATACAAAATTGATGTGCTTATATGTGTGGCCTTCCACCATATGCTTACAAGGGACCTAATAAAATGAAGAGTAGGTAGAACTCTTAATTAGAAACACACACACAATAATTGAATATAACCATTCTAGTAACCTTCATTTCACAAATTACCTTTGCAAGTCCTGTTCTGTGGTTTTTTTAGTAAACCAATGCTTCCTCACTGAGAAAAACATTCATGAAACTATATAGAACAGCCTGACTTGATTCATAGTCTGCATGTTCCTCAGAGTTTAATAATGGCTATCTGAAAAATTAAGAAACTGTCAAATCATAGACTTTCTTTAGCCTAGACTGTTAACTCATCAACTTTTGTACCCTATAATTAATTGCATGCCAGGATCTATTAATGTATTAATACATGGAGAAGCATGCTTGTTTTAATTTTTTTTTCCTAATAGAGAACAGAATCTTGACCAGTTTAATAGGAAATTCAATGCTTTCATATGTCAAGGAATAGCTTTTATTAATGTTATCGCATTCCGTGGTAAGTTCTGAAGACCAAATGCCATTTGAAAACGTATACTTCTTAAGGTGTTTAGAGTTGGAAGGCAGTTTAGAAAAATAATCTAGTAAAATTCTTTCAATGTCTCTAATTCCTATATTAGATATTCTAATAAAGCTAAGGGAAAAATATGAAAGAAATTGGCAATAGAATGAGAAAACAAGCCATAAATAGGACAAAATATTTGCCAAAAGTGTTATATGATAAAGGATTGTTATCCAGAATACAAACACACACAAAAAGTCTCTTAAAAATCAATAATAAAACAAGTAACCCAAATAAAAATGGCCCAAAGTCCTAAACAGACACCATGCCACAGAAGATAAAAATATGAAAAATAGAAAAGAAATGTTCTCGGAATCCAAGATGGCAGCATAGGTAAACACCTACACTGCTGCCTTGGACAACAATTTTAAAACTACAACTAAACAACAGAATGAACATCATCCAGAACCACAGGAAAGCTGGCAGAGTGGAAATTCTACAACTAGAGGGAAAGAGAGGGGCTCACAAAGACCCAGAGGGGCTGCAAAAAGCTAAGGTACGGAGACACGCACATGAAGAGAGCGAGTGAGGGCGAACCTGGCTGGCTTTCTCTGGCTGGAGGGAAATGGAGACTGTCAATAGCATTGAACTCCAGATGAGGCAAAAGTCATATGGGGGAGTTTGGACTGTGAAAAGGGAGAAGTGTATGGAAATTTAGGGGAGTCGCAAAAGGTCAGAGGCCTGGTGGCGGGGACAGCACTGCACCACAGAGGACAGACTGCTGATTGTGCCCTTGGCTTTCGTGATTGGGCGGGAGACAGACCCTCCCAACTGTGCCACTTCTGACTCCACTAAACCCCAGTTTCGGGCGAAACCCTTGGGACCCAGACCCGTGTGGTCCCGTAGCGCAGGGGAGCTGGAAAGGCAGCAGTCTAGAGGCACTGTGAGAGAGCGCACCTGCGCGTGCACAGGGACCGCTCCAGCGACTACCCAGTCACATGAGACTCAGGGGCCGTGGAGGGTGGGCCCAACTGGAAGGTGAGGCGGTCCCTTAAGCCTTGAGACTCCACCCATCCCAAGCTCAAGAGAGGCTTTTGCGCTTTTTCAAGTCTGGTATCATAAGGCTGAATCCAACACAGAAGTTCTCTTGGCATAGTGAAAATGCCGAGACAAGGGAAGGAATCACAAACAAAAGAAATGGAGGAAAAAAACGACTGGACATAGAGTTCAAAACCACGCTTATAAGGTTTTTCAAGAATATATTAGAAAAGTTGGATAAAATTATCAAGTCTCAAAAGGAGATGCAAAAGGACCAACTAGAGATGCAAAAGATCCAACTAGAGATGATAAAGGACCAAATAGAAATTAAACATACACTGACTGAAATATAAAATATTAAACAGAGACCTAATAACAGATTAGCGGAAGGCAAGAATCAAGTCAAAAATTTGAAATATAAAGAATCAAAATACACTCAACTGGAAAAGAAAGAAGAGAAAAGAATCCAAAAAATGTGAAGATAATGTAAGGAGCCTCTGGGACAGTTTCAAGCGTACCAACATCAGAATTGTGGGGGTGCCAGAAGAGAGAGAGCAAGATACTGAAAACCTATTTAAAGAAATAATGACTGAAAACTTCCCACATCTGTTAAAAGAAATAGAATTACAAGTTCAGGAAGCACACAGAACCCCATATAAAAGGAATCCAAAGAGGACTAAACCAAGACACATCATCATTAAAATACCAAGAGCAAAAGACAAAGAGAGAATATTAAAAGCAGCAAGAGAAAAACAGTTCATTATCTACAAGGGAGCATCCATACAACTGTCAGCTGATTTCTCAACAGAAACGATGCAGGCCAGATGGGAGTGGCAAAAAATATTCAACGTAATGAATAGCAAGAACCTACAAACAAGATTACTCTACCTAGCAAAGCTATCATTCAGAATTGAAGGGCAGATAAAGAGCTTCACAGATAAGGAAAAGCTAAAGGAGTTCATCAACTCCAAACCAGTATTATATGAAATGCTGAAAGGTACTCTTTTAGAAGAGGAAGAAGAAAAAAATAAAAGATAAAAAATTATGAACAACAAATACATATCTATCAACAAGTGAATCTAAAAATTAAGTGAATTAAAAATTTGATCAACAGAATAAACTGGTGAATATACTAGAATCAGGAGCACAGAAAGGGAGTGGACTGATAATTCTCAAGGGGAAAAGGGGGAGTGGGGTACAGGGAGTGACTGGACAAAAATCATACACCTATGGACTTATCAATTGGGGGGAAAGGTAAGGGTAGAGGGAGAGGTGGGAACAGGGTGGAGGGGAGCTATGGAGGGGGAAAAAAAGAGACAAATGTAATAATCTGAATAATAAAGATTTAATTAAAATAAAAAATAAATAAAAAATGTAAGAAGATGAAAAATAAGCATATGTAACCATGCTGAACGTCATATGTCATTATTGAATTTGCGAATTAAACAATAAGATACCTTGGCATGCCTACTTAGAATGGTAAAACCCAAAACACTGACAACAAGCTATCAAATCATAGACAAATGCTGGTTAGGATGTGGAGCAACAGAAACTCTCATTCATTGCTGTTGGGAATGGAAAATTTTACAGAAATGTTGTAAAACATTTTGGCAGTTTCTTACAAAACTAAACATATTTCTACCACATGACCTAGTAATTGCAACTCTTGGTATTTATCCTATATTGTTGAAAACTTATTTTCATACAAAAACCTTTATAGCAACTTTGTCAGAATTATCATAATTTTAAGGCAACCAAGATATTATTCTGTAGGTAAGTGGATAAATACATTGTGATACATCCAAAGGAATATTAATCCTATATAATAAAAGCCTAATATGCTAAGTGTCCAGCCATCTGTTCAACCATCAAAGCATAATATACTAATCATATACTAAGACCATTCAACCACTTGCCATGATGTGCACTGACCACCAAGGGACAGATGCTCTGACCATTAGGTTAGCTTGCTGCTGGGGTCCAGCCAATAGGGACTGAGCAAGATGGGCCAGACAAGACCTGGTGCTCTCCTGTGGTACCTTACCTGCTGGCCAACCTCCTGCATCCTTCCCTGGCCCTGAATGTGCACTGGTGGGGTCCTTCAGCCTGGCCTGCATCCTCTTGCAATTCAGGACCTCTCAGTGGATGTCAGAAAGCTGCTTTTGGCCCAATCCCGTAGGCTAGGCCAAATGATACCACTGGTGCACAAATTTGTGCACCAGGCCTCTAGTCAGTAATAAAAAGAAGTGAGCTATCGAGCCAGAAAAAGACATGGAGGGTACATTTTGCATATTATCAAGTAAAAGAAATAAAGCATAAAATACATGAGAAGTTTTTCTTTAAAATAATCAGGATTAAGGAGAGAAAGCACAAACTTCTCACTACAGCATTTACTACAAAGTCTCTGTACCTCCTGAAATTATCTTGATGCCCTCAGTGTCATGTGCCCCACACTGAGACTTAACCATTGGAAGAATTCTTTAGTTCTTTAGTGGGGCCCATTGGACAAACTATATTTTATAATTTATTCAGGCTAATCTCTAATTTACTAGAAATTTATTTTAAGCAGATAATGAAAATCTCAAAACACTTTGAATTCTGTTATCTTGCTCCATTTCTCTGTATTAGTGAATTTTATCAGATTTCATTGGGCTCTGACAGACTGATTACCTGAAATACTGTGACAAAAAGACAAATTCTGAAATGTTTAAAGTCAGTGATACCTAGAGAAGAGACTGGGCTTTTAAAAATACATATGAATCATAGAGAAACCTCAAAAAGGATATGGAATGGTATTTTGAAAATGTCTGATCTCCACTTATCTGTAGGTAATCAAATGTCAAGAACATGGACTTATGCTCCTTCTGGAGAGTATCCCAGAGAACAATATCACATAATATTATGATAAAATAGCAAAAGTACATTTACATCTGTCAAAAAACAGGCTCTAAATATCTAGGTCTTTATTACTTTGGATAATTTTACTTATCTTGAGTATCACCTCTGATCAGAGACCATGAATATTTCCCCTGATAATTAAATGCTGTTGCAAATAATATAGTAATTTCCACTGACAACATACTATTCCATTGTGATTTGATGTTAGGTAGATATATTTGCAGGAATTTATAACTTTATAGCTTTGTGTGAGATGGTAAATAAATATAAAATCTAGAGGCGGTGCAACATGATACTTTTAAGAAATTGACTTTGCTGGAATGAATATGTATTTCTCTCTGGAAATTGAAAGACATGCATTGTTCCTAGCTCAGAGATCTTAAAAATGTATATATTTTGAATGAATGGATAATATTATTCCTATTATTTGTAGGCCTTTAGAATAAAATTATTATAATGTTATAGCTCCCCAAAAAACAAGATACTAAATTTTATAATTTCCTAAGTAAAATAAATGCAGAGGAGAATTTATTATATGTTAACAATAGCATGGTAAATCCTGAAGGATTATGGATAACTATTTTATTTTCCACTTTCCTTCAATGAAATAGTATTATTTTTATTTTGAAAAATAATATACATTTCTAAAAAACTACTCTTTTGCCAAAGAGGATGCAGTTTGAGTTACTAAACTTAAGAATTTTAGACCACACTATCTACAAACCATTACTCCAAATCTCCTTAAGTCTTTTGCTAATGTCTCCATTACTGTTATCTAAATTCTTTATTCATTGTTCACCTGTCAGATTTATCTGTTCAGTTAGGTTTAACAAACTTTAAATTATACCTGTAGTAGCTAGTGTTTTTCAAACCTGCATTTATTATTATTTTTGTACGTATATAAATGATGACTCTAATGTATTTAAGAGCACTTTGATTTCCTGAAAAACAAATAAAACACCAAAAAGCAAACCACTATGAACTTTTCAGGTCTATCTTAGATCTCAGAAATTTCTGTTTTAAAAGATAAATTGTGTTTGGGACATCATTCTTATTCTTCAGATACTTGCTTATTGTCCTATTGTCGCCCTAGAATATACATTTCAGTCACTTGCCATCTTCTAAATTGTTTCCCGCTTTCTCCCACTATTATCAAATATAGGTGTTCTCTCGGATTTTTTTTAAACTATATTTTACTGATTTTTTACAAAGAGTAAGGGAGAGGGATAAAGAGTTAGTTACAATATCTCTACAGATGAGAAAGAGATATTGATCAGCTGCCTCATACACATACTGGAGATGTACCTGTAACCAAGGTACCTGCCCTTGACTGTAATCGAACCTAGGACCCTTTAGTCCTTAGGCTGACATTCTATCCACTGAACCAAACTGGTTAGGGCTCTCTGGGATTTTTCACAAGGATTTTGTCTGACCTAGATGACAGAGTATATTTCTATCTCTGTCTATCTGCCTACTTACCTATCTACTTGGTTGCATACATACATCCGAATGTATTATCAGTCCCTCCTTATCTTCAGGGAATATGTTCCAAAACTCCCAGTGGATGCCTGAAATCACAGAAAATATTAATCCTGTAAGTAACATGTTTTGTTTCCCCACACACACACACATACACACACACACTCACATGATAAACTTTAAAAGATTAGGCACAATAAGAGATTAATAGCAATAACTACTACATAGAAGTTATAATAATACCTTGTAATAAAAGTTATATGAATATGACATTATTAAGTAAAATAAAGTTTACCTGAACACAAGCACCATGATACCCTGACAGCTATCTGATAATGGAAATGGCTACTAAGTAACTAACAGACAGGGAGCTTTACATAGAGCAGATGCTAGATAGAGGAATAGATCACATCCAGGCAGGACCAAGAGAGACAGTGTGAAATTTTATCACGCTACTTAAAAAAAACACAAAAAAAAACATGCAATTTAAGACTTATAAATTGTTTATTTTTGGACCACAGTTGACCATGGGTAATTATCTGCAGAAAGCAAAACTGCAGATAACCTGGGAATACTATAGTGATTTGTAAATTATTATTTGAAGAATTTCAGACTGTTTTCTGGTAAAGAACTTATATGCATACATGCATAACCCATGGACACACACAATAGTGTGTGAAGGCCTGGGATGAGGCTAGAACAGGTGGAGGGGGTCAATGCGGCAAAATGGGGCATGTCTGCAATACTTTCAACAATAAATATAAATTTTTAAAAATACTAAATTTGGTTTTCCCCAAATGTAATTAATCTGATTTTCTCCTCTTTTACCACTGAAGGTTCTCCTATTTCATGAAATCTTAGAGCTACAAAAGATTTTAATGATCCAGGTCAAAGTCTTGGGCAAATTAATAATAAAGAATTTTGTTCTATGTTATAGAAACTTGTTAAAAACAGGATACCTTTGATTCTTCTATAAGAGCTATAAAGCTTAGTAGTCTCCCTCACTGTCCCCAAAAGAGCCTGGGATAGGCAGTCCTTGGTGATGATCTTTTCTCTCCTCGTGTTCCCTGCATTTACTCTTTTGCTTCCCTCTTTCCTGTAACTTCACATGTCTTGTAATGGCATCTCTCTATATAAATGAGCAGGATTTCAGTTTCATCAGGAACATGAGTCTGTTCTAGCTACTCATAATAAGACTGCTTTCCAGATATAGGCTGCTCTACTACATTAAAGCTATTAAAATCAAATCTAAAACAAAGAAAATAACACTCTTTAAAAATACTAATAACCTATCTGTCTGTTTCTTGGTGATTTGGTTGCATTTAAAAATACCTTTATTCGGGGATACATCTTACAATCACTTGAAAGTAAATAAATTGTCCATGCTGTGGCCGAGCCATTAGAAGGGAATTGTGGCCAATGCCTCACATCTCTGCAGATGCTCTGTAACTACGTCAATCCAAACTGATAGTTATTGTGACCACACTGAGTAGTTTTACTTTATCACTGGCATGATGCTTGGCTCTAAAAAGACTTACTCTTGAGTGATAACTTTTATTTTCTGCTAGCCTAGCCTCCCATTTCCAATAACATTAGTAGGTAAAACAACTTGTTTTTTGGTATAGCCATTTTCATTTAGAATTTTGTAAACTCTCCTTTAACAATGCAAAATCATACAGAATGATTAAAGGAAAAAAGCCTCTGATATGCATATTTCCTGGGAAAAACTGGTTGGGATTATTAAATATATTTTCATCAGAATATTCTGAATAACTCCATGTCATTTTGGAAATGAAAGTTAATATCTAAACTAGCTGAAAGAATATAAAAGAATATAGTGATTCACCTACCCAAGAGTTTTTAATAAAAAATACTTACAAACACATAGATTCATAATATGTGAGAAGGAAAAGACATGCAACAATTACTTTAAAAACAATTTAGGAATTATTTTACACACCTATATTTTATGCATTCACAGTTTATAAGGGCATTGTCCTTTGGGCATATGTCAAAGTGTTACATATGTAGATAGAGCTAGATGCATAGCTCTATATCTTTTTACATATGTATAACATATATATGTGTATTGTATAAGTAAAATCTGAAAAGTTCTGCATTATGGTAATTAATAATGCTAAGTATTAATCTACTTTAAATGAAGTTTTTACTGGAGCGGTAATTTTTATTTTCTCAATTATTATTTTGGCATTAAAATTAAAAAATAACAATGAAGAAGAAAGGAAAACTCTGTTGAAATTATAAATAAAGATATCAAAATATGTATTGATAGTGAATCTTTTACATCTTTCTATACTTAGGATAATTCTTTGGAAATTCAATTGTTCTTAGTCATGGGTCCTTAGAATTTATATTTTTATTGCTAATTTATAATTCTAGGAAAATGTTTTCTCTTCTTTTGAAACAATTTCTATTTTCATTAGCCATTTGGTCATTTGTTCAATGCATATTTATTGAGCAAACACTCTGTACCATAAATTGCAAGAACAGTGAGAAGATAATTCTTAGCTCATAAAGACCATCATTCAGTAAAGCCTAGAGTATGGACATATTAGTACCTATCTGAGCTAAAGGTACAGTATCATGGGAGCACAGAACAAGAAGCCAATTCACCCCTGCAGGATAGAATTGTCACAAAAAGCTCTTCAGTAGATAGAGACATTTAACTTGAGTTTAAAATATTGTTTAAAAATTAATGTCCAAGTTTTGCAAGCTATTTATTGAAAAAATATCTTTAAAAACTTATCTATTTTTTTAAATGTGATTTAATTATCACAGGCTAATTTTTTTTGAGAGAAAAAAAAGTAGCTGGGATGATTTTTATACAATTCCCATTGATATTAAAGTTATTTAAAATAACACTTTTCTATTATAAGTATTAATATTATAAAATATTAATATCATTAATATTTATCCTCTTCCTCTATGCATCAATTATTTTTTTATAATGATACACAAAGCATTTGTCCTGTTAACTTTTATCTTCAAGTTTTAATGTTCAAGGGGGATTGGATAAATATACAGCATTGCCCTCTACTGGACAGAAGGCCATCAATTCACATGAAAGATGCTTCTTTGTGGGTATGAGTAAAGATGTATATCTTATAGGAATTTCAATGATGGATAAAAAAAATAATATAAAAGTGCCTGCTAAAAGTAGTATTTTGTTACTTCAACTTAACATATTTACAACAATACTACGTAGACCTCCCTAAAGTGACTAGAAAACCTCCAGTAGAGCTCATTTTCATATCTCCAATATATAGATGAGGTGTAAACAAACTTCCCGTTTCCTCCAAAACTATATTCTTTCAGAAATGTGCTTCTTTCATTTCTAACCAAAATATTATGGTGGTTTTTTTTTTAACTTACTTTTAGAGTTGTCTTCTTCATTGGGACAACTACCAATCTCATTCCCAGGTAACAAGATTTTGATAATTGTTAATAGAACTTTCAAATTGTTAAATTGAACATAATTTTTATCACAGTGAATATTACATTTAATGAATTATTTATACTTTGTGGCAATTTCATATTCAAGAAAAGTAAGGTTTACAGTAAGGCAAGAATATATTTTTAAGTCCAACATATCATTTAGATAGCATATTTACATACTGCCCATGATTTAAATTTTTGCACATGGTTAGATATACAAAATCCCTGAACATAGCCCACAAAAACATACCATGAAGAACTATAACTTTTCAGAGGCCATGCAGCACACCACAATCCTTTATCTGCTTCATTGATAATGTAGCAGACAGCTTGGCTGGCTGTCATCTTGATATTCAGAACCTCACTACACCCTAGGAGATGTTTTCATGGCACATCGTTCCTTCCCACCCCATATTCCAATTGCCCATAGTTTCCTAAGGTAGACGTGTGGGGAGGGAGCCCTGGTTGTTCAATGGAGTCAGACCATAGCCAGTTTTCTCAGTGGTTAGAGAGCCTCAGCCCCAAAACTGAAGGGTTGCTGGTTTGATTGCAGTCTAGGACACAGGGTCAAGTGTGGGAGTCAACCAATGGATGTGTTTCTCTCATGTGGATGTTTCTCTCTTTCTCTCTCTCTCTCTCTCTCTCTCCTTCCTTTCCATTTTCTCTAAAAATCAGTGGAAAAATATCCAAAGATGAGAATTAACAACAAAAAGGACAATGGAGTCAAGACATGGATATTACAAAGACTGCCATAATCCTTAACATTGTTTTGGCAACACTGTCTCTTTTCTTATCTCCTTGACAAACTACTGATACTTTCATTTACTGTTGTCTTCAAGTACTCCTCCTTTGGTTTCTCTGGTGGGAGATTAATTTTGCCTTATGCATACAGTCCCCTTTATTCTTAACAGAATATATGTTATTATCACTTTACATATCAATAAGCATGTGAGCAGATGAGTGATTATATATTATTCATCAATGCTGAGAAGTTCAAGGTAACATAAAACATGGCTAGTAATAAAAGATTTTAAGTGAAAATGATTAGAATTGGGTTTAGAGAAGAATGTTGCATTTAGCTGGGGAGAAAGGAAAGACATTTTAAATTAAAATGTGTGAATGTGAATAATGTTTGAACAAAAGTGGGTGAGTCAAATCTTAAGAAGAGGACTCTCAAGTTATTTAGCAAAATACTCAAAAGGGCAATGAGAAGGAAGCTCTCTACAGGATTATCTCTGAAATCTAATGGACAATCTTAAAATAGTTTCCCAAGTTTGTATTTCTATTTCATAATATATGTGCTTTTACTATAACATCAAAACAATACTTTAAATTAGTTAACTTTTGTGCTGAAGTCTTGGAGTAAAATTGATGCTTTCTGAAGTTGTAAGGTTTCTGTTTTGTTTTTCTTTTTGCTTTTGTGATATATAGACACACATTGTGTACTATGTTGTCAGTAATTGAATGTAAAAAGTGCAACTTCAAGGAGAAGTTATTAAGGGCTTGGTAGAAAAGCATGAGAGATAATTTTTAGTAAATAAGGTGGACTTAATGTATACATGACCTTGAATGTTAGGTCTAGGAAAGAAGTCTAATGAAAACACATGTGGCATTTTAGGAAATTTGAAGTCACAATATCTTAGGTCTCTATCAAGTTTTATGAAAAAATATTTTTAGATGCTAATCAACCACATTAAGCATCTTTGCATTTGCTCTACTTTAAATAAAAAATTTTGTCTTAGGCCTAAATGTGTCTTCTTGAGAGGATATTTTAATTTATATGACATTTTTTTAACTGTCAAATAGTATTCAAAAGTAAAATAGACTGTAATTGCCTGAGGATATGAGCCATCTCTTTTTATGGTTCCTAGCACAAGGTCACAGATAAATTAGTGATTAAGAGGTATACCTTTTAAATGCATATCTACACTAATAAAAGAGAAAGATGCCCGCCAGCCAATCAGGAGTAAGTATGCAATTTAACTCAACAAAAATGGCAGGTTAATTTGCATATACAGGCACTGCCCCAGCCTCTCAGGGCTTCCATGCAGTGTGGGAAGGCGGGGCCAGAATGGAAAGAGGTGGCTCCGGGGCCAGAGCAGAAAGGCAGTGCTGGCAGCCAGGGAAAGAAAGGCCCATTCTTTCACAAATCTTCTAGTTTACTATAAGAGATGTACATAGATACTAGAGGAAAAGATTAAGTGGCACTTGTAAAAAATTATTGTTTCTGTTTCTTGGCATATTTGACTCAATACACCTCTTGTTTTAATGTGTCATCCTATCTAATAAAAAGGTAATATGCAAATTAATCATCACTCTGTCACAAAGATGGTGGCACCTCGTCTTTTCAGTCCTGCCGGAATCCTCCAGTCCTGGGGGGAGGCCGCTGGGAGTGGGCAGCGGAATGCTTGCTTAATCATTGCCACCACAGAGACTCTGACAGCAGGGAGAAGGAAGTCCCACCCCCACAAAATGAGACAGAACCAGCCATTGGTCAGACAGCTCTCAATGGCTTGACAGCCAGGACTCTCATTCAGACTATGACATCTCAGACTATGACAGCAGGGAGGTGGGACTATGGTTAAAGAGCAACTATTGATACAACAGAGTTCTGCAGCAGAAAGAAGCTGCATTATCCACAGAAAATATCTGAAGAACAACGTGTGTCTGATTTTGAAAGAAGGCAGTGCCTGTGACAGAATGTATCTGAAAAGCTACTATTGGCAAAACGTAGCTCTGAAGTCGAATTAAGCCAGCGTCATTGATAGAAGATGTCTAACTACCAACGTACCTTTGAAGTTGAAAGAAAGCAGTGGCGAAGACAGAATATGTCTAAAGAACAGTCATTAGCAAGTACTACCAATAGTGGTAGGAACTGCCTTCTCAGTGAAACTAGAGTACATGAGGATGCAATTCTCAAACATAGTTGTGGTGGAATAACTAGTAAATGTCAACTTTGCCTATCACTAAATTTATCTGATGAAAAACCAGCCAATGGGAAATTTACTCAATGTTATAGCAAAGGGAAAATCTGCCAAATGAGATACATTTTCCAGAATACCCAGCATATTTAAAAAGATTAATAACAAACAAAGATTCTGACAGTAAAAATTTCATGGAAAATATTTGTTCCACAAATAGTTCTTTTACTTTTGCTTCCATGGGTGCAAATATTGCATCACCATCAGGATATGAGCCATACTGTTTTTGAATACACAGACAAGTTTATCACTGTACTAGAACTTTATATTCTTCAGATGGTATTTCTTGGAAGCAGGGGAGGGCAGTTGGGGGGGTGACCAGGCCTACAGGGAAGGTCAGTTGGGGGTGACCGGGACAGCATGGGAGGACAGTTGGGGGCAATTGGTCGAGCAGGGAAGCAGTTAGGTGTCAATGCCAGCAAGGGAGTGGTTAGGGGGTGATAAAGCTGGCAGGCAGAATTTGTTAGGAGCATTCAGGCAGGAAGGTCAGCGGTTGGGAGCCAGCAGTGCTGGATTGTAAGAGGGATATCTGACTGTTTCATGGGGTCCCAGATTAGAGAGGTTGCAAACTGGGCTGAGGAATACCTCCCCTCCCCCAGTGCATGCATTTCATGCACCGAGCTTCTAATAAAACTTCTTGAGATTGAGAAGTGAAAAATGTTTTCCCATACCAAGTGACATGCTGAAGTTAGCATTACACTTAATGAGTATCTTCTTTAAGCCCTTCTCACTTTGCAGGTCTTTGATCATCTCTTTTTTCACTGCTGTGTATTATAATGAATATACATATTGGTTTACCCACTGTTTCCCCATTTGCATGCTCTGGCAACAAAATTGAGTTAGAGCACAGAACAGAGTTCCTGGAACCCAGGAGATCTGACTTTCACGGGTTTCAAGGAATCAACATACTTTGAACATCCAACAGCTTTACATATCTATACACAAGTGTTTTTGAAATATTAAGCACAAATGTTGTTGTGTGTCCCTGACTCCTATTAAAACCTGTTAAAAGCTATGGGCCCTAATAATCTTGTCTCTCCTCCAATGAATGTATGCATATTTTATAGATGATTTTAGAATCTCTAAAAGTTACCAATAGATCCAGATCAAGAAAGTTCATTTGGTTTATTTCACAATGCTGGAAAAATATAGGAACAATCTTTATATTAATTTATAGACAAATCTTTATTCAAATAACATTTCAAGAAAACATATAAATATAAGAAAATGAGGTTCTTATTTGGTGGTGATTGTCACCTATGTTCATACTAGAGGCCTGGCGCATGAAATTCCTGCGTGAGGAGTGTGTCCCTCAGCACTGCCTGCACCCTCTCCAATCTGGGACCCCCTCGAGGGATGTCTACTTGGATCGGGCCTAAACAGGCAGTTGGACATTCCTCTCACAATCCAGGACTGCTGGCTCCCAACTGCCTGCCTGCTTGCCTTCCTGATTGCCTCTAACCACTTCTGCCTGCCAGCCTGATCACACCCTAACCACTCCCCTGCTAGCCTGATTGATGCCTAACTGCCCCCCACTCCCCACTAGCCTGTTTGCCCCTAACTGTCTTCCCCTGCACACCTGGTCACCCCTAACTGCCCTTCCCTGAAGGCCTGGTCACCCCTAACTGCCCTCCCTGAAGGCTTGATCACCTGCAACTGCCCTTCCTTGCAGACCTGGTCCCTCCCAATTGCCCTCCACAGCTGGCCTGATCACCACAACTGCCCTCCCTGTTGGCCATCTTGTCACAGCCATCTTGTGTCCACATGGGGGCAGTGATCTTTGACCACATGGGGGCAGCCATTTTGTGTGTTGGAGTGGTGGTCAATCTGCATATTACTCTTTTATTAGATAGGATAGAGACCTGGTGCATGAGTGGGGGATGGCTGGTTTGACCTGAAGAGTGTCCTTGGGACATAGGGTGGCCTGGTTGAGGGGCCTGTGGTGGTTTGTAGGCCAGCAACATCCCTGGTGACCCAAGCAGAGGCCCTGGTATCAGGGAGTTATTTATCTTCTATAATTGAAACTTGTTAGTGGAGGCCAAGGCAGGCCAGGGCTGCAGGAGCTTGGCTTCCTCCATCACAGGGGGAAACTCAAGCCTCCTGCTATCTCCAGCTCTGTGACTGCCACCATTTTCGTTGGGATTTGTTTATCTTCTATAATTGAAACTTTGTAGCCTAGAGTGTAAGCCTGGGCTGGCCAGGGTGGCAGGGAAGCTTGGCTTCCTCCATTGCTGGGGAAACCCAAGCTTCCTGCTTGCTGCAGCTCTGTGGCTGCAGCCATTTTGGTTGGGTTAATTTGCTTACTCGCTCCTGATTGGTTGGTGAGCATGGCTTCTGGGTGTAGCAGAGGTATGGTCAATTTGCATATTACTCTTTTATTAGATAGGATGTATTAAATATCATGAAATGATAGTAGATTTTCATTCAGTCTAACATATCAATATAGATACTGATTTTAAAGAGTGATCATCAAAACTAAGGAAGAAAAAAAGAATATAAGGCATAGAGTGAAGAATGTTAACAAGTACACTTTAAAAAGAGGAGAAAATGTATTACATTGAATAAAAACCAGAACTTATTTGTTCTTTTAAAGAGATAGTAATCATGAAATGAGAATCTGTTCACGATTTTATAATATTTATATTTTTCCCATATGAAAAATCATTTTATTTTACCATGTAAGATAATTTTTTTCTAAAAATGTCACTTATAATGTACTAGGGTTCCAATGCATGAAGATTCGTGCATGGGAGGTGGGTACCTCAGTCTAACCTGCACCTCTCCAATCTAGGAGCCCTCAGGGAAGCCCTCTCCAATCCAAGAGTTTCTGTCTGTCTTTGCAATCATATGAGCAAATTGTCTGAGATCCCAACCCAGTTTGGTTTGTTGCTCACAGAGTAATAAAGGCATTTATTTTTTCTTTACTTCATTGGTGGAGATTTCCTGGAAGTTTTAGGATATCTTTCTTTTAATTTTTCCTAGACACTCTGATTTTACTTATGTCTCTCATCTTTGCTTTCCCTCAGTTCACCACTGCAGCAGTAACTTGCTCCAGGCTCACTTTGCTCTAGTGTCTAGGAGATCCTTCTGCCACCAAAACTATGATTATCAGCATTCCTGGTGCTCACCATGCTCTGGTCTTCTACTTCTAGTCCTAGGGCTACCACCAGAACTACTATTCCCAGAATTCCTAGTGCTCATCTTGCTCTTGGTTTTCCCTTCCTGCTCTGTCTCCTTCCCATGGCCTCCTGCTCCTCCAAGTCCTCCATGCTGACAGTTTTCCCTCTCTGCTCTCACATATATCCTTTCTGATTGGTGTTTCTCATTTCTGGGATATAATCCTATAAGTGGAATTCCTGGATCAAGAAGTTCCATTTTTAATTTTTTGAGGAAGCTTCATACTGTCTTCCACAGTGGCTGCCCCAGACTGCATTCCCACCAGTAGTGCAAGAGGCTTCCTTTTTCTTGGCATCCTCTCCAGCACTTGTCTTTTATTGATTTGTTGATAATAGGGAAATGAAAACTAAGGAGAAAATAAACAAATGGGATTACATAAAAATAAAAAACTTCTGCAGAGCAAAAGAAACCATCAACAAAACAACAAGAAAGTCCACTGCATGGGAGAACATATTTGCCAGTGTTATCTCCAATAAGGGTTTACCAGTAATCCTCAAAATTTATAGGTAACTCATACAACTTAACAACAGGAAGATAAACAATCCAATAAAAAATGGGAAAAGGACCTAAATAGACACTTTTTTTAAAGTAGATATACAGAAGACCAGGAGACACAGGAAAACATTCTCAAAGTCACTAATCATCTGAGAGGTACAAATCAAAATAACAATGAAGTACCACCTCACATCTGTCAGAATGTCTATTTACTTCATTTTAATGTGGTTTATTGTATTACTAGAGGCCCGGTGCATGAAATTTGTGCATGGGGGGGGTGTCTCTCAGCCCAGCCTGCACCCTCTCCAATCTGGGACCACTTGAGCTGGTCCAACTGCCCATTTAGGCCTGATTCTACCCAATCCCTCCTGGATCAGGCCTAAACGTGCAGTTGGACCTCCTTCTCACAATCCAGGACTGCTTTCCTGACTGCCCCTAACTGCTTATGCCTGCCAGCCTGATAATCCCCTAGCCACTCCCCTGCCAGCCTGTTTGCGCCTAACTTCCCTCCCGTTCAAGCCTAGTCACCCTTAACTGCCCTCCCTGTAAGCCTGGGTCACCCCAAACTACCCTTCCCTGCAGGCCTGGTAGCCTCCAATTTTCTTTCGCTGCCGGCCTGGTCACCCCTAACTGCTCTCACCTGTAGGCTTGATTGCCCCCAACTGCCCTCCTGTGCAGGCCTGGTCCCTCACATAGGCCCTCCCCTGCTGGCCTGATCACCCACAACTGCCCTCCCTTGCAGATTTTATCCCTCCTAATTGCCCTCCCCTGCTGGCCATCTTGTGGTGTTCATCTTCTGTCCACATGGGGGCAGGATCTTTGACCACATGGGGGCAGCTATCTTGTGTGTTGGAGTGATGATCAATTTGCATATTATCCTTTTATTAGATAGGATTAGATAAGATAGAGACCTGGTGCACTGGTGAGGGCCAGCTGGTTTGGCTTGAAGGGTGTCCTGGATCAGGGTGGGGTTCCTTTAGGGTGTGGAGGGGCCTGGGCAAGGGGCCTGTGGTGGTTTTCAGGCCATCTAAGTCCCCTGGTGACCCAAGCGGAGGCTCTTGTATCTGGGATTTATTTATCTTCTATAATTGAAACTTTGTAGCCTTAATTGGAGGCCTGGGCCAGCCAGGGCAGGCAGAAAGCTTGGCTTCCTTCATTGCCAGGGAAACCCAAGCCTTCTGCTCTCTTCTGGCCACAGCCATCTTGGTTGAGTTAATTTGTATACTTTCTCCTGATTAGCTGGTGGGCGTGGCTTGTAGGTGTAGCAGAAGTATAGTCAATTTGCATATTACTCTTTTATTAAATAAGATAATGCCATTCTAATGTGGGGCAATTAAGAATGGTGTCTATATAATACAGCCTTTAGTTAAATCTTAACTTAGTTTAACTCCCTCTCTGTGCTCTTTGCTCATCTTACTTTCATTGTCAAAAGAATACAAAACCTTCCATAACTAGGTTTTCCTTTATCACCCAGGTCTTAACAGTTTGTCTTTATATATCTATCTAATATGGAAAGTTTACACAGTTTCCTCTGGTATAACTCGTTTTCAATTCTCTTCCCCTCGATATCTCTATGATTTTTTCCTTTAATGGATAATGTCCATTCATCAAGTTTCACTGTTTTTTTTTATCCTAAATAGATCTGCCTTTCAATAATATATAGCCATAAGCTCATAATGCCATAGAAGCCATTTCAAAATAGATATTAAAAAACTGTTTTGATTAGTAAAAGCCAGTAGCACTAATCGAAGTGAATAATTTAAAAGACAGAAATTTTTCAATATATAAAATCTAGTACAGATATAACACTATATTTTTTATTCACTGTATAGCTCATGAACAAATTATCATTTTTACATTAACCATTTTGTAGTGAGAAATATTGAAAAGCAATTACTCTTTTAGCTTTTAGGTCTTTCCTCTATTCAACAATACTTATTCAGTACTGACCACATACAACGCAGTCCCTGTGGAGGGTTAATTCAACTTTTTACATTGTTGCAGCAGATGAGAATTCTATCCTTTATGCAGATTTTGCTAAAAACTCCTGTGAGAAAATGCATATGATAACTATCACTAGGAAATATAGTCATTAAAATTTTTAATTCAACCACCTCTTGGCCAGATTAAATTTCCCCTCAAAAGAGAAAGAAAATTATTCAATTTTGTCACATGTATTTTTTTTCATCTTTTAGTGCTAAAAAAAACCTATTATTTTAGCTGCAGGGAACAGTTTTATTAAAATAGCTCGATTTCAGAATTCATCAACAGAAATATTTGAATAGTATATATTAGACCAGTTTCTGACCCAAAGTTTCAATTAGAGCCCCAAATCTAGTTGTTTATTTTTTTTTCTTTTAACTTCTTATTTTAACAGCATGACATAAAATCTAACACCTCCTCTAAGTAGAACAAAGTGACCTGAGAACCAGGAAAAATAATAAATAATTTCATATTGCTTTAAAGAATTAGTAGATGAATATCACATTGATTTTTCCTTTCAAGTTGAGTACTACTATTAGGTTTAATAACAATAACAATAACAATAACAATAATAATGATACAACTTGCAGACTTTTTATTTTGTACCAATGTGCTTGACAATTCACACAGACTATCTGAATCTTTAGAACAACCATTATGAATAAGTTAATGTTATCCCCAATTAAATCTATTGTCTGCCACTCATTGGACCCCATCGTGACAGTTCCACAATGAGTAGGCTACATGTTCCCATGCTTGAGATGAGTAAACTCTTAACTAGAGTTTTAAATTTTTTTCAACATCAGTGAAAAATTCATAGCAGCAAACATTAGAAAACATTGAGTAAAATATGCCCCCAAACTTCTACTGTTATAGTATCACCAAAAGACTGCCAGTTTCTGTATAGTTATGCTTCATTGAATCTAAGAATAATTAGCAAAACTAAATATGGCTGAAATTTTAATTTTGTTTGTAATATGGTAAAAACATTTATTTAGGAAAATATTGTTAATAAAATGACCAAAGGAAAATTAATTGACCAAACACATATCATATTTGCAAAATATTAAAATTTTAAAATAAAAATATTTCAAGTAAAATTCTTAAACTTGGATCAGCTGATTTACTAAGCAATAGTGTGATATTTGATTTGAGAATAGCTCAACTTATCTAAAAATGTTAAGATAGATATTTTATTATTCTTCAAAAAATATATTCAAACTCTAAAATTATATGTAATATGTCAATTCTCCCAATTCTAAAGATTAATATTAGATTAAGATACTGATTTTTCCCAGTTTTATTGGTAAACTAGTGGCCCAGTGCATGGATTGAAAGGAAATTAATTAGAATAAATATTTATATTTGCCCTTTCTCTATAACAGAAGTGTCAACCAAATTCATGATTGACAATGACAGATTGAAATACACACATGCAATTAGCGCCAGCGAGAGCTTTATATGTATCACACATGCAAGAGTCAATGTTTAATGTGTCATATGTACTGGCTGGCCAGCTGGCCAATTGGACAGTCAGACACTGCTCACTTAGCCTTTTGTATATATTGATAATGGATATGCATCACTGTATAAGTTTAAAGCATACAGCATGATGATTTACATTTATTATTGTGAAATGATTACTATAATAGGTTCACTTAATGTCCATCTTCTCAAATAAATAAAATGAAGAGAAAGAAAAAAAAAGAAAAAAATTTTCCTTGTGATGAGAACGCTTAAGATTTATTCCCTTATATATTATATAGCAGTGTTAGCTATATCATAAATTGTACATTACATAGCTGAAAGATGGTTTTTAAGGTACCAAAAATATCTTCTTAGAGTATATACTTTGGTATTATGATAGATTTAGTTTTATGCATATCATCTCACAACTATACAAAGATTTTTTTAAGAGAATAAATTTCTTTTAAATCAGTCCCATATGTTTATTTAATATAAATAAATCTCTTAATATGAGAAAACTAAAATACTTTTATAACTCTAATAAAAAGTTAATTTATGTAATAAATAATTTTATCTTTAAACTGTAATTACATTTATAAATTAAGTAAAATGACTTATGAATCTTTGGTTCTATAAATAAGTGATTAATTATGTATAAATAGAACATCCCCTAAATTACACTTTTTATAACATATTCACTGCGTCATAATCAACCCATAATATTAAGGAAATAGCAAATACAAAGGCACAATAGGAAACATAGCTTGATTTACTTGAAAAAACTGCAAGTAATTCAATATTAATTGATTAATATTTGAGAGGGGGCCTATCCAGTATTGTTCATTGGTTGGTATTGACCTATGAATCAGGAGGTCATGATTTGATTCCCAGTTAGGGCACATGCCCTGGTTGTGTGGGCTGGAACCCCAGTGTGGGGTGTGCAGAAGGCAGCCGATCAATGATTCTCTCTCATCGTTGATGGTTCTCTCTCTCTCTCCCTCTCCCTTCCTCTCTGAAATCAATAAAATATATATTCTAAAAAATTTTGAGAAGGGGAAGACAGGAAAGAGAATTATGAATTTGGACAAATAGATAAGAAGGGCCTTATCTCTCAGAAGATAAGTTTGCTTAGCCATGAAAGTTTAAAGGAAGGATTACAGTATTTGGGACAGGCAAGATCAGTTTCATGCTAGAAATATCACTTTCATGATATTTGTCTCTACAAAATCACTCTACAAGATCATGACCTGGAAAGATGAGGGGATAATTTAGAAGATAAAGTTAACTAGAACAATGCTATGGGTATGAAGATGATAGCATTTGGAAAGTATGGGGGTTGGGTTAAAGCTTCAAATATCTGTAGAACACCCAAGAGGAGATTTCTCCCAGGCAAAGTATAATAATAAATCATAATATGCTAATTAGACCAGATGGCCTTCCAGATGACCTTATAGACAAAGCCAGGGCTGCTAGGGAAGCCCTGGGTGCCAGAGGAAAGCCGGTGCTGGCAGCCAGGGGAAGGAAAGCGTGCTCTTGCAGGAATTTTGTGCATTGGGCCTCTAGTTAGATCTAAGATGGTAAAGTGAGAGGAGAGATCTGGGCTATTTTTAAAGAAAGACAAACCAATCAAGCCCATGTCAAATTCCTTATTTGTGCAGAGGAAAACAAATTAGAGCTATTGTTTGGCATCCTAAAGTTAAACCACCTTGTTAATGGAATGAATTTTGACTTTTCATCTAATTGTCTTGGCAGCTGGTAGACACAGCCTAGCAGTCACTGCTCATTAGGGCACTGGACCCACAGCTCCCCACTCTCCAGGGGAAAAGTGGGATTTCATGAACCATCGTAACTGAAGAATGAACATTTTCAACATGATATAATTAAACATTATGGGAAAGAATGGATTAGGGTCCTCTGTGACATTTGGCTAAACATGCTAGCTAGCAAAAATACACAAATGAAGGTCACATTTGCAATTATTATAAAAGTGTCTACATTTTAATTAGGTAGCTGATAAATGTCATTGAGCCTTAGCCACTGACCAACTGTCATTTAAAAAAAGAAGGAAAATGTCACCTAAAAAGTCAAAATTTTTTGCATTGTCATGAAATTAAAACTTGTAGCCACACATACAAATAAGTGTTCAACACTAAAATATTAGGTAGACTTAGTGACGATCTCAAATGAAATTTTAAAAAGGAATATTTTGACAGCATGTAAAATACAGTGATAACACAAATTTTAAAGTTGTTTTGTGAAGCAGGTTCACCTTTACTGTAGAACCATGTGAGCCTCCCTAGTTTTGAAAGGCTCTTCTTATCTTAGAGGGTGCAGTTTAAACAGCTTTTTTTGACCTGTGATTTTTGGCTTAAATTTATCCTTTATTCATTTGACTTTCTGACTTGCACGGCAAATCAATCCTCAATCTTAGGCAATTTTGAGCCTAAGAATTTTAAGACATTGACACTACTTCTTAGAAATTCTAAAAAAAATTTTGAACTTTATAATACTATTCAAAAATCATTTTTCCCTTACCTGAAAAAACAAAAAGGAAAAGTTGCATCACCTTATCTGAATTTCCTTTTAAATTAGCATTTGAAAATGAAACAGAGAATAGTAAATGTATGTAGAGCTTTTATGGTAAATTTGACTAATATTTCTACATATGGATTTTTAAAGCAGACATAAATATTCAAAAAATTAAATGGCAAATATATGCATTAAATCATAAATAATATGACCAATAAATTTTCCTAAAAAATATAAATTTTCTCATATAAAACACTATCAGCAAATAAAAATTCACACCAAGGTAATTGTAATTGTTGATGGTCATAGTGTACAAAGTGCTTTTAAGAACCAAGAAAAAGAAATCAAATCAATAGGAAAAAAAGGGAAACTATTTTATATATAATTCAAGGAAGAAATATGAACATGTAAGAAAATGAAGTATTTAATAACCAAAATGCAAACACAAACAATAATGAAATAGAATTTTCACTAGCATATTTTAAAAGATAATTGACATTATCAATCATCTAATAAAAGGGTATACAAAATGTGATAATATAATGTTAAAATTATTGCTGTCTCATGATGCTACCAGGGATATAATTAAGGCAAAATTCCTAGAAAAAAATTATAGCAAGAGCTATTTCAGATTTAAAAATATCACTTCTATGATACTCTACTAAAGAAATTATTAGTAATACAAAGATTTATGTACAAAGATATTCCTATAGCATTCTATATGACAGAAATAATCACATCATTAAATAAATAATGGTTAAATAAAACATAACAATGCACATCATTGGAATGTTATGTAATCAATAAAATGCTTTTGAAGAACATTTGTAAAAGGATTTACCATTTACAATGTAATATTAAATAAAAATTAGAAGTTTAACTAATACTAGTTTCCTTCAAACAAAACTAAATATCCTGTATATTTGTCTATAAATCAAATGAGAAATAATAGTTTGATTTTACAAAAGGTGCTACTTCTGGATACCAAGATTAGAGATAATTTTGATTCTACAGTGAGCACATATTTTTTAATTAGAAAGTTTAACATTAGAATTCATGGGAAACTTAACTTACTGCTCTTCCTTTTGATGCTGAACCCCATAATTTATCCCATAAGAGAAAGCATTAAGATAATTATTGCTTTGAACCCAAGATTAAATGACAGCTGAGCTAAACACTCACAGATTGAGAAAATACCAGATGCTTATTCCTCTGAAATTAAATTTATATGTAAGTAATTTTTTTTTTTAATTTGGAAAGTAGTGGAGTTGTGATCTATAAGGGCCAAGAAATAACAATTCCAAAGTTAGGAGTTGCTTTCTGGAAATAGAATTTGTTAGATATTGAGGAAGTGCCACAGATGAAGCAGACATGGAGGCACTGACTGAGAGAGTGACATTATGAATCAGGCTGCAACATTTTAGCCTGCTTGATGTCTTCATCATTATTTAACTAAATAACTGGACCAAATCAGCTGTCAGTTAAGGTTCGAATATCACAACCACAGCAGATGAGTGAATTTAGATGAGTTGCAGGTATTTCTTCTGTTAAATGAGAATTCACCTAACTTTGCTAAAATCATTGAGAAATTGCCTTTTGATGTCTTCTTTGAAGAAACTGCAGTTAGTTGCAGAGTTTCCAGTTTATTTCAGTATCTGCCTCGCCAGCATATGCTAGCAGTTACGCTGGTCAAAGCTGTGGGATTGTCTTTGAAGAAAAATCGCCTTACTATAGTGAGGTAGTTTGGGGACTTCAATAAGTAAGGACCCTTGCAGGGGATTTCTAAGCAATTTTTCATGTGATAAGTAGCAAAAGAAAAGTCATATACAGATTTCATTTTTTAAATGACTATTTTTAATGTTGAGATATGAGCAAAGCTCAATTCAAATTTCATCTTGGGATCCAAGGCCTTTTTTCTTGGTATCAATTGCTTCTTCCTAGATGTTCCCACACAATTACTAGATTGAACCATAATCCATTTATGCATCTATTTCACTCTCCCTTTTAATATCGTGGTTTGTGGCTAGGCCATCACAATGAGACTGTTCTTATGGGAAAGAGTAACAAACAGCTGAGAAAAATGAACATGGGATTTCTTTAGTGATTAAATATATAAGGAAACTGATTTACTCAGAGCAGCTGCACCTAGCAGGAGTTAAGGCAACAGACCATGTGGAAAGTGTAGCTTCCTGAGACCTTACCAGTTTCCCTGTAGAGACACACATCTGAACATGCTAATGCCCACATGGAGTGAGGATCCCACCAGGCCTGGGAGAAACCTTGATTATCCTAATTGGGGAGTGTGGCATTTTGCACTCTTATTGCTATATGGCTTCAGTCTATGCAAGTATAAAAATCACTTCTCACACGTCCCATATTTGCAAATAAAGTAAACCTTATGACAAACCTTTTCTCCTAAACTGTAAGTATATATATTTTTTTATCTGAATGGCTATCAATATCAGTCTGAGTGTTGTTCAGATTCTATAATTATAAAGTGGTGTTCCTAAAGTTTACACTATTCTATATTTAGTTGATAAGAACTCTGTGAAAGCAAAGATTTTATGTTTTATGGCTTTTTTATTCCATAGTTAATTTTCAATTTGGCATATACAATAGTTGATAATTTTGTGTATATTGAATAAATACTAAATCTCATATTGCATTATGTGTTTCTATGGCATTTCAAGATTATTCTTTTTTTTAATATATTTTATTAATTTTTTACAGAGAGGAAGGGAGGATAGTTAGAAACATCAATGAGAGAGAAACATTGATCAACTGCCTCCTGCACACCCCCTACTGAGGATGTGCCCACAAGCAAGGTACATGACCTTGGCCGGAATCGAACCTTGAACCTTTCAGTCCACAGGCCAACACTCTATACACTGAGCCAAACAAGTCAGGTCAAGATTATTCTTACTTATTGCCGAGACCGGTTTGGCTCAGTGGATAGAGCGTCAGCCTGCGGACTGAAAGGTCCCAGGTTCAATTCCGGTCGGGGGCATGTACCTTGCTTGCGGGCACATCTCCAGTGTGGGGTGTGCAGGAGGTAGCTGATCGGTGTCTCTCTCTCATCGATGTTTCTGACTTTCTATCCCTCTCCCTTCCTCTCTGTAAAAAATCAAGAAAATATATTAAAAAAATATTATTCTTACTTATCTAAAACTCCATGAACATAATGGTCATCTTTAATTTCTCTCTCAAATCGACAATGACTTAGTGGTGAAATGCATTAACATTTTATAGATCCTAGGGACAAATCCATAATAGCACCAAAAACATGAGACATAATGAAACATACATGTTTTTTTTTATATCACCACATATAAAGAAAGCATAACTGTATTTAGATGATAGTTCTTTACTAAAAGTATAAAGTGTGATTGCATTACATTTTTTTATTTTATATTATGAGTATTGTTTTCTAATCACTGAGGAAATTAGTTAGGAAAGGAGCTAGTTGTGAAATATAACCAAGTTAATTTAGCGATTAAAGAATTCCCCTTTGTTTTGGATAATTAAAGATTTCAGTGAAGTTTTAACTTTGCAATGATTATATTAGTTTTTACCTTCCTAGTCTCTGTGCATTTAGGATAGTTCAGATAGTATTTGATAATAAATCAAACAAAACTGCTATTGTTTAGCAATAAATGCTGTTGTGAAAAAAATAATGAAGCAAAATGTCTTCCTCCCAATTTTTGAGATTATGGGGATCTAAATACTGTAGATTGTTTTAGCAAGAATGAAAAAATATGCAAAACAAAACTTTAAGGAACTCTCTAAAATTGTTTTGCAATAAAGGCATATATAATATTTCAATTAAGATGTAATAACTTTTATGCTCTATCTATTCATACAACTAAGCAGTCACTATTTAGAAAAGAATATAGTTCTCCAAACCTTATATCATTTTGACTTTAACTGTTCACAGTGTATCTGAGAAGTGGTAGAAAAATTTAGAGCTATGTTGTTGTTATTTTACCCTGTAATTATATCTATTTTTCAATCTTATGCAAAGAACACTGTGTGGTGCTATTAAATATTTTTCCTATATTCTAGAAGTACTACAGTTTACATGTCTGACTTTGGTGCTTTAAAAATAGTGAGTTTCATCCTCTGCACACCCTGTCTTGCTCCTACAGCTAAAAGACTATAAAGTTTACATGTAAAACATTTCTGGAAGAAAGTGCTGAGTTGAGGCATAAACTCAGGGCTATTTCAAACTCTCCTCTGCCACAGATGCCGACAACCAAATTGAAATGATGCCTATTATTTATCAATTATTTACCATTTCTGAATATGCTTCACACGACTGGCTTTGTTGAGGTTCTACATTCATCTATGCAAGCTTCATAAAGCAGTAGCAGGCTAACGTTGCACAGTTAACATTAATTCTCATCAAAGCGAGGACAGCCTTAGCAATTACCCTGAAAAAGGTCAGATACCAAATTTCTTTCTGCTGACTTTGATGCCAAATTAGGTGACACTGCGGGCTTGGCTACCACATGACTTCTGCTCTTTTTGCACCCTGAGTCATCAATATACAGTGGCACATTTGCTCCCCTGACTTGTCAGTGATTAAACATAATATTCAGAGCATCACATATCATTAAGTGATACAGTTTATTTGTACCTATTTTTATATAAGAGCTTAAATAAATATTTAAAATCAAACTAGAACTATAGGAGATAAATGGATTTATGCAAAGACTGATCATTTCATGAATTTTTGTGTTATCATTCTTTGTCTGTAAAGATTGGCAACTTTTCATGCAGAAGTGAATGGAACAATTTAAATAGAGGATCCAGTAGTGATGCTCTAGTTTTATCATCAATATTATAAGAATTTTAAAGTTCCTTGTAAACATGTTTTTTACACTTAAGGACAAAGATAAGAATCTGGTGTCAGGAAATTCAGGACATTTTAAATATAGCAAGGGATATATTCTTAAAGATTGACAGAAGAAATCCTAGCTCTGCTAATTCTAACTCATTATTTCATGAATATTATTTATATTGAATAGCAGTGTTATATCTATAAAAGGGCCTTTTAAGTAATGAAAAAGCAATGCTCTTAGTTCCCAAACTGCAAGTGGTGGCAATGTCATTCGGACTTAATAGACTACAGTTTTATTAAATAATATAAGTCTAGTGGTACCAGGGTCATTTGATTAGAAAATATTTAATGAAGGCATTAATATTTACTCTGACCCAACCTCCAGCTGGAATTTCATGGTGTGAGAGCACCAGGTTAATTGAGTTCTATCACAAAATCTCTAGACCACTTCAGAAGTAGTTGTAATTCATGTTCCCTGAGGTCTGATCTATGAAAAGTGAGAAAATAGAAGAGAAAAATTATTAACATATACCTAGATTCTGCTGACATCTTTAGCATAGGTATTCATTAAAAGTTGGAGCAACTAATGATGCTTTCTCTGAAAAGGAATTTGACCCATTTTTCTTTCCAACCCTGAACACGAATATGGAATAAGATGGGGTGGTCTTGCTTTAGCCAATAGAAACACCAAAACATATAAGCACTAAGTTGTCTATCCTATCTAATAAAAAAAAATAACATGCAAACTGACCATACCTCTGCTATACCCACAAGCCACACCCATCAACCAATCAGGAGCAAGTATGCAAATTAACCCAACCAAGATGGTTATAGCCATAGAGTAATCAGGAGGCAGGCTTGGGTTGCCCCCAGTTATGGAGAAAGCCAAGCTTTCTCCACACCTGGCCAGCACAGGCCTCTGCTTAAGGCAACAATTTCAATGGCTGCCACCATGGGAGCAAGGCTTGGCTCTGCTTTAGGCTACATAGTTTCAATTGTAGAAGATAAATAAATCCCAGATACAGGGTCTCCACTTGGGTCACTTGGGGGCATGGCCAGGCTGCGAACCACCACAAACCCCTCATCAAGACCCCCTCCCATGCCCCAAGGGAACACTCACCCTGATCTAGGACAACCTTCAGGGCAAACCAGCTGGCCCCCATCCATGCACCAGGCTTCTATCCTATCTAATAAAAGAGTAATATCCAGATTGACCATCACACCAACACACAAGATGACTGCTCCCATGTGGTCACAAGATCGTGCCTCTATGTTGACACACAATGGCCACCACAAGATGGCCAGCAGGGGAGGGCAGTTGGGAGGGAACAGGCCTGCAAGTGAGGGTAGTTGGGGGTAATCTAGCCTACAGGGGAGGGCAGTTAGGGGTGACCAGGCCCACAGGGGAGGGCAGTTAGGGGTGACCAGGCACATAGGGGAGGGCAGTTAGGGATAATCAGGCTGGCAGGAAAGCAATTAGGCATCAATCAGGCTGGCAAGGGAGTGGTTCGGAGTGATCAGTCTGGCAAGCAGAAGTGGTTAGGGGAAATCAGGAAGACAAGCAGGTGAGCAGTTGGGAGCCAGCACTCCTGGATTGTGAGAAAGATGTCCTACCTTGATCGGGCCTAAATGGGCATTTGGACATCCCTCAAGGGATGCCAGATTGGAAAGAGAGCAGGCTAGGCTGAAGAACCCCCCCACCACCCTTGCACAAATTTCATGCACCAAGCCTCTAGTAATTCAATAATTTCCACTAGTAGTCATGTTTTTTTTAATTCATTAGTAGGAATACCTGGAAGAAAAATAAATAAATAAAATAATTGATCCCCTTTCATTTTCCAATCTCTGAATTCCTGAAAGTAAAATGATTATTAAAATTTGGTGTTTATGTTTGTATTTTGTGACCTAATCAGATGTAGAAGGCATAGCCTAATCGCAATTAGGTCTGCGATATAATAGTACAGAATAACTAAAGTGAAGATATTAAAAATAACTAAAAATAGTTATCAGTCATTGCATTTTACTATGAACCAAAGTTTTAAATGATTTATGTTTTTTTCTTTTTTATCTCTGACAGCCTAAGAGAGAAATACTATTTTTATCCTCATTATAAAGGCAAGGACACTGAGCCACTGAGCTATGCATGTATTTCTCAAAACCACATAGCTGCTGTGAGGTAGAGTCCAGATTTAAATCTGGGCATCTAACTTTTGAGTGGATATTGCCAAGGATTACTGACAGAGCTCCCCTCATCCAAAAGTCTAAGCCAATAAGAGGCCAGAGCCAAGGATTGTGTTCTCAGGAACTTAGTCACAATAGTAGCCAAGTTAAGAAGAAAAAAAAATGATATTGGCAAGTTTTCTCTCTATTATTCTGCTTTAATTGATTTGTGTATCATAGTTCTTGGTTTTATATATTTTAGAATAATTTAGCTTGTTAATTTAATGTTCCACTACTACTTTACCAATTTGTAATTCTTTACCAATATTCCCAGATTGTAAATTTTATGAAGGATATCAGTTGTGATTTACTCACAACTGTATTTATAGTTTCTAATACATAGTAGAAAGTCCATAAAGAGTTGTTGAAAAAAACATGCATGCTGAATAAGATGGGATGGATTAGGAAGGAAAAGTCTGTGTTTACTGAAAGAAAAAAGGAGTTATCTGAGAGGGATCCATCCCAGAGTTTATTGATATCACTTAGCATTTGTATTTTACTCAAGATCTTTGAAATTCTGCATGCAGAATTTAGACCCAACCAGTCTGTTTTCCTTTTCTTAAATGACAGCCCTTGAAGTGTGACCAAAAACAGGTTCTGAGTCCTGAATAAGATTTACTTAATGGCCTACTCAGAAGGTGCTTTTCAGTGGCAGAGAACAGGAATATTTTAAGAACTGAGGCAGAACCACAAAAGGAGAGTAAGTAAAGGGCTGTTGACTAGATGCAGGCATTAGAATGAGCACAGGATATATTGGAGTAGCAAAGTCTTAGAACTGAGTGCAAGTTGCTGAGGTTGGAGTAAAGCAAGAAATCATCTGGGAGGGAGCTGATGTTCATGAGTAAAATCATTTAATGGATAGTTTAAATAGAAAATATTTTTTCTTAAATATATCAACATTTAGAAGTTGAGACAAAGAACTATCAAAGGAGATAAAGAATAGCCTGTGAAGTAGAAATAAAAGCATAAATTGTAGAAGCCTGGATTCACACAAAGATAATGTTTAAATTAAAAAGAAATAGTTAACCTTGTTGAATACTGCTACAAGGTCTAATACAGTAAAAAGTGATCCTTAGATTTAGCAACAGCCTAGTTACGGTTAACCTTGTAAAGATTTCTTATTGTGGAATCATATAAACAAGACTATTTGGAAAGGCTCAAGAGAGAAAGGAAGAAGAATTGAATACACTGACCATCTGTGGGAACCCCTTTCATGGCCCACATGGTTCAGGGTTTGGGTTCTGGAGAAGGCCGCACACAAATGAAACAGACTAGAAAAGTATTAATTTGCGGATATTGGGGGCCCGGTGGGAGCCCACCTCTAGGGCGAGGACTACACCCATAGCCTTTAGGCAGGAAATTCCAATAGCAGCCAAGCAGCAGAAATTGACAAAAGACAAACAGGTGGAGGTTGCTTCAGCTACCAATGTTGTAACTAAATAGTGAGTGATTAGCTCTGACATTTCAGAGCAATTAAGATTGTTGACCAGTCTTTGGGGTTTCCTGTCCACATCTTTCTATTAGTGAGACAATGATCGGTTTTTGGCACCTCCCCTGTTTTTTTTTTTTCTTTAAAATATCTTGCATCTGATGACTAGAAATAAACATATAAGAACAAAAACTCAGACAAGCAATAATGGTTATGCTGAGAGGCAAATTAATCAGTCTGTAGTAAGTTTCTTTCTGGGCCAACAGTTTTCTGAGTCCAATTTCAATGTCCAACAGTTTTTTTGTGTCCCAGTTTCAAGGTCAAACAGTTCTTATGTGTACATGTCGCAATGATATTTCAGTTCTGGATGGTGGACAAATGGTGGCAATGCAGGTCCGACCCTCTCTGGTTTGGTCCTGGGCAACCTGCAGCAACACACAGCTGCTGACTGCTAGCATGGCAAGGTGTCGTCAGCGTCTTCCATCTCTGGACTATTTCTCCTCTTGTCTTCATGGCTGGAGCATTCCTGTCAATTACTCTCTGTTCCACATGGTCTTGGAGTTGTTTTCTGAAAATATACAAACATATTCTCGACCAAAAATTAAAGGAATATTTTCTATAACTGTGACTTGGAATTCTTTTTATTTTTTGCCTAAATAATTTTTCTTTGGCTTATTTTGATACCATGTGTTAGTATTAAAATGAAAATTAATTTTCAAAGTAAAAAATTTTCTGTGTGTTATTTTCTTACAGGATATTTCTCCTTACATAATATTACTCCCCTACACTCCTCCCCACCTTTTATTTAGTTATTAGAAGGCTTTTGGAAAATTTTTATAATGCAGTCTTGATAACTCTAAATTTTAATTTTTTGCACAAAAATATGACTGCTTTAGGTTAGACAATTTTACCATGAGATAAAATATCAATATAAACTTTAGTTAATACCTTAGGAACAGCTTTTTGTCCAGTATAATTAAATTTTCTTGAATATTCACTTATTTCAGTTAACCAATTTAAATTAATCTGAAAACTTGACTACTATTTTACTGTAAAATTTAATACTCTAACAACAATCTTAGTTTACCCTGTAAACATTAGTGGAAAGGATTATTTGCATTCTTAAGTAGGCTCTGAGCATTCCTGGTGATAGGCTGGATTTAGATATAGGGCAGCTGCTGTTGGCCAAGTCTCTGTCTATTATCTCGGTCCCGATCTGAGCTGGGCATGGGAAGTGAAGCAGCCATGGGGGCAGGAGTCCCCTGTGCCCCACCTCTGTTGACTCCCAACTTCTCTCCTGATGACCCCTCTGCGACTATGCCTGTCTTAGGTTGTTCCTTCCCTGAGGAATTTTACCTGTCTCTGGCTAACCAGACATTCTCCAGGGCCAAGCAGGGTGATATGAGGTTCAGTTCTGTCTCCTTGGTAGCCTATGCCTCCATGGCCACCACACCCAGCACCTGCCTTGGGATCCCCTTGCTTGCTGGCAGGGTCCTGGCATTGATCACATATCTTGGGGAACCCAGGTTTCTTCTCCAGGGAGGGCCTAGCTGACACCACTGGGCGTGAGACAGATCCATGGTACCAGCCACCATGAGGCTTTAACCTCAGCATGAACAGAAAGCTACAGCAACAGCTGTGGGAGGGTCCCTCTTGGCAAAAAGGCTAAGGGGTCCAATGTTGAATGTTCAAATGCCTTCCCAGTGCCTAATTTCTTCTGAAAGGGATTAAATCTTTTTGTGTCCTTTTTTAAATTGCTACCAAACATTCAAAGAATTAGTTTGGGGAGATCCAAGATGGTGGCATAGGTAAACACCTATACTGCTTCCTTGCATAACAATTTCAAAACTACAACTAAAAGACAGAACGGACATCATCCAGAACCACAGGAAAGCTGGCTGAGTGCAAATTCTACAACTAGAAGGAAAGAGAGGGGCTAACAGAACAGAGACCCAAAGGAGCTGCAAAAAGCTGAGGTATGGAGACGCACATGTGGAGAGAGTGGGTGCCAGAGTACTTGGCTGGCTTTTTCTGGTGGGAGGGAGACAGAGACTCCCAATTGCATTGAACCCCTTATCCTACAACACTAAATCCCAGGTCCAGCCAAAACTCATATGGGGGGAGTTTGGACTGTGAAAAGGGAGAAGTGCACGGAAATTTAGGGGAGTCACAAAAGGGCAGAAGTCTGGTGGCATGCACAGCACTGTGCACAGAAGACAGACTGCTGATTGTGCCGTTGGCTTTCACAAGTGGGCGGGAGACAGAGCTTCCCAACTGCGCCACTTCTAACTCCAGTAAACCCCAGTTTTGGGTGAAATCCCAGATTCATATGGTCCTGGAGTGCAGGGGAGCCAGAAAGGCAGCAGTCTAGAGGCACTGCAAGAGCGTGCACTCATGCACGTGCATGCATGGGATGGCTCCACCAATTACCCAGTCACTCGACCGCCAGCCGCCGCCCTTCCATCCGGGGGGGGGGGAGTGGAAGGGGGGAAGACTGGAAGGCAAGGCGGTTCGTTAAGCCCTGAGACTCCACCCATCCCAAGCTCAAGAGAGAGGCTTTTACAGTTTTGCAAGTCTTGTATCACAAGGCTGAATGCAACACAGAAGTTTTCCCAGCATAGTAAAAATGCAGAGAGAAAGGAAGAGATAAAAAAAAAAAGCAATGGAGAGAAAAAACGACGAAATATAAGGGCTTAACGACCCGCCGTG
>JAAGEH010000005.1:24010385-24033429 GCA_011751065.1 Lasiurus cinereus
CTGTTTGGTCATCTGTTTGGTTGTTTTGGATGAGATGGTCACTTAGCCTTTTATATATATCGACTAGAGGCCTGGTGGAATCCCTCAGCCCAGCCTGCCCCCTCTCACAGTCCAGGACCTCTCACTCCTTACTGCCCACCGGCTTGCTGTTCCTTACCACTTGGATTACTGCTCCTTAGCGCTGCTGTGGAGGAGAGAAAGGCTTCCACTACTGCCATTGTGCTCACCAGCCATGAGCCTAGCTTCTGGCTGAGTGGCATTCCCCCTGTGGGAGCACATTGACCACCATGGGGAAGCTCCTGCATTGAGTATCTGCCCCTTGGTGGTCAGTGCACATCATAGCAACTGGTCATTCTAGTGGTTCTGCCATAATGGTCACGTAGGCTTTTATTATATACTAGAGGCCCAGTGCACGAATTTGTGCACTGGTAGGTCCAGCACGACCACCCCAATGGAGGCTAAACAGGGGCGGGGCCAATTGAGGGTGGGAACAGTGGAGGGGGTGGTGGTTGCAGGTGGTTGTGGGAGCCAGTCAGGCCAGTTGGCCACTGCAATACACATCATAGTAACCAATCATCCCTGTTGTTCTGTCATTCTGGTCACTTGGCTTTTATATATATATATATATATAGATATAGATATAGATGGGCATTCTTACTGTTTTCAATGGGAAAGGAAACTGAAGGACAGGTAAGTATCTTTGAAAAGGTCACATTGTGAATAAGTAGTGTTAAAAAACAAAATTCAACTGAATATATTTGAAGACTTAATTGACTTTATTACATTTACTAGAAGCCTAGTGCATGAAATTCATGGATGAGGGGGGGTCTCCTCAGCCTGGCCTGCACTCTCTTAGGTGATTGAGCCTAATCCAGCAGTTGGACTTCCTTCTCACAATCCAGGACCACTGGCTCCTAACTGCTCACCTGCCTGTCTGCCTGGTTGCCCCTAACTGCCCCCCCCTGCCAGCCTGGTCACCGCTCACAGCGCCCCCCTCAGCCTGATCGCCCTGTGCAGTCTGCTACTCAGTCATTTGGTCATCCCTCACTCACCCCCCCCGCTGGTCTGGTCACAGGCAACCATCTTGTGAGGTCCGAAGGGTTAATTTGCACATTACCTCTTTATTTTATAGTATGAGTAAACTACATCCCAAGAGTTATACAACATGAAAGTTGGTTTTTTTAAACACATATAAGCAGAAAAGTGAGGCAGAGGATTTATTAGCAAAAGAAAAGAAAGGAAAGTTATTTTCTCCCATTCTTATGGGAAGAAGGAAATGGCAGAGGTTTTCTTCTTGTATATTACCTCACTAATATTGAGCAGAAAATTCCAAAATGATTGTTTTAAATTCCACTCCTAAGAGAGCCTGAAACGTAATTATATTAGTGAATGAAATTTTGCTTTGGTGACATGGCTTAGTAAAAGTGAATCCATTTGGACTGCTATTTCTTGTTTTAACATGTCCTACATTTTTATTAAACTCTTAGTCTGTGTGATATTCATGGGCCATGATATTTCTGTTTAATCCCAGGGATACTCACAGATTATGGATTTAGGTTGAAAATACTTAAATTGGTCTTTTCTTCATTCACCTTTGATATTGCAATCTTAAGTATACCTTTTTTTGCAAACATATATTCCAAGCATGTGAGAGGGAGATTATTAGGATAACTCTAAATAGGATAATTCCCAATGCTTTGAATGTACTTTGGAGCCATAATCTCCAAGACACAAACCAATCAAAGAAAGACCCTTGTTAAAGTAATTACCTTTTTAAAAAAAAACCTCTTTATTGTTTAAAGTATTATATATGTCTCCTTTTTTCCCCATTGACCTCTCCATAGTCGTTTCCATATCCCCAGCATATGACTCACCTTCCTATTATCTATGTCCATGGGTTATGCTTTTATGCATGCATACAAGTCTTTGATCTTTCACTCCCTGTCTCCTTCCTCCCCACTGCCTTCCACTTTCTTTCTGAGGTTGCATGGTCTGTTTGATGCTCCTATGTCTCTATTTTAGTTCATCAGTTTATTTTGTTCATTATATTTCACAAATGAGTGTTATCATGTAATATTTAACTTTCTCTGACTGGCTTATTTCACTTAGCATAATGCTCTCCAGGTCCATCCATGCTGTTGTGAATGGTAAGAAATTCTTTTTATAGCAGCGCAGTATTCCATTGTGTAGATGTACTACAGTTTTCTAATCCACTCACCTGCTGATGGGCGCTTAGGTTGTTTCTAAATCTTAGCTATTGTAAATTATGCTGCTGTGAACATAGGGGTGCAGTAATTACCTTTTTAAAGCTAAGTGGCTTTCTTAGTATCTTATGTAAATAAGTTGCAACTGCTCCAGAAGTGTTGATGTAGGTCAGCAAAATGTGGCTCGCAACCCACATGTGGCTCTTTGGCCCCTTGAGTGCAGCTCTTCCACAAAATACCATGGCCTAGGCGAGCCTATTTTGAAGAAGTGAAGTTAGAAGATGTCTAAGTTTAAAAAATTTGGCTCTCAAAAGAAATTTCAATCATTGTATTGTTGATAGTTGCCTCTGTTGACTAATGAATTTGGTGACCACTGAATAACAGGTGATGTTGACCACAGCACAGATACCTTCTTGCTCAACTAAAATTAATCAAGGGCTGTTCAATGTCTCCAAAAGTTAAGTTAAGGTTATTTCCATTTCCATTTCCTGCTAACCAGGGAAGTAGGGCCCTGGCAAAGTTAGCAAACTCTGAACCATGAAAATACCCCTGGTAGGTTTGTTACTGACTGGGTTTACTCACTGGGACATTGGTTCTTCTCCTTGATGCAGAAAAGATATTAAGGTCAATGAAAATGAAAGTAAAGCAAATGGGATTTATTAAAAATACCCTCCAAGCAAGGAGAGGGCCAGTCAAAAGAGACAATGGCCCCAAACTCCTGGGTTATATGGCTTAAAAGAGGGATTTTCTGGGTGGAGAATTTAATTTGCATCAAGGATGATTGGCTAAATTTATAACTAAATTTCTTCTGCCCATGCCTTTACCCATAATGCACTGCAGAAAAACCATGGCAGGAAGAAGTTGTCAAAATCTTTTAATGCAAAATTTATTATAATTAGTCCAGGACTCTAGTAAGGTCAAACTGAGGTCCTGTTATTTTTCTCTAAGCTTGTGCCTAGAACCAGCTGGTTCTGAACCTGCCTGCTGCAGTTTGCTGGCTGCTGGCTCTCCATAGAGAGTCTGAAGGCAATGTTGGTCTGACCTCTGTCAGGACCCCAGGATAGGCCCTGCCCTAGCCACTCAAGTCTAACTTCCTACCTAACAGGTTCTTTCACAGCAGTTAGAGGCATTGCCCAGCACTCTAGGCATGCATAGACCCAAGGAGAAAGATAACTACGAAGACAAGTGCAAATCCTTTCAGGTATGATTGCTCATTCAAGCCAGGAGTCAGTTAGGGTTTCTTATAACTTGAGATAAAAAGTTGTTCTGAATTACAGAGCTCACCCCTTAGCAATGACCTGGAAGATAATTTCAGGTCAATGCCAGTATGAGAGAAAGGAAGAAAGGAAGGGAGGGAAGGAGGGAAGGAGGGAAGGAAGGAGGGAGAGAGGGAGGAAGAATTTCATATTTAGCTAAGTAGGAAGTCTGATCTCTTGGGAGGAAGTTGTCTATATTGATATCTGTCTCTTCTCCCTTAGTCTGTTTTGAAGGTCTCCAGCATTTATACAGAATTAAATGCCAGGTGCAGCCTTCTTTTGTTTGTTTTTTGTTAATCCTCACCTGAGGATATTTTTTCTCTTTATTTTTAGAGAGAATGGAAGAGAGGAGGAGAGGCACAGAGAGAGAAACATCAATGTGAGAGAGACATATCATCTGTTGGTTGCCTCTTGCAAGTGTCTTGACTAGAGCACAGAATCCAGCCTGTAACTAAGGTTCATACCCTTTATCAGAATCAAACCCAGTATCCTTCAGTCTGAGGCTGATATTCTAACCACTGAACAAAACCAGTGAGGGCCAGGTGCAACCTTCTTTAGTTGTGAGGTGTGTATCCTAGGCTCAACACCTCCAGTTTTGCAGCAGTGGCAATGCTTGCAAGTACTTGCTAAGATTCTTTTCAATATGGTTCAAGGACTGCCCTCCTTTGAGGATGCTTCCAGAATACCCATTGCCCAGGCATTAGAATGTAACCACAGCATCCCTTGAATGGGGATATGGAAAATCTTCCTTACTATGTTAATAATAAATTCAAGCAAAGGGCATTAAAGATTTACATAGCTAATGTCATTAGCATGAGACAACAAGGGACCAGCAGAGGATTATATACCAGTAAGCACTGGTCTACCAGTGACTATCTTGTGTGGAATGAAAACACATTTTCTTTGCCATTCTAAGCCATCAGCCTTGTGGCAGGAAAATATACATCCTACAACAACCCATATTAAGTGGCACGAGCTCAAAAGGTTAAGAGGAAGGAGGTGTGAAGCCTCTTGGGAACAAATAGTTTTTCTTAAACTCACTAGGATGAAAAAAAGAATGCAAAAAACCCCAACATAGGGTTTACCAGGGAGCATGGATGCACCATGTGACTGTCTTGAGATTTTTATAGCCTTGACTATTTATTTAATGGATAGCCATTTTTTATCCATCTTAATTTCTCTTATTCAGGAGCACACTATTGCCATGTTACAAAAACATCAGTATGATCAGAGTCTGGCACTGAGGGGTCATTTTTGCAGAAGCTGAATGAACCACATGCACATATGCCACAGTCTTTATGGATTCTGTTGCTGCTGCCTTTGATGAAAGTCAGCTAGAGAACTTCCCTGATACTCAGGTTCATTCCTTCTAGTGTGAGCCTCTGTTTGGATGACAGACATCTTATGTCAGGACATATTAGACTTCTAGGAATTTTATATAATATCTGAAACTCATAGAACATATACAGACACAATGTAATGAAGACTTATTACTTCTTATTTGACAATATTACCCATGCAATTAAACATATCAAATAAGACAAATTAGTTCAAAATCTCCCATTTTTATAAGAAGAGAGACAAATCCTTTGATATTTTCTCTGAACCCTCTGAAAAATATCAAAGTTAGTTTGGGGTCAAAAAAGACTATTTAGAATTTGATTCTTATGAAGTTTGTCAAAATATCAAAAGGTCCTAAAGCACTTGACTAAATAGGATCACAAGTTATTATGAACTAATACTTAATTATTTGACCAAAGTGACATCAAAATATTTCAAAGACAATTACAGAAGGTTAGCTCTAACTATTGAGAAGATTCAGTTTTCTTAAGTAATCAAAGACCAACTTTAGACAACATAAAACACAGAAAAATATTTGGATAAAACAGTCTCTGCTTTCTTGATGGATTACTTGAAAAGAGAAACCTTTTGTCAGATGAAAGAAAATTAAGTTTGGGGCTTACATAAGCATACCATTGATATTACAGTTTACTTTTTAAAACTCTTACCACTCACTTAGCCATCTTAATTACACAGGCAAAATCCTCTCTCTCTCTCTCTCTCTCTCTCTCTCTCTCTCTCTCTCTGTCTCTCTCTCTCTCTCTTCAACTTTTTGTATAGATTTAGTTTGTCCTTCATAGCCAGAAGTTGTAGTTTAAATAAAATTATTCTCATTTTCCTTAATAAAAATACCTTTTCATTCTTTATTCTATTTCTGAGCAAAAGCCTACATCTTACTATATACAGTCCCCCTTCTTATTATTTCTAATGGTGTCAATTACATATATTAGAATTTTTAGTAATAAACTTTAAGTTTTAGTAAAATCTAAGAAGTAAACAATAAATTGCCTTTTATATTAGTTGTTTATGGCTTGGCAAATTTATAAATACTTTTTATTATTTTTGAAAATGTGCTTTCTCGGAGTAAGTTTCTCAGTGTGGCATATGACATGTTACCAATAAACTCAAGTTTATATTTAATTTTTCTGCAATCAGAAGCCAAAAGTACATAAACTTACATTCAGTAATTAATTTTTCAGTGTTTTATATTATTTGGAAATGACCAAGTGAACAAGCCTAAGTGAACAAGCAACCAAATGATGGAAGGACCAGTTGCTATGATGCCCACTAACCACCAAGGGGCAGACACTCAATACGGGATCTGGTGGTCAGTGTGCTCCCACAGACAACTTCCTACAGTCAACCAACCTTCCACAGTCCCTCTCCCCCAACGTCCAGCCCTAATGGCCCCAGTCAGGCTGGCTGGCCAACCTCCCATGGCCCCGATAGGCCAAGGGACCCCACCCGTGCACAAATTTGTGCACTGATTCTCTAGTTTATATAATTTCTATCATCTAATTTAACTTAACAAAACATTAAGGTTTCATAATACTGAAAATATTTGGGAAACTTATTTGAAAAGCTTACCTAAAAACTTAACCCTACTTATATGTATTCAATTTAATCACCCTTAATTATGTTTAGATTACTTATAAAACTTTCATATCAAGTTATAAATAACATGAATTTATTTGAGTAGTATTATTGAATAGAAATAATTAGCAAATTCAAACACTAGACATCAAAAACTGCAGTGGAGAAAGATTGGCTATGTTATGAATGGCGTCACCCAGGGGGAATGGGAAGCTAATGCTCTAAAGCCAGAACTCCTAGATGGTGCTTAGACTACAGATTACGTATAAAAAGAAAAGTTTTAACCACACAGAAATCTTATTTTCCTTAATGCGGCCTTTTATTTTGATATTTTTTTTCTTTGATTCAACTGGCCTCACCTAGGCCCTGACTCATCCACCTCCCTCTCCCTTACTTAATTGTTAAACCTGCAGGACAATGAAGTCCTGGTCAGCATTCAAACGTCTTAGAATTAAGGTCCTGCATCTACTGACTATTGAGACAGTTTTCAATCAAACTAAACACAGTCCCTTCGCCTATGTTGTGTTTTGGCTCTGGACCCAGGAAAGGGAGACGAAACAAATCCTTGAGGAACTGGACAGAACCACTCCATGGCTGACATCAGGACCAAATGCAACGATCAACATGAAATTTTACTTTTCTCTATTACTGGACTGAGGAGAAGTATTTGAGAATATTCCTGGGTTTTATAAATTCTTTACTGGTGGTCCTTCCATGGGTCTCTTACCTAGGAGTGAAAGATACCTGAGAGGGATGATATGTAGCTTTAGATAGTTTTATTTGAATAAGTAACTGTCTTTTCACTGTAGAAAAGGCAGTTCAGACAGAATCACTGGAATGAGTACTGGAATAAAGGAGATGAAAGGGGTAGCAGTATGAGTTACGTCAGCCTTGTAGTTTTTTTTTGCGTGTGTGTTAGGTACCTTTTATCTCTTTAATTTGCTATTAGACTTTGCAATGAATCTTTTCATAACACTACTTCAGAATTTTGTAAACTTTTGCAAACATTTTGTAATAATTAAATTAGAGATCTCATTCTGTTGGTTTAATTTGTGGATGCTTATCTTCAAGTGCACTTAAACAATTTTATCTAACCAGAATTCTCCTCAAAATGGCTATTGCAATTCAAAAAATCTCCAGCAAGATTCTCTCTCCTTTGCAAATATCTGCTACTTTTAGGGCTGTAATTCGTAAACATAAAATAAGGAGGTGTGCTAAAAGGTGGCATACTCATTTTTTTTATATATAATGCATTCCATCTCTTAATATTCACTTTAAAGTACCCTGTTGGATCCAGTCCAGCTCAAATTGAATGCAGTCTGATTCCAGACCTGGTTCTTAAGTTGGATTCATTTTAAAATCCCATTCCTGGGAGGCTGAAACAGCAACTAGTTTGATTATTAACTTTTGGTTAGCAAGAATGATTCCATTTTGGCTTGTTCTTTCTTTTTTTAACAGCAGTGTAGTCAATTTTTGTTCACATTATCCACTGATTTCAAGTCCAATACACTTTGGGCTACCTTTTAATTATGATTGATGAAGGAGTGAACATTCAAAGAAACATTTTGCAAGAACTACCTGGAAAGACTCCATACATGTCAAATTGGGTTGTGCTGCCAATCACAACCAACTCATGCTGCATGATTAGGCCAATTGTTTCCATGTGGAGCATCATCCCATGGTGTTGACATTTAAAATTTATTTAAGCACAGTGCGACCTCCTTTAAAATGTTTCATTTTTTCAAAATACTTACACTTAATACAAGTTTTTTTATTTCCCATAACATGTTCTGTGAAAGAAAATATGAAGAGAATTAGAAGACAAGCAACGCATTTATCTTTTAAAAATGTTTTTAAAAATATATATCTGATATATGACTATTACCTAGAAATACAGAAATAATGCTTAAAAATCCATATAGGATAATAATCTGGTTAAAAATATGGCCCAAAAACTTTAACAGATGCCTCACCAAAGATACACAAACGACAAGTAATTATGGAAAACAATGCATCACATCATATGTCATCAGGGAAATACAAATTAAAACAGTGACATACTACTATATACCTATTAGAATGACCGAGATCCAGAATGATGAAAACACCAAATGCTAGTGAGAATATGGATCAACAGGGTCATTGTTGGTGGGTATACAAAACGGTACAGTCACTCTGAAAGACAGTTTGGCAGTATCTTACAAAACTAAATACACTCTTAACATAATCCAGCAATTATGCTCTGTGGTATTTATCCAAAAGATTTTGAAATACATGCCCACATAAAAACATGTACATGGATGTTTTATAGAAGCTTTATTCATAATTGCAAACCTTGGAAGCAACCAAGATGTGCTCAAATAGATGAATAGATAAATACTGTGGTACATCCAGACAATGGAATATTATTCAGTGCTAAAAAGAAATGAGCTATTAAACCATGAAGAGACATAAAGGAAACTTAAATTCATATTGCTAAGTGAAATAAGTAAATCTTAAAAGGCTACATTGAAAAGATTAGCTGTTTCCAGAAATGGGAAGTTAGAGCAGAGATGAACAGGCAAAGGAGGGGTGACTCTTAAAGCAGTGAAAAACTCTGAATTATATCATAATGATGAGTATGTCACCATACATTTGTCAAAACATAAGAATCTAAAAAAACTAAGAATGAACTTTAACATAAACTATATACCTTGGGTGATTATGATATGTAAACATATGTTTAACTTTGGTTTTTTAAAAAAGTACTATTCTAGTGAGTATGAAAAAACCAATGTATGTGTGGGGGTGGGAGATACATGAGAAATCTTACTCCTTTGAGAAGCTGAAATAGCAACTAGTTTGATTATTAACTCTCAATTTTATTGTAAACCTAAAAATGACTTTTAAAAAAAGTCTTAAAAATCTCATTACATTAACTAATGTCATACTCATCAGGAGAGATGCGTTGTGATTATTGTTCTTTAGGCAACATTATTTTACGAATGACAAGATAGAATGTACAATCAGGCATCTCCTAATAGCATTTCAGTCGATGCCAGATGATGTATAAAGGACAGCGGTCTTGTAAGATTCTAATAGTGCTAAATTAACTGTAAGAAATGGAAGCACACGTGGTTCAGGAGAGATTTTTTCCCCCTTTGACAGGAGCCATATCTGTGGGGTCTTACTATTTATTCCCTCTCACTCACAGTCCCTCAAATATGAGTGCGTAGGCTATATCTCAGCCAGTCAGCCACTGACCTGTTTTAGCACAAAGGAGTCTGTCCCCCAACTGCTACATATTCCGATGGTCTAATCAGAGCCCTCCCAGATCTAGTGTGATAGTCTTTAGAGGACATCATGTAAGTTCTTTATTGGGGACCTAAGGTCCTGTACAAGGAGACAGATCCACATGAGCTACCTTAACAAATTTAAGTGCCACTGCTGCTTTAGTAAAAGCTTTCTGCGATGGTATGCAGACTTTGGGAATATTTTCAGGTTGTAATGCTGTAAAACATAGGTAAGTTTGATTTCTTCCATTAATTCAATGCCAGGGAGAGCCCTTTATGCCAAATAAGGTCAATGGAGACAAAAAGAAATTTCCAAATTTAAAATATTGAATCCTCAGTTACTCACTCTCTCAATGTTAAACACTCTATGTTTTTTTTTAAAATAAATCCCACAAAGTTTCTTAATATGACCACTGCTCCAACATCCAGTAGCCAAAACACATTACCATGACAATCCACTGTGTTCCTTTATCTCTGTATCTTGTTTTCTTACACCTCCGGATCCTCAGGCTGCCTTTCATCCCTCCTAACAGTTATTATCTTGGTGACTTATACCTTACCCAGCCTGTTTCTCCTCAATATTTCCAATTACTACAGCCCACATCCCTGTCTATGGAGCATCGTTGACAGCTTTGATATTCTGCTTCTAATCTCGATGGAAGCAAACAAGGTAGCGTTTGTGGGATTGTGTTGATAAAGTCAACAATAGTGTACAGTAATGTCGTAAGACTTCACATTCACCCACCACTCATTCACCGACTCATAGTAAGACTTCCAGTCCCACAAGGTTCATTTATGGTAAATGTCCTATACAATTGCCTCAGTGTTCAGTACAGTAACATGCTAGGAGCAATAGGCTATCTCGAATAGCCCAAGTGTGTAGTAGGCTATATTACCTAGGGTTGTGTAAGGGTACTCTATGAAATTTGTGCAATGATGAAATTGCCTACGGATATATTTCTCAGAATGTATCCCCATAATTAAATGACACAGTATTGTATTAAGTGAATTATGAGATTTTTTTGTTTTGTTTTTGGTATAATTTGGTCCTAGTCCTTTGTTCTCTTGTTCCAAATGTAAGTTAACATAGCTCACAATGATAAATAAAATACAGTTAGAAAGTATAAATTAAAACACATGAAAATGATGAAAACAACAAATATTTTGACATGAAATGGAGCCAGGTTTGAGACTTATTTAAAGTGTCTATTCATACCTGCTTTGGAGAATTAGCATTCAAGGAAATAGTTACATGTTTCTCATTTTTCAAGGATTAAAATGAAATACTAATTGAGTAGAAGCACAGCTATTGCTGACACAAAGATCAGACAAATTTTTCTGGAGAGTCCTTATTATTAATTAATTGACATAAAGGCCAGTGACCTGAACATTATTCTTATTGGTTCCATTAACAATGAGTTTCATCTGCTTCAGGAAAGGCAGATGAAACCCAAACATCAACAAAGTGAGAAGTAATTATCTAAAAATGTGCTTCTTAATCTTTAATGAACATAGAATCACTTGGGAACATTGTTAAAATAGAACTCCGTTCAACTGATCATTAGTAGGGCCAAGTAATCGGCATTTATAAAGTGCTCCCAGTGATGGTGACACTGCTGATCTGGGGACCATACTTGAGTGTCAAGGCTCTCAGAACCAGTTTGGTATACTTTAAGTCATCTGCTGCTCTAGATTAACCCCCAGTTAGAGTACCAGAAAGAATAAACCATCTGAATATGTTTTCAAGTAGTCTTTCATAACTATTGTTTTCTCATCTGAGCCTTTGATAGATCTTGGTAGATGTGGCTTTGAGTTTGTTCTCTCTGACAAGAACCTGACATATGGCTTTCGTCAGGCAATTCCCTTTAGCCTAAATAGAGAGTAAAGCTGGGGTTGACATGTTCTTGTGAAAAATGAGAAAACTAACAGAGCCTGAATACAAAGCTATCCCACTCCTGTTCAGAATTAAGCACAGAAGTACCCCAGATAAAGCTAAGGTTTTCCTAAGAAATGTAAAAATTTAGTTTGCAGAGCAATTTGGGAAAGCAATTCCACTTGAGTATACAACCTGGAGAAACTTGATCACACATGCGCAAGGAAATATGAATGTACATTCACTGCAATATATTTAATTTTTAAAAATTAGAAATAACTTGAAGTCCATCAGAAGAAAAATGGATTCATAAATTCTTCTTTTCATTAATTCAAAACTTAAAACCATTAAAGTGAATAGACTATATCTTTATGAGACAAAATGGATATCTCAAAATATGGGTTAGCAAGCAAGAAAAGTTAACAGAATATTACATGTAATATAATACCACTTATGTACAAAATAAAAATAATGTATACTATTTATGGATTCATATATGTGGTATACTTTTAAAAACATGAACCTAAGAGAGCAAGTTGATGATAGTGCCTACCTCTGAGGACAAAGGGAGAATGAGAGCAGGAAAATGGTACCAGGGTAGGGAAGATAGATGAACTCATCTGTGATATTTCATTTCCTAAAATAAAATAGATGAGGCCAATGTGGTGGTACATATTGTAGGCAGAATCTAAAATGGCTCACAATGAGGTCTACCTCCTGGTATTTACAGTGTAATCTCTTCTTTTCCCTGGTGAGCTGAAGTTAGTTAGTAACCTGCTTCTGGAAAATAGATCATGGCACAAGTAATGGACTATGACTCCCCACATTGGATTAAAAAAGACTGGCTTCCATTTGACTTCTATTCCAAAGATATGAATGACAAATTTTGATTAACTATAGGGATTGGTGCGTAGAAAATAATACCAATTTTTTTAGATAACCACAAGACAAAATTAAAATAGATAAGATTTATGAAGAAACCTCAAAATCATAATATTGTAAGAGGAGTTCTCTGTAGAAAATTTAGAAGTATGGTGAGGACATCAACAAAATGAACAAAAGTTACATTTTTACTATCCCATGTCCTCTGTGACTCAGAAAAGCAAAAAGGCCTAACTGAGTTCTCTGGGTCTGAGCCTTTGACAAGGTAGGAGTGCAGTCTCGTCCATAGACTTACATGGGTACAGATCCACCTGTAAGCACACTCACCTCCATGATTGTTGACAGGATCCAGCTGCTAAAGATTGCTACACTGAGTGTCTCCACTGCCCAAGGTCAGTCTCAGCAGACCTCTCCACAGGGTAGCCCACAACATGGTAGCTGATTTCCAATGACAGGAGCAATCCAGAGCAATGGAAGTCCAACAAGCTGGCCACTGACACTTGACTGAGGTGAGAATGTGGAGGAGTCTATAAATAAATAAACATATTTGAGCTAGACTCTTAAAGGGGAGAAGAGAAATGGAGCAGTTCCTAGAAGGGGGAATGTTCTTCATTGAAGTCAAGCAATCAGAGAAACCCTCAAAAATTGTTCTGCTTCTAACATGATATTGTTAATTTGGGTAATGACTGTGAAAACTCTTCAAACTGTTCCACCAACCAAGAAGTATTTTATCTAGTTTAAAAAAAATTGAATTGTTAATAATTACTCAGAAGTACTTGTTTTAACTATAAGTAATATAATTTAACTGATTTTTAAAATTTGCTAAGATTTTAATTAGAAATTCTCATGATAATATAGGTTAATTAAGAGCCTGTAGGAGTCAGTACCTCAAACATCTGCATGTCTTGCTTTAGGATTTTGTGATGTAGATAAGGATTAACCACTGCTGATAACATACGTGTCCTTTTCTTTTTAAATGAAAAGCCAATGGATTGGTCTTTGACTTAATCTCTTTATGTTGTAGTGATTTTAGAAGGAATAAACTTAATCAAGTGTAGGGTGCATCTCCTTCTGTTTGTGATGAGATGGTTAGGTTTACATATTTAATCTTCCTTTCATAGAGGCATTCTGAATTAGGAGGGATTCCGACTAGAAAGTTCAGACTTCTAGTAGGGTAGAATCAGAGACTACAAATCCTATCTCAGGTGGAAAAAAATAAAAGGTGGTTTTTAGAAGCAGTTAAAATGAATTATTTTTTATTAAGGTTAAGCATATAATTTGGGATCTCTTTATTCCCCCAATGATAAGCACAACTTGTAATTTTCATGACACACTGAGTCTATCCACCCTAAGGAGTTTCCAACACTAGTTTCTGACATATTTGGGAGATTCCTGCAACCTACCAAATTTGTTACCTTGTAGCCTCGGTACCTTTGGCTGGACTTCATTGTTAATATAGGTCATTTCCAGATTGGACGAAGCTTGTGAACGATGGCATCAAGACATAACATGAACTCTGTGTTGACAGGTTTCTGTGTTTCTTCAAAATACCTTTTCTTGGTAAATTGTTTTAGATATCCAAATGCAAAACTTAAATGATCTTTCTTCAGCATAAGAATTCTCTCTGGACGGGAAAGTGTATTTTACTTAGATGACATATCCCTACTTAAAGCAGATTACTACCGTTTTTCTCAGTTTAAAACGAGACCATATTCTAATAAAAACCTTACAAATTCATGGCCATTCCTTTAAACTTTGTAATTTTACTTTGAATTGTGTTCTTAATTTTTAGAGCTATTGTTACTATTTTATATTAGTATGCTGTTTTTTTTTTGCACTTTAACTCTATGCCATTTGAGCAAAGGCCATGCTATATACTCCTCGTTCAGCCCTAAAGCAGTGCAAGCTAACTAGGAGCCTAATAACATTGATAAATAAAGAGGCATCTATTGGAGGAATTTGAAGTCTGAATTTAGGAATTTGAAGTCTGAATTTCTACACTATGATAGATTATTTGCCTAAATATTTCTCAACTAAACTGTGTATTTTGTGTTACAAATGAAATGCAATGCCCTCCCTCTCTTGATAGGGTACCTAGGGGTTCCTCATCTTCTGAATGATATGCTTTTATCATTCTCATAAATGACAGCATCTCTGAATCATCTGACCTCTCTTTTATGGCTACATTAGAAAAATGACCAAAAAATCTATTAAACACTGAAGTTATATTATGTGTGAAATAAAATGCCAGTATCCATAAAACATTTATCATAATGCTTTTTAATAAATAATGCTTTAATTCTTAGAACTCCTTGAAAGTTTCATAATGACAGTTTATACTTGTTTGACTTTTAGAAAGAATCTTAATTTCTATTTTGAAAGGCAACCTAAAGTTAAAGGAAGGGTTAGATATTTTCTTTAAGAATTCATATTTTCTTAAAGAATTTCTTTAAGGTGCTCACATAGTGTGAATAGTTGTTTTTTTTTTCCCCTCACATTATACAGTAACTGTGAGTGTCATTATGGTGCAATTTCTAGTTTAACATTTCAAAATTTCTGGGAATTCTCACATAAAATATATTAATGATCAATAAAAGTACATTTCATATGACTGTATGAGATATAATAGGCTAATATTTCCTCTAGATTATGCTACTGATACACAAAGGTCAATTATATAAATAAGTTAGATAAGACCATAAACTAGAGCTAACCAGCAGGTGGAGAGGGTTGGGATCTGGAATTAGACCTAATCTTTGAAGAAAAATAGGCACAGATGTAATTGTTTACAAGGGATTTTAAGTCTGAAAGGCAAGTTTAAAATATAGAGAGGCATGATAATCTGCAGCCAGGATCCAGAGAACAACAGAAAACATGATCCAACGTCAAGAAGTAAGGCTTTGCCGAAACCGGTTTGGCTCAGTGGATAGAGCGTCAGCCTTCGGACTGAAAGGTCCCAGGTTCGATTCTGGTCAAGGGCATGAATCTTGGTTGCGGGCACATCCCCAGTAGCGGGTGTGCAGGAGGCAGCTGATCCATGTTTCTAACTTTTTATCCCTCTCCTTTCCTCTCTAAAAATATATTAAAAAAAAAATGAAGTAAGTCTTCTCTATGAACCTAAGCTGTAGGAGAGTGTCAGATTAGTTGATATTTAAAATGTCTTGGCAGGAGGTAAGTTAGTATCTGGATAGCCTATCAATAAGTGGCAATAATTTCAAAAGGGATTAGAGAGGTTGAGATATCAGCTTGATCCCAGGACATGACTCGACAAGGGAAATCATTGTCTCTCTAAATAAAGTACCTAACAGTGCTCTAAGAAACTCCACTGGGAGAAAGGTATATCAGCCCAGACTCCTCATTGCATGGGAAAGCATTATCTTGCTGTTCAGGCATCTCTCGTGGAAGACTATTGCCAACACCATGCTAACTTCATACAGCCTTGTTTATTGCTCTAGTCCAGCGATTTTCAATCAGAAGAATTTTTTAAAACATGCAATATCTGACTATTTAGTCAAAGGCACTGACCTCCTTTCCCTTATATTTTCAAGTAAAAAATGACAACAGCCAACACAACAATAGCTATATGATGTGAATAAATCAAAATTATATCAATTTTTGGTCATATTGACAAATAATATATATATGTAATTACCTTATATGTACCATGATATTAGTAATTACCTTATGTGTACAATGAAATGAAAAAGGTTGAAAATCACTGCTCTAGTGTTATTCTAAGAAGGGGTGGCATCTCCCTTTCAGATGTGGTCCAAAAAATTTGTGTAGTAGTTTTGTTTGTTTCAGAGATTCTAAGATGTACTTCTTTAATTTAGTGAGTAGAGACCAAGAATGATAAATAGCCTATAATTATAATGCAAATGACTCTTAAATGTCCTGCCATACATTAAGATGAGGTGAAAATTCTTGAGAGAATCCAAGATGGCGGCATAGGTAAACACCTATACTGCTGCCTCGCACAACAATTTCAAAACTACAACTAAAAGACAGAACGGACATCATCCAGAACCACAGGAAAGCTGGCTGAGTGGAAGTTCTACAACTAGAGGGAAAGAGAGGGGCTCGCGGAGACCCAGAGGAGCTGCAAAAAGCTGAGGTACGGAGACGCGCGCTGAGAGAGCGGGTGCCGGAGTACCTGGCTGGCTTTCTCTGGCGGGAGGGAAACGGAGACTCCCAACGGCATTGAACCCCTTATCTTACGACACTAAACCCCAGATCCAGCCGAAACTCATACGGGGGAGCTTGGACTGTGAAAAGGGAGAAGTGCACGGAAATTTAGGGGAGTTGCAAAGGATCGGAGGTGTGGTTGCGCACGGCACCACGCGGAGGACGGATTGCTGATTGTGCCGCTGGCTTTCGCGAGTGGGCGGGAGACAGACCCTCCCAACTGCGCCACTTCTGAGTCCACTGGGCCCCTGTTTTGAGCGAAACCCTGGGGACCTAGACTCGTGTGGTCCTGGTTCGCAGGAGAGCCGGAAAGGCAGCGGTCAGAGGCGCTGCGGGTGCGCGGGCGCCCAAGGACCGCTCCAGCCATTACCCAGTCACGTGAGACTCGGGGGCCGTGGAGGGCGGGGCCGACTGGAAGGCAAGGCGGTCCCTTAAGCCCTGAGACTCCACCCTCCCAAGCTCAGCAGAGGCTTCTGCGGCTGAATCCAGCACAGAAGTTTCCCCGGCACAGTGAAAATGCCGAGACAAGGGAAGGGATTACAAGCAAAAGAAATGGAGGAAAAAAAACGACTGGATATAGAGTTCAAAACCACGCTTATAAGGTTTTGCAAGAATATGCTAGAAAAGATGGATAAATTTAGTGAGACCCAAGAGAAGATAATAAATACACTGACTGAAATGAATACTATTACGCAGAGTACTAACAGCAGACTAGAGAAAGGCAAGGATCAAGTCAAAAATTTGAAATATAAAGAAGCAGAAAACATTCAACTGGAAAAGCAAGAAGAGAAAAGAATCCAAAAATGTGAAGATAATGTAAGGAGCCTCTGGGACAGCTTCAAGCGTACCAACATCAGAATTGTGGGGGTGCCAGAAGAAGAGAGAGAGCAAGATACTGAAAACCTATTTAAAGAAATAATGACTGAAAACTTCCCACATCTGGTAAAAGAAATAGACTTACAAGTCGAGGAAGCACACAGAACCCCAAAGAAAAGGAACCCAAAGAGGACTACACCAAGACACATCATAATTAAAATGCCAAGAGCAAAAGAGAAAGAGAGAATATTAAAAGCAGCAAGAGAAAAACAGTTTATTACCTACAAGGGAGCACCCATACGACTGTCAGCTGAATTCTCAACAGAAACGATGCAGGCCAGACGGGAGTGGCAAGAAATATTCAACGTGATGAACAACAAGAACCTACAACCAAGAATAATCTATCCAGCAAAACTATCATTCAGGATTGAAGGGCAGATAAAGACCTTCACAGAGAAGAAAAAGCTAAAGGAGTTCATCAACTCCAAACCAGTATTATATGAAATGCTGAAAGGTACCCTTTTAGAAGAGGAAGAAGAAAAAGGTAAAAGACAAAAAATTATGAACAACAAATATACATCTGTCAACAAGTGAATCTAAAAATTAAGTGAATTAAAAATCTGATCAACAGAATAAACTGGTGAATATAATAGAATCAGGAGCACAGAAAGGGAGTAGACTGATAATTCTCAGGAGGACAAAAATCATAAAGCATCAGACTGTGAAATTATAGCAGAAAGATTAAAGTTAGGTGAGGTAAATAAGTGATCAATCAAAGGACTTGTATGCATGCTTATAAACATAACCAATGATCACAGACACTGGGGGGTTGGGGTACGCCTGGGAGGGAGGGGGGGCAATGGGGAGATATGTATAAAAAATTAATAAAAATTAATTTAAAAAAAAAGAAAATTCTTATAATTTTTGAGACTATAATCTAACTTGGTATTATATTATATGCAAGGTATTTTTACATATGCATATGTCAATGTAAAATTGTGTAAATTATAGAGACATCATACTTAATTCTGTTAAGAACTTTAACAGGAGTTGTTGATCATTTAAAAAATCATATCACTGAACACCAATAGAACTCATGACATTTAAGTCACTAATACCACATTTGGATCAGTTTGTATTTGTAGCTGCTACATTCATGGAGATTTCATGAACAAAAAACAAACTTGAATTACTTCCCTATGTCTGTACTAGAGGCCTGATGCATGAAATTGGTACAAGGGCCTTGGCCCAGGCCCTTGTCTGCTGCTGTGATAGCTGAGACCTTCTGCCACCTCTACCTCAGCCCCCACCCACTGAAGCTTTGTTAGAAAGGAAGGATGTCTTGAAGGTTGTTCGGTTGTCTGGTCTAATGAACATATTACGTTTTCATTATTATAGATTATAATTAGAGGCCCATGCACAGAAGGTGGGGTCCATAGGCCTAGCTGGCAATCAGGGTCAATCTGTAGGGCAGCTAGTGGGGTGATTTGGGCCCTCGTTTGCACATGCCTTAGTTAGTCTGGCACCACCCACTTGTTAGCCCCGTCACCTGCCACCACCCCCACCACTGGCTGGTCATTTCCCTCTATGGGGTGACTGGCAGTCGAGGCCTATGGGCTAGGGGCAGCTCCTGTGTTGAGTGTTTGCCCCTGGTGGCCAGTGCATGTCCATGTCATAGAGACCAGCTATTCCACTGTTCAGTCAATTTGCAAATTAGGGTTTTATATAGATAGATTAGAGGCTCAGTGCACGAAATTCGTGCACAGTGGGGTGTGTCCCTCAGCACAGCCTGCATCTTCTACGATTGCCTGTTTAGGCCTGTTCCAAGTAGGGTTGGGCCTAAATGGACAGTCAGACATCCTTTTCACAATCCAGAATTACTAACTCCCAACTTTTCACCTGCCTGCCTTCCTGATTGCCCCTAACTACTTCTGCCTGCCAGCCTGATCAACCCATCCACTCCCCTGCCAGCCTGATTGATGCCTAACTGCTCCATTGCCAGCCTGATTGCCTGTATCTGCCCTCCCCTGAAGGCCTTGTCATCCCTAATTTGCCCTCCCCTGTAGGCCTGGTCCCCCTCAACTGCTTTTCCCTACAGGCTTGATTGCCCCCAATTGCCATCCCTTACAGGCTTGGTCCCTCCCAAGTGCCCTTCCTTGCTGGCCTGATTGCCCACAACTGCTCTCCCTTATAGGCCTGGTTCCTCCCAACTGTCCTCCCCTGCTGGTCATTTAGTGATGGCCATCTTGTGTCCACATGGGGGCAGCCATCTTTGACCACATGGGGTCAGCCATTTTGTGTGTTGGAGTGATGGTTACTTTGCATATTACTCTTTTATTAGATAGGATAGAAACCTGGTGCATGGGTGGGGGATGGCTGGTTTGACCTGAAGGATGTCCCAGATTAGGGTAGGGGTTTTCTTAGGGCATGGGGAGGCCTGGGCGAGGGGCCTCTGGTGGTTTGCAGCTTGGCCACGCCCCCTGGTGACCCAAGTGGAGGCCCTGGTATCTGGGATTTATTTATCTTCTATAATTGAAACTTTGTAGCCTTGAGTGGAGGCCAGGGCAGACCAGGGTGGGTGGAAAGCTTGGCTTCCTCCATCGCTCAAGACACCCCAAACCTCCTGCTCTCTCCAGCTCCACAGCTGAGCCATTTTTGGTGAGAATTATTTAACTTTTATAATTGAAACTTTCTAGCCTTGAGGAGAGGCCAGGGCCATCCAGGGCGGGCGGGAAGCTTGGCTTCCTCCATGGCTAGGGTCACCCAAGCCTCCTGCTTTCTCCAGCTCTGTGGGCACCACTATATTTGTTGGGCAATTTGCATACTTGCTCCTGATTGGCTTATGGGCGTGGCTTGTGGGTACAGCAGAGGTATGGTCAATTTGTACGTTTCTCTTTTATCAGATAGGATTGTTACTGAGAATTTACCTATGAATCAAATACTATTTTATGCTGCTTCTATTTTTATTTGCCTTTTATTAAATTTCAAAATGCATATAAATTAGAATTTTTACTAATTTTTATAAAAGGAGGATTATAAAGTATGTGTTATTAAAAGAATTTGAGCCGAGACCGGTTTGGCTCAGTGGGTAGAGCGTCAGCTTGCAGACTGAAAGGTCCCGGGTTCAATTCTGGTCGGGGGCATATACCTTGCTTGCAGGCACATCTCCACTGTGGGACGTGCAGGAGGCGGCTGATCGATGTCTCTCTCTCATCGATGTTTCTGACTTTCTATCTCTCTCCCTTCCTCTCTATAAAAAATCAATAAAATATATTTAAAAAAAAAAGAATTTGAGAACCACTAGCCTAAATATGAATCTGCATCATTTTTCCATAATTCTATGTTGTTTTTCTGGTCCTGCTGAAACCAGAATAGATGAGGTTATTACTAAAGCTCAGGGATAACAAAATGGAAAAGGAGAAAGAAGAATCCTATCCTATCCTATATAATAAAGAGGTAATATGCAAATTGACCATCACTCTGACACACAAGATGGCTGCTCCCATGTGGTCAAAGATATGCATCCCCATGTGAACACAAGATGGCCACCACAAGATGGCCAGCAGGGGAGGGTATTTGTGAGTGATCAGGCCAGTAAGGAGGGCAGTTGAGGGGGAGACCCAGGCCTGAAGGAGAGAGCAGTTGTGGGGGACCAGGCCTGTAGGGGAGAGTATTTGGGGGTGAACAGACCTGCAGGGGAGGACAGTTAAGGGTGACCAGGCCTGCAGGGAAGCAGTTAGATATCAATCAGGTTGGCAAGGGAGTGGTTAGGGGGTGATCAGGCTGGCAGGCAGAAGCGATTAGGGGAAATTAGGCAAGTGGGCAGGTGAGTGGTTAGAGGCCAGCAGTCCTGGATTATGAGAGGGATGTCTAACTGCCCTTTCAGGCCTGCTCCAGATCAGGCCTAAAAGGGCAATTGGACATCCCTCAAGGGGTTCCACATTGAAGAGGGTGCAGGCTGGGGTGAGGGACACTCCTCCCCCATGCATGAATTTTATGCACTGGGCCTCTAGTTTATATATATTAAAGCCTAAGTGATTGAACAACCAATTGACTGAATGACTGTAAGACCAGTTGAATAGTTGCTATGACATGCACTGAGCACCAAGGGGCAGACAATCAATGCAGGAGCTGCTCCCTGGTGGTCAGTGCACTCCCACAGTGGACCTCTTGTGGCTGGCTAACCTCCTGTGGTCCTTCCCACCGGCCAGTACCTTTTCACAATCCAGGACCCCTCCGGTAGGGTCCCTAGGCCTAGCTGGTGATCAGGGCCTATTGGAGCTTTCCTTCCCCTAGCTTCAGGGAGCTGGCCCTATCCCTGCCATTGCCACTGCTTGTCTGTACAGTGCTGCCCCCTCTCCCCAGTCACTGGACTTTTCTTTCTAGATCGGCAGGCCTGGGTCTTCCTCAGCAGGGCAATTGTGGGGTTTCCAGATTGATTGCCCCACAGAAGGAGGCCCTGCCCACCACCGCAGCACCACCATTCAGGTGGCCTGGACTTCCTTCTTTGAGGTGATTGATCACGGGGCTCCACAATTGATCTCTGTGCAGAGGGTGGCCCTGCCCACCATGCTGGGGCTCTGTGACCCATTACTATTCACAAGGAGGCCCTGCCTACCCAGCTGGGAATCCATGATTGGTTGCTGTGCACAGGGAGGCCCAGCCCACCTGGCCAGGGCTCCACAATTGATCGCTGGGCAGAGGGTGGCCTGGGCCTCCCTTTGTGGGGCAATCACAGGGATGTCAGGGTCCCCCAACTCCTGACCAATTGCATTGCACCCTCCTTGGCTGGACTGACACCAGTGCGTGTCATAGCGTGGTTGTCTGGAAGGTCATCTTGATGGCCATTCTGCTGTTAGGTCGATCAGTCAATTTGCATATTATACTTTTATTATTATAGATACATATTTATATGAATGTTAATTTAGATTTACAAATATAATTCATTAAATATCTCTAATTTATGTTGCTCTATATAATTACCTCTAAATATTGCCCCTGGCTTGCCTCCATAACTGAGATCATCTTGCCCAAATAACCTGGATGATCCTATAATTTATCTTATTTTTCTGATATAAAACTAAGAGAGAGCTATCCAGAAAAGTTTAGTAGTTACCTTTCTTACATGTCTACCTTGCACATTTTAGTTAACTATTTGAAGATATATTATTTTCATAAGTGCAAATCTTTTGGGAGGAATATATATTTCCCTCAGAGGAGAGAGAGAGGATGGGGGACCAGGCATGATTTTTGTAACTATGGGATTTCACATATCCTGAAATTATAGGCCCATAGCAACCAATAGTGAAATATAGAGGCAACTGAAAAGATAGGAACACAGCAACTACATTTAAAAAATTCAAACAAATATGAAAAGAATAAAAATATAAAAGTTTTTACAGAGATGATAAGTAAGACTAACAAATCCAAGCTATGCCTAAATGATATAAGGTGAAGAGAACAATTGAAAAATATATGTTCTTGAAAAAAAAATTCTTGAACCTGCAAGCTATACATAATGACATGAATATATATCTAGCAAAGTGAAAGGACATTGCTTTAAGCAATAGATGTATTGCCGGTGCCAGCCGGCACTACTGTTGAACAGCACCTGAAAGGGGG
>JAAGEH010000005.1:24033439-24081312 GCA_011751065.1 Lasiurus cinereus
AACGCTTGCCTTCTCGGGACTTTGTCAAACCGAGACCGCCCTCGACAATGTATTATCTTTATTAATAGACGGACTCAATGATTATAGTAGAACTAGAGGCATGAAAATTTGTGCAAGAGTAGGACTTCCTTCCTCTGGCTGCTGCACTGGCTTCTCTCTGGCATCCGGAACCCAGGCTGCTTCCCTCCTCTGGCTGCTGGCAGGCATCTGGGACCCAGGCTGGCTTCCCTTGGGCTGCCCACAGGCACCTGGGATCCGGCTGGCTTCCCTCCAGATCTGGCTTCATCAGGAAGGACATCTGGTATGATGTCCGGAAGAAGTTTGGTCTAATTAGCATATTACTCTTTTATTAGTATAGATAAGTCAATAATATTCTCAGAAATAGTATCATCATTGATTACTCTTTGCTGGGAATTGGTGCACTCTACCTAGACACATGCTTTTTCACCCCTTATGAACTTTATTTCTAAGAAAAAAATGAGAGAAAGAGAGAAATGATGAGAGAGTGCACACTAAGATGCTTTTGGAGTTGACAATGAATAACAAAGTGATAGAGTATGGACAGTCATGATAGAATAAATGTTGTTCAGACTAGTCACTTGTTTTTTAGTCCATAATTTAGCAAGTCTTTCCCCTCTATTGTTCTCCAGACTGACAAACTTTTATTTCTCTTGTCTGTTTTTGACATTTTTTAGAGCATAAGGTTTGACAGCAAAGAACCTTAGTTAAAATCAACCATTTAGTTTGTGGTTAATTTTGCAGAAGTCTCTCAGAACCTTAGAATTTTCATCTTTGAATTAGAAATAATTATAATACTCAGCTCAATGAATTAAATAATATGTAAGTGCTTTGTAAATTATAATAGTGGTAATTAGTTTTTAGATACCAACAGTCCCAGATTTGTATTCCAGGTTCATCATGTATTTGCTATATACATTCAGTTAATTTACTTCAGCCTCAGTTTTGTCATCTATAAAATGGGGGGGTGGGGGTTAGTTCTGGCCACATGGCTGTTGTATTACACACCGTATTGCATATAACTTTATTGAGTACTTACAATTTACTATGTATTTATTTATAAGTGTTAATGTCCATTGATCCTCATTATAACACTGTAATGAGACATTATTATCTATAATTAATAAATTGAGCAGCAAAAGATAGGAGTAGTTAACTCAAGGTTAGAAAATGATGGTACTAGAATTTAAACCAAAGTAGTCTGACTCTAAATTTCATGAGTTTGGTAATGTATAGATACATAAAATACATTTATTAAATGTTAATTTTATATATCCTAGGCATTTATAATCTCTCTATATATACAGTGGTACCTCAAGATACGAGTGCCCTAACATATGAGATTTTTGAGATACCAACTGTCGAGCGAATGATTTTTGCTTTGAAACATGAGCAACATTTGAGATAGGAGTAATTGCGCTGATCGGCTGGCTGTACACAACCCACCAGTTTACCGCGACTGGAGCGTCTCATAGTTTCCCACGCCTCAAGGTTACAGAACAAATTAAACTCGTATCTTGAGGTACCACTGTATATATAAAAGCCTAAGCAACTGTTATGACTAAATGACCGAAATGACTGGTTGACCAGTCGACCACACACTATGACATGCACTGACCACCAGAGGGCAAATGTTCATTGCAGGAGCTGCCCCTGGTGGTCAGTACACTCCCATGACCCCTTCCCCTGGCCAGCTGGCCCCCATCACCTGCTGGTGCTTAGCCATTCGTAGAGACCTGCTCTGGGTCAGGTCTCTTGCTGCGATCTATTGAAAGTCAGCCCTCGACACAAGGGTTGGTCTTGCTCCCATCCACTTCCTTTCCTGCCACCCACCCCTCATGGTGGCAGTGCAGCAGTGCAGAAAGAGGAGGGGAACTGCGTGGTGGTGTGATACCAAGGGCAGCAGCAGCATCCAGCAGCCATTTCTTTAGTGCACGGCCCAGCAACTATTGCTTTCTCTTCTGACCTTGCAGGGGCCTTCAGGCCTGTGCTGGGACAGAAAACCAGGAGTGGGTGGAAGCGGACACAGCACCTTTCCCAGGGGCCTGAGGGTCGGCTCTCTCCTTGGGGCTGGCAGCCAAACTCCTGCTATCCGTCTCCCTATTTCTTCCTCTGGCCAGCAGGCCCCAATCACCTGATTGGGACCTGCCAGCCAACCTCCTGTGGTTCTATCTACCCCCCGCCCCCATTCCATGCATAAATCCATGCACTAGGCCTCTAGTTCTATGTATTCTATATAATAAGAGAGGAATATGCTAATTAGCCATTATGCTGTAAAGTCACAAACAATCTACAAGTGGTGAAGAGCTACATGAGAGCGGGGCAGTGAGCTGAGTGGCAGGAGAGCTACAGGAGGGCATGGCAGCAACCAATGAGCAATGAGAGCTACCAGTGGTGGTGGGTGGGTGGCCAGCTGAGCCAAGGGGCAGCAAGCTACTCTCACACGATTGGTGTACAGGGCTACTAGTATATAAATAATAATTTCATTATTCTATAAAGATTAGAAGTGATTATTTTTTCATAACTTGATTGTGTAGGTTAACTCTAATTGAGAGTTTAATGAGGTTTCATGTGCTTTGCCACATTTTTAAATTAATTATGATGCAAAACAATTACAATATTTTGAGAATAATTTTCTCTAGTTATTTATTTATCCAATCACTTATTTTCCTTATTTTTAAATAAAAATTTTCGGTGATGTTGATATAATTTGGTGTAGAGAAATACATTTCAATGATTTTCATATAAGTTTTTTGTTGTGAGTTAAGATAAAGAACCTCAGGTAGGTTATCTAGGGCTCAAAGAAAATACTTCTTATCCTCTACTCATTGTGAGTGCTCAGTTTTTATTAGATGAATGTTTAGACTATCATACACTTATTTTCTTTGCCCCAAAAGAATAGATTTATGCATTTAAATAAAGAAAATTGATTTACCTATATTTGAAGTATGAAAGTATACATCTTTTAAGTTATAATTTTTAAAGCTTAAGAGCCCTGGGACACTTATTTTTGCATAGTTTTTTGATATTTTCTTGTGGTTATTCATAGACCAAATAAACTTCAAGTTGTTTAATACAAACACTGGAAATGTGACTTTTCTAAAATTTCCCATTTTCATTTTCCTAAGGCAGCTGTTTTAAAAGAGGTTAATTTTGACTGCAGGGGATATTTAACAGTGTCTGGAGACGTTATTTATAATCACTTGTTGAGGAGGTACACTACTGGAATCTAGTGAGTAGAGGCCAGAGATGATGGGAAATATCTAACAAAGCACAAGACAGTCTCACAACACATAATATCCCAAAATGTACCAAGGTCAGAATCTTGATCTAAGTTTATCATGCAATTAAATTCATGATTATTAAAAATAAAGCAATAAGTTTTTACTTTTTTGCTAGGTTAACAATTCAGATCCTAGGTATGGCATATAATTCTGTAAATGCTCATACTTCTGCAGACTAATATGACTTGTACTTCCACAGCACATTTACTCATCACTCTCTAGCAGAATGGTCTTCTTCAAGCCCAACCAGACATATGGAGCCTATATTTACTTCTACATTTCTGTGAAAGTTTTGTTAGTTTAAAATTACCTTTATTATAGACTTTCTCTGAGTATTAATTAATTAAATGAGATAGAATCTAGTATCTGGCATAGAGTAGGCACTTAGTAAGTTTAAGTATTCTTCCTTTTGCACTTCTTTTTTATGTCTTTTCTCTCCTGAACTCCTTTTTACCTTATTTACTTAACTGATGAACATTAGTTTTGTCATTTTTATTCAGTTACTTAAATTTTTGAGGACATATTTTATTTATTCCATGAAAATATATGTATTTGTATGAAATGATTTCTCCCTACACATCAGCATTATCAGCACTAAGTAATGCTTGATTGAATAAATAAAAAAAAAGGAATATATAAAGAATGCATAAGGGCCAATGTTTTTTATATCTGTAGTATCCAAGTAGTAACACAATATTAATTCATATCTTTTTTCTTTATTATATATTATTTTTAACACTAGAGGCCAGGTGCATGAAATTCATGCACAGCAGGGGAGGGAGGAGGAGAGTGTCCTTCAGCTCAGCCTGCTCCCTCTCTAATTTGGGACCCCCTGAGGGATGTCCAGGTAGGACCAGGCCTAAACGGGCAGTTAGATATCCCTCTCATAATCCAGACTGCTGGCTTCTAACTGCTCACCTGGCTGCCTTCCTGATTGCCCTTAACCACTTCTGTCTGCCAGCCTGACCACCCCCTAACCACTCCCCTGCAATCTGATTGATGCCTAACTGCTCCCTTGCCAACTTGTTTGCCCCTAACTGCCCTCTTCTACTGGTCTGGTCACCCCAAACTGCCCTCCCCTGCTGGGTTGATTACCCACAACTGCTCTCCCTTGCAGACCTTGTTTCTGCCAACTATTCTCCCTATCTTGTGGTGGCCATATTGTGTCCACATGGGGGCAGGATCTTTTGACCACATGGGGACAGTCAACTTGTGTGTTGGAGTGATGGTCAATCTGCATATTACTGTTTTATTAGATAGAATAGAGGCCTGGTATATGGGTGGGGGGCAGTTGGTTTGCCCTGAAGGGTGTCCTGGATCAGGGTGGGTGTTTCCTTGGGGTGTGGAGGTTCCTGGGAGAGGGGCCTGTGGTGGTTTGCAGGCTGGCCATGCCTCCCGATGACCCAAGTGGAGGCCCTGGTATCTGGGATTTATTTATCTTCTACAATTGAATCCTTGTAGCTTGAAGCAGAGCCACGTCTTCTGCTTGCACAGCCATGGAAACTTTGTTGCCTTAAGCAGAGGCCTGGTCTGGCCAGGGTTTGTGAAAAGCTTGGATTCCTCCATCACCAGGGGCAACCAAGCCTCCCTTCTGCTCTCTCTATGGTCGTAACCATCTTGGTTTGGGTTAATTTGCTTACTCTGATTGGCTGATGGGCATGGCTGGTGGGCATGGCTTGTGGGTGTAGCAGAGGTACTGTCAATTTGCATGCTACTCTTTTATTAGATAGGATTCTAATATCTTACAAACTTTTAGGTTTTTAAAATAATGTTTTGGTTTAATATTATTTACATAATAATTTTCTGCTTTAGATAAATATAAAGGTATATATTTTAAAATATATGAAAGTAATGCTTGAAATGCTTGTTTTCCATTATATATAACCTATTTTTATGAGAATTCTCAACTACAAAAAATCCACTTAAATATTTGCAATCTACTAAAACAATATAATTTCATAGTTAACCCTTTCTTTTGGTAATACACCTTTGAGTACAAGGAAAAAGCAAGAATTTTGAATGCAAACATAATTGAGAGAAAGAAACAAACATGTTTGATATTTCAAGAAATTTTAAAGTGTATCTATCTTGATCCTTACAGATAGTGTGGACTATGGGCCAGTGTTTGTACAAGAACCAGATGATATAATTTTCCCAACTGATTCTGATGAAAAGAAAGTAGCACTGAATTGTGAAGTTCGTGGCAATCCGGTCCCTAATTACAGGTAGAAATTCACTGTTACTTATTTTACTTAAGTCTTAAAAATTCCCTTAAATGAAATTCTGACAGTCCCAGAGAGTATTACAATGTCTCAAGTCATTTTTCACAATTTGTCTTCTGATTTTTCCTTAGATGGCTTCGAAATGGAACAGAAATTGATTTGGAAAGTGATTATCGCTACAGTTTGATAGATGGGACCTTCATTATAAGCAATCCTAGTGAAGCAAGAGATTCTGGCCATTACCAGTGTTTAGCAGCCAACACTTGGGGAAGTATTCTTAGTAGAGAGGCCATACTTCAGTTTGCCTGTGAGTAAAGTTTATGTGTTTTTTTCTGTGTGTGTATATATGTAATTTCAAAGTTATGCAAAAGAATAAAACCTCAGATTTTAAAACAGTAGAAAAATCTTGGTAAGGATTAAAACTAGAAAAAAACAATGCTCTTCCTCCTGAGAGATTTTGGAATTCCCCAAAATATTTCCCCTCTTCAAATTTTGTAAATTCATTTTAGGGTGAGAGGCAGGAGAGAGCAAAAAAGTGAAAAAGAGATTGGGTGATTTGTTGTTCCACTTATTTATACATTCATTGGTTGATTCTTCTTTGTGCCTTAACCAGGGATCAAACCTGAAAACTTGGTGTATCCAGACTATGCTCTCACCAACAGATCAACCCAGTCAAAGCTGTCCTCTTAAAAGAAACAACCTCTTAGCCTGGGAGGAAAAAAAAAAGTCTTATTCATGAAAGCAGATAGTTTTAGAACTCAAATATCTTTTGAAATATAGCAAAAAAATAGATTTCTAATTCTGTCTGCTTTTTAAGATATCTACTTTCTGCCTCTATTTTACTGTTTATTATAGTGTATTTGCTATAGAATCTTCTGGACATAAAATTACATAGTATAAATCTTCTGCTTATGGTAGTTAATCAAAGAAATGCCCCTGAAATGTTAATATTTCAGATTCTAACTAGAACTTCCTAACCAGTTGTTCCAATTATTTTATTAAAGAAAAGATACTATGTGTGATCATATATATATATATATATATATATGTGTGTGTGTGTGTGTGTGTGTGTGTGTGTGTGTGTACGCATTTTTTTTGACTTGTGATGAGGGCTTACACCAAACTGAGGATAGAGTACAAGGTGAAAAAAATCTTAGTTTTATTTCTTAGTAAGTAATCCCACTTGATTTAAATTCTTGAGGATTACAAATTATAAAATATAGATAGGAGAGTCATGAATACCTGTGTTAATAATTTATATGTAGCTATATTGGCTACATAATTCATCACAAAATGATTTTTAAGTTAAAATTGCATCTCAAAGAATGGAATAATTAAGATTTCTCTATACAATCTTCATCACATATTATTTCTAATTAATCAGAGTGCAAACACCATACTATAGGAGTGTGAAGGACAAAAGGAAAGAAAGAAATGATAATGGATTTGTTTGGAGAACATTGATCTAGGTCCTAGAAAAATCAAAATACTGTCTTTCAAAGTAGATGTGGCTAAGGAGTTTATAAAGATACTTTACATACACCAAATATGCCATGATAGTAGCCTAGATATATTGTTTTTATTTTATAAAATAATTATGTGGTGCATCAAAGAACCTAATACTTTTCAGAATATGGATTTAAAAAGTAACTTAATAATACAACATAATCCTCCTAGTTTCTTTTCTGTCCATGTGTCTCACAAACCACAGTTTGCTGACCACTGGTATAGGCCATAATGTCTTATAATTATTGTGGTCAAAACAGAAATTTTACTTAGGTATCCAGTGGTTAGAACAAAAGGAAAAATACAAACATTTTTAAAAAAATATATTTTATTGATTATTTTACAGAAAGGAAGGGAGAGGAATAGAGAATTGGAAACATCAATGAGAGAGAGACATCGATCAACTGCTTCCTACACGCCCCCTACTGGGGATGTGCCTGCAACCAAGGTACATGTCCTTGACAGGAATCAAACCTGAGACCTTTTAGTCCGCAGACCAACGCTCTATCCACTGAGCCAAACCGGTTTCTGCAAAATACAAACATTTAAAGGACTCTAATTTTCCCCAAGTTTCTAAAGAGAAGAAAATCTTTTCTTGACATTTAATTGTCATAGAAGTTTCTCATTTGAGGTTTTAAATAGAGATCATAACAACATCCCTACATCACTCCAATAACAAGTTTAATTAGCCTGACATAAAACCAAACCAATTCTTTAAATGTAACTAGAACTTAATCATGAAGCTATTCACTGCATTCATTTATAAATCCTTTTCTAAATTTTGATCTAAGCAGCTAATGGATTTGAGCATCTGCTGCATACTATTTATCTTCCCCTTTTAACCTACCCCTCATATGTCTAAATGTCTATCCATGAGGATCTTTTACTTAAACAAATACTTATAAATATGTCTCAGCTCAGTCAATGTTAATAATGTACTTTTCCATTAATAAATACATACCTCATTGGGGTATAATAAAAATTAATGAGTTGCAGAAGCCATGTCTGTGAACTATTTTTAAGTTCAGAAAGAAAGACATAAATAAACACAAAGTTGATGTATTATTGCTGGTGATGATTGCTACTGGTTATCAATAAGATTTTTTTTACAAAGTATGTTTTATCTTGTAGCTTATGTTCATCCTAAGGATAATTTCCTCACCTAGTATAATTACTTCTCTTCAGTGACAGGCAAGGATACATCATTTAAAACTTTGTCACTAGATTAGCTTATTACCATGCTGATGAGAATTTGGAATTGATAATGTGACTCTAGACATTCTTCAACATCTTTCAGAAATCCAAAGCTCATAGCAATCTCTCCAAAGTTTGGATTTTTAGAAATAATTCATACCAGCAAGTCAAACATAAAATGAATCAAGAATAAAATCTCCTTATGCTGCCTCTTGCTTCAAAAATAACTTTATATGCCATCCCTGGTAAACTGATAGTTCATATCTAAACTCAAACATATTGCTCTTCAGGGCATTTAGATTATTTCTACTCAGACTATTTCCTTAGTTTCCTTAGGCAGTTGATTAAAATAACCTCCTTAATTCTTAGAGAGATTATATGATTTTTATAGACTTTGTATTTAAGCCCTTTTATTTAACCTTTCATTTTTATACAAAACTCAAAATTACTTCTCTGTTTTTTTCATAACTTTTTCTCCTAAAATAATATTGTTCTTAGATTTTTAAAAGCACATTTTACTAGCATTTAACACCCATGAAAATTATTTGAATAATTGCTAATTCCACAGAATATCCAAAGCTTTATTTCATTATTCTGAGGCTTTATACATAATAACTCCATTGAAGCATTTGAAAATTACTTAACTTGAGTGAGTCACTTTGGCATGAATGATTTTATTACTCGTAAAAGTATCCAATTTTATTGCAAAACTAGAGGCTGATGCACAAAATTCGTGAAGGGCCTTGACTTTTGCAGCCCCGGTTTCCTCGGCTGGCCTTTGCAGCCTTGGTTTCATCTGGAAGGTCATCAAAAGGACATCTGGAATGTCGTTTGGCTGTTCAGTCTAATTACCATATTAACTTTTTATTATATATAAGTTAACATTAGTTTGCAATCCCTTCTATAAACAAAACAACTTTTTTTTTACAAAGTAATTTACTCAATATGGTTTGACTTTCTTTAAAGAGATAATTATTCTCATCATACAGCTATAGTAACTGTGTGTATAAGGCCTCTTGACAAACAACAGTATGGATTCTTTGAGAGTGCACATTTTAAAATTAAAAATACATAATTTTATGCTTTGTAGACCAGCTATGATCCTATATAATAAAAGCCTAATATGTTAAGTGTCCAGTCATCCAGTTGGCTTTTCAACCAATCAAAACATAATATGCTAATGATATGCTTAAGCTGCTCAATTGCTTGCCATGACATGAATTGATCACCAGGGGGCAGATGCTCTGACCAGTAGGTTAGCTTGCTTCTGGGGTCCAAATGATTGGGACTGACAGGAGACAGGCTGGATATGCCCTAGAGCCCTTCCACAGTCCCTTTCCAGCTGGTCAATCTCCCACTTCCCTCCCAGCCTGACCTGCACCCTCTCTCAATCTGGGACCCTTTGGGTGATGTCTCAGAGCTGTTTTGGTGGAATGAGCAGTTGCTATGATGCACACTGACCACCAGGGGGCAGTCGCTCAATATAGAAGCTGCCCTGGTGATCAGTGCACTCCCACAGGAGAAGCGGGGCTCCTGGCTGGTGATCACAGTGGTGGTGGTGGGAGCCTCTCCTGCCTCTGTGGAAGTCCATTATACTATTATGCCTCAAAATTTTAAAAAAATATATTTTATTGATTTTTTTACAGAGAGGAAGGGAAAGAGAGAGTAAGAAACACCGATGAGAGAGAAACATCAATCAGCTGCCTCCTGCACACCCCCTACTAGGATGTGCCCACAACCAAGGTACATGCCTTTCCGGAATCAAACCTGGGACCCTTCATCCCGCTACGGATGTCTGATTGATGGTTGAGGAATAGGCCTAAGCCATCAGTCGAACATCCCCCAAGGGCTCCTGGACTATGCGAGGACACAGGCCAGGCTGAAGGACCACTCCAAGTGCACTAATTTCATGCAGTGGGCCACTAGTAAGTGAATTAAAGTTGAAATCTGTGGCATATTGTTCTCAAATCATTAATTTGATGACATAACATAAATTTATAAGCATTTTACTTATTAAAGTAAATCTGAACACAATTTTATGGACATTCTGAGCTCCTCTACCAGTTTCTAGAAATGGAGTAAGGCAATTCTACACTCACACTGTGTGAAGCAACCCAAAAAGATCAATATCAGGGAGTATACAAATCCTCTTACTCATTACTCATACCCATTTGCCCAATTCACTGCTCCCTGATCCTTAGCAGAATATCTTCAGAAACCTTTCTCAGCACAAAAATTTTAAGGCATACTACTAACTGGTTTGGCTCATTGGATAGAGTGTCAGCCTGCGGGATGAAGGGTCCCAGGTTCAATTCCAGTCAAGGGCATGTACATTGGTGGCAGGCACATCCCCGTAAGGGGGTGTGCAGGAGGCAGCTGACCGATGTTTCTCTCTCATCAATGTTTCTTTCTCTCCCTCTCCCTTCCTCTCTGTAAAAAAATCAATAAAATATATTTAAAAAAAAATTCTGAGGCATGAAAGTAAAATGGAGTTTTAAATAGTGCCAGGTTTCCTTGATAAACCAAATCAGAACAATTTATAATTCAGGTGAATAAAAAGACACTAATATGAAACAAAAACATAAACAATGGGGCAGATATGGAATATGAGTATTTTCTAAAATAATTTTAATCCATAAAAACCCTTTATTTAAGGGACAAGTCAGAATACCCATTAGCCAGCCTGGAGTTCTTGTGTCTTGATTGAATTTCCACACCAGATGCTACACATCATTACTCTTCATGTATATGTGTTGGATAGATAGATGATAGATTAGATAGACAGATGATAGATAGATAGATAGATACATAGTTAGATAGATAGATAGATATAGATAGATAGATAGATAGAGATTTGTAGATGTATATCAATACAGATGTTTATATACATGTATGTATATATGTATGTATGTTTGTAGGTACATAGATTTAATAACAGTAATGCAAGAATAAGTAATGATTGTTGGAGCAGTTAAAAGCCAGGCAAACTGTTAAACACATTTAATGCATCATCACCCTTTTTAATTCTCACATCACCCTTATGAGAGATTTCTATTGACTTGATTTATAAATGGAAAAAAGAAATGAAGCATGGGAATGTCAAGTTATTTTTCCAAAGTCACACAGCTAATAGATCTGATTCAGATCCAACTTCAAATTTTATACTTATGATCTTCCTTATTCTACCCTATTTTTTACTTAACCATGCATTGCATTTTTGTTGGGCATGTCTGTAGTTTTTTTTTTACTCATAGGACATTTACTCAAAATTGGCTTTCTCTTGGGCATTTTTCTAGATGTTAGGGAGCTTAAAATGAACACTGCATATCCAAATAGACTTGAGGCTAGTGAAATAAAAACAAATCCCTATATTCCATATCTATTTTCTTAGTTCATATACTCATTATCTGCTGAACTACCAAAAAAAAAAAAAAAAGGCTGCCTACTTGGAACTCCTGTCTACTTTTTCTACTCCTTAACATATCTCTTCTCCATCCTACCTTAATCCCTCCAAAATTCCTTATACTAATTATTTCTGAAATTATATATATAAAACAATTCTGACCATGTTGTCCCTGCAAAAGTTCCTGATGGCTTATTATAATTGTAGAAAGGTTTTTAATTTGTCTTATAACTGTATAGAGGGCATAGATGATCAGAGGGTTGCAATAAGAATACATATCCAAGAGCACTCTGAGGTAAAGGCAAGTTAGGAGGCCATTTCAATAATCTAGGTAAAAAGGTCTTGAAATCCCTGGTGTATCTTATATAATAAAAAGGTAATATGCAAATTGACTCACAGGCCCTCTCACAAAGATGGCTACCCCCATGTGGTCACAAGATAGCCACCACAAGATAGCTGGCAGGGGAGGGCAGTTGTGGTAATCAGGCCAGCAGGGGAGGGCAGTTGGGAGTGAGTAGGCCTGCAGGAGAGGGAGAAAAGTTAGGGGTGACCAGGCCAGGGGAGGGCAGTTGAAGGCAACCAGGTTAGCAGGGGAGGGCAGCTGTGAGGAGCCAGGAGGAAGGTAGTTGGGGGTGACTGAGCTGGCAATTAGGCATTGATCAGGCTTGCAAAGGAGTGGTTAGGGGGTGATTAGGCTGGCAGGTGAGTGGTTGGAAGCCAGTAGTCCCAGATTGTGAAAGGGATATCCAAGTGGTCCCAGATTAGAGGGTGCAGGCTAGGCTAAGCCCCGCCCCCACGCCCCAGTGCACAAGTTTTGTGCACTGGGCCTCTAGTTAAGATATAACAGAATAGATATCTGTGGAAACCTCCAACATAGATAAGCAATTGCTAATAATTGAATGGATGAAGGTGGGAGTGTAAAAACTATGGAACTTGAATGACATCAAGATTGCAAGTTTTGATCAATTAAATTGAACAATTCATAGTGTTACATAATAAAGCCACACAGGGAAGAAAATTAAGGTTGCTGGGAGAATAAAATAATTTCATTTTGATGTAGTTTTATACTGACTTTCTGGAGAAATACCCAACACTTCAAAATATTGTTTGGTGTTCAGGAAAGGAAGGCAGGGACTGCCCACAAAACACTTTAAGATACTCAATGAAACCATAAGGATGTTTCATCAAGAGAAATTATGCTAATTTTTAGGAATATACACATTTCTCTAAAAGGAAAATAATAAAAGGTATAAAGAAAGGGGTTAGAGAAGCAAATAAGAAAAGAATGACTCAAGAGATGCAGGTTTGGGCCAATACTATAAAATAGTGAAATACTATAATATCTGGGGTTATAATGTGGGAACTTCCACTGCATCAAATGTTATAACACTCATAAAAGGTCTTTGGATTTTGATAACTTTAAAAACCAAGTTTAGTAATGATAGAGGCAAAAATCAGGATCCAAAGCTTTAAAGTATAATATAATGTAGTGGATATTGATTTTAACCATATGAAAATGAGGATGTAGAACAGAGTTTTATTGATATGATGTGACAGTGAAATATGGTAGCATTTGGGGGTATAAGGAAGAGAGTCAGTTTAGAGAAACATGTTGAAAATATAAAATATAGACAGCCTATTTAGTTAAATAAATTTCTTCTTTCCAAGGAAGATATAGGTATCCTCAAGACTTTAATTCTCTTCCAGGAAAATATTCTGCCATATAGAAGACACAATGTTGTAAATACAATGTTGAGCTTGAAAAATATTTAGAGTTTAGGCTCTCACCTCTGGGCCTACAGACTTAAAACTAAGTAAAGGATGCTAAAACTAGCCAGAGAGCTACACAGTTCTCTAAAATATTTTCCCAATTTGTTTAGCGCTATTCCTCATTTCATATTCTTTAGAATGTTGATTTTGTTCAATGAAATACAACTACTATATCAAGAGAGGTAGGAACTACATTACTATTATCATAACTTTGTTACACCCAATGGAAGAATCACATGGTGGTTAGGTTTAACTATATTTTACCGATTCAAAAGTTAAATAAAAGGAAAGAAAATAAGAGGAACAACTTTGAAGATAACTGTGTTGTTGCTCAGTAGGGTTCAGAAGCTATGAATTCATGGTCCCAGGTTCTATGTGAATTTTCTGCAGCACTTTTTGTTTTTGTTTTGACTCAAATTTAGTACTTTGGACAAATTTGAAGATTTTATATGGAATTTCCCATTATAAATCCTAACAGGTGTGCTTGTGTTTAAGCAGAAGCTTTTTACATTAAAGGCCTCTTCAACTTGGTGCAGTGGGAGCCTTGTTCAAACTGTAAATGGTTCTGTCTGAACCTGTGTAGGAGGCCCAGATCAACACACCCTAATCATCTTGCACACCTTTGTTGAGGATGTTCTCAGACTTGGCCATTTAACCTAATCTACAGACTGGATAAGATTGTATTCGTGATATATATTTATGGTGCTTAGACTTTAAGTTTAAACCAGGATGGGACCAGAGTGACCTCTCTATGCCATGTTTATGTTCTATCCATTCTGTGGGACTTACTAGTAAGGGACAAGTATGAACTTTTGAAGTGTGATAACTACTTCATAAACCAATAAACTTGTCCCTGTGGACATGGATGTACTTTTTTAAAAATATATTTTATTGATTTTTCACAGAGAAGAAAGGAAAGGAATAGAAAACCAGAAACATCGATGATGAGAGAGGAACATCAATCAGCCCTCTCCTGCACGTCCCCCACTGGTGATGTGCCTGCAACCAATGTACATGCCCTTGACTGGAATCGAACCTGGGACCTTTCAGTCCACAGGCTGACGCTCTATCCACTGAGCCAAACCTGTCTTGGCCTTTTTTTTTCTTTTTAAAAAATACGTTTATTTGTTTAAAATTAAGGTATAATTATCATATAACACTGTTAGTTTCAGGTATACAAAATATTGATTCAAATTTGTATATATTACTAAATTATCATTTTACATAGTTACACATTTTTTCTTGTGATGAGAATCTTTTCTAAATATATTGTATTGATTTTTTTGTTTTTCAATTGATTTTCTTTTACAGAGAGGAAGGGAGAGAGATAGAGTTAGAAACCTCATGAGAGAGAGACATCCATCAGCTGCCTCCTGCACACCCCCTACTGGGGATGTGCCTGTATTCAAGATACATGCCCTTGACCAGAATTAAACCTGGGACCCTTCAGTAAGTAGGTTGACGCTCTATCTACTGAGCCAAACCAGTTAGGACATCATGAGAATTTTTAAGAGTTACTCTCTTGGCAACTTCAAAAAGTGCAATGCAGTAGTCACCATGTTGTAGATTACATCCCCATGTAATATAACTGAAAGTTTGTACTTTTGATACCCTTTCCTCATTTCTCTCATATTCTACCTCTGACCTCTGGCAGCTGCCAATCTGTTATCTTGTTCTCTGTATCTATGAGCTTGTTTATATATTTAGTTGCTGTTTTAGATTTCACCTATAAGTGGTATAATATGGTGTTTGTCTTTGTCTGCCTTAATTCATTTAGCATAATGTCCTCAAGGTCCATCTATTGTCACAAATGGTAAGTTTTTTTTATATGGCTAAATAATATTATGTGTATATATCACATTTTCTTTATCTATGCATCCATCAATGGACATTTAGGTTGTTTCCATATCTTAATTATTATAAATAATGCTGCAGTAAACATGACCATTTCGAGGTAGTGGTTTTGTTTTCTTTGGATTAATACCCACAAGTGGAATTGCTGGATAATATGGTAGTTCTGTTTTTTATTTTTATTTTTTGAGGAAACTCAATACTGTTTTTCATAGTAGCTACACCAATTAACATGGCCACCAATAGAGGGTTCCTTTTTTTCCACATCCTCACTAACAGTTTCTACTTCTTGTCTTTTCTTTTTAGCTATTCTGGCAGGTGATATTTCATTGCAATTTTTACTTGCATTTCTCTGATGATTAGTAATATAGTATCTTTTCAGGTGTACATGTTGGTCATCAGCATGTCTTCTTTGGGAAATTGTCTGTTCATATTTTCTGCCAGTTTTTTAATCATATTGTGTGTTTATTTGCTTTTTAGTTGTATGAATTCTTTTTAAAATCTATTTATTTTAAATTTAAATTCTGTATTGTTTAAAGTATTGTATGTCTCCTCCCCCCTTAACCTCTCCCCACTTGCCCCCTCCCTCCAGCACATGCCCTCATGCCCCCCTTCCATTCCCCGTGTCCATTTATATGTTTGGATATTAACCCCTTATCACATAATAGTATATGATTTGAAAATATTTTTATACCATTCAATAGATTGCCTTTTATTTTGTTTATGGTTTCCCTTGTTGTGCAAAAGCTTTTTATTATTTATTTATTTTAATATATTTTATTGATTTTTCACAGAGAGGAAGGGAGAGGGATAGAGAGCTAGAAACATCAATGATAGAGAAACATTGACCAGCCACCTCCTGCACAACCCCCACTGGGGATGTTCCTGCAACCAAGGCACATGCCCCGGACCAGAATCGAACCTGGGACCCCTCAGTCCACAGGTCGATGCTCTGTCCACTGAGCCAAACCAGTTTCAGCGAAAAGCTTTCTATTTTGATGTAGTCCCAATGTGGTTTTCTGTTTGTTTGCTTGTTTGTTTGTTTTGTTGCTTTTACTTTGACGTCAGATTCAAAAAATCATCAGAAAGGACTATGGCAAGGAGCTTACCATCTATGGTTGCTTCTGAGAGTTTTTTTTTTGTTTGTTTGTTTGTTTTTTGGTTTTAGGTCTTACATTTAAGTCTTTAATACATTTTTAGTATATATTTGAATATGGTATAAGAAAACCATCTAGTTTATTTTTAATATATATCTGTCATTATCCCAATATGATTTATCAAAGAGGCTATCCTTTCCAACGAATCCTTTTACCTAAATTTATTGATTATATATGTGTGTGGGTTTAGTTTTGGGCTCTCTATTCTGTATCATTGATCTAGATGTCTGTTCTATGTATTTAGACAGAGTTACTATACTTTGTTTTTTTTTTTTCACTTTTCCTCGTACCCAAAGAACACCAATCTTGTCAGCCTTTTTTTTTTTTTTTAAATAAGATCTTCCAATCCAAATAAAGTCTAAACTCCTACAAATGGTCTCAAGGCCATTTATCACTTAAACTCTGCCCGAGTTTCTAGCTTTGTCTCTAATACTCAAGCTTTAGCAAACTATATATAGTCCTCAAAACATTTTATTCTTGTATGGGATAGCATATATGTGCTTGTGATGTTGTCCTTATCTGCTGCGCTTCTGTTCAATAGCCATTTCTCTCTGCTCTCTGTCTTGTTACATTGCATTGCAACAATTTATAACAATCAGCTCTGCTTCCCAAGAGCCAATTTTGAGTTTGAACACACCACTGACTCTGAAAGACTGTGAATTCATTGAGGGCAGATGTCTTATCTCATTTATTGTTTTAGATGAATGCCCAACTGCCAATATGCAACTCCAGAGTCAACATTCAGCAAATGTTTGCAGAACGCGTAAGTGAATGTATGAATGCCCTTCAGCACCCCTGTGGCCTTCAAAATGGGTCTCCTCATGAGACCTATGAGAAGAATGATTTCCTAGGAGGTACACACACATTTGTCTCTCACAATTGTAAGAGACAATCCAAATAAATACGAAAATTTATGCACAGACATTTCATCAATTATGAAGCTTCACATAAAGATAGTGAGATTATTACTACATTTAAAATGGATAATGATACCTATCTGGAGATAATTCATACTAATATCAAAACAGGTGTTGATGTCCACATATTAGTAATAATATATTTACATATTAATTTGAATACTATTGGTAATATGTCTTAATACATATTATTAATATATAATGTAATCGATCTCTGAGGCAAACTAAGGTATCTCAGAGAAATATGGAAAAAATATCTTGTTTAAAAAAAATTTTGATATGCCCCTTAAAGCTGACATAAGAAAGCTCTGACTTTTCTTTCTAAACATCATTCTAGAATTCTAGTAACATTTCTCTATTGATCCTGGTAGAAATGAAAGTTTCTAATTCATTCCATAGCTTCATTGGGTTGCAGAATTAGGATATAGTGACAAAAGCCTTCAAACTAAGGAACAAACCTTGTTCTTAAGTTCTTTGAGAGTGTACGTGGAAATGTCATTCTATTTCAGGTGTCAACAGTTAAGGTGTCTACTCAGGGCCACTGTATAATGCAGATCAAAAAAATCAGAAATAATGGTTTACTGTTTTAGTACTTTTTTCAGCCCACCATAGGAAAAAAAAAAGTGCTTACTTCCAACCATTAAAGGTAGATGAATTTAGAGCATTGTCTTTCCTAAATAGTTAACAGGAAATTAAATAACATTTAAAAAGGATAACATCTGTCCCAAAAAAGTAACCCAAAAATTGTCAGTAAAGAGCATCAAATGAGGTCTATATCAATTCTGTTTTCATAAATACAATACATCATTCACCTAACAAATCATAACTGTAACAGATTTATTTAAATTATAAGACATGAGGAGAACCAAGATGGTGGCATAGATGAACACCTAAACTTGCTGCTGTGCACAACTATTTCAAAACTACAACTAAAAGACAGAACAGACATCATCCAGAACTAAAGGAAAGCTGGCTGAGTGGAAATTCTACAACTAGAAGGAAAGAGAGGGGCTCACAGAGACCCAGAGGAGCTGCAAAAAGCTGAGGTATGGAAACACGCGCATGGAGAGAGTGGGCGGCAGAGTGCCTGCCTGGCTTCCTCTGACGGGAGGGAGATGGAGACTCCCGACTGCACTGAACCCCTTATCCGACTGTACTGAACCCCCATTCCGGGTGATACTGATATGGGGGGAATCTGGACTGTTATGAAAAGAGAGGAGTGCATGGAAATTTAAAGGAGCCTTGAAAGGGCAGAGGTCTAGGGGTGTGCACACCACTGCACTCAGAGGAGACAAACTGCTGATTGTGCTGCTGGCTTTCTCTAGCAGGTGGGAGACAGGGCCACCTAACAGTGCTGAAGTCCACTTCTGACTGCACTGAACCCCAGTTTCAGGTGAGACCTGGGGACCCAGACTCATACAGGTCCCAGAGCACACAGAAACCAGAAAAGCAGAGGTCTGGAGGTGCCCACATGTGCATGTGCACACAGAGAAGGCTGCATCAATTACCAAGAGACACTTGAGACCTAGGGGCAGCAAAAGGTGGGGCTGATTGGAAGCCAAGATGGTCTGCTCAGACCTGAGACTCCACCCAATCCAAGCTCAACAGAGAGTCTTTTGCAATTTTGCAAGTCGTGTATCATAAGGCTGACTCCAGCACAGAAGTTTTCCAGGCATAGCAAAAATGCAAAAACAAAGAAATAGATCATAAATGAAAGAAATAGAGGAAAACAAATGACTGGATATAGAGTTCAAAACCATGGTTTTAAGGTTTTTCAAGAATTTCCTAGAAAAGATAGATAAATTTCCAAGACCCAAGTGGAGATGAAAAAAGACCAACTAGAAATTAAACATACACTGACTGAAATAAATAATATTATACAGAGACCTAACAGCAGACTAGAGGAACGCAAGAATCAAGGCAAATATTTGAAATACAAAGAAGCAGAAAACACTCACTGGAAAAGCAAGAAGAGAAAAGAATCCAAAAATGTGAAGATAGTGTAAGGAGCCTCTGGGACATACTTCAAGCATACCAAAATCAGAATTATGGGGGTGCCAGAAGAAGAGAGAGAGCAAGATACTGAAAATCTATTTGAGGAAATAATGACCAAAACTTCCCACATCTGGTGTAAGAAATAGACATACAAGTCCAGGAAGCACACAGAACCCCAAATAAAAGGAATCCAAAGAGGACCACACCAAGACACATCATAATTAAAATACCAAGAGCAAAGGACAGAGACAGAATATTAAAAGCAGCAAGAGAAAACAGTTCATTACCTACAAGGGAGCACCCCTACGACTGTCAGCTGATTTCTCAACAGAAATGATGCAGGCCAGATGGGAGTGGCAAGAAATATTCAACGTGATGAATAGCAAGAACCTACAAACAAGATTACTCTACCCAGGAAAGCTATCATTCAGAATTGAAGGGTAGATAAAGAGCTTCACAGATAAGAAAAAAGCTAAAGGAGTTCATCAACACCAAACCAGTATTATATTGAAATGCTGAAAGGTACTCTTTAAGAAGAGGAAGAAGAAGAAAAAGGTAAAGATAAAAATTATGAATAACAAATACATAATTATCAACAAGTTAATCTAAAAATCAAGTGAATAAAAAATCTGACAAGCAGAATAAACTGGTGAATATAATAAAAACAGGTGCATAGAAAGGGAGTGGACTGCTAATTCTCAGGGGAAAAGGGTGAGGGGGTGCAGGGAGAGAATTGACAAAAATCATACACCTATGGATGAGGACAATGCAAGTGGAGGTAAGGGGAGAGGAAGGGGTGGGAGCCAGGTGGAGCAGAACTATGGGGGGAAAAAAGAGAAACAAATGTAATAATCTGAACAATAAAGATTTATTAAATAAATTATAAAACATGAAATTTTATGAACAGTTATTACATTTAAAACAAATACTATAATTGCTGGGATGGAAGTAGCATGTTTATTAAACAAAATTTCTGAGTCCCTGCACACCAAAATGCAAGCAAATTTAGAAAACCTGATTTACAACTATTATATATTTTTAAACTACCAGTATAAGAACTCAAGAACTGAAAACTCATCAATATTTTACTAGTCTTAATTTTTTTAAAACACTCTTATCCTTTCCCATAACAACATTCTGTGGAAGTTGTTTATTCATTTAATATTGTTATATTTTGAACTTTAAAGAGAGTTTCAAAGTTATTTCTTAAAATGTTCGCTAAATATTTTTTATCTTAGTTGATTCACACATTTTTAGAGCTAAAAATATTCTAGGCTAGCTCATAATATAAACATTATAATGAAAATAACCCTAAGACTTGAACAATTTATTTTAAATTTTAGACATTTATATAGTATTTATATTCAATTATATACTAGTAAACATTAACAATATTGAATGACAATGCTAACAATAGTTGCTAAGCCTTATTAAGTGATTATTATGTACCAGACCCTGGAGTAAGCTTTATACATGTACACACACAAAATTCTATAAATTAGGTATTATCCACATTTAAACGTACTAAAAATAAGAAAACTGAAGTAGCTATCTCATTTGCCAACGATATATAATTATTGATGTGAATTGAATTTCGTATCTTGTTTTATCTGACTGTAGACCCAGATCTCAGTAAAATAAAGGGATGATATCCCCCTAGTGTTTGTGGAGTTTTTGCATGTGGTAGCTAATTAAATTCCCCAAATTATCATGAGCTTCTTCTGAGTTTTCTCACAACATCTGAGATCAAAAATTGAAATGATGAAATTATATATTTTACTTATGGCCACACAGCTCAGATTAAAGATTTAAACTTAATCTATTTGCTACATCTGCTATGTTTATATAATTTTTGCTTTTAATTTCAGTGTATTCACATAAAATTAGTCTTTAGTTTGTTTTATCCTTGGACCTTATATGTTCACCTTGATTATGACAAAGCAATGTTACACACAGAACATGCATGCAACTGCTTTTACTGTATTGTATTAATATTTTTTTCTAATAAACCAAGTATTACATTATGTTGAGGACTTCATATTGGTTTTTAATAATATGCAGGAAAACTCAATATAGCTCTAATGATAAGAGATGTTAAATGAAGAGAAATCATGCAATTGAACTATCAATATCAATATCATCAAGTCACACTTGACTCAGAAGATACAAGGAGACTATGGCAGCCTTGTAATGTGGCCTATCAGAGTGGATCTTCCAAAATAAACTCAATTCAGCCTATTGTAATTGTACTTCTCTTAGAAGAAGGCCTAGCCTTAGAAATTAGGGCTATCCAAATCCTACTTTAGTTCAAACTATTTTCTAGCATCTTCAGTTTATAGCTATTGTTAGTATTTATGACTAAACTAAAATTATTTGAATAGCTAGTAGTATTAAGAAATACTTGTCTACTTTCATCAAAATTAATGGCCTTAAGTGCCATTCCAATTTTATGATTTCAGTTACCATATTTTGGAAGTGCTAGTAATATAAAATTTAAAGTATTAATCAAATTACATATAGTATACTTTTTCTTAACATAATCTGGATGGCACCATACATTTCGATAAAACTAAATGACTATTTAAATATAAAACATAAAAATTAACTGTCAAGTTAATCTTGTTTACCTTTACAACCCTGGCACCTCTACATCATTTTTAACAATGAAGATTTTATTTGATGTTTCAAAATACATTAAGTATAACTAGGTAAGGACAAATAAAATATTTCAATACATATATTTTTACATGGTTTTGTTGAACTAAAAATATTTGTCCTTGTCTAGAGTACATTGAAATTGCTCTGCCACAGAATGATACCTTCCAACAGATGTTTTTTTAGTCCCTGGCCCCTGCCATTGAGAAAAATTATCATCTCCTTATACAACAGGATTGCTTGTTTTTATTATAGATTATACTGATTTTGTAGGCCTAGTTCATTCTTAAAATTTACAACCTTCAGGGAAGAAAACACAAAAAATTTCATATTTAATACAAACGTTTTATAATTTAACTTTCTTAATTATTTCTTTTATAATAACATTTTAAATATTGTATTATTTGGTTTAGAAAATAATTACTGATTATTAATCATAAGATTTCAAATGGTGAGTCACTAGTAAATGAGAAGAATGGAGGAATACAAAGCCAGACAGATGACTCAAATGATTAGCAGCTGCTAGGGAATTTACCAATGCATGAATGTCTCTAGTATAGTATAAACTTTAAATATTTTACCTTAATATTCATCTTCAATATATTACAGTTATTTATATTCTTGTTTCCTTTACTGGATAAAGAAGTCTTTCTACTAGATATTTATTGAACACTTACAATGAAATAGATCCTGTCCTGTCCCTGTAACTGTTTCTGCTTTTGTGCCTTCTCTTCTGGTCCTGGTTCTTTGTTACCCTCCTGCACGTTTTGGCATTTAATATTCCATTTCAAATTCTCTTCTGAACTCATTCTGTCCATTCTCCTTGAGTTATATTATCACTCTCAGGTCCCACCTGATATTATGCTCCAGTTATAATAGGCTTTTCTTAAAAAAAATATTTTTGTTGATTTTAAAGAAACAGAATAAAGGAGAGGAAGACAGAAATATCAATGAGAATGAGAGAGAACCATTGATCTGCTGCCTTCTGCACACCCCTACTGGAGATCAAACCTGCAACCCAGACTTGGCCCCTGACCAGAATGGAACTGGTGACCTTTGGGTGCATGGGACAAAGCTCAATCAACTTAGCCACACCAGTCAGGGCTACACAGGCATTTCTTTATGTCACAAAGCCACTTGCCCCATTAAGGTCTTGTTATCTCAGCTGCCTGAATGCTCACTTCCTGGATCTTATGGAGTTTCCCTCTTTTCCAGTTCTGATGTTATTTTTCTCAAAGAGACCTGCCCTGAATGTTCCAATTAACTAATTTTCCTGCTAACAGTTTGTATTAGAAAGCAGATTTTTAGACTTCACATCACTTAAATAGAGTACAAAAAATTTGTCATTACAGAGAGGTCATTTTTTTTTTTTTAGGAAAAATCAGGAAAATCATTATGGAAAACATAACATCTGGTTTATAACTTGAAGGAGAGGTGAGATGTCAATAACAATAGAAATAAGAAGGCACTCTGGGTCAGCATATCTGTATGAAGTAGACCAAAAAAGGAGTATTACAAGTTGAGTGCAATCCTAATATATAAAAACCCAAGGTCCATAATAACTGACTGAAGCCTCTTGACCAAACACTGGAAGTCAGTCCTGCAGTCCGTGCTGGATTGCCAACACTGACTGACAAAGGAGCTGCAGATCAGGCCCAGAGAGAGGCCTGAAGAGAGAGGCAGGGTCTGACCCACAGTCTCTGTGGCAGCTGTTGATCAGCTATTGCCTCTCTCCCTCTCTCCGGGCTTCACCAGTAGCCACAACTCTGTTTCTCTTTGGGCCTCCTGATCAGCCCCACCTCTCTGATCAGGTTGGGAGGTAGGCCTGGAGATGCTGACTGGCATAGAAACTGACCAATCAGAACCAAATCTGGGTGAACTGTGAGGAGTCAACGGCTACCCAGGAGGTGTAACTTTTTATGCTGACTGGCATAGAAACCGACCAATCAGAACCAAATTGGCCAAGAGGGGAGAGCCTTTTGGGGCAAGATTAGGCCAGCAGGAGAGGGCATTTGAGGATAACCAGGCTGGCAGGGAGGGCAGTTGAGGTGAGATCAAGCCTTCAAGGGGATGGCCATTGGGGGAGAGATCAGGCCAGAAGAGGAGGGCAGTTGGGGTCAACCAGGCTGGTAGGGGAGGGTAGTTGGAGGTGAGATCAGGCTGGCAGAAGAAGGCAGTTAGGGGTGATTAGGCAAGCAGAAGCAGTTTGGGGCAAGATAAGGCTTGCAGGAGAGGGCAATTAGGAGTGATCAGGCAGGCAGGCAGAGGTTAGGGGTGCTCAGGCAGGCAGGCAAAAGGGTTAGAGTCAATCAGGCATGCAGGCAAAGGCAAATAGGGGCAATCAGGCAGGCAGGTAGGTGAGCAGTTAGGAGCCTTTGGTCCCAGATTGAGAGAGGGATGTCTAACTGCCAGTTTGGGGCCTAAACCAGCAGTCAGACATCTCCCAAGGGGTCTGCAATTGGAGAGGGTACAGGCTTGGCTGAGGGAAACCCCCTCCATTCATGAATTTCATCCACTGGGCCACTAGTAAATAATAAATGTTAATCAAAAGTAAGGGAGATGAAGTCTGGAAAGACTGGTTGATGACAGTATGGAGGTCCTTAATTTTTATTAGTCTTCAGTGGGACTTGATGGTTTTCAGCAGAATAGAGTCTTGTTGAAAATTGAGAAATAGGGACACCAGAGGTGGTTTAAGATGATACTGATGACAAAATCATTTAGGAAGCTATCATAATAGTCCAGGTAAGACATTCATTAAAGACTTCAACTTGGAAGGAGGATTGCACTTTAGTGAGAAAAGGATGGCTGTGTGACAATTACTTGCAAACTGGCTGAAAACAGAGCAGTAATACAGGATAATGAGGAGGGTAATCAGAGATAATCCCAAGTTTTCTAGTTTGACATTACTGGTACAATTTACAAAAGACAAATTTAGGAGCCTGGGAAGTGTGTGTGTGTGTGTGTGTGTGTGTGTGTGTGTGTGTGTGTGAGTTTGAAAAGAAAATGACATAGAATTTTGGTGCTGAAGGAGATATTTAACAAGCATCATGGCACTGGATACTATAACTAAAGTCAGATAAAAAACATGGATTAACATTGTCTAATACAGTATATGGAAAAAAGAGAGAATGAGGGAGGGAAGAAGAGAAAGAGAAAAGAGAAAGAGCGAGAGCAAGTTGCCCCCAATTTCAAAATACCTATATTAAGTGAAAAACGAATGGGGACAACAACTGAATAAGATATGAATCATCAGGGAGGAATGACCTTAGAGATTGTGATACATAAAAGGAAATTCTCTCAAACTGATGAGGCAGATATAGGGGAAATGCTGACATAGGGATGCAGTAGTTTGAAGATATCTGAACATCACAGCCAAGGAAATGCCAGTGTGGGACGTTAGGTGACTTTGTTAGCTAGTGGATAAATCAAATCACAACTAACATTTCTATTGCAACTCTCTACAAAAAAATATTTTAGCCATTATGGGGTTTTTAGTAAGCCTAAATGGGATAAAGGTGAATATTTTGTAAATTTGAGCATTGTCATGTGAGTCTAATTCAAGGAAGAACCTATCCTACATAATAAAAGGCTATATGCAAATTGTCCCTTGACCAGGAATTCGACCAGGAGTTCAACCAAGAGTTCGACCAGGGGCAAGGTCAGCCCACCAACTTCCCACAGTCCCTCCCCCTGGCTGGCCTGGTCTGATCGGCCCCAATAAGGCAGGCTGGCTGGACTCCACCCATGTGTGAATTTGTGCACTGTGCCTCTGTACCTTTATATAATGCTATTTTAGGAATAACTGCTCAAGTTAGGAATGGTCAGAACATTTTGATGTTATAAAAATTAATTGGGCATAGGAGGAGAAAGATGAAACTAGAACACCCATGCATTTTGTTGTTAAAACTAAAAGACATTTCAAATTATTTATTCAGTAGAATATAGGGTTTACTATGTATGCCTTCCTTAAGTTATTATTGTAAATTCCATGATCCATTCACTGCCTAAGTTTTAAAGAGCAAATATTTGTTTCTAATTTCTTACCATATATTCACTTCTTAACATCCCATATACTAACTTCTACTCATTCCTCTAATAGAAGTGCTATTTTTATATTTAGCAATGCTCTCTTAATTGACAAATGCAGCTTCTTTATTCTGTCTACCTGCAAATAATTTTGCTGAATTTGGTGTTATTAGAAAGCCTCTGCTCCACTGTTTTCCATGACTTTACTGCTCAGTTTCTTTACCTCTCACTCTGTAAATGCTTTTATGGACTTAGTTCTTCTAAGGAAAGCAACTGTCTTCTTTATCCTATCTCTCTCATTATATTAGTTTCCACTTTAATGAAAGAAAAAGCGATTAACATATTTTCTACTTTACCCCTTATTAGGAGAGAGGTCATAAATAGGAGAGATATATTGCCTCAAACACAACAAAGGGCTCCTAGATAACATAACCCTCAATTTTGTTTCTCATGCTAATGTTGATTACTAATTTTTTGATTAATATTTTATAAGAAAGTACTGTAATTTTATGTCTTAGTTTGGGTATTCAGTCTTTTTAGTGTAATCAAAATCACTTCTTAACCAAGCACACACATGCACACATATATCCATACATCAACAATATAATTTGTCATCATTAAGGGAAATTAATCACAAAGTTGTATGCATACCTATATTATGCCATTGAGAAAAAACAGTTTAGGTATTAAATGAGTTATTAGGAGATAAATATTTATCTCACGAACTATGATATTGTGTCAGAATGCAATGTTGTGCTGTTTTTCTCTAAGATCCTTTAAAATTTTTTTATAGAATTCATTGGGGTGACATTGCTTAATAAAATTATACAGGTTTCAGGTGCATAGTTCTATACTACATCATCTGTGTTTGTATAGTGTTGTTCACCAACCCAAGTCAAGTCTCCTTCCATCGTCATCTAAGATTCTTTTAAAGCTAATCATTTAACTAATTTAACTAATTTAAAAATTATTTATTTTCCTCTAATATATGCCATAATGAAACTACCTCAAAGCTTTCAAACTGTTGAAAAGAGAGATTGAATCTTCCTTGTGTTTATAATACGAACATGTGAACCTCTACACTCTTGTGGCAGTTTCATGTATCACAATTATTATTTGTCTTTACTGAGAGACATAAATTATTCAAATATTGCAATAATATTTGTGAACCCCTAAAAATAAACACAGTCATTAGCATATAATAATGTCATGAAATTAGTAAGAAAATATCTGTTCCAGAAAGAACAATCAGTTACCTCTATCTTGATCTATCATAAAAGATTCCAGCAAAACATCAATTGTGTGTCAGATATTGTAATAGGCATCTTCTATCACTTTTTCTGTCTTGAGAACTTTTATTTATTCAAGGTTGTTTCAAATGTCACCTTTACTTTCACACCCTCTCTGCTCTCTGTATATTTTTGTCCTCTATACTACAGTAGTGTATGTATTGTTGGAATTTTTCTATACTATATTATATGTCTCCACTAAATGTAAGTGCTTGAAAGGTTGAGATAAAATCTTTAAATCCTTAAAAATGAAAAACTGTCAATGGGACATAATAATTGTATATTGGATTAACAAAAGAATGTAAGATACTGCAAGAAGAATTTATATAAATTATCTATGTATTTATGAAGTATACATAACATGAAAAGTATAAACCCTAATCAAATTATTTTATTTTAGCAGGAGAAAATATTTTTATTTTTAAGTGCATAAATATAACAATATTTGCATCTCAAAAGAAATATATTCTGATATAAAATAGTTGGAAAATGATGTGTGAATATAATTTTATAGAAGAAATTGAGAAAATACATCAGTAAGTAATCTGAATAATTATTTATAATGAAAGATAATATCAGAATTTTAAAGTCATTAAGATAAATTACATTTATCTCATAATTACCAAAACTTTCCTTTAAAATATACAGTAAAAATTATTTGCCTAAGCCACCTGGAAGTCTTTTACAGCCCATTAATTAGTAGTAATATGTGATTTATTTAGTTTATTGCATTTTCCACAACTCATTAAATTTGGGCTTATTTGTAGTTGTAGCCTGCTTTGGTTTCACTTGTTTTAATTATTTTTTGATGATTTAAGACAGTAGCCATATGGATTAAAGTGTTTGGTTTTATTCCCTGCACCATGTACACCATAGTTGAACTATTACTATGCTTATTTATATATATTTAAAAATATAATCACTTTTCTTGAGAATTTGCTACTGGTTTTTACATTATATTGTTATAGTTCAGTAGTTTCATACATTAGCAGAATTCAGGGATATATGAAGATGGGTACTCTTGCTTCTAGCATGTCTAACGATAATAACTTGTAATAAGAAACAATGTGATCTCACTCAGTGGTTGGGTGGTTTCCAAGTGGCTTGTCAGAGTGGTGTCGCTCTGAAGTGTTCCTGTGAGTATAGAAGACCAATAATCTCTCCTTTTGTAGGCACTCAATGGATGACACAGCTCAACAATTTCCTTTGCGCATTTTATAAGGGCACAAAAGTAGTGATTCTGTCTCCTGAGTTATTAGTATCAGCTTCACTTAAAAACTTAGCTTTTATTTACCAACCTTGTGCTTGGCACATTATTAGGTACTTAACATATATCACTTCAATTCTCAGTATGACTCTGTAGGAAAGTCATTTTATTACAGTTTGCTGCTGAGAAAACTGAGGCTCAAAGAAATCTCAGTTATTTTTCACAGTCTCTTTAAAGCCTTCCCCAAACTCAGGGTACCTGCTACCCTTGGTGAGTTAAAATGTTTGCATACTTGGTGCTGATACCTGCATCTTTTGCCTCCCAGCCACTGGATACCACCATCAGAGCTGAAGTCCAAAAACTAGTGCTAAAATGAGTTTCGTAATTTTCTACTGTTTTGCAAATCTGAGTTGGGACTACTAATTGTCTGCTGTGGCCATTTGTGGAAGAAGTTTGCCAGGATCTGGGACCTGCTGGGTTCAACTCATGGGTAGGTAGGCCGGATAATATTTCAGCTGGTGGGGCTCCTCTCCCCAGTTAATATGACTCTTCCCTAGGCACCTGCTAGTACAGTATTGATCAACTCCCACCGCAACTTCCTGTGATATCTGTGTAAAGGAATATGGTCACTTGGGAGACAGAGATCATAGGCCACTGGAAATCGTGAAGAGGTTTGGAGATGTTAGAATTTTAGGTGGGTAGAAGAACAAAGCAACACAACTGTTACATGGAATACACCAAAGTAGGCTCCAATCCTAAAGGGACACACAGCATTTAGAAATAAACTTGGGATTCTAGACATGATTTAGGTGACTCCAAAGCTTGTGTCCTTTTGACTAATACTGTATTTTTAAAATTCAATGAACATGTTACAACTGGCCGTCAGGATCGCTGCTTTCTAAAAATTCAAGAGCTGTAGAAAGAGCTTGTCCTTTTTACCCTTAATACTCTTTTTTTTTCTTTTATCATGACAAAGAAGAAGCAAAATGGTGAGGTTTAAATACACATGCACTTGCTGATCACCTACTATGTGCTGTGCCATTACCATGCTGAGTACTACTGTGAAGAACTGGTGCATTAGTTTTATTTTGCTATTGTTACAAATTACCACAAAGTTAGGGGCTTAAAAAATAAACAATATCCTACAGTTCTGTAGGATAGTTCAACCTAGGTCTCGCTGAACTAAAAATCAAGTTGTTGGTAAAGTTACATTATTTCCTGGAAGCCCTAAGAGATAAGGGCTTCTCTCGTTTTTCCAGTTTCCAGAGACAGCCTACAATATTTATTTCATGGCCCCCTTGCTCCATCTTCAGAGCCAGTAGAACATCTCTCTGACTCCTTCCAAGGAGAACCTCTTTATTTTAAGGTCAACTGATTAGCAACCTAATTACATGCACAACTTTAATTCCCCTTTTCCATGTAACCCAACATATTCCCAAATTCTAAGATTTACATATGGACAACTTTGGGGGAATAGTACTCTGCCTCCCACATGGAGAATGAGGAAATCACCCAAGAAGTCCCAGACATGATTGACAAGAAGTATGCAAGAACTATATATGAAACAGAAAAAAAGCATCATGTAAGAAAATGTGTAGCAGCAGCAAACATAATCATAACTGAAGACAATTATTGAAAATGTTTATATACCAGACACTGTGCTCAATGCTCTCTATACAATGACTGTTTAAATTTTCAAAACAATTTTTTAAAGAAGTACTTTTTTAATTTTGAACAAGCTTTGGGCTTACCCATGTTCTCCCAGCTAATAAGTTTGGAATTGGTATTTAAACATAGGTTTCTAATGTGAGTCTACGCTCTACTTTGTCGAATATTCATATTGTAAAATAGGATATAGAGCAAGATGATTCTAAATCATTGCACACCACTGAAAAGCTCATCCCTATGTAGTTTGGAAAACAAAACAAAACAGTGAAAGAAGCATAAAGGCGGTGAATAGAAAGTTTTTATCACAGGAAGCAGCATATTGTGAGATAGAGAGGGAGATCTGCTACATTGGGGCTCCTGACTGTTTGTCATAAGGATTTAAGGAGATAAATATTCATAGAATATTAATTGACTAGTCTGTAATCTCCTGAGTCTTCACTTGAACAGATAAATAAGAGGGGATATCTGTAGTTTTTAAATAAGTAAGAGATATGATGCAATTATGTTTCAGGGATGAAATCATGTCCCTAAAACATGTAACTTTCAGAGTGAAAGACTAGTGACCCATAATCACCCCCAGAGCATCCTCTTATTGAGCATAATTTATAAGTCTATAACTTATCTACATAAAATCTCAAACTTAATATATTTATTTTTATTTATTTATATTTAATAGATCATTTTTAAAAATATATTTTATTGATTTTTTACAGAGAGGAAGGGAGAGAGATAGAGAGCCACAAACATCGATGAGAGAGAAACATTGATCAGCGCCTCCTGCACGCCCCCTACTGGGGATGTGCCCACAAACCGGGATACATGCCCTTAACTGGAATCAAACCTGGGACCCTTCAGTCCACAGGCGACGCTCTATCCACTGAGCCGAACAGTCTTCGGCTATTTAATAAATCTTTATTGTTCAGATTATTACATTTGTTTCTCTTTTTTCCCCCCATATCTCCACTCCACCTGGTTCCCACCCCTCCCTCTACCATTACCTCCCCCCACATTGTCCTCATCCATAGGTGTATGATTTTGGTCAAGTCTCTCCCTGCACCCCCCTTCACCTTTCCCCCTCAGAATTGCCAGTCCATTCTCTTTCTATGCTCCTGATTCTATTATATTCACCAGTTTATTCTGTTCATCAGAATTTTAATTCACTTAATTTTTAGATTCACTTGCTGATAGATATGTATTTGTTGTTCATAATTTTTATCTTTACCTTTTTCTTCTTTCTCTTCTTAAAGACTACCTTTCAACATTTCATATAATACTGGTTTGGTGTTGATGAACTCCTTTAGCTTTTTCTTATCTGTGAAGCTCTTTATCTACCCTTGAATTCTGAATGATAGCTTTGCTGGGTAGAGTAATCTTGGTTGTAGGTTCTTGCTATTCATCACTTTGAATATTTCTTGCCACTCCTGTCTGGCTTGCATAGTTTCTGTTGACAAATCAACTGACAATCATATGGGTGCTCCCTTGTAGGTAATTAACTGTTTTTCTGTTGCTGCTTTTAATATTCTCTCTGTCTTTCGCTTTTGGTATTTTAATTATGATGTGTCTTGGTGTGGTCCTCTTTGGGTTCCTTTTATTTGGGATTCTGTGCACTTCCTGGACTTGTAAGTCTATTTATTTCAACAGATGTGGGAAGTTTTTGGTCATTATTTCTTCAAATAGATTTTCAGTATCTTGCTCTCTCTCTTTTTTGGCACCCCTATAATTCTGATGTTGGTATGCTTGAAGTTGTCCCAGAGGCTCCTTACACTATCTTCACATTTTTGGATTCTTTTTTATTCTTGCTTTTCCAGTTGAGTGTTTTCTGCTTTTTTGTATTTCAAATCTTTGACTTATTTTTGCATTCCTCTAGTCTGCTGTTAGGTCTCTGTATAAAATTTTTTATTTCAGTCAATGTATGTTTAATTTCTAGTTGGTCCTTTTTCATCTCCTCTTGGGTCTTGCTAAATTTTCTCTCTTTTCTCGAAAATTCTGAAAAACCTTTTAACTGTGGTTTTGAATTCTATATCTAGTCATTCTTTAATTTGTGATCTGTTCCTTTGTCTCCGCATTTTCACTATGCCGAAAGAACTTCTGTGTTGGAATCAGCCTTATGATACAAGACTTGCAAAACTGCAAAAGCCTCTCTGTTGAGCTTGAGTGGGGTGGAGTCTCAGGGCTTAAGGGACTGCCTTGCCTTCCAGTCAGCCCTGCCCTATGCATCCCTTGGGTCTCAAGTGTCTCTCGGTAATCGCTGTAGATTACCTGTGCAAACTCGCATGTGTGCCTCTAAACTTCTGCCTTTCTGGTTCCCTTGCACTCTGGAACCCGTAAGAGTCTGGATCCCCAAGGTCTCACCTGAAACTGGGTTCAGTGCAGTTAGAAGTAGCACAGTTGGGAGGCTCTGTCTCCCACCTACTAGAGAAAGCCAGCAGCACAACCAGCAGTCTGTCCCCTCTGAGCGCAGTGGTGTGTGCACCCCAGACCTCTGCTCTTTCAAGGCTCCCAGGAGGAGTCTGGACTATGCACTTCTCCCTTTTCATAGTCCAGACTCCTCCTGTATGAGTCTTGTCCAGAACTGGGGTTCAGTGCCCTTGGATAAGGGGTTCTGTGCAATTGGGAGTTTCTGTCTCCCTCCCACCAGAGGAAGCCAGCCAAGCATTCTGGCGCTCACTCTCTCCACTTGCATGTCTCCGTACCTCAGCTTTTTGCAGCTCCTCTGAGTCTCTGTGAGCCCCGCTCTTTCCTTTTAGTTGTAGCATTTCCCCTCAGCCAACTTTCCTGTGGTTCTGGATAATGTCTGTTCTGTCTTTTAGTTGTAATTTTGAAATTGTTGTGCATAGCAGCAGTTTAGGTGTTTACCTATGCCACCATCTTGATTTCTCCCCTCAAACTTAATATTTTGAAAACATATTTTACCTAATAAAACATCAATTTTAAGGAAAATTAAAAGGTTAAGTGTTTTCACATACATGTTTATATCTGGTACTGGGAATTCAGTGAGACAAGTAGTGTGTGTCATGCAGCTTATAAGGAATAAATCAAAACTGAAAAATTGTAATCTCTCAAAGTCTATAGTTATGATTTCAATCCTGAATCTATTTCAGAACTTGCTTCTCCTTCTATAGATGGTGGATAGTATGTAAATAAAATTTTAGTATAATTTACGTGAAAGAGATCCTAAGTTTTATTTCTTTCCCATGAAATTGGCATATTCTTATACCTTAATTCTTGATATAAAAACTTTAGCAAGCATAAAAATAATCTCTTCAGCAATCTATTTCCTAAGTCTCCTCTCCATCTGCTAAAATTTCGATCTTATCCTCTTCCATAGAAGGACAGTATTCATTATAAATACACAGGTGAAATCTTTCTTTCTTCTCCCAAAGCTAGACACTAGAAAACAGAATCACCAGCTACAACTTCCTGACAGGGCAAAAGTGAGGAGTTGATCATATCTAATCAATTGATTTGGATAAAGCAGAGTGTAGACTATGACATACCGATTTTCATAAACTTTATCCCTGTTCAGTTTGCTTCTGCATTTAAGATATTAAATTCAGATCTATTTGGCAAAGATGATTAGAAAGGGTAACTATTCCCTTAGGAATATATTTTAAAATGTCACAATTAAACATTTCCGAAAAGTTTCATGCAATTTTAGTCTCTTCCTAGCTGATACAAAATATTGAGTAGCTCAGTTCACTTAAGGATGCTATCTGGAAGCCGAAATGCTGATTTTCCCTTGCCCCCTGCCATGCCACCTAATTGGAAGGCACCACTCTCAGTGGTAGATATACTAATACATGCTTTTGTTGGTGGAACTGGGAATAACATAATAGATGGCTTTGTGATTAGGGATATATGCAGTGAGGAGAGAAATGTTTAATTTCTCTCTACATATATTTGATTGCACAAGTATAGAAAGAAGTAGAGAGTTGTGATTTGTTTTTCAACTGATGGTGAAAAGTGTAATCTGGGTTTATAATTTAACTCTGGACAGTAAAATTTTCCAAGGGGGAAAAATGATTTTTCAAGCTATCAAGATCACCTTACTTCTTCCATTCCCTACCCCTCGCTACCAGCCAGAGACCTTCAATATGTGTTTGACAATAATGATGAAATCTGGATAAGAGAGGAAACTTTTCTTGAGGGGAGGCCATTATTTGATATTATTAATGTAATGTGTTTGTTTAAGTTTTACCTAGACATGATGACATATGACTAAACTTATAAAAAGTAGAATTTATACATAATGGTAAAATTAGATATATATTTATTATTACTATGTAAGACAACTAAACTGATAATTTCAACCACTAGGTTCACTTAGATGTAAATCTTCTACCATCAATTTATTTAGACATACATCTCTCGGTCAGAAAATTGAATTTACATTTCATGTGGGAATTTTTCTCCCAGTTTTCTTCAAAATTAGACTATTTGAAAGCTACCTTCGGAAGAAAAAACAAATAATAACAAAACTAACAAACCCACCAAAACTTTTATCATATCTCCCCTCTCAATAGGTATGAAAATAAGATTGAGTTGATTATTAACCTCATATACCTTTAGAAGAAATTCATTGACTTTATTATATTTGGCAAGTTTTATCTGATTCATCTCAAACCTTTCAGAGTCATAGCAATACATACTAATTGGAAATGGATATATTTGTAATGAATATTTAAGTTCCTAATGATCAACTGCATTTCTTTCTTAGGGCCTAACCTTTGGTGAGAACCAGTCTGGATTGACTTTAAAGCATGAGAAACAGGCTCTAATGTTTAATTTCTTTCTAAGTAGCAATTTGCTAATAATGAGATCAAAGCAATCTTAAAACTATTGAGTTTGAAAAACGACCAAAGAAATTAATAGTTGTATGCCATTCAGATTTCTTTAAAATATATATATTTTATTGATTTTTTATAGAGAGGAAGGGAGAGGGATAGAAAGTCAGAAACATTGATGAGAGAGAGACATCGATCAGCTGCCTCTTGCACACCCCCTACTGGGGATGTGCCCACAACCAAGGTACATGCCCTTGACCAGAATCGAACCTGAGACCTTTCAGTTCGCAGGCCGATGCTCTATCCACTGAGCCAAATCAGTTTTGGAGCTATTAAGATTGACCCCTTGAGACCCCAACTAAAGAGAAGGCAATCTCTAAACCCTAGAAACAGACAGGATCAAATTCCTGAAGAAAAGTACAAAGGAGAATAGTTTTAAGTTTATAGAATACTGGTAACCTACTAAATTTGTAACTAGTAGAGATTTTGGAAATCAGAGCTCTATAATTCCTTAATGAGCAATGTAGATTGATTCAAGTACAAACCTTGGTTAATATAATCATTATTCAGATGACCTTACATTAGTCAGCCTGGACCTGGATTGCTTAAATTACAAGAAATTGCTGATCTTGATTGTTATTAACTCAGAAATAAACAACAACAACATTTTCTTATTTTGGAATCTACCATCGGCTTTCTTGGTGCTAAGAGCAGAGATTTGGGTCTTGATGATAACGAAAGCAAAGGTGTTTCTCTTATGGCTAAAAAGCCGTCCAGTGTGTGCTTAATGCCAGATACTTAATGCCAAATTTGCATTCATGATCCAGAAAACAGCAAAAAGACATAGGTAATGTGAAGCAAAGGGAAATTGGATGAAGGATTTTGTGGATTCATTGCCTTTTTTTTATGGTTCAGCTTATACCTGTCCACAAATTTAAAAAAGGCAGGAAAATATTTCAATTGAAATATTCTCACCCAGTGATCTGTCTAAATACCAGCTATTTACTTCTGACTAAACCTAATGATTGAAATTACTAATTTAGTTGGTTTATACAGCTAAACTGAACATATTTAAATATAATTTACTACAGGCCCAATGCACAAAATTCATACACAGGGGTGTGTGTGGGAGGGTGTGTGTCCCTCAGCCCGCCTGCACCCTCTCCAAACTGGGAACCCTTGAAGGATGTCTGTGTGCCTGTTTAGGCCTGATCCCAGTGGGATCAGACATCCCTCTCACAATCCAGACTGCTGGTTCCCAACCACTCACCTGCATTCCTGCCTGATTGCCCCCAGCCACTTCTGCCTGCCAGCTGATCATCCCTTAACCTTTTCCCTGCCAGCCTGATTCATGCCTAATGGCTTCCCTGCTGGCCCAATTGCCCCTAACTGCCCTCCCCTGCTGGACTGGTTGCCCTCAACTGTCCACCCCTGCAAGCCTGGGTCCCCTCCTCCCCCAACTGTCCTCCCCTGCAGGCCTGGTCATCCCCAACTACACTCCTCTGCCAGCCCGTTCCCTCCCAACTCCCCTCCCTTGCTGGCCTGATCACCCACAACTGCCCTACCCTGCTGGCCATCTTGCGGCAGCCATCTTATGTCCACATGAAAGCAGCCACTTTTAACCACATGGGGCAGCCTTCTTGTGTGTTGAGTGATGGTCAATTTGCATAGTACCTCTTTATTATATAGGACTAGAGGCCCGATGCATGAAATTCATGCAAGGGCCTTGGTCCTGGCCCCCCAACCTGCTGCCACAGCTGGGGGCCTCTGCTGTTCTGCCTCAGTCCCTGGCCCACTGCGGCTAATATGCTAATTAGACCGGACGTCCTTCCTGATGAAGCCGCGGCTAGAGGGAAGCCAGGCCAGGTCCCTGGAGCCTGCAGGCAGCCCGAGGGAAACCAGCCCAGGTCCTGGGTGCCAGAGGGAAGCCTGTTCCAGCATCCTGGAAAAGAAAGTCCTACTCTTGCATAAATTTTCGTGCATCAGGCCTGTAGTGTTACTATAAGAGATGGAAGATTAGTACCATTAAACAGATTACTTAATTAACTGATGAAAGACACATAGAACTTAGAGACAAAGTAACTTGAAACTGTGGTAACACAAAATAACATAAAGCAGAAATTTTAAGGATTCGCTTATGAGAACTGTCTTCTTTTAACTTCCCATTAGCTTGTCACAAAAGTAGGGATACTTTTGAAATACACCAAACAAGATATTTTTGCTATCTCCAAAGTCACCACCTGTCTTTGTAGCAAGTGATTTCATTGCTTATCAATATATTCTGCTGATGCATAAAACACTTGGGAATAAAAAATAACATTAAACTGAGCTTTTGTTTCTCAACTTTAACGTAAATATGTTTGGTGAACTGAGTTCACCCACCTGAGTTATTTCCAATGAAACTACTATAGTGTGTGTTTGACTTATAAATTTCTATTTTGATTCCAAAGACACAACATTTAATGAAAATACATAAAGCAAATAGAACCACGACTTGTAATATTAAAATATTAAACACTTATTTGAAAGGAAATTTTCTGCAGCATGCCCTAAGGACTGCTGAGTTTGCTAAACAAATATAAATAAAATGTATCACAACTGAAGACATTTTGCATAACGAAAAAGTAAAAGTGAAAAGTTTTCCCCTCAGTTTCCTGAAGATGGGATCTGGAAACAATTACCAGTAGATTGCATTGTGCATGAGAGTGGAGCTGATTTATAGTCTGGGCTTTCGTGTGAGACATGAGTTTCGGTCACAGATAGTCTTCCACTAGTAAGTAGGTTGGGTATTGAAAAAGTGTAAGTCCAAGGTAGCATTATAAAAGTAATGTGTGTCTGTTTCTCAAGACATTAAACTTAAAGAAAATATCTCTACTTTTAAAGTCTATCAGCTGGCTCTTGCTAGCAATCTTAACATAGTTCATTTTTAAATTACCGCATATTTAAGATTAAAAATATTCATTAAATACCTAAATATGAAAGTAATTACAAATACCAAACCATATAATGAATGATGTAGCCAAGTTTAATAGCATGTTTTGATAATAGGCTATGTCAGTTTGATTTTTTAAGCCCATAAAATGAAATACAGACACAAAAGATAATAAAAACCTTTATCAATTAATTAATTATTATACAGTGAAAAACCTTATAAATACCTCCCAGGGCAAACACTAGAACTTTATCAGTGATTCCAGAGCTGTGCTTCATCCCCATCTCGGTAACCGTCATCAGTTAATTCCTTGAGTTCATTTAGTTTTATCACCTGTATTTGTTCCTATAGTTTGGTTTTGCACATTAGAAAAACTTGATGTGTTTTTAAAATTCTTCCTTCATCCCTTTCCTTTCCTTATAATTCATCTGTTGAAAAATTAATGCCATTTAAGCTGTAGAGTTTCCTAAGGTCTGGGATTTTCTGATTGCACACTTACAGTACAGTTTAGGGGATTGCTGGCTCTTCTGCATTTCCCACAAATTGGCAACTGGATCCAGAGGCTTGATCAGACTCAAATTTAATCCCTCTGATGACGGTGGTACATTTCATTCTTTCCTCAGATAGGACACAATGTTTGGTTGTCTTTCTTTTTGTAATGTTACTAGTTATTGATGGGCAATGTCTACATCCATTAATGCATAGGATTTGCAAAATGATAATATTTAAAACCTGTAATTTGTGATTTATTTGTTAGTTAGGATGCTTTAATAGAGAGAAACTTTCCTCTTATCTACTATTAAGTTACCTAGTGGTAGGATTCATATAGAAAAAGCAGGATAAATGCTTGATTCTTTTCCTTTATTTACCTGTTTCCTTAACAAATTGGTTCTCTTGTATTTTTTTGAAGATGAACAGTTTTATAATAATAAGGCAATTCTTTAATTCAAGCATATTGATAAAATTGAGCCAATTGCAATTATTACCTTTTTCTGATGCTCAAGTCACCCAGTTTTGGCTAATGGAAGTCCCTCATTTTATGACACTTTGCTTAATTGCACTTTGCAGATAATACATTTTTTAAAAATTGTAACTTTGTGGCAACCACCAGTGATAAGATTAGGACTCACTAAAGGCTCAGGTGACAGCATTTTTAACTAATAAGGTATTTTAATTAAGGTATTGTATAATTTCTAAGACATAATGAATGCTATTATACACTTAATAGACTACAGTATACTAGTAGTTTAAACATAACTTTTATATATACCAGGGAACGAAAAGTTTGGAACTCATTTTATTGTGTTGTTTTATTGCAGTGGTCTAAGCTGAACCCACAGTGTCTTCAAGGTATGCCTGTGTCAAGAACACAGGTGCTCATTGCTATAGGACTGGTACGAATAAAATATCTCAAGAGTAAATCCTATTGATACAATTCAAATCCAGGATTATAGCAGTCATCCCAATCTATGTGGGATACATTCCAAAACCATCGATGGTTGGATGATACTTTGGATTGTACTAGTACCCAATCCATAGGTACTTATGGTAAAGTATAACTTACAAATTTGGCACAGTAAATGATTAATAACAATAATCTATACATATAAAAGCCTAAATTTGACCTGTAGCTATGATGCTCACTGACCACCAGGGGGCAAACACTCAACGCACAGGCATGGAAACAAGGAACAGACTGATGAATATCAGATTCATGCACTTGTGGGGTCCCTCCACCTGGCCTGCGGGGAATGGGCCAAAATCAGCAGTCTGACATCTCCTAAATGGGGTCCCAGATTGGAGAGGGTGCAGACTGGGCTGAGTGATCCCCCCCCCACATGCACAAATTTGGTGCACCAAGCCTCTAGTAACAGAAAATTATAACAATGTTACTGTAACAAAAATTATGTGACTATATCCTCTCTCTTCCTCTTAACTCTCTTTCTCTCCCTGACAACTGATGTGATAACCAAGATGGCTAAGAGACTAATGAGCGGGTAGTATGTATATCATGGATAGACTAGATGAAGGAAATATTTGCCTCCCAGGTGGGAAGGAGTGGAATGGTATAAGATTTATTTTATCATGCTACTTTGAACAGTAACAATTTAAAAACTGTGAATAGTTTATGTATGAACTTTTTCATTTCATATTTTTGCATTGTGGTTGACAAGAGGTAACTGAAACTGCAACCACAGATAAGGAGGGATGCTGTTTGAGGCTTTTTATATAACCTTTTCTGAACAACATCTCTCTCTCTTCTCCCTTATTATGAATACTGGTTTAACTGCTCCCAGGCATGATAGAATTAGAATATCTCCTAATTATTCATTTACTTTATCCCATATTATGCATATGAGCCTCAGAATAGCATTATTATTGCCACTCAAAAATAATTACTGTGAATAATTTTTCTTTTCAGATATTAATTGGATTTAGTACATAAATATGTTTGAATTTGGAGTAATTCATATATAGAAACTTGATTTTTAGAGGACTTTCTTCATTTGAAGTGAAATGTAGTAGCAATCAAGCTATTAACTTTCTTCTATTTGATTATTTCTATGTGCTTATTTTCTTACTACTGACTAATAGAAAGGTTATAAATGTTTCCTTAGCAATAAGGGTTTTAAAACTATATGGCTAAGATGTGTATTCCTATTTTTACCTACACTGTACTCTTATAAATCTTGGCAAGCTTCAACTTCCTCAGTATATATTCTTCCCTGATATCTTGCATTATTTTATATATTCCCAGAACAAGCTGTACATAGAACTCAACACATTTGCAATAACTCATTCCAAGTTTTCTCTCTAAAAGGCTGTAAACTGAGGATTATCTTTAAAATATATATATATATATATATATATATATATATATATATATATATAGTTGATTTTTTACAGAGAGGAAGGGAGAGAGAGAGAGAATTAGAAACATCAATGAGAGAACAACATCGATTAGCTGCCTCCTGCACACCCCCTACTGGGGATGTGCCCGCAACCAAGGTACATGCCCTTGACTAGAATGGAACTTGGGACCTCAGTCCACAGGCGGAGGCTCTATCCATTGAGCCAAGCCGGTTAGGACAGAGGCTTATCTTTTTTAGCATATATGGCACATAGTAGACCTTCAGTACACATGTTGAATAAATTATCTAATGAATAAAGTAGGCTCCCCAGGTTTTAAATAAATTTTAAAAATACTTGCTAAGGTCTATATTTAATAAGGACTATTATACAAAGACCCTTTGTATAGTTCTATATACCAATACATAATTCACCTCAGAAAAATAGATCATAAAGGTTACAATATCTTTATTTGATTGTAATGAATGCTAATTCCCTTCTACCTTTCCAGCCTAGACATTGACGATGTAACAAGTTCATAAAATTATGAGTAGTGAAAGATTCCATATCATTCTTCTTTGAAAAAAAGCTGAGTTTGACATCCTTCTCTTGTTTTAATATGTCTAGTTATTGTCTAGCTTACCTAATACCTTTAATTGAGCTGAACTATCTCTGTGCCATGCAGCTAACCTTCATAAATCTCTTGGTCTCTGAGTTGTTCAGGGCCACATCTGGAACCACACAGCTCCAGCTTATTTTGCACTCTTTTATGACCTGATACCCTCATTTCCTGACCCTGTGTTCTTTCTCTTAATTATCTCTTCATACTTGCCTCTGATATCTGGCAATTGATTTTATTTTAAACCTGATTCTTGGTCCTCCTCAGTGATTGTCTATACTTAGTCCATGACTGTCATATTCCCTCCTCTGCTCCAGGACATACATGAACCCCCTTAACCTTCATTCTCAAGATTCAACATACTATACATAAGGCTGGGATACCAGCTGCATTAAGAAGTCTAATGGGAAAATAGTCTAAATATATGTATATCAAGTTGTACAGTAAGACTGAGGCATTCAATGTTCTTGATTCAGGTATCTCTTGAGAGACTGTAGTAGAAGAGTTAATACAATATTTTGTAAATGCAGCATGTTATAGGTCAGCAAACATTCTAATATATATTATTGCAATGCCCCCTTATCTTATAGTAACCCTGAACAGGGAAGATTATTCAGCTCTACATAGAATTAATGAGGGGGCAATGTAATTTTCTAAGATCACACCAAATTTAAGTGGAAGAATATGATTGAACTTCATCACCTTAATCCTACACTAGATGATACATTTCATTCCTTCCTCGCTGATTGTATAATAGTGACCAAACTTCTTAACTTTCTTTGTGCCTCAGTTTCTTTTATTCTGTCAAATGATTTTCTCTGTCAAAGTGAGTTAACTATGTAAATTGCTTTGAACTCCAGGAGGGGGAAAAAAAACCTGTAGGAGTGATAATTAGATGCCATGGTATCATAGATCTTTTTAAATGGAGTTGAAAGGTTCATGGAATAATATTCTTCCCATATTTTCATTAAATGGATTTTAAATACCTTTTGGAAGTTAATCTGAAAAGTGCCTGCCTTTTCTTATGATGCAAAAGGAAACTTTATTCTCTTTGACTCTAAAATTTTTTTATAACAGAAAATGCTCACATTTTACAAAACTCAACAAGATAAGCAATAGTTTAAGTCATTTTTTTTTGCCAGTGGACATAATTTAACTATTCACTCAGACCTCCTTGGGAATAAGGTCTAGTCTTTCAAAGCCATTGGGAATTTTCTGAATTCAGGACCCCTAGATTTATGAGCCCAAGTGGAAACTAGTTTCTGCACTTTACTCTGCCTTCTGCTCTTTACTTCTCTGAACCAAGGTTTACTCCTAAGCGAAAGACAAATTTCTTTCTGTGGATTCCAGATTTAAAAAATGTAAATACAAGGTAATTTTATACTTATATTTCTAATCAACCATTCAAAATGAATTCATTTGAATATTTACCTTTAATGAACCTTAATTCTTTTTTTTTAATGGGTCAGTGCTATTTTACCAATAGATAGAGAGGTCTCTTTTCACTTAAAGTTCTTGCCTAATTACATAACTCTACATGCTGTAGTGGCGTACAACCCATGTAGTTTTATACATTACTGTGTCTGAATTTGCATTTCAGACTTTCAATCCACCTATTTACTCTGAAATTTGATCATATGACCTATTGACTTCATAAATAATGTGTACCTTTCCCCTGTCAAGATAATGTGAATTATTTCACTTTTTGCTATGATGAATTTCTAGGATATTCACGATATTTTCATCTTTCATTTTATTACCTTGAAGGGTAGCATTCTGTGACACTGCATGGAAATGAACTTCATATTGAGCAGTCTACTTCAATGCATTCTGCCTTATTAATTACTTATTAAGAAGTTGCACAGGTTCCACATCAGCTATTTTCTGTTAAATAAGCAGCGCACATTAAACACTGCCCCAAAATATGTTGACATTTAGAATCATAGAGGGAGGGAAAATTTGAGATTGTGTTTTGTTGTAAAAGATAGATGAATTGAGTTAACTGTGATCAAGAGAAAGTTACTAATGACATGTGAGGAAAGAACCAAAAGCAGGGAGAAATTATCACACAACTTAGAATTTTTCAAATTCTAAATAACAATGACTTATATGCAGTAAGTGACAGTATGTGCCATTAAAGAACAACAACCAAAAAAAAAATGATTAAAACAAACACACGCACACACTCAAACCTTTTTGTTCCTAACCAATATTTTGGTTGTGATTATTTAAGACAATACTTGCAGAAGGTGCTGCTGCTGCTGATTTCTAATAATGTTTCAGGTAAAAGCAGAGACTTAGCTAAATGGAAGAGCAAAAAGTCTTCAGAAGCAGAAAGTTTAAAAAAAAAACTGTGTGAAATCTCTTCTGTCCTGTCATTATAAAATTCAATTTTCCTTGGTACTGATGAAATATGTCACCAGACCAGATAGTACACATTGGTAGCTTTTAGGGGATGTGGGAATTTTTAAATTGGACAGGCCAGATAAACATAGATGAAAGCTGACATCATCCAGACACTTCAATGCTGCAGATTTAAGAAACTTCTATCAATGTTATTTCCACACAGAGACTTGGCAGGAGCTGCTTTCCTTTCCTTTTTATTTTTATTTTTTGTAGCTCCGTGTCCTATATTTTTTAAAATGCTATTCCCTGCCATCTATTGAGCTTATTATTCATGATAAATACTATGAATAAGTTATTCCAGGTCCTGCTCATGACTTGATGTGAGCTGGTAGAAATGATATATTGGATGAATGGCATACATGAGATAGGTTAAGAAACTGGGATTTGATGCTCAGTACATTTGCAGAAGTCTATGCTCTTGTTAACTCCATACTGTTAAGACTGGCATCATATGTGATCTAATATCAGTTAAAATGAGAGTCACAATTTTCCAGAGTTGATGAAATCCTTACTTCATGCCAGAAGTATGTTGAAGAGAATATCTGAGCTGTTTGCTTAATTTTACAAAAATACCTGAAATTGAGAACTTGTAAAATTATAGATAGCAACATCTAATATAGTAGTATAAATTAGTTTTGACCTTTGAAAATGTTTTCTGATCCTCACAAATTATTATTTGTTTAAATCACCTCAGTAGATTATTTTCAGGACATTATTATACAATTAGGAATAATAGAATTGTCATCTTTAAGTATGGAAATGTTATCTTATATAATAAATATGTAATATGCAAATTGGGGGGGCTACAGGCGGGTGGGGCAGCAGGCAGAGAGCTACTGGAGGGCAGCAAGAAGCTACTGGCAAGCTACTGGTGCATGGATTCATGTACAGGGCTACTATTTTCAGAGATAACATAAAATAATCTACTATTTCAACCATCTATTTGTGAGGGAGCACAGGGAAACTCTATGACTTTTTTTAATATTAAAAGAGAAAAGTGTCAATATGAATGGATCTTGAGAATATCATGCTAAACAAAATAAGTCAGACAGAAAAAGTCAAGAACTATATAATTTCACTCAGATGTGGGATATAAACTAATGAACAAACAACATAAACAAACAAACAAAAACTCATAGACACAGATAACAAGCAATATGATGGTTTTCAGAGGGAAAAGGATGGGGAGTAGTAAAGGATATAGGGGTCAACTATATGGTGACAGAAGAAGATTTGACTTTGAGTGGTGGACACATATTGCAATGTGCAGATGATGTATCAGAGAATTGTACACTTGAAGCCTATATAATTTTTTCAATCAACTAGAGACCTGATGCATGAAATTTGTGCAAGAGTAAGCTTTCCTTCCTCCCGCTGTTGGCACCAGCTTCTCTCTGGCCCCCGGCAGGCACCCAAAACTCAAGCTTCTGAGACCAGGGCTTCCCTCAATGCCCTTGCTTTGTCCATAAAGTTGTCCAGAAAGATGTCCAGTCTAATTAGTATATTATGCTTTTATTATTATAGATGTCACCTCAATAAATGTAATTTTTAAAAATTAGAGAAAAAGTAAGTGTCAGTCTTTGAAACAAAACTTATGAAGTACATCTAAAAATTGTCATGCTTCATTAGGAGCTATTCAGTAAGACAATTAAGGCCAAGTACAAAGATATTAATTGACTTTAAGAGTTGCAAGCTAGTTTTAATTAAAACCGGCAGTAATTATTTAGTACACATCTGTGACTTATCCGTAGTTCTGACAGATTGTGCAGCAGTGTGAAGATGGAATTGTTGTAGGTAAGATGAGTGATATTTCAGTGCTGAAAGCAGCCTAGAAATACAAGCTGCTGGAAGACACATATTTGATCTGCACACTACGATACCCTAAAAGAGGAATTATAACATATGAAACCATTTTTAAGTTTCAATAGTTGAATTCTAATGATTACACAAAACAAAATTCCTGCTCCAAACTCTTAAAACATTATAGCCAAAAAAGAAAATGTTCTAGCTTCTTGTGAAATGATTTAATAAGTGTTATTTACGGTTTTTAATATGGGAGCTCATGGTACATATCCCTGGGAAAGTCACTTTGATTCTACATTAGTTATGCTATTTAAAAACTCATTCAAATCCATTATCATGAATTAGAGCATCATTGTTCTCCTATCAATAGTGTACATTATGTCAAAAGGTATTTAAGTGCTATTTAAAAAGGCTTGACTCTGCAGGTAGGGTGTACTGATTACAATGTCATTTTTTTTTTTTAAGAAAATAAAGGGGAAAGCTTGCCCTGGTGAGTGCTGTGTAGAAACTAAATCTGCCCTAAGCCAATGATTCTCTACTGGTACAAAGCTGCTCCTGCTAGGTTTTCAGTCATTACTCTGATTTGTAGCCAAGGCAGGTCTCCCTCCAGCCATGGACTGCAGAGTGTGCAGTTTACCCAGCAGACTACTCTCTGAGGGATGCACAGCATTGCCTGATAACAGTCCATAGCTCCCCAGGAAGTTCCTCCTATCTTATCTTGTTCATCACAATAGCTCATGGTCCTGGCTGTTATTGGTGATCAAACAGAGCACTGAGTTTATCACCACTCTGCTGAGCCTGGAGGGGGACAACAGAACCCTGTCAGGCTCAGAGAGTATATTTTAGCACTCCAACTGCAGATGGGCATATGACCTGACACCAGGGCCATTAGGGATGACTTAGTTTATTTTAGCGAAGGTGACTGAGAAACAGTGAGGTCTCTAAACAAAATGCTAATAGTGTCCATTGCTGAGGACAACTGTAACTGCAAAGTGGTTTCATACAAAAATCACATCCTTGAATGGTCATAGCTTGTATTTTAGACAAGTTTTCATCAATAAGTTCTCTGGATATTTGAGAACCCTCCCATTAAAAGATACTGTACTACATAAATAAATAAATGCCACTCCACACTTCCTAAAATATAATTAATGCAGGGCTTGCATGAAGTGTGATAATTCTCTACAACACTCATTGTAAAACCACTCACCCCTTTGCAAAAAAAGAAAGACTTTGCTAAAAATAAGAGCTTTGAGCAATAAGCACTCAATTAAGGAGGTTTGTCTTGAAGGAAAAATTTATACCTCAACTTTGGCCCACAAACAGAGCTGAAATAAACACCTTTGAGAAAGAGCAAAGCAGTAACTCACCAGATCCTAAACAAGAAGGACCTTAAGTGAATGACTGCATAAGCTCAGCCCCTGTGACAGGCTTAGGATCTTTACTAGCAGAAAGATTAAGCAGAGTCACTATCAAAATAAAGCAAACACAAAATTTCTTATTGATTAGGATACCCTTGGGCTTTCTAGATTACTTATGAAAAATTATCCTGAAATTTGTGTACTTAATAAGGTACGCCATCCTGGATAATACGAACAGTCACTATTTTTATCTGTGTAATTGAATATAAAACTGGGAGCCCCCAAATAAATCAGTTTCTTCTAAAAACAACGTTTCGGCTTTTCGGGCTCACTGTCTGTTAATCAGAAATCAAACATGGCTTACTACAGAAAAGAAAGATAATACTAATAGGAAACCGTCTGATGCACACAGAATTGAACCATTAAAAAACAACAACAACAAAAAAACTAATTCTCTGCAAGATATTGCTTGTATCTTTGACTCACTAGTAAAGGTTGGTATTGGGGAAGATCTAATATTTAAGTGACCATGCTTTGACCCTGTGTGATAAAACAACTTGGAAGAAGCTAAAATGGCCCTAAGACAGAAGCACCTCCCAGGTCCAAATGGAAGTACATGGGTATTCTCTGTGGCAGAAAACATCCTGGATATAGGCTTCTTGATCTCCCCAAATTAACATGAACTATGTATAAATTAACAACCACACATCACCAATCATAGAGGAAAATGTTATAATGAATACCAAAGGACAAACAAGGATGTCAGATTTTTACTTCTAAAACTTAAAATAATTTTCGAGGGGAATCCAAGATGGCGGCATAGGTAAACACCTATACTGCTGCCTCGCACAACAATTTCAAAACTACAACTAAAAGACAGAACGGACATCATCCAGAACCACAGGAAAGCTGGCTGAGTGGAAGTTCTACAACTAGAGGGAAAGAGAGGGGCTCAC
>JAAGEH010000005.1:24081712-24111712 GCA_011751065.1 Lasiurus cinereus
AAAATAATTTTCAGTTACAGAATATGAAATAACTGTGTGTTAAATGTTTAAATAAAATAATAGTGTAATAAAAAGTAAACAAGAGATAAGACACTATCTAAACTGACTAAAGAGATTTGAAAAACTACACAAATATAACTTTAAATTAAATGTATTAAATCAACTGGTTAAAGTGTAGAAGAGCCGAGCCAGAAGAAACAGAAGAAAAATAATATTGAAAGAACAAATATTTGAAAAACAATAGCTGTGAATTTCCCAAATTTATGAAAATTATTATTTTTAAATACCAGAATTCCAGAGGTGCAGTACATACTGAGAAGCATGTATTGAGCAGAATGACAACTAAACTTTTCTCTTTTTTTAATTTAATAAATCTTTATTGTTCAGATTACTATAATTGTTCCTCTTCCTCCCCCATCTCTTCTACACCTGTTTCTCACCCCATCCTCTGCCCTACCTCCCCCTCATTGTCCTCACCATAGGTGTATGATTTTTGTCCAGTCTCTCCCTGCACACCCCTCACCTCTTTCCCCCTGAGAATTATCTTATGCCCCTAATTCTATTATATTCACCAGTTTTTTCTGTTCATCAGATTTTCAATTCACTTAATTGTAGATTAACTTGTTGATAGTTATGTATTTGTTGTTCATAATTTTTACTTTTACCGTTTTCTTCTTCCTCTTCTTAAAGAATACCTTTCAGCATTTCATATAATACTGGTCTGGTGTTGATGAACTCCTTTAGTTTTTTCTTATCTGTGAAGCTCTTTATCTGCCCATCAATTCTGAATGATAGCTTTGCCAGGTAGAGTAATCTTGGTTGTAGATTCTTGCTATTCATCACTTTGAATATCTCTTGCCACTCCTACCTGGCCTGCATAGTTTCTGTTGAAAAATCAGTTGACAGTCGAATGGGTGCTCCCTGTAAGTAATTAACTGTTTTTCTATTGCTACTTTTAATATTCTCTCTTTGTCTTTTGCTCTTGGTATTTTAATTATGATGTGTCTTGGTGTAGTCCTCTTTGGATTCCTTTTATTTGGGATTCTGTGCACTTCCTGGACTTGTAAGTCTATTTCTTTCACCAGATGTGGGAAGTTTTCAGTCATTATTTCCTCAAATAGGTTTTCAGTATCTTGCTCTCTCTGGCACCCCCATAATTCTGATGTTGGTATGCTTGAAGTTGTCCCAGAGGCTCCTAACACTATCTTCACATTTTTTTATTCTTTTTTCTTTTTCAATGGAGTGTTTTTTGCTTTTTTGTCTTTCAAATATTTAACTTGATTCTTGTGATCCTCTAGTCTGCTGTTAGGTCTCTGTATAATATTTTTTATTTCAGTCAGTGTATGTTTAATTTCTAATTGGTTCTTTTTCATCTCCTTTGGGTCTCGTTAAATTTATCCATTTTTTCTAGGAAGGAAATTCTTGAAAAACCTTATAACCATGGTTTTGAACTAATTTTTTTCCTCCATTTTGTGTGTTTGTTTGTTTGTTTGTTTGTGATCTGTTCTTTAGGCTCCGCATATTTTGCTGCTACCCTGAGTTGGTAGAGTAGCTTTGTGTGCTAGCTGTCCTAAGTGGCCCAGTAGCTCTGCCTCCCCAGTTACCTGAGTTGGACGCTCTTGGTGCACCCCTTTGTAAACTGTGTGTACAGCCTTTTTGTAGTTAATTCTTGATTGTTGTTGGTATCACTGCGGGGGATTGACCTCCAAGCCAATTGATTGTGAGGATCACCTGTGTCTGTGCAAGCAGGCTTATTTCCAGACCTCTCCCTTTTGTGTGCATATGCACACAAGCTTCCAGAACTCTAACTTTCGGTTCCCCTGAGATTCTGTGTGCTTTAGGGACCCATATGAGTCTGGGTCCCCAGGGTCTTGCCCAAAACTGAGGTTCAGTGCAGTCAGAACTAGAGTTCAGTGCTGCCATCTTGGTTTCTATCTCTGGCCTGCATAGTTTCTGTTGAGAAATCAGCTGACAATCATATGAGTGCTCCCTTGTAGGTAATATTCTCTCTTTGTCTTTTGCTCTTGGTATTTTAATTATGATGTGTCTTGGTGTGGTCCTCTTTGGATTCCTTTTATTTCGGATTCTGTGCACTTCCTGGACTTGTAAGTCTATTTCTTTCACCTGATGTAGGAAGTTTTCAGTCATTATTTCCTCAAATAGGTTTTCAGAATCTTGCTCTCTCTGGCACCCCCATAATTCGGATGTTGGTACACTGGAAGTTGTCCCAAAGGCTCCTTACATTATCTTCAAATTTTTGGATTTTTTTTTTCTTTCTTTTCCAGTTGAGTGATTTTTGCTTCTTTGTATTTCAAATCTTTGACTTGAATCTTGTGGTTCTCTAGTCTTCTGGGAAAGCACATTGAGACTCAAAGGAACTGCAAAAGGCTGAGGTACAAAGCACATGCACAGAGAGGACAGGCAGCTGAATGCATGGGCGGCTGAGTGCATGGCTGGCTTCCTCAAGTGGGAGGGAGACAGAAGCTTCCAACTGTGCTGAACTCCTGTCCCGGGTGAGACCCTGGGAACCCAGACCCATTTGTGGGGAATCTGGACTCTCAGGAAAAGAGAACACACTGAGACTCAGGGGAGCTGCAGAAGGCAGAGGTCCGAAGGCACACGCATGCAGAGAGGACTGACTACTGAGTGTATGAGCAGCTGAGTGCGTAGCTGGTTTTCTAAAGTGGGAGTGAGATGGAAGCTCCCAACTGCACTGAACTCCATTTCCGGGTGAGTTTCTGGGAACTCAGACTCATTCAGAGAGAAAATGGACTATCTGGCAGCGGGTGAAACTCAGGAGCAGCTTTCTCTCAGAGATGTTTACAGCGATTACCAAGGGACACTGAGACCTATGGGCCTGATAGGGCAGGGCTAATGGGAAGCTAAGGCTGTCTGCTCTGCCCATCCAAGCTGAGTAGAGAGGCTTTTGCAATTTTGCAAATTTTGTCTTATAAGGGTGTCTCCAGCATAAAAGTTCTTCCAGCATAGACACAGCAAATCCTCACAGCCAATCGGCCTGGAGGTCAGTTCCTCCCAATGATACCAACAACAATCAAGACTTTACTACAGCAGTGCTGTGCACACAGTCCACAAAGGGGTGCACCAACAGTGTCCACCTCAGATAACTCAGGGAGGCTGAGCCATTGGCTATATAGGACACCTACCACACAAAGCTACTCTACCAACTCAGGGAAGCAGCATAAATGCAGAGACAAAGAAACAGATCACAAATGAAAGAAATGGAGGTAAGCAAACTACTGGATATAGAGTTCAAAACCACAGTTATAAGGTTTTTCAAGAATTTCCTAGAAAAGTTCAATAAATTTAATGAGACCCTCAAGGATATGAAAAAGGACCAACTAGAAATTAAACATACACTGACTGAAATAAAAAAAAATATTAGACAACTAAACTTTTAATCAGAAATCAGAAAACAGAGAGATAAAATCCTCAAAGTGCTAAACAGAATATAGCTGTCATCCTAAAAGTTTAAAAATTATCTGTCAATATTATGAGTTTAAAAAAAATAAACTTTGCAACTAAACAAAAGCTGTTTACCACCAATAGTTTTATACCGAAGGAAGAATTAAGAATATATTTTAGGAAAAAAAGAAAATAATCTGAGAAAGAAGCTATAAGATGCAGGAGGAAATGGTGAGCAAGATACTGGTAAAATAATTATTAGCTAAACATACATTATAGTATAAAATAGTAATGGCAATATATAAATTTTGAATTAATAAAATACATAAATGATTATAAGATTTATGAAAAAAGAGATAAGACAAAGTACATGATGTTAATAATAAAAAAGAATATATAAACCATTGAGATACCACTGCATACCCATTGGAATGACTGAAAGGTGAAACACTGACAGTAGAGTTGCTGGCCATCATATGCAGCAACAGAAAGTCTCAGACATTACTGGTAGGAATACAAAGTTATAAGCCACTGTGGAAACAGTGGGACAGTTTCTTAGTAAACTGCACATACTATTCTCAAGTAATTCAACAATCATGCTTCTTGTTATTTATCCAAAAGAGTTGAAAGTAAATCTATGGAGTGATGGAATGATTGGGGGGCCAGGAGGGAATGAAAAAGAAGAGCACAGAGGATTTCAGGACAATGAAAATATTCTGTATGAAATGACAATGCATATATGTCTTTCTACATTTGTCCAAGCCTACAGAAAGTTGAACATCAAGAGTGAACCTTAATGTGAACTATGAATTTGGATGATTATGATGTGTCAATGTACATTTATTCTGAATTTAAAAATTACTATTCTGGCATTCTGGTGAGTAAGGTTGATAATGAGGGAGGATGGAGCTATTCATGTGTGAGCCAGGGATACATGTGAAATCTCTTTAACTTTCTCTCAATCCCCTAACAAAAAAGGACATGACTACAATTCTAATAGAGGATTAAGAGAATATAATATGAGCAAATTTATTGATAATAGTATATTTGCAATTTTGTTAATATATTACTGCAAATTTTGTTAAAATCTAGAAAAATAAAACTTTCCAGAGAAATGAAGGCTTAAATTGAACTATGAATGTTAAAAAATAATTAGTAATTTAAAATGTTCTTATGAAGAAAGTATCAAGTCATTATGATTGTAAGCCAGTTCTACCAAACTTGCAAAGAATAACTAGAAAAAATGAGTATATACATTAAAAAATTAACATGATTATCTACCAAAATATCTGATAAATTTAACAATTAAGTGTAAAAGTTGAAAGTATAAAACTTTTAGAAAATATATAGATATATAGATAAATATCTTCTTGATTTACACAAAAAAGTTTTGGCTTTAAAATACTGGTATATTTAATTACATTAAAATAAAAAATACTTTTGTTATTCAAAATCTAACATAAAGTAAGTATAAATTGCCCAGCTAGTTGTTCAGTGGTTTAGCATCAACTCATAAACTACGAGATCATAGTTCGATTCCCAGTCAGGACACATGTAAGTAGGGGGAGATGCAGGGGGCAGATTCACGATCCTCTCTCATCATTGATGTTTCTGACTCTCCCTCTCTCTGAAATCAATAAAAACATATCTTTAAAAAATATATATAAATCCAAGCCAAAAGAGAAAATATATTTGACCATATATAACCTATAAATGATTAGTAACCAGAATATATGAAATAAATTTTATAAATTAACATATAAGTACATGCACACATATTTTATTAAATAGATAAAGTAGTAAATAAACATTTATATATTCACCTAACAGGAAACACATAAAGTTTAAAATATGTAAAGTTGTTAAAACTTGTTAATAATGAGAAATATTCCGATTAAATCCATATTTATTATTTTATGCCAAATAACTTGTCAAAAATGTAGAACTCTCATGGTATCATATATTTCAGAAGTGTATATTATCAAGAACTCTTATGCAACCATTGGTACCATCATTTGAGAAAGCAATTTTGTACTGTATTTTAAATTTATACATTTAAAAATACTGAAACCCAGCATTTTACTCCTTAAGATATACTCCAAAAATGTCTATTAATCTTGTATATTAATCTTGTATATTAGAAGCATGTAAAAGAATTTTCATAGCAGCACTAGTTATACTAACAAAAATAGTAATAATGGTAAAAATGCCCATCAATATGAAAAGCACACAAGAAAAATGGGATATTTTGCACTAATGAAAAGCAACGAACTCAAATAATGAACACAACAGTGTGAAAGAGCCTTATAAAGTGTTAAGTGCAAGCAAGTTGCAGTTGATTTCATATCATTTCAATAAAATGCAAAATTAAAGAATATATCTTATGATAAGCATTGTGAGAAAAATATTAAGGAAGAAAGACAAGCACAAAATTAAAAATATTTATTTTTTCTGGGGCAAGAAGAATACAAAGGGATAGAAAGGAAAATAAATTAAAAAAACAATTATAGTAGTAAAGTTTTGTTTCTCAAATTTAGTTGTTTATAAGTGTTCATGCAAGTTTTTATAACTGAAAATTGCTATATATATTATTTGGATTATACCAAATATTACAGATTAATACATGATAAAAATAGCAATATTTTATTTCTCTTGACTTTTATATGCATGTGACATGCATCCCCACAATCTTCCATCTGTTTTCACCAGGACAGTCAGTAAGTAAGCAGTTACAAAGGCTCCCACCACAGTTTTGACCATTGCTGTGGTTTCTGCTAATGGGACCAGAAAGAGAACAACTCTTGAAGACTGGTTGAGATGGACATTCTCAATATGTGCACTGATATTAATAAATCCTTTAAAACTGTTATTCTGATGTGTGAACATGTTAAATAATGGTTAAAAGCATGGACAATTGTCATAGAAATGTTATTGGAATCCCAGCTCTATAACTTACTTGTGCATGCTGGGGAAGGGCATTATTTTCCTAGGTCTTCCTTTTTCTCTTTAAAATGAGGTTCACAATAGCTCTTACTTCATAGGGCTACTGTTGGGACTGAAGGAGACAGTGCACCTAAAACACCAAGCACAGTGCCTGGCACATCTTTCTGCTTAGTAGTTGTTAATAGTTTCATCATATCATATGTTACTCTGTCATATGGTAAGAAGTGGATGTTTACTCTTCTGTTTTCCTGAATTGCTCAGAGCAAGGAATGCACAGCTGCAATGTTTACATTTTTCTTTTCAATTAACAATATTTGACAAGAATGAAATAATGTTTCCGTAACAATGTGTGAACTTAGGTACCTCAAAAAAAGCCCAGATTCAGATGCTAAAAAAGATCCACAGTCAGCCCACAGCATGGGTGGCAACCTGGTAGGGCACCATCAATCAACATCTGAGGCATCATGAAAGGACACTAGAATAAGCTTCTTTCCATTTATTTCTGTGTTGTTATTCCAATATTTTATTTTTAAAATTATTTCTTGTTTAAAGTATTTCATATTGTGTACATATGTCTCCCTTTCCCCCATTGAACTCTCCCTGGCCACCTCCACCTCCCAGCACATGCCATCACCCACCTAGTGTCTGTGTCCATCAGTTATGCTTATATGCATGCATACAAGTCCTTTGGTGATCTCTTACCCGCACACTTTCCCTGCCTTCCCTCTGAAGTTTGATGGTCTGTTCAATGTTTCTCTGTCTCTAGATCTATTTTTGTTCATCAGTTTACGTTGTTCATTATATTCCACAAATGAGTAAGATTATGTGGTATTTATCTTCCTCTAACTAGCTCTTATTTCACTTAATATAATGCTCTCCACATCCATTCATGCTGTTGTAAATGGCAAAAGTTCTTTCTTTGTTACAGCAGCATTGTATTCCATTGTGTAGATGTACCACAGTTTTTTAATCTGCTCATCTGCTGATGCGAACTTAGGCTGTTTCTAAATTTTAGCTATTATAAATTGTGCTGCTATGAACAAAGGGGTGTATATAGCCTTTCTGACTGGTGTTTCTGATTTCTTGACCCAGTAATCCCACTTCTAGGAATATATCCCAAGCTTCTTTACATTTCTAAGATAAAAGAGCCTGAGACTGAGTCACTTTTGTTAGGTTTTGATTCATGTTTAGATGTGGGCTGTCAGCAATGGCCAACATCCTAGGAAAGCAAAACTGTGGAGAGAACAGAGTAAAAGGAAAGAAATACCTAAAAGGCATGATCTCTAGTACTCTCAAAAACCCAATTGTGAAGAGGTGAGGAATTTCGGTGTAGTTGAGCATATTCACTCTGGGAGTCAGCTGGACCTGCATTTGAATCCTGATTGGTGTATATAATTTCTTGGTATATATTCCTAGAAGTGAGATTACTGGGTCAAATGGGAGTTCCATTTTTAATTTTTTGAGGAAACTCCATACTTTTTTTCACAATCTGCATTCCCACCAACTCCCCACTTCTTAATGTGGGCTGCACATAGTGACTTCTTTCCAAAAAGGACAGAATGGTAAGGGAATAAAAATGTAACTTTATAGAGACACCTGACAAACACTACTTTAATTAGATATCAAAATCAACACCAGCAGTTACAAGCAATAGTGATAGTGATACCAAATGGCAAGCCAAAATTCTTCCCACGATCATGTCTCACAATGTTGAAGAATAAAATCATCGGCCAGAAGATTTAAGCAAAAGCATGGAAATTTATTACAAGCAGATACACACTCCCCACACAGGAAGGAGGCCCAAGAATGGGTTGCCACTGAAGTTAGTTGGTTTAGAAGTATTTATTTGCTATGGACCTGTTCTTTGTTTATGTGTCACTCTCTGATTGGCTTCTTCTCACCTAGCAACAATTTCAAAACCCACCTAGTACTACCCCTCCTCTTCTTCCTCTTCCTCCCTATCTCTTGTAACCTTTGGCATATGAAAGATAAGGATTATTTTCTTGTGGCATTCTGTTTTCCTACAAGACCAGAATTCTTGTGGTTAGCTTCAATTGTAACATCTATATTTCTTCCTTTCTTTCATTCCATACTTTGTCTGCCTAATCCTGTTTCCAACTCCTCTCAATACCATGTATACTTGATATCCTGTGATTAAAATGTCACTTTAGCTCTCTGGTATTTATCCTGAAAACCCATAATCTAAGTATTATTATGTGGAAAATACCAGAAAAATTTTAATTAAAGGACATTCTAAAAATATCTGAATAGTGCTCCTCAAAATTGTCAAGTCATGGAAAGTCTGAGAAACTCCTGCAAAAAACAGGAGCAAAAGTAGACATGAAAACAATGTCTTATAGTGTCCTCAATTGGATCTTGAGACAGAAAAAAAGTACATTAGATAAAAACCAAGGAAACTGAAAAATTCTGGACTTCAGTTAATCATCCTATATAATAAAGAGGTAATATGCAAATTGACTATCACTCCAACACACAAGATGGCCATCCCCATGTGGTCAAAGATGGCCACCACAAGATGGCCAACAGAGGAGGGCAGTTGTGGGTGATCAGGCCAGCAGGTGAGGGCAGTTTGAGGGGACTAGACCTAAAGGGGACAGCAGTTAGGGGGACCAGGCATGCAAAATAGGGCAGTTGGAGGTGATCAGGCCTAAAGGGGAGGGCAGTTGGGGGCGATCCGGCCTGAAGGGGAAGGGAGCTGGGAAGGGGGCCAGGACAGTTGAGATGGACCCAAGCCCAAAGGAGAGGGCAGTTGGGGAGGACCAGGCCTTCAGGGGACAGCAGTTTGGGGGGCCAGGCCTACAGGGAAGGATAGTTAAGGGTGTACAGGTTGGTAAGGGAGGGCAGTTAGGGGAAACCAGGCTTCCAGGGGAGGGAAGTTAGGGCCAATTGGGCTGACAGTGGAGAAGTTAGGCATCAATCAGGCTGGCAGGCAGAAGTAGTTAGGGCCAATCAGACAGGCAGGTAGACAAGTGGTTGGCAGTCAGCAGTCCTGGATTGTAAGAGGGATATCTGACTGCCCACCGTGATTAGGCTTAAATGGGCAGTTGGACATTCATTGAAGATTGGAGAAGGTGCAGGCTGGGCTGAGGGACACACACGAGCTTCTGCACAAATTTCGTGCACTGGGCCTCTAGTCTATCTATATAATAGAGGATTATGCGAATTAGCCGAGACACGGTAAAGACATGACCAAACAGCAGGGAGTTGAGGCTGCGTGGCACCTGCCTGGGGTGAAGGACTTCAGACCATACCCCCAGCCCTCGTGCTGTGCCAGGAAACCTCAGGCCATTCCCAGTACTGGGCTGGGAGACCTCAGGCTATACCCTCCACCTCAGCACTAGACCAGGGTACCTCAGGCCATGCCCCCTTCCTGGTGGGGCTTGATGTGGGACCTCAGTCTGCGTTCCATGCTCTGGCATTGGGTCAGGAGACCTTAGGCCATGCTTCCTGTTGCTGAGCCAAGAGACCTCATACCACACCCCTGCCTGGCAGGACTTGACAGGAGATCTCAGGCTGTACCCCTGCCCTGGCGTCTAGCCAGGAGACCTCATGCTGTACCTCCTGACCCAGTGCTGGGCTGGGGGACCTCAGGCCACACCCCCTGTCCAGCAAGGATTGACAAGGACCTCAGGCCATTCTCCCCCACCCCGTCACAGTGCCTGGCTGGTGGACCTCAGGCCATGCTCCCTGCCTGGCAGGGCTTGACAGGGGACCTCAGGCTGTGCTCCCACCCCAGTACTGGGTTGTAAGGACCTGAGGCTGTGCCCCTAGCCTGATGTCAGGTGGGGAGACCTACAGGGGGCCTGAAGGGGCTTGATGGGGGTTGGGCCAGTTGGGTTTGGGTCTCCTGCATTTTTAAAGTGCAAGCAGGTGGTGGGTGGGGACTTGACTCTAGGTCCCACATCACACCCCAGACTCTGACAGGAGAAAGATTTTCATATACATTTTACTAATTTTCTTTCATCTCTGACACTTCTCTTATAGAGAAAGGACAAATAGCGATATTAAAATAGTTTCTCTAATTAATTCCCTTTAAATGTGCATAAATTTTGTGCACTGGGCCACTAGTTTATACATATAAAAGCCTAAGCCACCACTACATCTGAACAACTGGAATGACTGGTCAACCAGTTGGTGTGATACACACTGACCTCCTTGGGGCAGATGCTAAACGCAGGAGTTGCTCCCTGGTGGTCAGGGTGTTCCCACAGGAGGAGCTAATTAGGGGTGAGTTAATGAAATGTTTAACCAAATATAGCAGGCTAGTTTTCAAGTTGATAATTGTGTATGGCCCATGAATAATGTTATAAATATCCAAATGGCCCTTGACTGAAAAATGGTTCCCCACACCTGGTACAGCATTGACTATCCATGTCATTCATGTAGCACTTCTATTATTGTTAAAAGAAGCTATTTATTTTAGAACAAGTTGAGATTTATAAAATAGCTGGGAAGCCAGTAAAAAAACTCCCACATACTCTCTGCCCAGTTTCCTATAATATATTTCATAGGTATAGTACACTTGTCAAACTTAATAAACCAAAATTCCTATATTACTAGAGGCCCAGTGCATGGATTCATACACGAGTGTGTGTGTATGTGTGTGGGAGTCGTGGGCAGAGGAGTCTCTCAGCCTCGTTCGTCCCTCAGATCAAATGATTTTTCAAGCCTCATATGGTCCACAGGCCAGATATTCCTCACCCCTGTCAGAGGAAGAACAATCTTTCCAGCTGGCAGTCATGGCAAAAGTTACGGAAAATGTTAAAAATTGGGCTCATCATTAGAAGGTGAAAATTAACCACTTTTATAGAAAATTTCATTTTAATGGTAAATTCTTGAACATCAGAAGACCTTTAAGTCCCATTTCTTTTTCCCTGTAGTATGTTCGATATGAGCAAAGAATACCAAGGAGCCACTTTTCTACCTTAATTCCATACCAAGATACTTTTATAAAAAAGTAGCAATCACTCTTATAAGGCATTACTGTAAAATCACTATAATATCACAGCCTAAAACATAAGTGAATATGCAAATAAAAGCAGGACAATGTGTATTACATCAAGAAATACTGAAATTTGTTATCGCTCTTACTGAACCTTAAGTTGAGAAGTTTAGCAACAATCATATTTTCTTTGCTTATTGATAGCATCCCACTAAAATGTCCCATTTATTGCATACTCACTACGTAACAGACAGGATTGCAGACACAGAGAATACAATGAGAAATGAGAAATAGTGTTCCAATGATTTTGGCAGGGTGTTGCAGTAAGGACACGCGAGGCATCAACAAGCAAACCTCATTCTTTCTGGTTTACATTTAAAAAGCCATATGGCTGGCTTTCCAACTTTTAAACATTGGGAACTGCGGATAAAAAGAGATAACACTTCTCTTTGTTTGCTGGTGTTTGTGCAGCTGTTGCCATCACCTTGCCAGTTTCTATTTGTCCAGGAGGGAACTGCTGGCATCTTTAATGCCAACCACTGGCAGTCTGTTATTAAGAGAGATGAAAACAACATTACCTCTTCCTTTCCCTGTTGCTATAGTGACAGCTGTACCTAGCATTTCACCGACCAACTATTAGGTGCTACGTATTACCTGAAATCAAGATTTAGTCCTTAGTGTGGCATATTGCATATTTCAAACACATGCTCCATTCATCAGTGAACTTTCAGTATTTACAAGGAAGGTGATCTTTCTTATCCTCACTTTCAAAGAAACAGATTTCAAACTCAGCAACATCAATCATTAAAGTATCAGATTTTAATCCCAACTTAAATGTGAAAGCCTGTAAGGGTCCAGATTCATGAATGTGTTATAAACAATTTTGGCTATTGAAAATCTAAAAACACAACCAGGGAGTTTCTAATTTCATAGGCTGTTTTCTTCACAAGTTTTCTGTGTATTTACCACCTGCAAAAAAATGGAACTAAAATTGTAAAAAAAAAAAAATTCCTAGTGCATTATGGCAGGTACAGTAGCAAGAAAAAGCATAAGTTTACAGCAGTTGGATCAATAACTGTTAAAGACTGAACATTTATAAACAGAAATATTGAAGTGGACTGTTTGCTAGCTGTTCCTTGAAAAGTATTTCTCATCTTACTAGTAAAATACCAATGACTCTACAGAAAAACAGCTTGCTATAATTCTAATGTCATGGTAATCTAAAAATCTAATGTCCAAGTGTGGAGAAATGTATATGAAATATAAGCAACTTCATACTAGATTTAGGAAAACCTAAATTTTACCTCTTGCAGTGTGTGGTCCTGCTTATTAAAAACAAAAGTAAAATATGTTGTCCCTTTCCCAGTGCACATAACATTTCTATGTCCAAGCCTTTGTCTAAATCCACACTGTATCTTTCTCTATATATCTCTAGAGTTTATCACTGTTAGACATCATCTTCTATAAATCTATGGGTAGAAATCAGGACTAAAGGAATTTCATTGCATTTGAGTACAATCCTATTTAATAAAGTGATTAAGGTGGGACAAACATATATTAAGAACCCTAATTGTATTAAGTATAAGGAATTATTTTATTTTGTCCCCATCAGTTCAGTATCAAAACAAGGCAGGCACAATAAGAGATCTCATCTTAGTTCAACAGAGCTACTCTAGATGAATGTATCCATATACCGGGAACTGGAATAAGTGTTGTAAACATCAACATGCTCTTTAGTTAGTAACTAAGAAGGAGACGTGATCTGTGTAGTAATTGAAATAATAAATGAATGCGCACTAGCTGCTGGCAAGTATCAAGTGTGGAGATAATCTCTTCAGAAAAGAATAGAGAACAGAAAAAATTAATAATATGGGTTTAACAGAAAAAGAAATATCAAAGGAAAGATAAAATGAATTCGAGTAATCTGAAGAGGAAAGAAAATAATTACTGTAAAAAACAAGAAATTTTTTTAAAAAAAAATAAAATGGTTCAACAATCAATAGAATGCCAAAACTATCATTTATGAAAACAGAAAAAAAAAAGTGATGAGGAGTGAACTGACACAATTAAAGGTGCTGATTGAAAGGAAAGACAAAAAAATGAAAATTAAGAGAGAAAATAAAAGATCAGGAGAAGAAGAGTGACCTAAGAACACACAGAGAAACAAACCAATGCGGAAAATCAAGCAATTATCAGACAAAATGAGGTAAACTTTTAAAGTTGTAAATAGAGCCGAATGTGTAGGTCATATTGGGCTCATAATATTTTATAGAAAATAATGAATAAATATTTAAAATTTGGCAAGCCAATTTTTAATAACAATGATGAAAAAATGTATTTCTTTTTAAAATTGAAAAAAAAAAATCCAGGTGACCTCACTCTTCTCTCCTGTGAGCTAAATTATAATGAGCAATGTGCCAAGGGATCAAGGAATTATAACCTAAGAAGTAGAAAGCAGAGAAGTTGATATTCACATCTGAATGTTACACAAACATACTTCAGTTGTGAAAAACTCTGAGAAATACATCTCATAAGTGCACTTAAAAATTGAGAAGAATCACAGTTCAAAATTTTAAAATGATGTTTTGCTGTGAAGAGCTAAATACTTCATTTTAAAGCTACTTAATCATAAAACTTATTTAATGGAAGAATAATGTCAAAAATGTGGAAAGCAGAGATAGCTAACATAAGCCACAATAATTTAATTAAAACAGTTTTGGGCTCTCAACCAGATTATATTAATAAAAGCAGACAAAGGAAATGAGTAGTAAAAATGAATAGTAGAAAATCCTGCTAAGATTCCCATTTTGAATAGAGAAGAGATTAAAAATTTGTTACACCATTCTTTATTACTAAAAATGCAATTACATTTTTTTAAATGAGAGTTTAGAATTAGATAAGAGAGCTAGCCAGATAGATATAACTATACTTCTATATGAATGTATTATAACAAAATCAAGACAAAGAAAATGAACTTTATTTTAAAAAGAACAGAAAAGGATTCAGTAGGAAAGCTTAAAAAGGGAAACCACACATAAAATGACAAAATAAGATCAGACATATCAACTATGACAACAAAAGTAAGGGCATTAAATTACTCTATTGAAATTCAAAGAATATCAGATTACCAAATGTGACATTTATATCTTCAGCTACACAAAACAAATATATAGATTATATAAAGTATAGGCAAACTATGTTCCAGTAAAAATATTCAGCAGAGATGATTATAAAATGTTAAACAAAGTGCAAACAGAAGACATTCATTGGGTTCTCATTAGTGCTGGGTGTTCTTTCAGATGTTGGGAATAGCATTAAATAATACAAACTAAGTACTAGCCCTTGTGAAGCTTACTGAAGGGAGCCAGGTATTTAATAATAAATGCACAAAGATTTTTACAGTTAAGATAAAGGCAAAGAAAAACTATCAGTGTGTAAGCAAATAACATTAGAGAAGGAGATATATATGAAATTGGGACTAAAGAAGTGCTATTTAAGCTAACACATAAAAACATTAAAATTTTGTACACAGATACTAGTGTGTGTGTGCTTGCTCATACTAGCTGTAAGTACTGAGGGTTGGGTTAGTGAAAAATTGCACCACGGCAGACAGAGGGAATAAGAGAGAAGGCTACAATCAAGGAATGAGCTAATAAATCTATATTGATAAAATTATAGTCAATAATGGGAATATATGAAATGTGAACCTTTATACATTAATAGTAGACTAAATCTGATATTGGGATACCCAGGAGAACCTGGCAACAGATAGCGGAAGTAAACAACTTTATCATTTATCTCCTAGTCTTCTAAATTTCTAGGAATCTAAAAATGAATTAATATTAGAGAATCTATTTAGTATAATATGTCGCAGAAATAGATACATTAAAATCTCATTTTCTTATCAGATAATGGATTAAACTTCTGTATTTAATTTTGAAAAACAATTGAATGAAACTTAAATTCTTAGTGAAACTCTCTTAGTTTCATTAAATCTATCTCATTGAAAGCAAATATTATCATTCAATAGAAAAATAGCTTAGGCAGATTGATTGAAAAACAAAAAACAAGGAGCAAGGGTTAGGTGGAGATGGGTGAAACAGGGGGTGGGGGTCAGTGGGAGGTGGGGAAGCCTGTATTAATATAAACAATAAAATATAAAAATAAATGAATGAAAATAGAATTGACTTGTGATCCAGCAATCCCAACTCTGGGTATATATATTTGAAGGAAATGAAATCCTTAAAGACCTAGCTGCACTCCCATGCTCACTGCAGCGTTATTCACAAGAGCCAAGGTATGGAAACAACCTAAGTGCCTGCCAGTGGGTGAATGGGCAAAGAAAGTGGGGTGTGTATACAGATAATGCAATATTGTTCAGCCTTAAGAAAGAAGGAAATCCTGATATTTGCAACAAAATTGATGACTCTTTAGTACATTATGCTAAGTGACTTAAGACAAAGACAAATACTATATAATACCATTTACCTATGGAATCTAAAATTAAAAAAAAAAGTCAAATTCATAGAAATGGTAGAATGGTGGTTTCCCAGGGCTGAGAGAAAGGTGATAGGGAAAGGTCAGTAGAAGGGTATGAACTTTCAATTATAAGATGAGTAAGGTATGTGGGTTTAAAGTATAACTTGGTAATTATAGTTGATAATACTGCATTGTATAATTAAAATTTGCCAAAAGAATCAAACTTACATGTTCTCACAAGCACAAAAAAGGGAATATGTGAGGTGATGGGTGTGTTAAATTGATGGTAGAAAGGTTGCAGGTTTGAGTCCCTCTAAATCAATATTTTTCTCTCTCACTCTCTGTCTCTACTTCCTCTCTCTCTAAAATTAATAAAAACATCCTCAGTTGAGGATTAAAAAAATTGATAGTGGAAATCCTTTCACAATGTATACATATATCAATTATGTTGTAAACTTTAAATATATTATAACTTAATTTGTCAATTATACCTCAATAATGTTAAAATATAATAAAAAACAAAATCATAAGCTTTCTCAATTTTCCTTCACATAAATTAATGTTGATCTTGAAATTCTAACCAATTTATTAAAACAAATGAAATGAGAAAAGCACACAATATGTTGTTATTGAAAAGTGGCAAAATTAAGCCTGGCCCTGGCTGGAGTGACTGAGTTGGTGGAGCAGTATCCCATGCACCAAAACGTTGCCTGTTCAACTCCCCGTCAGGGCATATATCTGGGTTGTTATTTTGGAAGGCAACCTATCAATGTTTCTCTCTCATATTGATCTTCCTCTCTTTCCCTCCTTTTCTCTGTAAGCATATCTTTGGGCAAGACTTATTTTTTAAAAAGTGACAAAATTAAGCCGTATTTAGAAATAGTAGGTTTTTATGCCTAGAAAGTGATAAGAATAAAGATAAAAACTTCGAAGTTTTAATATAATAGCTAGTAGGAATTGCAAAAGATAAAGAAATGGCAATCACTACACAAGGAAATGTATAATTTCTAGGGGTATTCTTTAAAAAAAGTGAAACAAAGAAAATGAAAACAAGGCTATTTCAAAGGCAAATTCAATATTTTTTGCTGTATCCTTAGTATCACTAAGTATCCAGAACAGAGGAAGCATATAATCTATATTTGTTGAAAGAAATATTAATTGAGTTATTGGATAAATGAGATTCATGCAGCAAATTTCTCATGTGATTAGTCTTATAGTCTCAGCAAACTAGTACAGTTTCTTAAACATAGCCAGAATTCAATTAAATTTTATTAATTTAATTACACTGAAATTATTATTGTAATAAACTAATTAATCTCCTGGGGTTTCTCTTTATATTGTAACTAGAGGCCCGGTACATGAAATTCATGCATGGGGGGTGGGGGATGGGGCAGTGTGTATCCTTCAGCCCAGCCTGCTCCTTCTCCAATCTGGGACTGCTTGAGGAATGTCCAACTGCCCAGTTAGGCCCGATCAGGATTGGGCCTAAACAGGCAGTCGGACATCCTTCTCACAATCCAGGACTGGCTCCCAACTGCTCACCTGCCTGCCTTCCTGATTGTCCCTAACCACTTCTGACTACCAGCCTGATCATTCCCTAACCACTCCTCTGCCAGCCTGATTGATGCCTACCTGCTCCCCTGCCAGCCTGTTTGTCCCTAACTTCCCTCCCCTGTGGGCCTGGTCACCCCTAAGTGCCCTTCCCTGCAGGCTTGATCACCCCCAACTGCCTTCCCTTGAAGGCCTAGTCCCTTCCAACTGCCCTTCCCTGCTGGCCATCTTGTGTCCACGTGGAGGCAGGATATTTGACCACATGAGGGCAGTCACATAGTGTGTGGGAGTGATGGTCAATCTGCATATTACTATTTTATTAGATAGGATAGAGGCCTGGTGCACAGATGGGGGCCAGCTGGCTTTCCATGAAAGGAATCAGTCCCAAATCAGGGTAGGAGTTCTCTTGGGGCATGGGGTGACCTGGGCAAGGGGCTTGTAGTAGTTTACAGGCTGGCCATGCCCCCTGGCGACCCAAGTGGAGGCCCTGGTATCTGTAATTTATTTATCTTCTAGAACTGAAACCTTATAGCCTGAAGCAGAGCCAAGCATTTGCTTGCTTAGGGCAATAGTCATTGAAACTTTGTTGTCTTAAGCGGAGGCCTGAGCCGGCCAGGGTATGTGGAAAGCTTGGCTTCCTGCATTGCTGGGGGCAACCCAAGCCTCCCTCTGCTCTCTCTCTGAATGTAGCCATCTTGGTTGGGTTAATTTGCATACTCATTCCTGATTGGCTGGTTGGTGTGCTTGTGGGTGTAACAGAGGTGTGGTCAATTTGCATATTATTCTTTTATTAGATAGTATGCTCTCTTTTTTCATTATTCTCTTTCTAGATTAACTCATACCTCCAAAATTTTATGTCAATATGATTCCCATTAAAATGCCTGTTAGTGATTATAATGAGGACTCTGGAATCAGATGTCCCACTTGGAATCCCATCTATATTGCTTACCAGCTGTGTGATGTTGAACACTGGTATATACCTTCTCTGAACCTCAATTCCTCATTACAAAATAAATAAACACAAATTTAGACTTATAAAAGTATCTATCCAAAGGGAAATCTTTAAAAAATTTAAATGAAATATACATACAAATATTTTTAGTTTGGTGGTTGATAGTTATATGGCTCTCAATAAATACTATCATCGTCATCTTAATTCCATTCTCTATATCTTCTAAAGGTTTGGTTTAAGATGCCATTTGAACTATGAGCTGATAAGATAATCATAATAATTATCACAATCAGTATTGGTCAGATCTTTTCAATTCAAGAACATAGAATGGCTTTCTTTTTGTAAAATGTATACTCAGGTCACCACTCAAGGCTTATCATTCAAAATTTATTAAATATATAACACAATTTCTAACACATTATTCAAGCATGCAATTAATATTTGTTTGATGAAGGAAAGTGAACTAATGACAAAATATGAGCTGCTATTTAGTGAAGATAGAACTAGACACTGGGCACAGGATGACTATGCTACATATTCATATAATTTATCAATAATATCAAATATTTATTAAGGATTTACTGTAATCTAAAGCCTATTACTGGATAAATTGTAAGCATTATTCCCTGAAAATACTTTTTAAGTATTATTATCCCTATATGAAAATAAGGAAACAGGATTAAAGAAGCTTGTCTAAAGTTACATGGGTAGTAAGTAGAAGAAACAGAAAGCAAACACATGCCTTTTAAATCTAACTTTCTACTTTGCAAATATCCTACTCCTCTAAAGTCACTTTATAGGCCATCTAAAAAGCCATTGACTCTCACGTAGTAGAATATTATCTATTAAGCCTTCTATTACTCTTAATTTTAGTCAACTAGACCAGAGGTCAGCAAACTATGGCCCATGAGCCAAATCTGTGTTTTTGTACAGACCAAGCTAAGGATCTATTTTTACATTTTTAAATGGTTGAAAAATTCAAAAGATAATGCTTTGTGAAATAGAAACTGCATGATTTTCATATAATTTTCTATTTTTCCTTTTGACCTGCAAAGTCTTAAGTATTTATATCTGCCTGGCATTGGACTAGATTTTGCGGGATGCCCTTCAGCAATGTGAGTAATGCATATGCCATAGCTGATTTACAGATAAATGTACCATGACCAAATAGACATATCAGCCCTATAAAATTTCTGCAAACTGTTTTCTTGTGCTTTAATGCTGATATATATATATATATATATATATATATATATATATATCCACTAGTAGTTTCATTTTCCAAAAAATTTCTTCATGTAATTAATGAGAATTCTACACAAAAGTAATGTGTTTCCAATAAATGATTTAAATGTGTATTCTGCCATTTAAAAATTATTTGCTACTTTCATGGAGATAAATCATATGAGAAAAAAGTAGTGATTGAGATTTACAGAGATCAATTTGTAACAAGTGACTTTTTATGTATGCATCATTTACTCATTCATTTATTCAACATATAATTATTGAATACCAGGCACTGGACTAACTAAGCATAAACAATAACTGCCAGTGACCTATTTTCTGACTTGAAATAACATTATTTTTATTTTTTCAGCACTGATATACTGTATAATACATATGAGAGTAACTACACACAATATATTAAATCTTCCCTAAAGTTTGAGTATTATCCAAAGACCACTTTACATATTCATTCAGCCTAAATGAAGACCACAAATTAAAACTTCCTGAGGTAATTGAAGCTAGAAAAGAATACTACTACAAGGGCAGATGGAGGCATGAGTTTTTTAGAAGAGATCTAAGATAGGTTGGAAATTGATCACTACTCTACTGAGTTACTAAATAAATAAGCTCCCTAAGATTTTTTAAATTAAACAGGGTGTAAATTATTCAGATAGAACTGTTGAGGTTATAGCTTGTAAAAGAAAAAAAAATGCAAATCTGTGATACTTGATTTAATTGTGCAACAGCAAATGAGCTAAGGGAATCAAGAAAGCAAACAATTTACATTTTAAAGCATTTGAGCAGGGGGCCAGGAGTGTTGGAAGTGATTTGCAATACTCACAGCAGTTGAAAACAAATTTGGCAGAGCAAAACACTCAAACACACATATTAATTAATTATAGAAAGTTCTGGTAAAAAGAAAGTAAAAATCAAGAGACCAACACAGGCATTCTCATGCAATTCAGGACTCAGATGAATGTGGGAGGGAAAAACTTATTGTTCGGCTCAAATATATAGTACTCAGACTCAAAAGTATAATTTTATATGCAGAGTCAAATAAACTGGTTTTAAAAATCTACTTACCAGTTAATTGTAGTTTTTTATCAGGTATCTATATATATAAAAATCTAAGCGACCTGCCAACTGTTTTGCCATCCTTTTGGTAGCTATGAAGCGCACTGACCACCAGGGGACAGATGCTCAATGCAGGAGCTGCCAAGCTGCAGTCACTTGGCAGATGCAGTTCTTAGGTGACACACCCAGAACCAGACAGGAGGGGACCTGATTCTGGGGTGTGTCAACTGAGAACCAACTCTCACAATTCAGGACCTCTTGGGAGATGTCAGAAAGCCAGTTTCAACCCAACCCCTGCAGACCAGGCCTAGGGGCCCCACTAGTGCATGAATCCATGTACCAAAGCCTCTAGTAAGGAAAATAAGAGCTTGTCCAGAAAAGCTGTTGTGAGTAGGAGCAAATAGAGCTAAAAATTTTCTTAGAGGAGTGGAAAGATATACAGCAGAGAGGTGTTTCCCTATAAAAATATGAAGTGTCCCAGAAATTTCAGATATTAATAAAAATAAATTAGATTTTTCGCTGAGACCGGTTTGGCTCAGTGGATAGAGCGTCGGCCTGCGGACTGAAAGGTCCCGGGTTCGATTCCGGTTGGGGGCATATACCTTGCTTGTGGACACATCTCCAGTGTGGGGTGTGCAGGAGGCGGCTGATTGATGTCTCTCTCTCATCGATGTTTCTGACTTTCTATCCCTCTCCCTTCCTCTCTATGAAAAATCAATAAAATATATTTTAAAAAATAAATAAATAAAAATAAAAAAAATAAATTAGATTTTTAAAATCAGACAGGGACACACTAAGTTCACACAAAGTAGAAGAGCAGACATTCCTGTAAACTTTAAACTTATAGATCCATCTGGTGGGTTGGAGGTGTTATTGCATTTTAGTCTTCATTACATTCTATGAATAAAGAAGGATCTTATGTCCCATTTCCCCAAAACTGTAACCTTGGACTAACTCCTTTAACTTTTATCTCCTGCTTAACAAAGACTAGAGTTACATATATTTATATAAAAGACAATATGTGAAAGACTTTGAATATAATTTATTTTGACATGTATGTAAACTCTCCTAATGTATAACTTAGGAGATAAGCAAGAGAAATTTTCTTAATTATTCTACCTAATGAAAGAGTAATATGCAAATTAACCATCACTCTGCTACACCTACAAGCCATGCCCACCAGCCAATCAGGATTGAGTATGCAAATTAACCCAACCAAGATGGCTGTGGCCACTGAGTAAACAGGAAGCTTGAGTTTCCCCAGCAATGGAGGAAGCCAAGCTTCCTGCACATTCTGGCAGGCCCAGGCCTCCACTGAAGGCAACAAAGTTTCAATTATAGAAGATAAATAAATCCCAACAAAAATGGCTGAAGCCACAAAGCAATCAGGAGGCTTGGCTCCACTGATGAGTACAAAGTTTCAATTATAGAAGACAAATAAATCACAGATACCAGGGCCTCAGCTTGGATTGCTGGGAGGTGTGGCAAGGCTGCAAATCACCACAGGCCCCTTGCCCAGGCCACCCCATGCCCCAAGGAAACCCACACCCTGATCCAGACACCCTTCAGGGCAAACCAGCTGTCCCCCACCCATGCACCAGGCCTTTATCCTATCTCATAAAAGTAATATGCAAATTGATCATTACTCCAACACACAAGATGGCTGCCCCCATGTGGTCAAAGATGGCTGCCCCCATCTGGACACAAGATGGTCAGCATAAGATAGTTAGCAGGGGCAGGGAGGCAGTTGGCAGGGACCAGGCCTGCAAGGAAAGGCAGTTTAGGGGAGACCCGCCTGGCAGAGGAGGGAAGTTGGGGGCAACCAAGCCAGGAGGGAAGGGCATTTGGGGTGAACCCAAGTTTGCAGGGAAGGGCTGTTAGGAGTGACCAGGCTGGCAGGGAAGTAGTTAAACATCAATCAGGCTGATAAGGGAGTAGTTAGGGGGTGATCAGGCTGGCAGGCAGAAGCAGTTAGGGGCAATCAGGAAGGCAGGCAGGTGAGCAGTTGGAAGCCAGCAGTCCTGGATTGTGAGAGGGATGTCTGACTTTCCGTTTAGGATGTCTTACCTGGATCGGGCCTAATTGGGAAGTTGGACATCCCTCGAGAGGTCCCCGATTGGAGAGGATGCAGGCTGGGCTGAGGGACACACACCTTCCCCCCATGCATTAATTTCATGCACTGGGCCTCTAGTCTATAATAATAAAAGCATAATATGCTAATTAGACAAGATAGCCAAATGACCTTCCAGATGTCCTTCCGGATGACTTCCAAACGAAGCTGGGAATTCGAGGGCTGATCCCCTGCATGAATTTCATGCATTAGGCTTCTAGGGGCTGATACTGGTTCCTGTGCCCACCACAGCCTTGTGGTCCACAGTTTCTTTCAAAGTGCATGAATTCGTGCACTGGGCCCCTAGTAATATTTATTTATTTCAGTATTTTTTCTATGTTCCTTTACCTTAGATCAATCATCATAAAACTACAGAAAAATGTAGTTTTGTAAATAAATGGCATATATTTTATGCCAATAATAATGTTTAATCAAAACAGAAATACAGAATATAAATTTTTTAAATTTATTATTTGTTGTAATAATAGGTATCAGAAATATTCTATCAAATACTCCTTTTATTGTTGACACTATTATAAATATTCCCCATTTCTCCTCCCTCCATCTAGTCCCTGCCTGCCCTAGTCCTTTATCACATTATTGTCTATGTCTATGGGCTATGCTTATAAGAATATATGTTCTTTGGTTATTAATTTCTTATAATCCCTCCCACACCCTCTCCTCTGAGATCTGTTAGTCTGTTCCCTGTTTTGTTTGCCTCTGAACCTATTTGTTTGTCACTTTCTTTTGTTCATTAGATTTCACATATAAGTGAGATCATGCGACTGGCTTATTTTACTTTTTATTATACATATTTATATGTTATATTTATATATATTTATTTTTGCAGATTTAAATAAGTTCAGAATCATAGGTAACATATAATTACACATTAAAATAAGTTCTGAGTAATAGTTTGAAGTTAGAACTATAGGCAGTAAATTAAAATAATGGAATGTTTAGTATCTTAGAGATCATCCTATCCACATTTGGAAAATTGTTCTCTTTCAGGCTAAATCTGGCTATACAAGTGTTTCCTTTGGCCTGCACAGTACTTATTAAAATTGATGACCACAGGATGAGGCATACACTCATAATTATTATCTTACTAGAGGCCTGGTGCACAAGATTCATGCACGCAGTCCAGCCTACACCCTCTTTCAATCCAGGAACCCTCGAGGGATGTCCAACTGATGGCTTTAGTCTGGCCTTAAGCTGTCAGTTGGATATCCTTAGCATTGCCGTGGAGGCTGGAGAGACTCCTGCCATTGCTGCTAAGCTCACCAGCTGTGAGTCCTGTGGGAGCACACCAGGGGGCAGATCTTGTGTTGAGTGTCTGCCCCCTGGTGGTCAGTGTGCATCATAGCAAACAATCATTCAGTCGTTCAGTCGATTTGCATATTACCCTTTTATTATATAGGACTAGAGGCCCAGTGTATGAAATTTATAGCGGGGGGGGAGGGGGTTTCCCCCTCAGCCCAGCCTGCATCCTCTGCAATACAGGACCCTTCAGGGGATGTTTGAATGCTGGTTTAGGCCCAGCAGTCAGACATCCCTCTTATGATCCTGGACTGCTAGATCCTAATCACTAACATGCCTGCCTTCCTGGTCACCCCTAACTGCCCCCCACTTCCAGCCAGGTTGTCCTCAACTGCCATCTCCCTGCTGGCCTGGTCGCTCCTAATCCCTACCCCCTTCCCCTAGCTGCCAGTCTGGTCACTCCTAACTGCCCCCCCCAGCCTGGTTGCCCTTCACTGCCCCCCTTGCCAGCCTAATCACCCCCAACTGGCCCCCTGCCAGCCTGGTCATCCTCAACTGCACACCCTCCTCCAATCCAGTCACCCCTAACTGCCTCCCACTCCAGCTGGCTTGGTCATTCCTCACAGTTCCCCCACTGGCCTGGTCACCCCATGCAGCCTGCTATTCAGTGATTTGGTTGTCCCTCACTAACCACCCCCTGCTGGCTTGGTTGCCTCTAACAACCTGCTTGTTCAGTCATTTGTTCCTCCCTCACTAACCCCCCTGCTGGCCTGGTCATAGGCAGCCATCTTATGAGAGTGTGAGGGTAAATTTACATATTACCTCTTTATTATATAGGATACTTGCAACTCCATAGGCAGGTGGGTTTATTTCTCTTGAATAAACTACATCTCTGATTTATAGATAAAGAAGCAATTACAAGAAGGTTAAAACTTTGCTGCAAATTGCATAGCTAACTAGTAGAAGAGTTCAGACTAGAAGTAATGTAACATACTTTTCACAACAGTGTTTTTTATAAGATTAATCATAATGATGATAATTGCTTCCATTTATTATGTTGTGCCATGTGTTATACAAATTGCTTTATATAAATTATTATATTTAAGTCATAAAAGACTAGGAGATATATATATATTTTAATCCTCATTTTACAGATCAAGAAGTTGAAAGTGAGGGGTGAAGTAGCTTGTCTAGTTTTACCACTCCACTTGGAATAATGGTTTATAGTTGGACCAAGGCGGTCTGGTCACTATATTCACTCATGGAGCAATTGTTGGCTGTGTACTACCCAAGGAAAGGCTATAACCTTAGCTGACCTGATTCTCTGTAGCAACGGCAGTCTCTAAAGAGGCCAAGAGCTGAAAGTTGTTTGTCATTGAACTCCCAAGAGCTGGAACAAGTCCTTCATTGAATAGGAATCATAGGCATACATTGCCAGGTACGGTGGAGTATCTGTAAGTGGTTTTTAGATTACTTATGTTTCTCCAGGAACTGGGAGGGAGAGGGAGAAGTAGGGGAAGAAGTTGGTGTTTTTTTGAAAGAGGGTTGATGTAAAAGTATTGTCTAAAGGAGGGAGAGAGTCAAGGAAGTAATTATCTAATAAGATATTATAAAAAGAAAAATAGCTTAAAAAGACAGGCCCAAAAACTTGATAGACAATAATAAGGTCTCTGAGTTTTAACAATTTATGTATTAAATGAATTGGTTTAACTAAAAAACACCCTTCCCCCAATTTTATGGGTCTATAATATTCAAAATCTTTCCAGTGCTATATTATCTCTGTTATATTTTTCTTTCCAATGTGAGGCCTTATAATTTCTTGATACTTTTAATTAATTTAACACTGATCTTAGTTTGGGAAAAAAATAGAAATAAGCAAATATTTTTTTTAATGACATTGCATATCCAAAATATAAAAAGTTAAGTCAAATGTCTACAACCCCTGCCTGGGTTCAGACTATTGTCACATTAGTTAAACAAGTTTATATACAACTTTCCCATATATTATTCACAGTTGAAGTAGCTTTTTGTAATGCATATCAAGATACCAAAGAAAAGACCTAAGATCAAAAGCATTTTTTTCACTCTTTGGATAATTAATCTTTTTACAAGAGCAATTACAATTTACAGTTTTACTTGTAATGTAGATAAAATTTTCTCTTTTAAGGCCAACTTACACTAGCATGCTTTAATTTTTTTCTTAATTGAAAATCCTTTGAATGATTCATATTTAAAAATATGTAAAGTGGAAGATGGCATAGGTAAACACCTACACTGCTGCCTCGCACAACAATTTCAAAACTACAACTAAAAGAACAGACATCATCCAGAACCACAGGAAAGCTGGCTGAGCGGAAGTTCTACAGCTAGAGGGAAGGAGAGGGGCTCACGGAGACCCAGCGGAGCTGCAAAAAGCTGAGGTATGGAGACACGTGCGTGGAGAGAGCAGGTGCCGGAGTAGCTGGCTGGTTTTCTCTGGCAGGAGGGAAACAGAGACTCTTAAAGGCATTGAACCCCTTATCTTACAACAACAAACCACAGATCTAGCCGAAACTCACATGGAGGGAGTTTGGACTGTGAAAAGGGAGAGGTGCACGGAAATTTAGGAGAGTCCCAAAAGATCAGAGGTCTGCTGGTGTGCACGGCACTGCACAGAGAACAGATAGCTGATTGTGCCGCTGGCTTTCGGGAGGGGGCGGGAGACAGATTCTCCCAACTGTGCCTCTTCTGACTCCACTGAGCCCCTGTTTCGGGTGAAACCCTGGGGACCTAGACTCATGTGGTCCTGGAGTGCAGGGGAGCTGGAAAGGCAGCGGTCTAGAAGCACTGTGGGTGCACGGGCACAAGGACCACTCCAGTGATTACCCAGTCACATGAGACCAGGGGCCATGGAGGACGGGGCCAACTGGAAGGCAAGGCAGTCCCTTAAGCCCTGAGACTCCACCCATCCCAAGCTCAACAGAGAGGCTTCTGTGCTTTTGCAAGTCTGGTATCATAAGGCTGAATCCAACACAGAAGTTCTCCTGGCATAGTGAAAATGTCGAGACAAGGGAAGGGATCACAAACAAAAGAAATGGAGGAAAACAAATGCCTGGTTATAGAGTTCAAAACCACGCTTATAAGGTTTTTCAAGAATATGCTAGAAAAGTTGGATAAAGTTAGCGAGACCCAAGAGGAGATGAAAAAGGACCAACTAGAAATGCAAAAGATCCAACTAGAGATGGAAAAGGTCCAACTAGAGATGAAAAAGGACCAACTAAAAATTAAACATACACTGACTGAAATAAAAAATAGTATACAGAGTCCTAACAGCAGACTAGAGAAAGGCAGGAATCAAGTAAAAAATTTGAAATATAAAGAAGCAGAAAACACTCAACTGGAAAAGCAAGAAGAGAAAAGAATCCAAAAATCTGAAGATAATGTAAGGAGCCTCTGGGACAGCTTCAAGCATACCAACATCAGAATTGTGGGGGTGCCAGAAGAAGAGAGAGAGCAAGATACTGAAAACCTATTTAAAGAAATAATGACTGGAAACTTCCCACATCTCGTAAAAGAAATAAACTTACAAGTCCAGGAAGCACACAGAACCCCATATAAAAGGAATCCAAAGAGGACCACACCAAGACACATCATAATTAAAATGCCAAGAGCAAAAGAGAAAGAGAGAATATTAAAAGCAGCAAGAGAAAAACAGTTTATTACCTACAAGGGAGCACCCATACGACTGTCAGCTGATTTCTCAACAGAAACGATGCAGGCCAGATGGGAGTGGCAAGAAATATTCAATGTGATGAATAGCAAGAATCTACAACCAAGAATAATCTATCCAGCAAAGCTATCATTCAGAATTGAAGGGCAGATAAAGAGCTTCACAGATAAGAAAAAGCTAAAGGAGTTCATCAACTCCAACCCAGTATTATATGAAATGCTGAAAGGTACTCTTTTAGAAGAGGAAGAAGAAAAAGGTAAAAGCCAAAAAAATTATGAACAACAAATACATATCTATCAACAAGTGAATCTAAAAATTAAATGAATTAAAAATTTGATCAACAGAATAAACTGGTGAATATAATAGAATCAGGAGCACAGAAAGGAAGTGAACTGATAATTCTCAGGGGGAAAGGGGTGAGGGGTGTACAGGGAGAGACTGGACAGAAATAATACACCTATGGATGAGGTCAATGGGAGGGAGGTAAGGACAGAGGGAAGGGTGGGAGCTGGGTGGAGGGGTGCTATGGAGGGGAAAAAAGAGAAACAAATGTAATAATCTGAATAATAAAGATTTAATTTTAAAAAATTAAAAATAAAATTTAAAAAAATCTAAAGTGAAAATACGTGAGATTATTCGTCTGACCTGTCATCAATAACCAAGTGAAATATGGGAATGAACAAACTTTCATTACAACTTGTCATTATATCTTGTAGACTTCCCTCACCACATGTCCAGCTGTATATTTATTCAATTATTATCTTCATGTAATAGATGGAAAGTATTTTTTAAAATATATTTTTATTGATTTCAGAGAGGAATGGAGAAGGAAAGAGAGTTAGAAACATTAATGATGAGAGAGAATCATTGATTGGCTGCTTTCTGCACATCCCCTACTGCAGATCTAGCCTGCAACCTGGGCATGTATTCTTGACCAGTAATGAACCCAAGAGCCTTCGGTCCACAGGTCAACGCTCTATCCACTGAGCCAAACTGGCTAGGGCAGAAAGTATTTTTAAGATACCTTTAATTAACTCAACTAATATTCTTATAAGACAAATTTTATTAACAATTAACTTTTTTTTTTAATTTCAGAGAGGGAGGGAGAAAGATAGAAACATCAACAATGAAAAAGAATCATTGGTTGGCTGCCTCTTGCATGCCCCCAACAGGGGATTGAACCCACAACCCAGGAATCCAGCAGGGACCTCCTGGTTCATAGGTCAGTGTTCAACCACTGAGCCATGCTGGCCAGGTTATAAGTAACATTATTTTAAAGTGATGTGATATCTCATCACAGATGACATAACAAATGTTTTAAAGAATTGTAGCATGACTTAATGAGAAAAATGCATTGAAAATGCCAATTTATATTTCCCAAAATAAATAAAGGAATTATTTTTCCGTTTTTCGGTAAATTTCTCATTTCTGTCTTTCATCTGTCAGAAATGATTTCTAATAAGAGATTCTTATGAAGATTATTTACAAATTCCTAAAATAACTTGGTCTGTCTTCCAAATGTTGGATTGCTTTTGCGCTCATACCTTTTTCTAACAACATATTGAGTTTGATTTGTCAGCTCACTAGTTATTCACTGTGTGACAATAGCCATGTTTTTATTTAATTTTCACATATATTTAATAATTTTTAAAACAGAGAAATGAACATTTAATTTCCAGAATGCCTGACATAGAGTGTGTTAGTAGGCGCTATGATTATTCATCCTTAGTTTCCTTGTATTTCTCTTTATTGTAAACATTTTAGAATGTTCAAGATAGTTTCTGAATGAGGTCTCATCCTTTTTCACTACAGGATATTTACATGGGACATAAAAATATGACAATGATCTGAGTAATCCTGTAGATAATAATAGGAACAAAAGTAACACTGTCAAAAGTGAGGAGAGACTTAGCAGCAAATACCAATTCAATACTAGAAAACCTGGCAGAGGTTTTTATAGAAATCATAGAAGTGAAAACCATGAAACTCCTCAGAAAGAGCACCCCTCATAGTTCCTCAAGCTTACAATCTTATCTACAAATTTGATAATGAGACTTCAGCATTAATTAAACTCAAATAGCATCTTGCCATTTTCAATGGTTTTTATTTCTTGTAAAGATTCAAACTCAATTTCATGAAGTTTAGAACTCATGCATCCTCTCAGTATTAACAGTGCTTTTAACCTGGAAAATTAATTGAGAAAGCCTGGAGCACTGACAGTCTGAAACTGCTGGCACTGCCCCCAGGGTGAAGGTATAACCCAGCACAATTATAAAAGAGCATTCCATGCTCAGTCTTTCCTCCAGATT